>CM046885.1:12345579-12393806 GCA_025688845.1 Cucumis hystrix | reverse complement strand
ACTGATATGTGCATCCTTCGGGAGCACTAGACTGATATGTGCATCCTACGGGATCACAAGACTGTGACTGTGCAGGGTACCCCATAGGAAGCTAATAATTTATTTTCTCCTAACGAGACCAGTAGTGGGTCTCTTACTAAGTATATTCATGCTCACCCTTTCTTTATGTTTAATTTTTCAAGCAAAGGTAACATGAGGGGCAGACCGACAAGGGACAAGAAGGACTCGTGAATTTGCCATAGGGGTCTGTCTTTAAACTGCTTCCGCTGACGGTTTGAAAACTATTTTGATTTAACTAAGTCTACAAATAGTTAAATTTTTTGTAAACAGCATTTGTAAATTTTGTATTTTGGAAATAGGGCCCGATTAAATTTTCCTTCGTTTTTTTACGGTTTCAACTGAATATTCTTATGTCTTTTGTCAACAAACGGTTTTGTGTCAAATTGACGACTTAGACGGTCAGTCCGAAAAGTTTGGGTCGTCACAGTTGGTATCAGAGCCTAAGTTTTAGGTTCTGTAGACTGACTTATGATTTAAGTCCATGTTTTTTTTTATGTCCCTATGGCTAACACGATCCTTTGTCACTCGTCAGGTACGCTTTCATGATTTATATGTATGATTTTATGAACATGACCTTGCCTAAGTTAAACTAGACTGACTAAGGACCTTTGATGTTTAAGACTAAAAGGAAAATTTTTTGGTGGATGTTAGGAAACCATGCCGCCAAGGAGAGGTGCACGTAGGGGTGGTTTTAGAGGCCGAGGTAGAGGAGCAGGGCGTAGTCAGCCTGCTGTGGGCCAAACTGACCCGCGTGTCTTTGCTGCACCTGTCACTCAAACAGATTTGGCAGCATTGTCTGCACACTTGGAGCAGAGAATCGCAAAGCTTATTACGGCTGCTATGGCTCAGAACCAGTCTGCGCCAGTGGGTTCCCCTGTACCAGCAGCTCCACCTGCATCTGTAAACCCTCCCGCACAGGGACCGGTCGTGCAGCAGCCACAGATGCTACCGAATCAGCTTTCTGCAGAGGCGAAACATTTGAGGGACTTTAGGAAATATGACCCTCAGACTTTTGATGGATCACTGGAAGATCCTACCAAGGCGGAGTTGTGGTTGTCTTCTGTGGAGACCATTTATAGTTATATGAGATGTCCAGAAGAGCACAAGGTTCAGTGTGCTGTCTTTCTCCTTAGGGATAGAGGTATTATCTGGTGGAGGTCCACACTGCGTATGTTGGGTGGAAAGTTGGACCAGATCACGTGCGACCAGTTTAGAGATTGCTTCTATACCAAGTTTTTCTCGGCTAACCTTAGGGATGCTAAAAGCCAGGAATTCTTGTAATTGAAGCAATGACACATGACAGTTGAGGAGTACGATCAGGAGTTCGACATGTTGTCGCGCTTCGCCCCTGAGCTTGTTGGTAATGAGCAGGCCAGAGCTGAGAGGTTTGTTAGAGGATTGAGAGATGAGATCAGAGGCTTTGTGCGAGCACTAAAGCCCTCCACTCAGGCTGAAGCACTGCGTCTGGCAGTGGATGTGAGTATTGGAAAGGACGAGGTTCAGCCAAAGAGTGTTGACAAGGGAACCTCATTTAGTCAGAAGAGAAAGGCGGAGCAGAAGTTCGTCGAAGTTCCTCAGAGGAACATGAGGTCAGGTGGTAATTTCCGCCGTTTCCAGCAGAGTCCCTTTGGGGCAGGTGAAACTGCCAGAGAGAAACCGTCGTGCAACACTTGTGGGAAGCGCCACCTGGGTCGCTGTTTATTTGGGACAAGGATTTGCTTCAAGTGTAGGCAAGAGGGGCATACGGCTGATCGTTGTCCTTTGAAGCCTACTGAGTTTGGGCAGAGCAGTCAGGGAGCGAGAGTGCCACAGCAGGGCAGAGTTTTTGCTACTAACAGATCTGAGGCTGAAATGGCTGGCACAGTTGTTACAGGTACGCTACCAGTGTTGGGGCATTTTGCCTTAACTTTGTTCGACTCTGGTTCCTCTCACTCTTTTATATCGTCGATATTTGTAACTCATGCATGTTTAGAAGTGGAGCCCCTAGATTATGTTTTATCGGTGTCTACACCATCTGGGGAAATTATGTTGTCGAAGGAAAGGATTAAAGCATGCCAAATTGAGTTAGCTGGTCGTGTGTTGGATGTAACCTTGTTAGTATTGGATATGCATGATTTCGACGTAATTTTAGGCATGGATTGGTTGGCTGCCAATCATGCCAGTATTGATTGTTCTCGTAAGGAGGTAGTGTTTAGTCCTCCTACCGAGCCTATTTTTAAGTTTAAAGGGGTAGGGACTGTAGTCATACCTAAAGTAATTTCGGCTATGAAGGCCAGTAAGTTACTCAACCAGGGTACCTGGAGTATCTTGGCCAGTGTGGTGGATACTAGGGAAGTTGAGATTTCTTTGACCTCAGAACCAGTAGTAAGAGAATATCCTGATGTATTTCCAGAAGAGCTTCCAGGACTTCCGCCTCACAGGGAGATTGATTTTGCTATTGAGTTGGAGCCGGGTACCGCTCCCATCGAATTGATTGAACCATGGTTCTCTTCCGTCAAATCCTACAAAATTGCCAATAAGGAAAAGAGGAAGAGGAAGATGAATAGATGAAGCTTTCCATTAATGACAACTTTTCTAATCTTTACATTTTTTAGAGAATTTTTATGTAGCGTATATTATTTTAATCACAGTATATTTGGGTTTTAGGTGAACAATTGTATTTTTCATATTGGATAGGGGCATTTGAGGCATTGTTTCATTTATTTATTTGTCTAATTTTTATGTTTTGCTATTCTAACAATTTAAAATTAATTTTGCTATTTTTCCAAAATAAAGCTCAGAATTTGCTATTCTTCTTGACAACCCAAAATAATTTTAAATTGTTAGAATAACAAAACATAAAAATAAGAAAAATAAATAAATGAAATTATCACTCAAATGCCCCTATCCAATATGTAAAATACAATTGTTCACCTAAACATCAAATACTCTGTAATTGAAATAACACATATACTACACAAAATTTTCTCCCAAAACATAAACATTAGAAAAATTGTCATTAATGAGAAGCTCCACCTCATGCCTACAAAATTTAAAATCTTTGCAAGTGAGCATTTTTTTCTTTGGACTTGTGCCGCTTACTTCCTTCTTTCATTCGAAACTTTAAAGAAAGTTTGAAAATCATTTGAAACCATCAATTCATCAAAGAATTCAAAAGGAGAACAGTCTATCACAAATAGATGGTAATATTTTGCAGTATTTGTAAATAGTCTTTTTTTTAAGTTTTGTCATTTAAAATAATTTTATTAATTCGAATCAATTAAATTAATAAAAAAATTATAGCTTATTAATTTAAACCCTTCCTTATAATTTAGGAACACTCTTGAAAATCATTTATTCATTAAATCTGAAATATGTATAAACTTTTCCAAATATATGTGTTTACAAATAATGATTTTCAAATAAAATAATGATTAAGAGTAGAAAGTGATTCATTTACAAAAAAATTTAGGGTTTAATTGATATCATTATAATTTTCACATAGAGAAACATAATCTTTAAAAGAAAAGATACAAATTTTATGCTAGTTAAGTTATACTCATAAGAGTTACATTGAATTATATTTCACTCAAGGTTGAATAAAAATGCTTTAGATATATTTCATCCAAAAAGAACAAATCCAATGATATATGCTAATTTTGGTACTTTGAAGAATTATCTTTTTTACATTTATTTATTCTTCTTGTTGCTTTATGTTAATAAGAAATATCAGTGAGATTAACACATTGCCTCTTAAATCAGTAAAGCTTTAATAGAAATTTGTTAATCATTTAAGACTTGTTTGACAATATTTTCATTATATGCTCATTTGTTTCTCGTTTCATGATTTTTCTTTTTTGAAAACAAGAAAGATGACTACGTTTGATATCTCCTCCTGTTTCGTGTTCTTTGAAAAAAGAAATGAAAACAATTTTTTAAATAACTATTTATATATAAAAAAAATATGTCACATATTAAACATGTAAAACAATTTATCAAAAGTTTATGTGCTTTAATACGAAAAAAGTTTCTATAACAACTAAAATACAATAACAAAGTTGTAACATATCCTTTATATGTTGCCCAAATTGGATCGATATTGTCATCTCTAACTCAAGTCATTTATCTTAAATGATGTTGAGTTGAATCCAATTATTACATACCACACCACGATCAACGATGAAGCACACACATGAAAATATTATCAAATCCACGTTTGTTTATCTCCTACATCTCCCTTGTATATAATATTCAAATATATATTTTATAAACTTATTTATTAAATACCTTCTATGTTTAAAAAATTTATCAAATACAAAATCAATACCTCATCTAATAATCATTTTTGTTTTTTGTTTTTAAAATTTAACCATTCTACGTCCACCTATACCCTACTTTGATTCACGGTTCACTTTTCACCCAATATTTTAAAAATCAAGCCATAATTTAGAAACCAAAACATAATAGTTCCTAAAAAAAGTAACATTATAATATAAAATTTAAAAAAAATGTATATTATTGCCAAATATAGCAAAATGAATCAAACTATAATAAAATTTTATAGTTTATCTATGATGGACATGGTCTATCTTGAAAAAAGTGTGGGTTTCTTTTTTTCCAAACACCGATTTACATCGCTTGGAGAAAATCACCGACTATTAATAAAGTATCAATTTAAACTCTAATTTTTTGTACGCAATTTACATAATTTGAAAGACTATTTCAAATAACACCAAATGAACAAAAATATTTACTAGTTATAGGAGAGTATTATACTATCATATATGTCTATTTGTATCGTGATAGACACAATTAACAGTTGATTGTAATCAAGTATTTTACAACTTTTTATAAATTTGGGTAGCATAAGCTTAAAAAATAAAATAATTACACAAATAAAAGTGTTGCTCTTATTAATTAGTTTGTAATAAAAACTATTTGATTTAAAACCATTATTAAGTTAGGGATTTTGGTTTGAAAATGACAGTTTGTTTTGGAAGAAAAGAAATCGTTGTATTATCCGCCGCTTCATCAACAAAGACAATGACTACTACCCGTCTTTGTAGTTGATTGATCGCACTTTCCTTCTTCTTTTTCATCAGATTGCAACAAAAATGGAAGACAACCCAAAATTTGTGGCCGTGAAAGAAGACGAGAACAACCCAAAATCCCCCTTTCCCTGGTTCTCTTTTCTTCCCAAGTTCGACTTCCGATTGCCTTTTCCGGTCAACGGCGGCAAGAAACCGCCGCCTGTGGTGGTTGATGAATCTCGAAAGGCTGACAATGATGCTCAGAAGCCGGAGTTCGTGAGGTTTCCTAAAGCAGAGTTGCCCGTCGCTTCGGTGGAGGCTGAAGCCGATGTTTCCGGGAAGACTTCCAATCCGGCGGTTGTCTGGCAGGTTTGCCTTCTCCTTTCTTTTTATGAACTTGCTGCGCTTCTTATTAATATTGCACCCAAGGTGTTTGTGAATTTGACTGAACTGGGAGTAACTTTTCACTGTTAAAACATCTCATTAAATGGTTTGTTTGAGGGTTGGAGAATGTTTGATTTTTCTTGCCCTTTGTTTTGCCTTTTCTGTGGTTATGGTTTCAGCTTTTGGCTACCTAGTTTTCCTTTCCTTTATCCATTATTGATTAGTTTAGAACTTTAGATGATACCTTGGCAATCAATGCATGGAGAGTTCTTTCTCTATGATGTTTGGAAGCATGCAAGGATTTCTGTCATGTACTAATGCAAATAGAGATTTAAACCTCAGGTGTCATTATGTTGAGTTTCCCAATAATTCCAATACACTACTGAAATCTTTTGATAGCTTTTAGGATATAAAGAATTTTCAATTTTCATAGGACATAGATAGAATAGAAAGGAATCTGGAGGCCTAAATGCAACATGGTAAATTGTAGAGGTGAGACCAAACAGACCAAAATTGACAAAACAGACGTGGATCAGTCGGTTTTAGGAGATAAGTGATCCGAATGGCTGGAAACGTAATTCCAATTGATCGATCGAATATAATGATAGGGGTAAAATAATTTCCTATTGTATCTGTATTGCAGTAAGACAACTAGCTGCTATCAGGTTATCAATGTGTTTTATTTCTTCAGATTGAATTACCCTTTCTATTTCTAATAATTGAGAACTTGAAAGCCAGTGTTAGGAAGTTGTTAAAATTGAAAAAGAAAGGTGGATAAGATCTCTAGGAGAGCAAAGTGATCAGAGCAATTGAGAATAAGAAGGATCTAAAGAAGAGCAATCATGATATATATTCATAGTATCCAGCCATATAGCTATTGGTTTCAATTCATATTCACATGCTATATTTTTCTGTGAACGAGCCATTTAAAAGTTAAAATAAATCAAGAGATAAAGGAAGTATGAAAGTGAACTGGGGCCACTGAACCTTGTTGGTATATTCGTAAACTGAGGGATTGTAAAGTTATCACTTTATCAGGTGTTGTGTTCATAAAGTAGAGAATCCCATCATTGTCAAATTCATTCCTCAAACTTTCAAGTTTATCTTATTGGTCCACGAACTTTAATAAAGTATCATTCAATTTTCAATTATGTTTAAATGTGATTGACCTCTAAAATTGGTCTGTCAACTACGTGCAATGAGACTCTAAATTGTAACTGATGTTTAGTCTCTTGCTATCATTGTTGAAGTTTGAGCTTTTATGACTCCTTGCTTATAGCCTGAATCATTTCATTTGTATTAGGTATATGCCCTGGGCGGGTTTCTAATATTGAGTTGGGCATGGGCAAGATGGAAGGAGAGAAGGCCCCAAAGACGTACAAATGACGATGATGAGGACGAGGACTCCAGTGATACCTAGTTATGTGTTTGCCTTTGAACAGCCCTCAATAAATGTTGAAGTTAAATTCTTAGTGCTAGAATCAATCTCGAGTCAATACTGTTTATTTGTAATTTCGAGTTAAATCATTTCCTAACCCTTTGTTGATCCTTGCAAATGATCTTAATGTGAAATTAAAACTGTCTCCATATGCAAAATCTTAACATGAAATTAAAACTGTCTCCACAAGTGTTCTCTAATACAAGAGCAACATCATTTAAAGTTAATTCTTGCTTGCAAAAAATGATGCTTAAAAATTATATGTTGAATCCTTTGACAGCAGTCATTACTATATTACATACATACATTAACATATACAGAAATTTTAAGAGGTTACCAGCACAAATGAGCAATGAACTGAAAGCCAACATTAGTTTATTACTATTGGTTGTCATAAAAGAATGATACATCTTGTGTAAAACATGTACAGAGACCAAATTTATGTAGAAAACCAATCAGTCTCTAACAAGCTATCAAAAAACTTGTGACTAACTAAACCAACTTTTCCTTGTTGCCCTGAACAAGTGTGGTAGTTTTGATTTACCAGCTAACTCAACATTCTATGTACACCAACCTGAGACCCTTCCCTAATAACTGGGGTCCGTGATATGCAATTGCTACCTCATATAACTTATGTTATATCTTTTGTAAGAGCACGGTTCATGTTGTTAGTTTGACTTGGAAACCAAGTGCAAAAGCTGTTCACTCTGGCTTGAAATAACCATCATATATGGATAGTTGATCGAATGCTTCAAAATTTGCCTTCATTCCAATAAATTGGCTACCCATGTGAGCACAACCAGCATCAGGCCACTGGCACCCTCCATCCCGAGTGCGTAATGGGCAAAGAGCTTCACAGATGTGACTGAGGGGGTTACTTGGCACATCATCTGCTGTAACCGTTATAGAAAGGGAGAGATCATTCTCTTCACTAGGGGATGGCAGTGAACGATGTGAAGTCCTTGAAGCAGGATGACTTTTCTGGTTGGATTTTTTCACGAGGTCGCCATCAATGTCAACAGTACAATAGCCATTACTAGAGACTTGAACCTTGCAACCTAGAGACTGAATTGCTCTCTTTATGGCTTCACATTCTTTGCTTGCATTTTTTGCAACGTTCCTAGCTGATGTACTTAACTGTTTCTCGTTTTGCAACTCTGATTTTAATGATTCCATGGCAGCCGTCATCTCCTGGGCTTTTCTCTCGGCTATTTCTTTGTCCTATTAGACATTTTATGGTGTGCAAGAATCAATCAAGTTGACACTGAGTACAACCGAACATTGATACATAAACAACGCCCATACATAAAATAACTTTTGAAGATCACCAGCTTTACCAACTATGTACGAAACGAATCTTAAATGGTTATAGGACATTTTCCCTATTCAATTTTGGCTAGTGTTCATTTTCTCCATAATAATCAGATTAAAATAGAAGCATACAATACCACCATTCCAATGACTATAGAACTACTTCAATGAAGTCAGAGGAAAATGTGGATTGCAACAGGAGACCATATAGTTCTGTAAGCCCCTTGGCTTGGGAGTTGGAATTTTTCAGCTATCCCCCCTCTTTTTGTAATTACATTCCATCAAACAGAACATAACAAATGAAAACAGCATTTTCTTATGCAGAAACTCCCGAGGTAATTTTTAAAAAACAATTAATAAAAGAATTAGAGCTGTTTTTTCTTGTTTTCTTTAGTGTGTTAACTGTCCCTGCTTTTGGAACTAAAAACGATAAATTTTGTGCAAATCAATTTTGAAAAAGAGTTTCTGTTTTTAACCCCCCCCCAAATTTCTTCAATGACCGTTTCCTGAGTCCAGGACATTTATTCATTATCCAAGTACGAGAAAGGAATCGTACCTTCTGCATTTCAGATAATTGTATAGCCATTTTCCTGCATCTGACTTCAAGTTCCCCAGCTTGAGATTCTTTTGGGCAAGCCCAACGAAGATGAAATTGTGGCCAGAGAGTTGGAGCTAGAGCTGCTGCAGGAGGTAAGAGAGCACCTTCATGTTTGGTAGGAATCGTTGGATCATAGAAAAGGTTATAATGCACATGTGAACCTCCTTCCGAGGCTCGTAAATCAGCTAAATACGCCCATAGACAGCCACAAACTTCAGAAACTGCACATTGCTGACGCTCCTTCTCACTGAAACATCAGAAAACAATCATTCACCAAGTTCCTCCAACAAGTGGTATTATTAGCGTTTAACGATTTAAGGTCATTAGTGCCAGTGGTATTATTAGCGTTTTACCTTTTGTTTTCTTAGTTTTTATTTTAATAATTTAAAATTGTAGAGAATATGAAACAAGGGCCGGCTATCAAATCCTATTTGTTACACTTTCTTTGGAAGGAAATTAGCAAAGTAACGACAACAACTAGAGGACAAGAACTTAGAAATTTCAAAAACAGACTTCTGCTATCAATTTTACATCTTCATTTACACCGGAAAGAGAACAATTCCAAAATATATACCCTCTTAATGGTTCTAGTAATGGAATATTGATCTTTATCATAAGATAATGGTTAAACAGGAAAATCATAGTGGAATTCACGACAACAAAGGATCGATCTAATCAAAGAAAATTACCAATTGCATAAGAAGTTCCCAAAGCGACAGGAAAGCATACAATCCAACAGATCCACAAGAAATGCCTAATAGAAAATGCCAAACTGGTCAGCACGTTAAATTGTTAATCAAGTGGATAAAAAAATCGTTAATCAAGTTATGCCTGTAAAGAGTGAAGAATAATTTCATCACAAAAGAAAGAGAAATAAAAAATGTTTCAAGTTAAAAGTCAAGCTGCACCAAGAAGTTTACTTACTGAAGAGAACTCAAAAGCAAAGGGATACATGCGCAGAAGTTGTGAAACACAATCAACCCACTGTAGATAATTAAGTAGTATTATGTTAACAGGTAACACAATTTTGCCATCAAGAATAAAAATGCCACTACATCTACATTGTTAATCACGTTAAGAACAAAATAATCATACAATATTTCACACAGATTATATTCAAAGAACAACAAACCTGTAAGAATATGGGAGAACAGTTGTTGGATGTTTGTGCATGAGGAGAACTGGAAGCTTGAGATATGAATGCTCCAGATGACTGACGCATGGGTGAAGAAGAAAAACTTCCAGTTGAAGATTGCCTAGATAGTTCATATGGCATGTTACCACTTCCTGATACGGTCGGCATGCCAGACCGATCTGAGAAAGGATGACCAAATGCTAGCCAATCCTTTTCAACCAGTGCCTGTTTGAGGATACACATTAAAATCAGACAGATGACTAAACATATTTGACAGCAATGAATAAATGGAGAAGAGTCTAGGGAGCCATTGATAATTCAAGGGATAGGATAAAGAGTCATGTACATAAAGAGAGATGAAATCTTATCTGTATAAACCAAATCAATTAAAGTAAAATAATCGGGAAAATGAGAAAATTTATCTGACATTAAAAAAGAAGAAAAAAGATAAATCCTACAATTTTAGACAAATCAGATTGAAGAAGAAAAAAAAGTATCCAAAGAGGTCTATAATGTCCAACAAAATACCTGAAATCCAGCAAACGTCCGATAATATGGATCAAGCAGTAAGCTAGCAAGTGAAACTAGTTGTGTTGTTCTGTCCCAGCCATCACTATGCAAACAATGACACAAGAAGATGGAAAGGTAATCTTTTGAACATTTCACACAGCAGAAGTTTCAAACAAAAATAACAATAATATACATTCATAATTTGTCACAGCTACAAATTAAACAATAAAAAGATCAATTACTTCATACCTGCAATGAACTAGCACCGTTGCTTTTTCCAAAGCAACACGTGCAGCAATCCATGCTGAACCAGCCAAGACGCTTTGAACATGGATTAACCAACCACTATCTCCCAGAGTTGATACAGATGCAGACATGCTACTAAGATTACCCCCACCCCAAGTCCATCCACCATGTCTCTGCAGATGCATGTGTGGAGAGTGAGCTTCTTTAAAATCAAAATTAAAACTAGGCAGGGAGACAACTTCAAATGCAAGACTTTTCCATTATTAACTATACCTTTGGGCATATTTAAATCTACATTTTCAAGTTTATCTGAGGGAAAAAGATGAATCTGAAGTTGTTTAAAACTATTATGAAGTAGATCTGATGGAGGCATGCTCACTCCTCTAGTGTTTTAGGTTGATTGGAGGGAAAAAAAGAAGAAGAAAAAGTTGAACATTGAAGGAGTTAAACATATCGATCTCAAGGGAGGACTGACAAGAGAAAATAATGACAGTTAACCAAGAATGATGACATCCATCAGATGATGTTGGGAGAAAGAGGGAGATTTTCTAAAAGACCAAAATAAAATGGGTCAGCCGAAAAATACTAACCAAGAATGATGACATTCCATCAGATGACTTTTCACCATGTGTATCCAAGTACTCTCTTAGCCGAGTAAGACTTTCCCTCATTGCATGTATGTTGTCAATCCCAAAAAAGACTATCTATTGAGGAAAAGAAAACAATTCAACGTTAGTCAAATACCCAATGATAAAGCTGTGAAAAAAAAAACAAATCAGACCTCAGAGGCCCAAACTAACTTCAGATCTTTTTTTTCTCTTTTTGATGAAACACAGTTAGAAACTAACCTCAGATTGAAAATAATTTGATGAAGACTCTGAGCCACCTCCCATGGCTCCATTTGCTAAAGCATTTTTTCTAGGCCTTGCATCCGCTATATAAAGCTTCCTAAAGCATCATTTACAAATAAAATGAATAAATAAATAAACAACACTCTGGTGCGCCAGCTCTTCACTTGATGAATGAAATATAAGAACAGAGAGAATTCAACAACACTCCTTTGGTGCTTAGAGCAAGAAGAGTATTGTCTATACCCGTTCCTTTTTATATATTTCAAAACGTTCTATTTTGGAATAATTTATAGACCAAAAAGAGAAATGCACAAAAAGGAGATAAAGTTCCACCAAAAGGATTGACATAAAATTGTTATGGATTCTAATTAAAAAAGAACAAGTATATTTCAGAAGGTGGCACCGATTCCTTCTCTATTATTCCATAATACCATACTGAGGGAGTAAAAAACGAAGGTAGATTTGCTCTCTCCTCTCTCCTCTCCCATCCTCCTTCATTTCTCTCTCCTCCACAGTCTTCCTTCTTCTCCAGTCAGTAGTTTCCGGCAGCCTCCATCTTTTCGTTCAGACAGATCCAAAGCCTTTTCTAGCTACTCCTCAATTCACAAGATAAAACATGGAAGTTCAGAGTTGCAAGATTAACGGCTCCTTGATGCAGTAATTGCAAAGCTTAGGAATTTTTATGAATAATACTTCTGATGATGATGTATTAATGAGAGGAGAAACCGTTTTATAGGCCGGAAAAGTTTACAAGAGTTGTTAGAAGTTAGTTGTTTTAGAACTAACTTGGAGTTGAGTTAGTTTATTTATAACTAACTCAAGATACAAGATTAGTAACTCAAGCTACACAAGTTTTAACTAAATAATAACTAATCTTAAAATACAAGAATGGTAATTCAAGATATTCAAGAATTAGCTGAAGAAATACTAAAGAACTTCAAGAAACATCAAGAAAGGAGGATGTTCTACATCACTCCTATTTCTGCATTGGTTTGAAGAGGGTAAGTTCTTCGTGCAAGACATTGAATAGAAAAAAAACCTTGCCATTAGTCAAGTCCCACTTAGACTTGGATGACTCCTACTCCTCAGTCCGCATATTTGGTGTTCCCTTACTGTCGTTCAGGAGCAAGTCGTTCCTGTTTCTTCTGATCAATTACCACCACCTTCAGTTGCAATCTCAGAAACCAACAAAGACCACGACGGTACAGGAACAAGCTACTCTTTTTCTTCTCATTCAACTTCTTTTTCAGCCATCACTTCTTCAGTCAGAATTGGGGTCAAATGAAATTCTAAAACACAGAAAGTAGCGCATCCTTTCAAATTTTTCCTGAAGCATTTTGTTAGAAGAAGGAGAAGGAAGATGATAACCAAGAAGAAAACGTCCAAGACAGTTGATTTCAGAATCTAACCCAGATTTTTTAGAAGAAATCTGCACACGGATACAAGCTCCCAGCCAAAGTAACAGATCAAAGGCCCAAAAATCTCTCCTCAAATTAAAAACCCTAAGAGGACCTGAACCAGATGTTTTCACAGCTGAATTCCTTATTAAATATTGGAATTTAGTTAGAACAAACTTAATCTCTATTTTTGAAGATTTTCATCAAAATGGTAGATTAAACGCTTGTGTGTTGGAGAACTTCATTTGTTTGATCTAGAAAAAAGTAGATGTGGTGGCCGTAAAAGACTTCAGACCAATTAGCCTCACAACCTTGACTTACAAGGTTATTGCCAAGGTGCTGGCCGAAAGACTCAAAAAGGTAATGGCTTGCATCATTGGTCTTTCACAAAGCGCATTTATAGAAGGTAGGAAAATTTTAGATCCCATCCTTGTTGCTAATGAAGCTGTTGAGGATTATCAGGCCAAGAAGAATAAAGGCTGGATCCTTAAACTCGATATGGAAAACGCCTTCAACTGGGTTGAATGGGACTTCTTTGAGAAACTCTTGAAAAGCAAAATGTCTGATCACAAGTGGATTGAGTGGATGATGGGCTGCGTTAAAACCCAAGATACTCAGTTTTTAACCAAGTCGAATGGGACTCCATGAAAACCTTCAGCATTTTCCATTGTATCTGTCAGTCGAGAAGCTGAATTGTGTTGAAAACAAGCTCCAAAAAGGTTGCCGAAGAAGAGTTGGAGATGATGTCAGAGGGTGGAAATGGAGCAAAGGTATGCCAGATAGTTTGCCGAAGAAGAAGGGTTGAAGAGAAAGGACCGAAGGGAAGAGAGAGAAAGGAGAGAGAGAACTTACCTCAGTCCTAAGGACCTATACGTCACATGGAAGCTTTTCTCCAAGGACAATATTTGTGGGATCTTGTTTTTGGTGATGATTCAATTTAAAACAATACTGCAGAGAATGTTGAGGCACGAAACTCAAATGGCAAGAAGTTGCTCACAGAAATGCTTCATCACGGTGCATCCTCTCTAAAGATTTTGACATCTACAGCATCTCAGAGTTCAACATAAATTGGAGCGTTTTTATCTCCAAAGCTTAATTATGAATAGGTGTTGATTGGTCATCTCGCTCGCTTTTCAATTGCCCCTCAACAGATTCGATAGTTTTTGTTTTATCAAGGATTGTCTCTTTGTTTTCCATTTATAGATATCATATGTTGAAAAGACTGTTAGTTTGGTCCATTTAGTCATGCTCGTTTATCGATTATTTTGGTACAATGAGGTGCTAAGGGTGTTAACCTAGTTGAGATGTCCGAATGTGCCTACTGATCCTTAGGTTCTTTTGCTCAATGTATAACTCTCTTGTACTCTGCTTCAAAAGTGTTTTAAAAAAACGAAGGCATCGACTGGACAGCAAATTTTAACTAATCCCATAAAAACCTCACAAGAGAAATTCTTTTGTTTCTTTCAAACCACTCTCTCTAAACATTCATGGCAATTGTCCAATTCTTACGGATTCTATCGTAGGGGGAGGAAAACTTTTCTACTACAAGAGCAAAAAAAGTTAATTAATTCTCACTGTTTTCCAGTCCAGGTGGTTAACAAGGATAGTGATGTGACTAAAGTCAAAGAGATGCTGAAGGTAAAAATATGATTGACAGTATGTAAATGAGAATTATCACTTTTGACATCGTCCAGAAGTCAGATTCCACGTACGTGTATCTAACCCAAAGCAGATAGAGAACTAGAATCAATTACTCTTGCACAATCACATTCCCTCTCTTATGTAGGACAATTCTAACAAAACTGATAATCTTTTTTGCTTTAAGTCTGGGTTGTGGTGGATACATAGATGCTACTCTAATGGCACTTCTTGGGTTCGAAGAGATTTCTGTCTGAGAAAGGTCATTACCTACTTTTTGGGGAATTTGACTAGAGAAAAATAGGTGAATTTTTCTTGAGATAAATTTTGTTAGTGAGAGGATTTTGGAGTTTAGTGCACTGTAATCTTAAATCAGGTTCTAGCAACAAAATTTTAGACTCTGTACTTCTTTTTAGTTCGTTTAGGTTTTCTACTCTTTTCTTGCTCTCATGTAATCATTTTCCCCTATAGAGCAGCCCTTGAATTTCCGATTACATATGTCATGGGGAAAAAAGTAATGCTGCAGAAACCTTTCAAACCACAAACTAAAAGCACAAACTTTAAAATTAAAAATAGTTGCTATCCATGGAAAAATAATATCAAACACTCACCTACGCAGTGACCCTCGAACACCAGCAAGATTCGAGCAAAGTGCAGCAACAAGCTTTTCATCGGTATTACTGCAACATGCATAAAAATGCATCAACTTAATGACCTAATGTCCTATCAATCCATACCTGAACATATGCACCAACATTAGAAATAAAGCATACACCATAAACTGAACCTCACACCTATTACCCGCCCTCATAGCCTCTTACCATTAAAGATTTTAAGCTTCCTCTCACCTCACATTCCCAAAGGTTTACGCTTGACCATATGATATTACCTTCTCATATTCATCATAAGACCAACTAAAGGTTGAGATGAACGTGCAAGAACAGCTCCAGTCCCTAAGAGTTTTCATCAACATTAGATATATAAGTCTGGCCAAGAATGGGAGTTAAGAATCTAAACTTCATGTCGTACCAGGATTGCACCACGAAACAACAGGCAAACGACATCTAGCACGAAAGGTAGAAGCCTGCAACATCTCTTCATCACTAGCAGCATAATCACATAATTAGTTGCTAAGTTGCTTCAATGACTAAAAACAATAATCTATTATGAGCATTACATGAACCTCCAAAAAAGAAAGAGTAGAAATTAAGGCATTGCCTTAGTTTCTAAAAGAAAGATCAAACTTAACTCTATATATCTCAAAGAAACAAAAGGTGAGTGCCAGAAAATCTTGGATCAAAATGTAATACCTAAAGTGTTTAGGAACAACCAATGCAAATGGATAACTCTGACACAGAGTATAACTGGAATTGATTTTAGTTATTCTCCACAATTCATTGGACAATGTAAATGATCCATCTTCAATCATGCTCATTGATGCATGTAGGGAACCCTTTCCAAGAAGCCGAAAATACTCATTTAGCAAACGAACTTTTGGGTCTGTATTACTGTACTTGGATGGCCCACACTGGAATGCATATAGATCCCATATTCTTGCCGGTTTCATACACCTCAATAATGCATCATATACTTTACGCCTCTGTAAATTGCAATAACCATACAGATCTCAGGTTATGTAAAATACAATATGCAATATATTAGAACTTTTCTTCCATGCTGGATAAAAACATGTCGAGCAATTATATATATCCAAATAAATACTATGGTACGATCATAAATTATGATAGTTTCAGCAAGCTTTTAACACCATTGATTTTAAAAATTAAGTGAAGTTTGAAAAAACAGGAAAGACTTTAGACTCGGAGTTCCAATAAAGAAACAAGCAACGATGGAACCAACGATGGAACAAAATCACAAACTCTATTCTAAAGGTTCTTGTAACTATGGCATGGCGCGGATCTTACCAGTTGGGAGTCTTTAACCCTTTTGTAACTGTGGCATGATACCGATCTTATCATACTCTCTTTTGATAATGAAAGTTTCAATTCTTATCCCAAAAAAATCACAAAATGGCTCTTCAGTCTTCAGTTATAGAAAAGAGAAACGGGCAGAACACTGGTAAAGTCTTTTGAGTTAGCAGCCCAAGAAGCTATGAAGCTACTCTCCCCACCTATCCCTCCAATCCCAAAATTATTGTTTTGTTTTTCCGAATACTAGTTATGCAAATATCCTACCTCATGGTAAAAGTAGATTTGTTCCACATGGTCTTGCTCCTGACTTTCTAGTGGCCAGTGGGGCCAGCCACAATGAGTGTGACTACAAATAAGTTGAAACCCATATTAACTTTTTACGGGCCAGTGCCAAATAAATTGTCAAATAAGCTCAATGGAACATATCAAATTAAGATTAAATGGTAGATAAATTCTTAAAAAGTCGATGTATCCAAATTAATAAATAAAAGATTGTTTTTTCTTTCTTTAAAGCGGAAATATGTCTATTCATCAAATCCGTGGTAAGAGTGGAACAAATATTATTAACCCATAAAGCTACTCAAAAATGCAGTCCAAGTCAGATAAGCTAAAACGGGGAGAGGGGGGGAATTATCTTAGGACTAATATGATCGATTAGGAAAAATCTAACACGCAACAGATCTCAGTTTACGTATTAAATAAATAAATGAAGTGCTTGGGCCTTTTTTATTTTGCCGGCTTGTATTCTTATATTTGCTTGATGCGGTACATAAGCACTCTTCTTTTCCGTGCCAAATATAACATAAAATTATGCAAATATATTGTGGGTTAACCATTTTAGTCCCTATGCTTTAAATTTTTTCAATTTTAATCTAAATACTTTCAATAAATCTTAGATTTAGTACTTCAAAGTTAATTATGTTCGAATTTGATTAAATAATAATAATAATTTTTATGCAAGAAAATACAATATGCATCAAAATTTATATTAAAAAATTAAAAATGCTAACAGACAATTTTTTTTTGTTTTCGAAGAAATCAACAGTGGGGACTAGATTAAGGAATATTAAGAGGTTGTTTAGGGAACCATAACAGAATGGGTTTATAATGTAATGTTTGGATTGAGCATTTTAAGCCTGATTTGTAATATCAAACTATTCTAATTCCACAGTTTTCAATCCAACCCTCTTTTCCACCGTTCTCACGCTTCACGATTCCACTTCCATTATGCCCTTGATTTCTCACGCATTCCAACACCCCTCAAATTCTTAGTAATCCTGATTACGTTTCACCCTCTAAACAGCCCCATAAAGTACATCGATTGAAATTGGACAATTAAAAGAACGAGATCTAGAATTGAACAAACTTCAAATATATGGACCAAATTAATATTTTAACCTATATTTTTTATTTAACCTATAATTTTTAAGTGACCACATGACTAAAAGTTTTTGGATCAATCGATGGTTTAACATGATATAAGAGCGCATGAACCCCAAAGATAGATTAAGTCCAAAAACAAAATTTTGAGGTCCAAGAATGGTGAACACAATAAGACATCAGAATTAATATCGATTTCCACTTGTTGGATCTTCAACAAATTTTAAAGCAAACAAGTGAGAAGTAATATGGAAGTGTTTGATATAATTAAATTTACCCTAACCCATCAACAACTAAAATTTCCACATTTTTTACTTAGTCAATGAGGACACTGTAAACCTATTCATAATCCTCCTGGTCCTTAAGTAGGCTTTAATCTCTGTTCCTCGCAGCATCTTAAAGTCACAACACTGCAAACCACCAATTCGCTCAACATACTCTTGGAATAGACTTAGGGACCCACAAGCAGAATTTCTCATATCGATTCTGTTTAAAAAATAAATGACGGGGGATATACCAAGCCTAAAATCTGTGATGAAGGGCATAAATCAACTAATAGGAACTTGGTTAAGAGCAAGGATTCGCAGCTTTCCTTCTGGAGAGATCAGAACTCTCGATGTGCATAAGCTTTCTAACCCTCCCCCACTTAAAATACAGCGTTTCTTCCCTAGATTTAATATATCTGTAGTAATTAAATGAACTGCTCATAATGTAATTTAAGAGGGAACCTGCCCAATTCACCAATGTCTGCAAGATAATACTATTTGGAATAAATAAAATAATGTACGGGTTTATAAGAATGAAGACTAAGGAGGTGTTTGGGGTAAGGAGTGTGATGTATTTAGCTTGTACTGTCCTTTACTGTTTAGTTACTGTTCTGATATATTTTAGAAGCTACTGCTATAGTTAGTCACTGTTCTGATATATTTTAGAAGCTTTATAATTAGGCAGTTGTAACTTGCTGACTTTTGGGGTTAGTATAAAAAACCCCTAGTTTGTCATTTAAAAAAAATAATAAAAAATTCCAAAACAAAGACTTTAGTCTTCTTGAGTGTCTCTTTCCAAGAATTTGGACACACATCAACTTGGTATCAGAGCTTCACCGATGAAGGGAGCTGTGACCGGCAAGAACACCTCCAGCAAGGGAAAAGAGGTAGTGCCGACAGAGGAAGAAATCCCATCTCCACGTACTTCAACTGCCCGATTGATGGCCATTGAAGAAAGTGTGACAGAGATATTCGAACGAATGGGAGTTCTTGAAATCACCGTGGAGAAACTTGCTTGCCGGCTTGAAGAGGCGTTGACTGCCCCTCCCCAGCAGCAAGAAATCGGCTAAGGTAACCACCACGAATTCCGGCGCATTGCTGGCCGAAATTCCAGCCAGCCGGAACGCGAAAATCCCCGGAGTTCGTCAGAATCGTCGGAGGAAGGTGGGAACCATCTCAGAGGCCACCGACTACAAGAACCCAATATGGGTCTTCACGTTTCGGAAGGTTCTAAAGAGGAGGAGAGGTTATTTCGGCCACGCCAGAGAGAGGGAGGAAATTTCGGAGATGGCCGGCGACAGAGAGAGATTAGATATCAAAACCCAGTTTTCAAAAGGGGCCGAAATGGTGGAGAAGATTATTTTGAGGGCAGATTAGAACCAGCCCGATACAGAGGAGATCGAAGGAGAGAAATATTTCAGCAAGACTTCAAGATGAAAGTAGATCTACCAAATTTTAGTGGTAAATTAGATGTAGAAGCATTTCTTGATTGGGTAAATGTGGAGAGCTTGTTTGAGTATATGGAGACAGCCGAAGACAAGAAAGTCAAGATGCACTGAAGCTCAAATCGGGTGCATCAGCTTGGTTGGAGCAAATCCAAGTCAATCAACGCCTAATTGGCAAAACACCCATAAGGAGCTGGCCAAGAATGCTCAAAATAATGAAAGAACGCTTCCTACCTGCGGATTTCGAACAGATTCTTTATCAACAATATCAACGGTGCCGACAAGGTAATAGGAGAGTGGCAGAATATGCCGAGGAGTTTCACCGTCTAAGTGCAAGAACCCAGACAAACAAGAGTGAAAATTATCAAATAGCCAAATTTATTGATGGTCTTAAGGAGGACATACACGAACAGCTAGACTTACAGCCCATAGCCACGTTGCCGGCCGCAATTTCGATGGCCTTTAAAGCTGAATTGAAGCTGGAAAAAAGGCAGAAAAACAGCGGCACCAAGAAGAATCAGTGGGAGAAGTCATTCACCCCGTACCAACGAAAGAATTATGACACTAACAAGCAAGCTCAAGGCTCTGGTACTTCAAGGGCGAAAGAAGAACAACCTTCCAAAACAAACCAAAGTCCAAAATCTCAAGAACTCTCTACCAAGAAGAACGCTTCAACCAACTACCCAAGACCGAATTTGGGATTTTGCTCCATTGCAACCAAAAGGGGCACTTATCCAATCAATGCCCACAACGGAAAACGGTAGCTTATGTTGAGGAGGGAGGAAGTCAAGAATCGAAGAGGAACCTAATACCGAAGAGGAAATAAACGAATTGGAACCGGATGAAGGGGAACAATTATCTTGTGTGATACAACGAGTTCTCCTAACACCAAAAACAGAAACTCATCCTCAGACATTCTTTGTTCCGTACACGCTGCACAATTAAGGCCAAAGTTTGCAATGCCATAATTGATAGCGGAAGTAGTGAGAACATTGTTTCCGCAAAACTTGTTCAAGCACTCAACCTCAAACTTGACTCGCATCCACACCATACAAAGTGAGTTGGATCAAGAAAAGCAGCGAAGCACAGATAAGTTCAACTTGCACTATTCCTCTTTCTATTGGTAATTTCTATAAAGATCAAATTGTTTGTGACGTTCTTGATATGGACGTTTGTCATGTATTGTTAGGACGTCCGTGGCAATACGATCTCCAAGCAATACATCAAGGAAGAGAGAACACTTACGAATTCACTTGGATGGGTAAGAAAGTAAAGCTCTTGCCGTCTACGAGTCCAATGGAAAGAATAGCTTCCAAGAGCAAGAGTGAAGCCAAGAAGCAACTTTTTTACATACAAGAAAGTGGAAGAATCATAGAGAAAGAGGATAAAGCGGTGTGGGCCTTGATAGTCAAAGATCTATCCTCAAGTCCATCCTTGCAAGAAGACAATCAAGACATTAAAAAACTGCTAGAGGAATTCCACCAAGTGCTGGAAAATCCAAATGACTTGTCCCCACTTCGAGATATTCAACACAATATCGATTTCATTCCGGGTTCCACTCTTCCAAATCTGCCCCATTATAGAATGAGCCTAAAGGAGTATGAGATTCTTCAAGAACAAGTTAGTGAGCTCCTAGAAAAAGGGCACATAAGGCCTAGTTTGAGTCCTTGCGCCGTTCCGGTCCTTCTCGCACCTAAGAAAGATGGGTCGTGGAGGATGTGCGTGGATAGCCGCACCATCAATGAAATTACAATCAAATATCATTTCCCCATCCCAAGAATGTCCGACCTCTTTGATCAACTCGGAGGAGCAAAAGGTTTTTCCAAAATTGACTTAAAGAGCGGGTATCATCAAATTCGAATCCGACCCGAAGATGAGTGGAAGACAGCATTCAAGACCAATAGTGGCCTCTTTGAATGGTTGGTCATGCCGTTCGGACTATCTAACGCGCCTAGCACCTTCATGAGGTTAATGATTCAGGTTCTACGCCCTTACCTTAATAAATTTTTAGTAGTTTACTTTGATGACATCCTAGTATATAGTAACACTTATGACGAACACCTATCACATTTGCATAAACTCTTTAAAACACTTCAAGAAAATAAACTAGGCATCAATTTCAAAAAGTGTTCTTTTGTTGTTAAAGAAATATACTTCCTAGGTTTCCTCATAAATGAATTTGGGATATCAGTAGACCCTAACAAGATAAAGGCAATTAAAGATTGGCCACAACCAAGAACGGTAAAAGAATTGCAAAGCTTCCTTGGACTTGCTTCCTTTTATAGAAAATTTATTAAGAATTTCAGCACGATTGCATCCCCATTAACGGAATGTTTAAAGAAAGGAAAATTTGCTTGGACTAAATCTCAAACTCAAAGCTTTATGTTCTTGAAAGATAGGTTATCCAACACACCCGTTCTTGCACTACCGGACTTCACACAACCGTTTGAAGTGGCCGTTGACGCATGTGGGAATGGAATAGGTGCTGTCTTATCCCAACACATCCACCCAATTGAATACTTTAGCGAAAAGCTAAGCAAGGCAAGGCAAAAATGGAGCACCTACGAACAAGAACTATACTCTCTAGTAAGAGCTCTAATGGTTTGGGAACACTATCTCTTAGGGCAAGAATTTATTCTATTCTCTGATTATCGCTCAAATACTTGCAAACACAAAAAAATATTAGTAGAATGCATGATAGGTGGCTCTCCTTCATTCAACGTTTTAACTTTGTGATAAAACATAGGGCCGGTAATACCAATGTAGTCGCGGACGCCCTTAGTAGGAAAGCCAACTTACTTACTATTCTAAAATCCCAAGTAGTTGCATTTGACTCCTTGCCCACTCTTTATAAAGACAACCCCGATTTTGGTCAAATTTGGTCTCTTTGTGTTGATCATGTCAATTGTAATGACTTCCATTTAACTAACGATTTTCTCTTCAAGAATAATCTTCTTTGCACTCCTAGAACATCTCTTCGTGCAGCCTTAATTAAAGAGCTTCATAGCAACGGTCTTGCGAGGCATTTCGACATAGACAAAACGTACCAATTATTGAGTGATAGGTGTTATTGGCCCCAACTCCGCCGAGACGTTACAAAGACAGTTAAGCACTGTTTTACGTGCCAAACCGCCAAAGGGCAGCAGCAGAATACCGGACTGTATACACCTTTACCTATTCCCGAAGGCATTTGGGAAGACTTGTCCATTGATTTTATCCTAGGGCTCCCTAAAACACAAAGGGGGTATGATTTTGTCCTTGTTATTGTTGATCGATACAGCAAAATGTCTCACTTCTTGCCTTGGAGGAAAACATCGAACGTCGTTTACATTGCTAATCTGTTTTTTAAAGAAGTGGTACAGTTGCATGGAATCCCCAAGTCCATAGTTTCCGACCATGACGTCAAATTCCTAAGTCACTTTTGGAAAACACTTTGGAAGAAATTCAACACAACTCTCAAGTTTAGCACCACTAGCCACCCCCAAACCGATGGGCAAACCGAGGTCACAAACAGGACGCTCGCCAACCTCATAAGACGCATTGGAGGTGATAAACCTAAGCAATGGGACCTAGTCCTAGCCCGAGCAGAATTTGCATACAATCATATGAAAAACTGAACAACAGGGAAGTCACCATTTGAAATCGTGTATCCTAAATTACCTAGACTAACTGTTGATCTTACTAATATACCTTCTAATGTTGATCTTAGCTCCGAAGCTGAAAATATGGCGGAAAGAATAACAAAGCTCCATAGAGACGTAACCACCCAAATTGAAAAAATGAACCAAGCATACAAAAGTCAAGCTGATAAACATCGAAGATTTAAAGAATTCAAGGATGGGACCTAGTAATGATACACCTTCGAAAGGCAAGACTACCGGCTGGAAAATACAGCAAACTACAGCCAAAGAAGATAGGACCGTATCCAATAATCAAGAAATTTGGAGATAATGCATACAATATTGATCTCCCCGATCACATACACATCAACCCTATCTTCAATGTGGCGGATATATTCAAGTATTTCCCTCCCGACCAGCTACAGCTTTCGACATAAAACTCGAGGACGAGTTTGCTCTTCTTAAGAGGGAGGAATTTGATGTATTTAGCTTGTACGGTCCTTTACTGTTTAGTTACTGTTCTGATATATTTTAGAAGCCACTGCTATAGTTAGTCACTGTTCTGATATATTTTAGAAGCTTTATAATTAGGCAGTTGTAACTTGCTGACTTTTGGGGTTAGTATAAAAACCCCTAGTTTGTCATTTAATAAGAATAATAAAAAATTCCAGAACAAAGACTTTAGTCTTCTTGAGTGTCTCTTTCTAAGAATTTGGACACACATCAGAGTGCAAGAGTGAGGAGTAGGGAATTATGAACCCTATGAAGTCTAGGAATTATAAAAATGGCTGTTTTTAGTAGTGGGACTCACTGAACTCCTTGGGCTAAACAAGGAGTGGAGTTCCCAACTCCTACTTTCCAAGCCATGGGGCCAAACACACCCTAAGAGACTACAATTTCACAAGAATGGCCTGGAAGTACACACCTGTTTTGTTCTTGGACGGAAACCAAAGACAATAATTCTCATGTCTTTTCCTGCAATAGACAAAGGAGGAAGAAAACTTTTAACTGTTGCATTCAGCTAGTATCTACATACATAGAATATATCAAAGAAATAAAAGAAAAAGAACTAGAACACAAACAACATATGAAGCCATCATTCCATCTATTATAAGTTTACAACTATTTCAACCAAAATGAAACCAACAAATCAGGAATATATCAAGTGATTGGCTAAGCAACAAAATGTGCAATGAAGCAGCAAATCCCTTAAACCATGGACCCACAATGCATGTACAGATCTAGACAGTTCCCAAACACCCATCAAATTGATTTTTACGAGAACAACAGTGCTTCCTCCATTTCTCTAAAACTCAAAATTTGTTACTTTCCTGATAATATAAACTATTCACACGACAAATATGCATCCACAACGGCAATTATATAACAAAGCATACCAATGACCTGAAGAAGTCGCCTAGATGGTGAAGACTTTTCAGATTGGCGAGAGACAGCATTTGACTTCACAACCTAAATCCATTAAAACGACAAGCACAATTAACTCTCAGTACAAATCTTCAAAAGTGGAAAGTAGAAAATGCAACTTATTGCAGTTTGAGTGCAATGATATCAAGAAATTATGTCCAATGGACCTTAAACATATGAAAAATTAATGGATGGCCAACTGAATAGCAGGTCATAGAAGTTTTAGAAAGGAGAACCCTGGATAATACGTTGCAAACAATAAACGGTGATGAGATTTTAAATACTTCAGGAAGCGCAATTAAAAAGGCAACGATGCATGTTTGAGGTGTTAAGCTTATTTTCTTTTGGGGGCTTATCTTTCACTTTAAAAAAAACAGTTGTCATAATAAAGTTCAGTGCAGTCTAGAAGTGGATAATTAATGTACAAGAGTAAGTGAAAACCACCATAATCAGCATTGGACTTGACACAAAACAATTTCCAACTCACTAGCCCGTCAAAGAGAATTGTGAATAATAAACTGAGTGGTTGTGAAGGATTGTCCCTTGCTCCACGGGAGAGACTAGCAAATAAAATGCTAGACTGTTGTGCCAAATAAGGACAACAGGCTTCAGAACATGTCTTGATTTTAGATTTATGAAATGGGAACTTACAATTTTATTGAATTTATCAATTGTCGCCAGTGGTATAGTGCCAAGGGAAATAACGTCCATGGTTCCTTCACTCTAGAATAACAGCAAAGAAAAGTTATTAGTATTACTCATTCAAATGGTCGAGCGCAAGAGATTGTATAGTAACAATGACACCCTTGCTAAATCATGCTACTTCAAAATAAATGAAAGAAGGATGAAGACATGCCATCGGAAACTCCTACAGGCAAAGATACATGAAAGTTTGCGAGAAACTAATGACGTGTTGGCTTAGTTACAAGGAAATGAACAAAACTGCTAGAATTCATGCCACCATGCAATAAGTGCGATTATCAGGAACTTGTATGCAGTTGCAATCACAAAAATATTTTTTCGGGATTTTAGTCTCTATGGGCAACAAACTCTGTAGTAGAAAAACCAACCACTTAAAAAGGTGGGAATGCGAGGCATCATATGAACGGAGGCCAGAGGAGGTTAGGAAAAGGCCCTCTAATCAGCCTATGTTGATCTGTTCACATCATCCTTATTTCTCCTCTACCTTTCAATTACAAGTACAAAATACACCAAATCGAATAGGGTGATGGCACGTCTTTATAATTGGAACACATTTTTAACAAGAAACAGACAAATTCCTTTAAAAAGATGTAAGCACTCGGCAACTAAACAGAAACAGGAGATAGAAGCAAAAACGAAGAATATAACCCCCCCACCCAAAAAGAAAAGGGTACAGTCAGATTGTGATGAAATTTTTCTGAGCACAAACATGGCACTAAAGTTAGAGATGTTTCCACCATACACTGCATTATAGTAATCACCAATCTTAGCCCAGCAACCAAATGGTTTAAGTTTCCCCTAAATGATAATACTAAACTCATGAGACAAAATGAACTGCATTCTCGAGAAGAAAAAGTAATACAACTATTTGAACAAGAGATACCAATTTAATGCTGACAGTGGCTATTAGATAATTATTAAGATAAGGAATTGATTCATTGAAATACTTACTAGAAATAGAAGACGAAAATTGGTTACAAACAAGGTACCAGCCTCATCAGTATTCACAAGAACAACACCGTAGCCCTGGAGGTAAAACTCAAATGATCAATAGCCCACAAATACAGAAAAATAATATCAATTAAATTCACCATGACCCATCAGCTTAAAATTTTGAGTTCAATGGTGATATCTCTCCAAAACTTAGCAAATGTGTTAAGGTGTTCCCTTCACAGTCAAAGCATGCAGAGTAGGTGGAAATTTGAAAAAAAAAAACAATATTTTAGCCCTTTAGTCATCCACTACATTACAGAACGGATCTGATACAAACATTCTCAAGCAGCCATGTAATCTGATATGTAACCATTCTCAAGTAGCCATGTATGCTGGAGACAATTCCTCGTTTGGATTCTCTCAGGTAGCCCTTTAAACATACCAAATTCGTTTTATTTTCATTTCAACATGCTGGTTGGGGTAAATTTTGGCTTGCTCCCTTGACCTTGTGTAAACGGAAAGCTTACCTACCCACTTTTGTATGATTTTATTTATTTTTCATGGAAGCCTTTGCTTCCTATCGAATTAAACAATAGTTGGCTCATGCAATATTGCTTCAATGGTCATCATTCCACATGAATTATAATTTATCAATGGTGTCTAAAGAAAGGTACAAATAAAGACCATGAGAATGCAAATCCAATCGTATTTGGAAGACAGATAATAGCGTTTGCTATGTAGGTCTATGCACTCTTGATGCTAAACAAGCAACCATTGACTCTCCAAGAGATAACGAGTTTCACAGGGTACGGTCCCATGAATTACAACTTCTGAAACTATTCAAAACAATGTTTTCAATAATTTAACTCATATTTGGTGTTGATGGTATAATAACCATTTCACAAACACTTTCCAAACAGTATTGATTTAAAAGAGGGAACTCAGGATGTATTCCTTCAAACTACGATCTCAAAATAATTAATTCTCTGGTCAAGTTTTTTTCTTTTTCTACCAAGTACCATTCATTGCTTTATCAATTTCATTTTCCAATAAATTATGACCCACCATTCTTGCTTCCGGGCCGTTCTTTAGAAACAACGCTAGTATTTTGTTCAAGAACTACACAGCATCCCCCAGAAGTGAAACAGCTCGCAACCGATGGTGATAATTCTATTGGTATGCCTAAAACTACTCAATTACCAAATCATGTTAAGCGAGTGTGAAATAAATCAAACACGAAAAACCCAAATCCCCACAATCCAATTGCTCATTTCCCCCATGTAGTTCACTCGTCTACAAATTTAAAATACGCACAACTACAGAAACATTTCAAGAATAAAAGACGAATTCAGTACACCCCAATAAATGAAACTTTCCTTAAGTCAAACTTCAACAGAAATTGAACCCCGAAATCCCGACCCATTATAGAATTCAAATTCCAAAACCAAAATTAAACCTGTACGAACCTCAGCAATCACTTGTTCAGCCTCAAGCAGGCAATCCAAGTTGACACGCGAAACCGACCGCGTAACAGGCTGCAACAATATCGAACAAAAAAAAAAAAAAAAAAAAACAGTGCGTTAACAAGCGGAGTGCAGCGTAAACTCCCAAAAAGAAGACAACAAGCTAGAAGGAACCTCAATTTTGGTCCATTCAAGGGCGTCCCAACTGTAAGCAGCGTCCATCTTCTCCAAATCAGGAACGTCCCTGTGAGACCTGGACCGAGTGGTGCGAGGCTTCGGCGCTGCCATTTGCGGCGAAACGACTGAAGAATCGAGATTCCCAATTGTACGATACAATAAACGAACGAGAAAATCGGGTAGAATTGAAAAAAGGAAAAGCTTCAAATCGGTGAATTTTGGGTGGAAGCGTGAGGCTAAAGCTGGTCCGTCTTTGTTCAATTGTTCTTGATTTTTAAGAGCACGGGCTCTTTATTTCGAGGGACTTCCGTGTCTCTTGCAAGCCTGAGTTTGTTTGTTTGTTTTACTTTTAATTAATATTTATAAAGAATATCTAATTTTTCCTTTCTTAGTATTACTAATTAGGGGTTGGAATATTGATGAAGTAATTTCTTATTTTTGTCAATACTCCTTCTAAACTTTTCTTATACGTCAAATTAAGTATAGTTTAGTGTGTTAAAACGTGTTAAAACCAAACTTAACTTCGTCTAATTCACCTTCAAAATTATTAATACCACTTTATAAGAATGGTTTTTTTTATTTAATCATAAATTTTATGATAATAATAATAATAGTGTTTGTTGTATTGCTTTTGCCTTTTGGCATCTATAATTGGAAAGAAATGATATTGAATTACATGGTTTTATAAAATGGAAATGATTCGATATTCTATGTATCTTTGGAATATGCTAATTTTTAATAAATTTCAAATCAAGAGGAAGCAAAGGTTAGGATAATTATTTTAAATCTTCTAAAGATAAGAGCTAGTAGTATAACTTCTTCCATCGTATATAGTAATAAATTGTGGTGTTTTATGAAACATAATCACTTTTTAAATTCTAAGTAACGTGTGTGAAAGTCGACAAGTATATACTCGTACATTTGACATCTCTAAAAAACGGTTGGCTTTTTAACATTGGAATAAATATACTATAATAATATTAATCCATATTAATATATTTTTCAATTCTTAATTGATTAAATTTTTTTACCTCGATTTTTTTCTTAAAGTTGATCAAATAATTTAGTTTAAACAAAATTAGATGAAATTCTAATCATATAAAATTTTAAAAGGGTTTTTTTTACAAAACTAATAAGGAAAAAAAACAAACAATTTACGAACAATTTATCTATTTTGCTATTCTTTTTTATCATTTGCCACTTTAAAAAATATTTATCATTTAATTATATTCGTGTGAAAAAAAAGTTAACTATCAATGTGAAAATTATTAAAATAGTAAGCTTTTTTTAGTTCATATAATTAAATTTACCAATTTAGAAATAGTTTATCTAATAATATAGCTAGTTTTTGTAATTTAAAATTAAAATTTATCAAAGATTATTTTATTCCTTTCACACCGGATTTACTAACAAAAAAAATTATATCAAAAGCTACAAACATTCCTTAACCATGCCTACACAGAAAATATAAAATAGTAAAACACTATAACAAAAAGAAAAGCGACAGTGTAGGTAAAATAATTGATATAATAACACGGTAATTAATTAAGGTCATATTAGTTATAAACGCCAATTACTATAATAATTATTATAATGAAGTCCCAAACATAGAGTGATCTATAATAACATACCTCAAAAGAGTGTATATATTGAAGACAAACCGTGGTAGTTCCCGGACGTTTTACAACTTTTCCATTTTTTAAAACAAATAAATTTTCCATCTCAAATTACCAAATAAATCTTCCAAAAATCAACCTATTTCATACCCTCAATTTCCAAAACTGAAAATCAACGCATTCCAAATTTTTATCTCAATTTATTATCTAAAATCTACCTTTATTAAATTGATTTTTTAAATAAAAAATAACATATATTAACCTTAAACCCTAATTGAAACCTTTTTTTACACATCATCTAAAAAATAACAATAATTTGAAAAACAACACATCAAGTTCTCACATATTCCGAAATCTCTATAGTAAAGTTTCACATCAATATACCACTATTTGAAATTTCATTTCCAAGAATATAAATTTGAAAAGAAAAAACTGTCTTTTGTTTTCACCTTTTTCCAAATTTTTATAATCAATTTTAACATCAATTTACTATTCAAAATTTCATTTTTAAGAAAAGTAATATGAAAAAAGATAATATTTATTCAATTTGTACTTCTTCCATCTTTTTCATTGAATTTTCACGTCAAATTACTGTTTAAAGAAAAGTAATTTGAAAAAAGATGACATTTATTCATATTTACGTCTTCCTCTCACATCACATTACTATTTAAAATTTCATTTAAAAAAGAAAGTAATTTGAAAAAGATAATATTTACTCAATTTTTACCTCTCCCTCCAACATCTTCTCATTAAATTTTCACATTAATTTATTATTGAAAATTTTGTAGTTCTGAAATTTCACTAAAAAAATCCACAATAGTTTTACAAATTCATGCGATACTTGTGAATTCTTTCCCAAAACATCTGTAAATTTGAGTTACCGTTAAAGAAATTTCGATTCAGGAATGGAACCATACATCCTAAATAAATTATAGGCAATGTTTGAATGCTCTTCAGAAAGCCAAAGGCGATTTTGTTACAATTATAACTAGAACCATACCTGAGATAGCTAAAAGTCAAAAAGCACTTTTAATTACTAAATTCTAGAATCATAAGATTTGAGATAGATAAAAGTGCTTTTAAGAAAAAGCAAAAAAAAAAAAAATACTTGCAGTTGTAGAGTGCTTTTAGCATGCATTTAGCTAAGAAAGCTAAAAGCAGTTCAAAAGCCTTTAAAAGAGTGTAGAACAAAACACTTTATGAAGTATTTTTCTACAAAAAAGTGCTTTTACTTTAGAAGTTGTTCTAGAAGCACAATTGAAAAACTAAAAAATCTCTCAACTAATATGTTATTGTCTCCCTTAATTGTTGTAATTGTGCTGCTGCAATGATGAAGTTCCCAGATCAGATCTTCCTTCATTGTTCCATGTTAAAGGGTGCTGATTCATTTCACCACTAACACCACAAGTGGAAGGCAAGTCAAGACTCAAGATTAAGACTTGTGATGGCCTATTTTCCATGGGTCAATGCCTTGAAAGGACCACAAAGCCAAGGAATTGGTGGATTCAGTTTGTGGAGGTATTGTTAACCAAAACAACAAAACTGATACTTAATAATAAGCTTCTTGCTTAGCTATAATAGAGAAAAATAAGAAGAAAACGACCGTATAGACTAAGATAAAGCACTAAAGCAATCTAACTGTTGGATGTAGATTAAAAAAACTTATCTTGCTTCCCATTAATAAACAGATATAAATTCAAGTACTTCTCTCTTCAACATTCGATGGTGAAAAACTGCTAGCCACATTGTAGGGCCTCATCGAATAATTTCACCTAAAAGACTGCAGGTAGTGTAGATAAGAATGAGAATTAAAAGAGAGCACCAACAAATTGATATATACCTATAAGTCAATATCAGCCAAACACGATAATGAACTACACGAGGAATGGCCACGCAATAATCAAAGTTCCTGAGATAAATGGCAATGCAGGCTGGAACTATTTAAGAACAAGTCATAAAATTTACAGCCATATGTTGAAAATAAATGGAAAGGACAATAGCAAATTGTGAAGAATTCTACTTAGATGCAACAAGCTCGGACTCGAGCGATTTTCTGTATGTAATGGCAAGCCTATATAGAGTAGATATTTTACATATCTGGAGAACGTATTACTGATACATATACAGCTTTCAAGTAAGGACAACTTAATAGCGGCAAACCATAATTTTACGGGGATGGGAGTAGAGCCCATTAGCACAAGCTGAATAATACCTCTATAAGAGTAAAAGAATGTTGAAAAGCTCAAACCTAAATCGTCATTGACTTCTGGCATTGAAGTATTGATAATACAACCGAGTAGCGCTGGCTCTCTCTCTCTCTCATGCAGCTTCCAATTGGTTGATATTGGTTTTGTAGAGGTGAGGAGGCCTCCAGTCGTTGGACGACTGAGCTGCAATTCAGTGTGCAATACCAGTAGAATAGAAAATAATGTTACCCAACGATATCCAAATATTCATCATGTATTCTACTGCTGGCACACTCATTGAGAGCTTTTGCATTGAGTTCTCTACCAAAATTCCATAGGTAATTCAGACCAACAAGAAGTTCAGTAATGATCGCTTCGGTCTTTTCTTGATTTGCAAAGAAAAGAGTTTGTACAAGAAGCATATTGGTCCTGGAAACAAAATTCTGTTGTTCAAAACTACGTTCAGATTGCCATCTAACCATGTTGTGAGCCAGTGGAGCAAGCCATTCTAATATCCCAGCTATTGCCTCATTCCACTCTCCTGCAAGACCCGTGTCATACACAGATGAAGCCAAGCTTTTGGCATATGGCTTTAGGGCTGCCCTAAGGCTAGCTCGAACTTTAGCTGGCAACATATTGTATAAATCATCTCTAGCATCCAGGCCAATCAAATGAGGAGATGCAGCAAGCTTCTCAATTACAATAATGACATTTGCATAGTGCAGTGCCAAAGCAGCACCACCAAGAGTCTCAGGTGGGGCATCCAACAATCGGCACTTGGTGCTGAGTAACTGTTTGCAAGGACTGGCTCTGTTGCAATGTTCAACAATATTTCCAGTATCTTTGGCTCCATTGATGAGCTGAGAATGATACCCATTTGAACTAAGATGGCAATTGGCAACCATAGAACTAGGGCCAGATATCATGCATCCTTTAAAAGGTCCAACTTGAGTTAGTCTATTTGGCTTCTGATGAGATTTCTTCCCATTAAATAAAGAAGAGTAGCCACCGACAAGCCAATTCTTCTGATTGGTTTTATTGTCTATTCCAGAAGTTGGACCTGATCGTATTGCTGAACTTGTGAGAGGACCAGAATAAGAGTTGAAGTTTCTATTGGTTCCAGAAACAGGCCCCGAAATAGGACCTGACTTCGTAATAGAGCTGCCAAGAGGACCTGAATAAAAATTATTGGGTTTAGCTGTTTTTGAAATTGGCCCTGATTTAGTTGTAAACCTCTTAAGGGGACCCGAAGCAAATTTAGTAAGACCACTCTCAGAGGGATGGACCATGGATTGCATTAATGAAGATACTGATTGACTACGTGCTATATAGTCAGAACTCATATCTCGTGAATCATCCGTTCCATCATTGTCCACGCTCTGCTCAATTTCAAATACATGTTTGATCCTACTGAATATGGTGAATAGGGATCTAGCTAGAAGAAGAATTGTGTAATCATATGTTCGTTTCCAAAGTGACATCTCTCGCAAATTTTTCACCTCCTGCTGCTTCCATGCAACCTTCTTTCGAAACTCAACTAGGTTTATAACATCTGAGTCCTCATTGGCCTTCATCCTGCTAAAAGTTTGTTCAAGATCTGCAAGCATCTCCATCTCCTGATACAAATTTGCATTGACTGAAATAAAGGTCTCCATCTTCTTCACTTTCTTTTCCATCTTCTTCCACGAGTATATCCAACCGTAGGGATCAGCACCAAGTTGAATTAGAGCATCAAAAACATGCTCGAAATTTTTTAAACTAGGATCACTGCATTTCTTTCCAAGCCTGGCAACAGATTTAGCCACATGAACTAAATTCTCTGTCATCTCTGCACATATCAGACGTACAATATATTCATCATCATCTGACACAAGTTTCTTGATGCCCAATGAATTGTTTATTTCTTCCCTCAACCTCCCGACTTGCTTATCGCTCAAAGATTGCCATAAATGCACCAACTTGGACATCAAGCTGGCAATTTCAAAAGCTAATACTCCAATAACAACCTTCTGCGTGGATTCGCGTTTCCTTGGAGGCTTCCAAAGACTGCGAAACCAAGATTCTGAAACCATCTTTCCCCAATTTGAAATTTAAGATGCTCACAACCACATCCCTTGTTCTGTACCAAAAAGAGAAAAGCATAAACTTCAATCAACTTCATATACGCTGAGAATACAAAATTTTCAGTGGAAGAGCAAGGGAAACATCCATCATCCGATGGAAGTTAAGGCGAATGAAGATGTCCATTAGATCAATCTACTAAAACTACACAGTACAAACAATACCAATTACACTCGAAGTCATAACCAAAGCAAGCATGAAATCGCAAGATCGACGGATAAAGATGACAAATCAAATTAACCTTCCATGTCTTAAAAATATTCATTCCACCAACTCAACCGATCAGCTCAAAATTCTCCAAGCTTTCCACCCCTTTTTCAGCTTCATTAAAAAACGAAAAAGCAAGAAATCGAAAAAAAGAAGAAAAACCCACAAGAACCCAATTCCGATTGAATCTTTACCAGATTTCCAAAGCCAAGAAACATAAATTTACAATCCCCCAATATGGAAAAAACGTACGGATTCACAATCTCCAAAGCAAAAAAGAAAATCACAGGATCCAAACACTACCCAAAATTCCAGCACCTACACTAAGCAAAGTAACAGCAAGGCAGCAAAAACTCCCAAATCCACCAACCTTCGTTCTTCTGAAAGGGTGATTTGCGAGGTTAAACATGAATCATCAGAACTCAGCTCCCGAAGTAGAAAGCAGATTCAGGAAGTGGATGAATGAATGACGAATATCCTTATATAGAGAGTGAGATGAACAAGAAAAAGACAGAAAAAAGCAGAGGACTAACCGATCACATGCAGACGGAAAAGCTCAACCAGAAGTCTTCAAGCAGAGACGAAGGATGAAAGTTTAGAGAGAGAGAGAGGAAGAAGAGAATGAAGAAGCGACGAAGCTGCAGTGAGGACTTGGACCACATGGAAGAAGTGAAAAAGAAAATTATAATAAAGAATAGGAGAAAACGAGTAGAATTAAAGTGTCGCTATTTTATTTTATTTATTATTATTATTATTATTAATTTCATATAAAAAAAATAGGCTTTCTAACTCTACATATACATATAATCCTAATTGATATATATTCTTTCTTAACTTATGAAATTTAAATTTCAAAGAGAAAAAATAGTAAGCAAAAGATATTGACGTTTTGTCCCATTCACACAATTTAATTTTAGAAAATTATTTCAAACAGTAAATTTTTTTAAAAATATTTTAAAATATAACAAAGCTTTACATATTACAAAGACTAATAGAAATTAACGAGTAGTCGGTCATAAATATAGGTGTTCAAGTATATATCAATGTCTATAATTTGAAGATTTTGAAATTTTGCTACATTTCGTAAATATTTTTGTTCAACTTGTTATATTTAAAAACAAATTATTTAGTTTATGTATATTAAGTTGTAACGTTTTAATTTATGATATCCTATGAAAATTACATCAGGTCAGTCTCGTCCTTCTTAATCGTTGAGAATACTTTGACGTAGTGGAAAGATGTATCACAATCTAACTGTTACTTGAGTTTACCTAAAGCTCAGATTGTTGTACCAGATTATGGCGTTGAGGATCTATTATCCTATAAACAGACAATGAATGATGTAGATACGAACTAATGGATCAAAGTTATGGACCTTGAAATAGAGTCTATGTACTTCAATTCAGTGTGGGAGCTTGTGAAGGGTTGAAACCTAGAGGGTGCATATGGATTTAGAAGAGAAAGAGAGATTCAGTTGGAAAGACATAGATCTTCAAAGCTATATTTATAGCAAAAGTATATACTCAAAGGGAATGAATTGACTATAAGGAAACCTTTTGCCCTGTTGCTATAATAAAGTCAATGCGAATTCTCTTGTCTTACCACATTTTATGATTATGAAATATGACAATTTAATGTCAATATTGCTTTTTTGAATGACAATCTTAAAGAGAGTATCTTTATGTCTCAGCCCAAGGAGTTCATAACCCAAGTTCAGGAGCAAAATCATACAAGCTGAATCGATCCATTTATGGGTTGAAGTAAGCATCCAGATCTTGGAACATTATGTTTGATACTACGATCAAATCTTATAGTTTTAACCAAAACGTTGATGAACCTTGTGTTTACGAGAAAATTAACAAATGTAAAGTAATTTTTTTTAGTACTTTATGTGGATGATATTCTTCTCATTGGGAATGATATAAGATACCTAACTGACGTTAAAACTTGGTTAGCAACTGAATTTCAAATGAAAAAATTGTGAGAGGCACAATATGTTCTTGGGATCCAAATCATAAGGGATCGTATGATACCTATATCAACAAAAGGATTTATTATCTTTCAGGCATAAGGTTCACTTGTCTAAGAAACAATTTCCCTAAGACACCTCAAGGAGTTGAGGATATGAGACATATTACATATGCCTCAGTTGTGAATAGTTTAATGTATGTTATGCTCTATGCACTAGGCTAGACATTTGTTATGCAGTGGAAAAAATCAGTAGGTATCAGTCAAATCCAATATTAGACCACTGGATGTCGATTGAAATTATTCTTAAGTATCTTAAGAGAACGAGAAACTTCATGTTTGTGTACGGAGTTAAGAATTTGATCCTTACAGGATACACTAACTCTAATTTTCAAACCAATAACAATTTTAGAAAATCCACGTTGGGATCAGTGTTCGAGCAGATGCATTGCATACTCTAGTATGGAGGTTGAATACGCCGTTGCTTACGAACCAACAAAATACGAAGTTTAGCTTAAGAAGTTCCTACATGATTTGGAAGTTTGTTTCAAACATGAACTTGCCTATCACTCTATACTGTGATAACAATGGGGCAATAGTCAATTCTAAAGAACCTCGCAGCATAAACAAGAAAAACACATAGAAAAGAAGTATCACTCGATATAGGAGATTGTGCAACAAGGGGACATGATCGTAACCAAAATCGCTTTGAATCACAACATTGTTGATAAGTTTACAAAGACTTTCACAACTAAATTGTTCGAGAGTCATCTAAAAAGTCTAGGTAAGATATGTACATTAAGTTTAATTTATATTGCATGTAATTTGAAATGTTCAAGTTCACTTTGAAAAATTAATACAATGTATGGTGATAAATTATAATATAAAGTTTATATTTTAATTCAATTTTATTATATAAATTTAATTTTGGATATGATTCAAAATTAATTTATGAGAGAATAAAGTATTGAATGAGTTCAAATATTCATTTAATGTGAATTATATTCATACTAAAACTATAGTTTATATTCATACTAAAACTATAGTTTAAATATAATATATATACAATCCACATTAAAATGGTAGGCTATGATAGATTTTAAAATAAAAATATATTCAAATTTGGATTAAATTAAATATATGAACAATTATTCTTATTCAAATTTGGATTAAATTAAATATAAGAACAACTAATTAATAGTTTAATTTATTTATATTAAATTAATAGTTTAATTAATTTATATTAAATTAAATTGAGTTAATTAAATAAAACTATAGGTTACATTAGAGATGTTGAGTGTGATTTAAATGAAATGTTAATTAAATTTGATTTAATTAATTAGTAATTTAATTGACAATTAATTCATTAAATTATTATTTATATTTATTTCATTAAATAAATGAAAGTAACTCCCTTATGTGTGAGTTACTAAAATATGGTGCCATAATTTCACGTTCTCGGTCTTCTCCGTCTTCTTTCTTTTTCTCTTTTTTTCTTCTACGTATATACACCGGAAAGACTGGAGGGGACGCGATTGGGTTTTTGCTGTTTCTTCGTTTTTCATTGAAGAAAATCTCAGTGATATAAAAAACTATCTGTGTAAATTTTCATTCCAATTTTTGTTTCCACCCACCAAAATCTCAACTGCTTAGAGGTAAGAAGATTTCCAAATGATGGTGACCCCGATCTTGACGTTAATGTAGATATAGAAACTTCAACAAATGTAAGTGTTCATTTCTTTATGACTCTATTCAATTTCTATTATTGTATAAAAGCAATTTTTATATTATATTACGGTTTATTTTTATAAATATAAGAAAACACCAAAATATATTTTATGGTCAATGTAGCAAAATAAAAAAAAATATATGATATGTTTATATATTTTATGTTTGATCTTGAATAATGGAAACCATTTTTCACTTCTTTTTCTTCTTCTTTGCAATTTATTCATATTTTTTTCATATTACTTCTTCATTTTCCACTTTAATATGTGCCTTATTTAATATTTTGGCTAAATTACGATCTCTAGGTTCAATTAAATTCTAATCCAAATCTTAATATTTAATTTGATCTAAAACATTTAATTCAAGAAAATGATTAGATACAAAATTAAAAGTTAAAAAGACTTATAAATTTTTTAAAACCAATAGAGTTAAAAAGTGAAAAACTAAACTTGAAATTGAACTAATTTGTTTTATGATCATCATCATTATTATTAATATTTTCCGAGTAATCTACACTTTAATAAGGTTGACTCCATCACTTTCTGCCGCTCACTCCTCATCTCTTTTATACTTTTTCTCTTTCCCTTCTAGTTTGTATTATTACTCATAATCCCATTTACTTACTTTGTGTTTGTGTAGATGTAATAAAATATCAGCTCACATGTCAACATTACCGGAAAGCGACTTTCATTAATAACAATAATAAATCCATTCTTCAATGTATTGACAATGATACTTAGTATATAAGTTTTTCCCTTTAATTCTTTTTTTAAACTAAAGTTTTATGTTTCCTTTTCTTAATTTTAAAATAAAGAAACTTTGTTTTAAAAAGTAATTAGAATGACTACGTTAAAATAGAAAAATACAAAGCAATATCTTTAAAGATAAGAAAGGTAAACCACTTAGGATAAGAAAAAATTTAGAAGAGTAATCGAACAATTACTGTAATCTCTCTATGTGGAAAAGATCAACGTACCTTGTATTGATTGTATTCAACTTATTAACTCCCTCGATGAAGGAGAATATGTTTGAAAAATTCACGGATATATCATGTATTAAAAAAGAAACTATCCACTACAAGACATATTTCACGTGTTTGATAAACCAATTAAACACAATCTACGTTAAAACCTTGATCACGTCCACTTAAAACCAACCTAATGAACACGTCCCAAAAGATCTTGGACCACCACTACCCTTCTGGCTGACTAACAATATTAATTAGTTATAATTATTTAAAAAAAGAGTTCATACCTATGAGAAAATTTGGAAAATCAACAATATTATGGTCTTATAAATTTTTTAAAAATATGTTTATTTGTCGTGCGATTGTTTTAAAACAATGGATGAAGTCTTTCAAATAATAATAATAATAATAATGGAAGAAGAAATGTATTTATTAGAGCAATAATATAATGAAACTGACATTCTTTTTAGTCGTTTTTTAAAATTATATTTTGATGAGACATTATTTTTAGTCATGACAAACAATATAAAAAGTACTTTTCCGAATCATTGTTTGGGAATTTTAGTTGAGCGTTGGGACAATTTTAGTTTAATTTTATTTCAATATTAATCTTCCCTATGCATTTCTTTGTTTTACTATATGCTCAGTAAAAGTCTTTAAAAATACATCAAAGAGAAAATCGTTCATTGTTATTATAGAGGATAAAATTACTGAAAGTATTTATAAAGTATAACAAAGTTTTATATTATATAAATGATAGACATTAGTCTATTAGTCTATTAGTATTTGTTAATGTTTGTCATTGATGGAATATGAAATATTGTTGCATTTTGTTATAAATATTTTAATTTATTTTATTATATTTAAAAATGTCTAATTTTTCTCTTTAAAATGTAGGTAAAAGTCATAATATAAGAGATAAAAAAATGATATTTTAAAAAATATAACAAAGTGACAAAATATGTAAACTATGGAACAATTTCGAAAACCAAAAAAGTCCACAGCTTACAATGAAAAATACCAAAAATGTCTCACGTTTAGATTTGATCGTACCCAAATCTAAACGATTTTTTTTTCAAGATTCTTTGTACGTGAGTGTTTAGATTTGACACATAATCGTTTAGATTTAATCGTTAAATTTGGTAGTCAGATTTGTCACACGATCGTTAAATTTGATTATTTTTGGTACACGATCGTTTACATTTGGCAATCCAACATTCAAAATTAAACAAGCAAATAACAATTTGGAAAAAAAATATAAAAAATTGCAGAAGGAAAACGACCATGGAAAAAAAAGAAAAACAACCAAATAACAGTTTAAAAAAAATAAAAAAAATTGCATAAGAGAGATAAAGACGATGAAAAGTAAAGAAAAGTTGCACAAAGAATATGGAAAAAAAAGGCGAAGAAGAGAAAAGGATGATGAAAAGAAAAATTGGAGAATAAGAGAAAAGAACAATGAAAATAAAAAAAATTGTAGAGGAGGAAAAGAAAAAACATTTGTATAAAAAAGGACAAACATAAAGTTCTTAAAAAAATGGTGAATTTAATGAGTTTTTTCATTTTGTGACACGAATAATAAATATTTTTTCGATTTGTTATATTTATGAAAATTTTCCTAAAAAACAACAATCACCATAAACTAGACTTATATTCTTAAAATAACTAAAAATATAATCACGTTTATTTTTTAGTACATATTGGATTGAGAGATTTAATCTCCAAACTTCTTGATTCTTATTACATACAAATGTCAAGTAAGTTAAGTTTTTGTTGGCTTCGAAAATGTTATCCAACCATCAGTAAAGATGATAACAACCTTTTCAAATTTTCATTAAGAATTTTGTTCTAAAAACAATTAAAAAGAAAGAAAAATATGGAGAAATGGAAATTTGGAATGAAGTGGAACAATTGAAAGGTGTGCAGGAGTCAAGTCATGATATGGTTTAATAGAGAGACTTGAAGACGTAAAAGCCAAAATATTTGACCTTAGGATATATTGGAACACTTGTTACTCACGTCTCCACCCAAGCTTTTATCATATTAAATATACACATAATCTAATCTTATTTTGAATTGACTACAAATAATATAACATAATGAAAGGATATCTACTTTGAAAGAGATATTACATTATCTTTCTTTATATATTGACCCATAAACTAGAAATGAAATGCATGTTAAATACATTTGGGGTGTGAGGTTACTTTAATGGTAACTGTATGCCCTTTTTCTTTTGGGAAATTGCAAACATTTAGAAAAGAACATTTTTTTTTCTTCATATTACATATATGATAAATATGACAAGTAATTAGTTATGTCAGAGGATTATCATAGAACTATCAAAGAACTGTCAGCTTTTAAATTTGTTACTTTTGTAATTTAGAAAATGTAGTAACATAGATCTTATTATCATTATTTTTTTACTACTTTTGCAAGCGTCTCTTCTCTTTTCAAATAAAAGGTTAAAACTTTAATTATACAACATTGTACGCACCGACAAATTCGGTATAGGTTTCGAAGGCTAGGCTTGAAAGTTCGCTTAACTTTATGCTTTATTTTTATATATATAAACAGAAATAATAGCGATTCCAATAGCTAACTTAATGGTAAAACTGTCATCCAGCCATCTCTTGACCCATGTTTAAGCTTCACTCCATACATTTTCTTTCAAACTATTTTTACTAAATTACAAAGCCTCTGTCAACAAGATTTATGGATCAACCACTAGTTGTACTTGAAAGTGAAATACAAGTAAGTAATGAGTAACTAATGTTCCATTTGGTAACCGTTTTGTTTGTTTGTTTCTTTTTTTTGGAAATTAAATTAGACATTATTTTTACCTCCAACTTTCTTTAGTTGTTATCTATATTTTACTAATGGTTCAAAAAATCAAGTCAAAAATTTGAAAACTAAAGAAAGTGGCTTTCAAAAAGTTGTTTTTGTTTTTAAAATTTGACTAAGAATTCGATTAGTACTATATTTAGCCGATAGGTGCATTTAGTTTTATAGTTTATAAGTATATTTTAAAACCCTCGTTGAAAAAAATAATTAGAATTTAATTTCTTAATCTCCTTACCAACTCATACTTAAAAACATGAAATTCAACACTTTTTTTTTGCGTCCACTGTTTTCACAATGCCTACCAAATAGACTCTTAAAAATTGTTATATATCTAATATATGTGTATGAAATATCGTAGTAAGAATCACATTCAATTGTTTTTTTAGATGGAATCCATTTGTTGAAGTAAAATATGTTTATTTGTTTATTTATTTCAAAATATAATAATAATAAATATAAAACGTATTGATGGATTAAGCTTTAAGTGCATGATGAGAAGTGAAGAAGTAGGTTAATTAAAATCTTAGTTGGCATTCATTACCCACAATGTATCTTTCATCTTTATTGACTATAAACTTTTTCCTTTTTATTTTTTCTTACATGATGTGTTTGCTAGCAGATGACCCTAAAAGAATGTTAAATGTATTAAAAAGGGAAGCCTTTGAATTTCTATCAACATAATTAGGATGCCTTTAGCCATGGTGTGATGACCCATTTCCCCACTAATTTTGGTGTGTGATTGCCCAAACAAGGAATTAACATTTTGTTTAACTATATATATATATATATTATATCAAATGAATGTCAAATGATATAACTCAGTAGTAATGAGTATATAGTTGTTCCTTTGAGATGGAAGGTTTAAACTTACATATCCTGATTTACTAAAAATGATCAATTAACTTTATTGATAGTAGTTTGTGTTAAATTGAAATTTTTGCTATGGGAAGATGTTCACGCGATGTTAGTAGATTTGAAAAGTTATTGCTTGCCAAGTTTTGGCCATCGACATCAACTTCGACATTGCAATGTTGTTTCATTAAATAGGTTTCGAACACTTGGAAAACACATTAGACAAAGAACAGAAAGAAATATATATTAATGATGAGAATCATTTTGATTCACATAGAAACAGTGTATGGTATGGAAAAAGATAATTCATAGCAATCAACATTATTATATGACCAATGATTAATCCGATCCAAAATCTATTCGTGTCAATATTTTTGTGGTATTACATAATTTTTAAAAGAATACTTATATGTCAATGCACCACATCTATAAGACATTAACAAATTCTACTATTTTCAGTGAGGGAAAGCCACAAATTTTCTAACTTCCTACACATCCTTCTTTAAACCGATTACAATGCAAAAAACTACCAACTTACAGAATATTACAACAAAGAGAGGAGTGTGACGTACTCTTCTTATAAAGCTTGACAAGTAACCTCCACATTCCAGGATCCTCAAAAATAAAACTGACCCTAAGATGCAAAGCTTCCTAGCATCAATTAATATGATATAATTCTTCATGTTAATAAGCAATTTAACACGAGATGTTGAAAGACGACATTTATTTCTCCAACCTCTGTAATAACACACAATAATTTTGAGGTATATTATTTTCGTCGTGGTGTCGTTTCTAGGAAACATTTGAATTGACAAAAGATTAAAATTGTCGATTGTTAGGATACTAAGAGGGGATGTTTGCAATTAGACAATGAACAAAAGGGTTTGTATGGTTTGTTGTTTACTTGGGGAAATGTTGGGCGGTTGTTTCTGGTGACCCTAATTCTTTGAAAAATGTTATGGAAGGTTTTCATTTTCCTTAAGGTTATTTGGGCTGTTATACAAAAATGATTACCAAAGAATTCTAATACCCTACAAGGATTTAATAAGCTATATATAATAACTCCTAGAAGGCTGAGAGATTAGCTAGGAGTTTCATCTCAAAGTCCCAAAAATAAGAGACATATTTTAAAAAGTAAAAATAGTATTTATTTATTTATTATTTTCTTAAGAAACATTTGTTTTTGTTTTTTTGGAACTTACTACAGTTTTAAAGACTTAAAAAAAAATTGTAGTTTTTAAAGTCTAATATCTACTGATTATACGCTATTTTATTGGAGATGAACTTTAGCATGAGCAAATGAAAGACAATGAATGCTACAATAGACAAGAACGCATTGAATCCATTCATCTCACTACGAAAATATATATTATGTATGTACGTGTGTATATATATATATGTATGTATATGGGTAAATGTGTAATGTGTACATGTATACACATATGCATATATACGTGTAGATATGTATAGATCTATATGTACGTACATATCTACATATAGATACATGTATTATATGCATACATATACATTTATATATGTAAAACAAAAAAAACAAAAAAATGATAAAAATGTGATTTAAAATGACAGATGTCGGAAATTTCTAAACTCATTTTTCAAGAAAGCATCCAAAATACACCACCATTAGTAACTGTCTAAGATAAAACACTTATTGAATAGAAAAAGTAAAGCCTTTACTCTTCCTTGGCATGAATCATGTCCAAGGAACTTAAAATTAATATCACCTTTTTCAGAGCATATATTCAATTCCCGCTGAGATTAAAGAGATAACCTTCTAGAAATATAACAACCCAACAACGACAAAAGTCTCTACCATCAATCTGCACAAGATACACAGTTAAACGAGTCAGCGAAAAACAAAACCAACCAAAACGACACCTAAAATAACCACAATGCTTCAGTGACTACAGCATCTAAATGCCTTGTATTTATGATTGAAATGGATCACCGCTAATTATACCATAGCAGATAAATAAGAAGAATGTAGTTGACCTTAAGATAGCACATGAATTACGTATTCCAAGTTACTTCCTCTAGAAAAAGAACTTATTATAGAAAGTTAAATATACAGAGTGTAGAAATTTTCTTAGCTGATGTAGGGAGGAGAAAAACTTTTATTTTTAGAAAAATATGAATTACAAAGGCATAAGAAGAAGGGCAAGTAGGTGCATCCCAAGATGCAACCATCTCTATGCTTTCCTCCCTTATGACATGCACCAAAAAAGTAATTTAAATATTTTTTAAAATTTCCACATGTCACATTATGATAGGACAATTTGGTGGGATGCACAAAGATATGTGCACCCCGGAATGCACCTAAGTATTTTTTTTTAAGAATGAACCCAAAAAAGAGAAGCCCAAGAACAAGCTACATAAAATAGCTCCAATCCAACAAAATCAAACCAAGATCGTAAATACAAAAAGACCTAGTGATGGACACTCAAAGGGGGGCAATACATCTAGCGAACTCCCAAACCTCAGCCACACGACCTCTCAACCAACGATACCATTATATTATTATTAGGCTTCAGCCAAATACCCCAAATGACAACAAAGAAAAGTAAAAATTAAAGAGGGTGAGATCTCTTTTTTTTAGTACAACAATTGGGAGTTAGAGGATTGAACTTCCGACCTAGAGGAATGGAGGTCATACCAATACCATCGAGCCAACATCACTTTGGCGAGGTTGAGAAATCTTCTTATAGAACTGGAGAAAATATAAAGAATATTGGAACCAGGTTATACATACTCTTACAGCTTGTTCATACATATCTTAGAAATAAAAAGTTTTAAGAATATTGTACAACACTTACTTCTAATGCTATGGTGGGAAAAAACTACAGAGAAATCCAGATCTGTAGATTTGAACTAGCAAATATCCCTCTCCTTATTACTGAACCTAACTAGTTAAAACTGTAAGTCAGCAAACATAAATCAACCCAGTAACTGAACCTTAATCTTTTAAAGGAAGATACCGCAGCTTCTAGTAAGAACGGCTAAGCTAACAGACTCCAGTGTTACTGTTTTGCACGGTGAGTAATGAACCAATGGATCATCATAATCAATTTCACTGGCGTAATAAAATCAAGCTTTCATTGGCAGAGTATGTCCATAAAGGAGAACAAATAATCATGGCTAACCCAGCTCATACCATGTTCCCAAGACAATGATTTACTAGTCTAGTCTATCGTTAAACAAGCCAATTAATCATAAACACGTATCAACACTATATAAGTGGAGCCTAATACATATACAACACACACACACATCTTTTCGCTGCCTTCATTTTCATACCCTAAACATACAGAGTGAAGAACTTTTGTTTTTGGATAAGAGTTAGTTGAGAATAATTTCGTACCAATATCTACCAAGAAGCTTTCTTGACACCCATTACAAGACCTTTCTTCGCCAGTTCACGGAAAACGATACGAGACATACGGAAAAGCTGGTAGACACCCCTAGGTCGACCGGTGAAAATGCAGCGATTCCTCAATCGAGTGAACGAACTATTTCTTGGCAACTTCGACAGCTTATTACGATGCTCCTCACGAATATCTTTGGGAAGACTCGGATCGTTGCAGATGGCTTTGAAAAGATTCCGCTTCAACTCGAACTTGGCAGCAAGCTGTCGGCGATAATTATCAAGAATGTTTCGCTTGTCCCCCGACATTTCGTTTCACCTAATTTCTCGAATTTCATGGTTTCAAAATTTCAATAATAATTCAAAAAACTAGAAAGATACTGATTCCAAATATCAAATCAGGCGCTCGTGGATCCTTACTCATCCGTTTGAATGCGGAGAGTGAAAACTCGTTATAGAAAACAGGGAATGAAGAACGAAAGGAAGATTGAATCACCTTCAAGCGTTGAAATCCTCTGCAATGGCTGTAGCTGCCTTTGAGTTCTTCGAGTTTGAGCAGACAAGGGAATTGAGGTCGATGGAAGAGAGCGAAATCGACTGAATAACCGATAAATTCGGGACGAGGGAAAAGGAAAGAAAATAAAAGCAATGCAATTCGTTTGGGCCGGCCCAACACTTGTAGGTGAGTTTATAGTTCTGTCTTTTCCCTTTTAACTCATATAACCTATATAACCTAAATTGCTATATGATATTATAAAAGATCTAAAGTTTTAATAATTTTTACAAATGACTTAAATGGGCCAATATATTTGAAAAATATAAAACCCAAATTACTTCTTTGCCTATTTTATAATATTTGATTACTTTATTATTATTATTATTTTTTTAAAAGAAATGAACGGTCGGTTGTACGGTTTTGGGAAGAATTGGAAAGTTTTAATACTTAACCGTCCCATACTCCATTTTTCACGCCGAAGAGAAAAACGATAGTGAGAGTTCGACAAAATGTTTGAAGACGAAGAAGACGGTCGAGCACTGTGAAGAAATTTCGCACGAAGCTTTGAAGAAATTTCGAGGTTAGTTTTGTTAAATAATACATTAGGTATTCTAGGTATATTGAAGATATTCAGATTATTAAGCAAAGAATCAATAATTTAGAATGTGGTAGATTGTAGGGATTGTTCTGTTTTCGGGTGTGAAGAAGATGAAATTCGAGGGTCGTCACATTTTGAGCGTGAGGAAGATTCTAGGGTTTATTTACATTCAGTTGGTATATTGGGTATATCGAAGATATTCAATAAATTATTTTTGAATGTTTAAAAGTCTATAATTTTTTTGGGTTTATTCCTTCAAAAATGTGTTTGGCTCTGTGCTAATTTGAAATTTATATTGTATAATCATCTGTTATGTAGTATAAATAAAATGGTGCGAAGGAGTGTAAGATGTTCAGGTTCAAGAATGAAGGGTATGAAATCAAACAAAGATGACCCAATAATGATAGACGATAGAGAGGTATGATGTGGAGTATTATGCTCTTTTTATGTAAGGGTATATTATATATATGAAAATAGAGGTTTAAGAAGCTGTAATATGTATATATGTCCTAGGATGAAGAAATATATGAAGAAGATCAAATGGATTATCAACCAATTCAAACCATATATCCTGAAGAGGATGAATCAGATTTGAGAGGTCCAACCGGGACACAAATTGTATTGTACAACGAAAAGAAAAATGTGAAACCGGATGTAGAATTTGAAACGTCTGAAAACAAGATGCATATGAATGACCAAGAAGATGAATCAAATGTGAGTATATTAAACATAAAGTGTAGTATATATATTATAAGGTATGTTCTAATGTTTATATTTTTTTTTAAAGATGAATGAGGGAGATAGAACCTCTGAAGTAAATCCCAATTAAGTCTGATGAGGTATGTGTGTTTAGGATTGATGTTATTTGTTTAATATACTATTATTACCAAGTTTATAATTTAATGGTATTGTAACTTGTGCAGGACAATGTACCCATTGCACAAAGGAGTTTGTTCAAAGATACTTCAAGGAAAGGAAAAAAACAGAATCTGAAAATGTTTGTGTGTTAATGTATTTTTCTTAAAATAAATTATTAAATAATATAATGTATAATTGATAATATGAATTGTAAGTATCAAATAAGAGAAAGAGAGCTGGAAAGCTAAAAAGAAAAGCGGAGAAGAAGGAAACTATTAGAAAGGAAAAACAAAGTGAAAAAAAAAAAAGAAATGAAAAAAGGAAGGACAGAAAATATACAGGTATATAAGATATATACATATACGATTTTATTAAATTGCTGATATTATTAACAATTATATTATTGATATTGTTTCAGAATTCTAAAGTGAAAAAAAAGGGCAGAAGAGTCGTCCCATGGAGGATATTGATCAGGTGCAGTTTATTTA
>CM046885.1:12260887-12329307 GCA_025688845.1 Cucumis hystrix | reverse complement strand
ATTCATACATACTATTACAAATATAATATAAATGTATATATAAAGTATACATTGCATTATATTTTCCTATTTTATATATTTGCAAGGTGAACCATTGATCCTGAAAAAGGGGAAATGGTCTCGTGTTCAGAAACTTAGCATCTATGCAAGAATAGATGTAATTACGAATATTAGAAGGAAACTTAATAGTGAACAAATAGATGAATTTAGGAAGATAACATTTGGTAGTTTCTTAAAGCTGAAAATGTCAAAATTCCAAAGCCAATTGTTGTACCATATTATAAGACGTCAATGCACATTGACTAAAAATGATGAATTGTGGTTCAACTTTGAAGGAACTTTAGCAAAATTTGGTATTAGGGAATTTCAAGCCATAACAGGATTAAATTGTGGTCCACTACCTACTGTAGATATTTCAAAACTTAAGGAAATTTTTTTGAAAAAATACTTCAAGAATGAGGACCCTATTCCTAGGTCAAGGGTCTCTTCTCTGTTTAATGATTCGAGAAAATTGAAGGAGGAAGACAAAGTTAAAATGACTAAAATATACTTCCTTGAAAATTTTCTACTTGGTAAACAGTTGACAACAAGGGTAGATTTGGACCACATCAAATTGGTAGATGATGATAACCAATTTGATGCATGGATATGGGGAAGAATATGTTATAATGTCCTATTAGAGTCTATAAAGAAATCAATCAAAAACCCTTATGCCCTAGCTGTTGGAATATCTGGATTTGCTTATTCTCTCCTGGTATGGGTCTATGAATATATTCCAGGACCTTCAATATTCTGTGCAAAAAGAGTGGATGAAAGAAATATCTTCATGCTTAATTGGGTTGTTGACAACCATCCAGAATGGAAGGAACCGGCAGAGAAGGTCTTCGACAATGAGCAGGTAATAAGATACTGTTGTATATTTGATATGTACAATTAATGTTATATATATACTTAGTCTTATTCTGTGCCGTTTTTAATATGTCATTCATGCAATAGTTTGAATTCAACCTAATGTTTCATGAAGAAGAAACCGTGGAACCAAGAACATTCGAAGAAAATATACCTTCAGAGGAAACAGAAAAGAATTTTGAAAAAGGAGAATGCTCTAGACAAGAAGAGTGTACGACTGTGGAAGACTTGCTGAGCATAATCATGGCCAGCAATGAAGCACTGAACAAGAAGATGGACAAACTGCTCTTTGAGGTTGAAGAACTAAAAAAATTGTTCAAAGATAATGGCAATAGAGAGATAGATGACAAGGATGATAATGATGGAGGGTTCCATGAGAGAAATAATGATGGAGAAAATATAACAGAAAAAAAAGATGGTGAAACAGAAGGATAAGAGGTAACTTTTAAATATATGTATGTGATTGAACTTTATTATTTGATGTATATAATAAATGTATGTAATGGTGATCAGGATGGACAAAGTGGAGATGAAAATAGAGGACAGCAGGTATATTTGCAATATAAGTATATATCTCAATACTTAAGTATATATATTATAATATAGTGTTGCTTTATGTATTAATTAATGATTATAATGATGAACAAGATGAGCAAAATGATTGTGTGGATGATGTTGTATATAGCACAACTGTACTAAAAGAAGTAGATGAAATTGAAAAGGAAGCAATGAAATTGAAGGTAAGTACATATGAAAATATAAATATTAATTCTGAATTAATATGCTGTGTGAAAATAATCATTTTTATGTTGAATCTGATTTGTGTAGAAAAAATGGAAAAGGAACATATTCAACAAAATGTACTTGTGAAGAGTGCTACAATGATTGTACGTATATGTTTTAATAATTTGAATATATATGACATATTATATGAAATATACCATAATGTTAACTGTTTGTTATAACAGGCTAGAGGCAGAGACATATTTGCTTATAAGCAAGCTGTCAAAAGGAGCATGAGGAGAGGAAATATATCTTCAAGGATAATGAGATCGCCATTCACAACAAAATTTGGATCTGCTGAGCCAAAAAAGGAAAAAGTAGATTTGAAGGTTGAAGGATTTGAAGGACCAAGTTTTTAACTGCTCTCACAAGAACATTAGTATTAATTTTATGAAGGTTGCTTATGTACAAACATGTGTTATGGTTTTTTAATTTCTAATTTCAGTAGTCAAGGGTTTGAAGGTCCAAGAACTTTAGTAATTCTAACTTATCTAGTATAGATTTAATGTTTAAGGTTATGTGTTGAAGTTTACATGTACTTTTGGGTATGATTAGTTTTTATGTTGCGGGTATTATGGAAAAACATAAACATTAAATACGTATATTATTTATATTCTTATATGGTGTTCATTATTCATGAAAATTCTTGAGATATGGTTTGAATGTTCAATATAAATCTTAAATGTACATTTCCAATAAGTTGTTATTCTTAAAATTGATAGTATGTTTTTATTATTTAATAGAATGTTATAGCAATGTTATAAAATTTTGATTTTGTTATAGCAATGTTATTTGTATTGGAGACTGTATGATTAGAAAGAGCATAAAAATATGAACACTTAATATAGAAACATGAAAAACAAATGAAAAACAAACATGAATTTCTTAGATGAGTATATTTGTGATAATGTGAAGTATATAATTTTGTAAACTTCTTGAATAAGCATTAACACAAAAAAAAATTAGGAATTCATGACTAATATTGTATTCAGGAACGTAATTAAAGTTCAAAACAACAATAGATATTTCAAATATGAAAAAACAATGATAAACTAGCTAGATAAGGCAAACTTGCATCGATTTCTGTTATGCCCATAACGTCCACAACGACCACATTTTACGCGTCTCTTGAACTCCATTTTAGAAGGAATTCTAATCTTCTTGGGTCTACCAACTGGACGTTTTACATTAGGTGGGAGGATGACAATGGATGAAACATCATCAGGTACTTGCCAATGTCGATGATCAGCTAAAGGGTTTATTAAACCTCTATAAATTGAACTCAATGTGCTGTTCAAATAATAATGTGAAAACATATGGCTTTATTGATAAATGTTTCATAGTAAGAACAACACATGCATGGCCACAAGATATTTGCAATATATCCCACATTCTACAAGTATAAATCTTAGAAGGCAAGTACACAACATATTGAGATGTGCCATGGATGATCTGGTATTTCATGTTGTTGACTGGATTCACCTAGATATAAAAAAATACATTAATAATATGATGTATATAAAAAGTAAGTAGGTATATAGATAATAAGACGATGTACTATATAAACATTTAATAGGTCAAAGTTAATAAATATACCTTCATAGATCGACTACTTTCAATTTGTTCCCTTATAATACCTTCAACTGTTTTTGTAAAATCTGTAACTTGATATCTAGCTTCATTTCTACGCTAAAAAAACCATCTTTGCAACATCATTCTCAGTACCTCAAGCATTGAACATATTGGCAACTCCCTAGCCTTGATAATTGCATTATTCAGACTCTCAGATATGTTAGTTCGTATTTGAAATACATTATAGTACATTTATTATATTAAAGATAACATCATTTATGTATTATTGAATATATGAAGTAGTATATATATTTAACACATATAAAATATATGTATTATGCACTAGTATATATGTAAGAATTAAAAAAAATAAGAAAAAATCCAAAACATGAAGAAAAAAAAATGGGTATGTATTATTGAATATATGCAGTAGTATATATGTAACAAATCACAAAACATAAATGAATTATTCAGTAGCATATATGTAATAAATAAAAAAAAACTAAATAGATATATAATCTGTGTATATATTAGTATATATACGCAATAAGAAAAAATCATAAAACATGAAAAATAATATGTGTATGTATTATTGAATATATGTAGTAGTATATATGTGACAAATAAAAAAACATAAATTTATTATTCAGTGGTATACCATAGTATATACGAATGATGGGTCATTTAATAAAAATTATATGTCTAACATGACAGAGAGATGAACTGAATAATAAAAAATTAAACAAAATAGAAGAAACATGGCCGAAATATATGCTACGAAATGGAAGTAGAAAGAATATACAAAACGAGAAAAAAAAAAGACTAACCATATATTTTGTAGCAAAGCGAAAGGGAAGAAGAAAGTATGTTTTTTGAAATACAAATCACAGACGTGGTGATGAAAATAATGATACAATTAAATTTCATTATTAAATTATTCCATATTAGAAAAGATTTCATTTTATATTGAATTAATAAACTATTTTCAATTAATTTTCATAATAAAGTTATACATTAATTAATATTATAAATAAGGAAGTTATTATTTAGATAATAAATTGAATATAATGTAATTGAGTAAACAATTTGAATTTAATTTCGAAAATCCTAATTAATGAATAATATTGACAAGGTTACAGTTGACCTACAAATATACGAAATCCTAATCAAGAAAATAAATTTTAATTTAGGACATTTGTGAAATTTCGTAATGGATTTAGGTATTTTCTCTAAATCTTTTTTTATAATTTTCATTAACACAATTTACTTATGAATTATTTAGCTAAATTATTCATGATATTTCATAAATGTTATAATTTTTTTAATTATTATCTAAAATTGGAAATCGTGGTATTTTTGGAAAATTTTAACATTTATTTAATTATTTAAAAATAAATTATATCTGTAAATTTTAAATAATTTTTTAATATTTTCAAAATTTTGAAGATTTTTTTAAATTATCAATTACCTAATTTATTATATCAATTGTAACTTCCTTAATTATTATATCATACATATTTATATTTATTAATGAATAATTACTTGTTTATGATTTAAATATGGTATAAAATATATATCTTTATATGGTAAATATATGTTAATAATTATTTTCAATTTAAATCATAAATCAAATTTATTTTTTCATTCCATCACCAAGTTGCTTTTTTTTTTTTTTTTTTTTTTTATAAAAATAAACTTGTTCTTTCTTCTTCCCTTTCGATTTGGCGATTTTGAATTAGTTAGTATTATCTTTTTCGTTCATTCTTCTTTTCGTATAATATTTAATTTTTGTTTTCTAGCATATAGATTTTTTCCTCAAGAAATTTGTTATTTCTACTTTAATTTATATTCTTGTCATGTTCGGTATACACAAATTATAGGATATGCGTTATGTATTTTTTTGTAATTTTTTTACATATATTGTATGTTTTGAAGTAAATTTTTGTGTTTTGTTACATATATATTTCTGCATATATTGGATAATACGTTCACATAATACTGTATTATTAATACGCTCACAATTTTTTTTTCAGTTCTGTAATTTTTAATACTTAATTTATATATCAATGCATACAACACTTTAGTATTTGTTTTTAATCATTACATATATACTACTTCATAATACATATATATTATGTGATTTGTTACATATATACTAAATGCCCGTTTGAATTGACTTAAAAAAAAATGTTTTTCAAGAAATTCATTTTTGTTTAAACTTTTTTTTCTAAAAATTGTTTAAAATACACTTAAAAATCTACTTTGAGTGACTTCCAAACACTTTAGTTTTTTTCAAAATAACTTATTTTTTAAATTAAACACTTGAAAATGTAATCCAAACATACCATAACTCATTATGTAATATTGCTTATAGATATATACCACTGAATATACAATAAGACATATATAATGATATACAGTAACTAAAAATATTTTCACTTCAGTCATGTTCTTTGTTTTTTTTGTTTATCATATAATAATATTATGTTGTTAGTCATATAAACATTTATATCTTAAATATGCTGTAAACTACACATTCCTTAATAATTAGTATTTAAAAATATATTTATCTCACTTTATATAATTATATACCTTCTATTTATCATATATTTTTTAAATGAACAATATATACTATAATATACCTGTAAAATTATAATATGTTTGTTTTGTCATTTAGTATATATATACTCATTCTTATTTATAACATAAATATTTAGTAGCATATAATTCTAATAATTTTTTTGCAGGATGACAAAATCTTTGACCTCTGGGTCTAACCCTCCTCGATGGACAAGAAAGCCGGAATGAAAGCATTTGAGGTTACATTAATCGTGGATAGACGACAAAAGGAATTTTTTTCTTTTCAAAAAGTCAATCTACCTACCACCACCGTCGCTTTCATTAGCGTACCAAGAACAAGCTTTTATCATTATTTATATATTGAAATGGACGATTCCATCCTTTATAGTCGAAAAGGCTAGTCCCAAGAGTTTTTTCAAACCCTAAGAGAGATTTTTCTTTTTTATCTATTCGGATCTCTTCCGTTTCATCGATTTTGTCCGGATCCTCATTTTCTTTCGAAAAAAGGGAAGGAGAAGTATCTTCTTCGGTGGATCCCTCTTGTTCCTGTTTAGTCCCCTTCAAGTCGCAACATCGGTCCATAGACCTATTTTTTGAGAATTTTCATTCCGTAAAAAGGTCAATTTAGCATTTAAAAATGTACTGATCTTGGAGACAATCCAATCCTGGATCTGGAACATCGATTGATGATAAAGAAAGAGAATTATTGGTTCAGTTCTCCACCGCTCCGTGGGCGACAGAAAAAAGGATTGGTCAAATACTATTGAGTCTAACTCATAGTGATCATTTATCAAAGAATGACTGGTTATCAAATGATTGAAGAACCGGGAGTAATTTATTTACGATACTTAGTTGCATTCAGAAAAAGTCTCTAATGAATTATGAGTTCAATACATCCTGTTTAGCGGAAAGACGGACATTCCTTGCTCATTATCAGACAATCACTTATTCACAAACCTCGTGTGGGGCTAATAGTTTGAATTTTCCATCTCATGGAAAACCCTTTTCGCTCCTTCAATATTCTTTGAACCTCCCCCTCTAGGGGTATTTTAGTGATAGGTTCTATAGGAAGGATCCTATTTGGTCAAATACCTAGCGACAAACTCCTATCTTCCTTTCATTACAGTATTTCGGAACAAGTTCTTGGATAAGAAGCCTAAGGGTTTTCTTATTGATGATAGTGACGATATCGACCGTGACCTTGATACAGAGCTGGAGCTTCTAACTATGATGAATGCGCTAGGAATAGACCTATTTTATATCACCCTTCAATTCGAATTAGCAAAAGCAATGTCTCCTTGCATAATATGGATTCCAAACATTCATGATCTGTATGTGAATAAGTCGAATTACTTATCCCTTGGTCTATTAGTTCACTATCTCTACAGGGATTTTGAAAGATGTTCCACTGCAAATATTCTTGTTATTGCTTGCGGGATAGGAAGGAGGAGGACTTAAGAGTAGAGGATGAGAGGGTCGGCGACTAGGCAATCCCTCTCTCTTTCTTGTCTGATAGTAATCTTTGGAATAGTCTTGATAAAAGATCAAATCCGACACACCTAGCAGTCTGATTAATTCCTTCCTGGGGTGGTGGGTACTCACCCTACTGGGCAGGAGTGCAGGATAGATTGTAAATATGAGAGAACTTTTCTAAAAAGAGCTAATGTACTCATTATCCTAATGGGAAACCGGATTCCGAGAAGCTGAACTAATGAAGACAGGCCTTGGCTGATAATTCACCCTATGCCATGAAACTTCTATTCCTGCTTAGCTTAAAAGAATATTGTGAAAAGTAAAGAAAGAAGCTCATTAACGATAATGAAAGCAGAATTATGCCTTTCGATCATGTTTTTAATTTTTTGTTGCTTATCATATCTTTCGATCATGCTCTTAATGTTTTGTTTAATTATGACATGTTCTGGTCATCTTATTCATATTTTTGTTTAGTAAAGTTTCCGTCAACAATAAATACATTTATATACAATTGTTTAATCCACTTCTATTATGTGATTTATTAGATATATACATCTTATTCATATTTCTTTCTGTTATGTGATTTATTGCCAATATACTACTACATATATTCAATAATACATAATTTATAGTTGAATTTTATTATATATCACTACATACACAGATGATGTTATCAATATATACATCTATATATATATATACAATAACACGTATTTAGTGACACATATAATTCAATTTTTTTCCTTTATGTTTTGTATCATTCTCTTTATTTTTTTCTCTATCCGATTAGTATTTTCTTTGATTTCTTACATATATACTACTACATAATACATTTATGTTATATGATTTGTTACATATATACTACTGCATATATTCACTAATACAGAAATTGAAGTTAGCATCCTCCCACCGAATATAAAACATTCAGTTGGTCGACCAAAGAATATTAGAATTCCTTCTAAAATGGAGTTCAAGAGACGTGTTAAATGTATTTGTTGTGGACGTGTTGGCTGGCCATAACCAAAAGAGATGTAAACTTTCCTTATTGAACTAGTTTTTCCTTTTTATTATTAGACTTTTATATGTTGATTTAGACTTTTATTTGAAATATTCATATTCCAATTTTTAATTTAGTTATTTTATTTCCATATTTTTTTTTATAAATTTTCATCTATGGTACTAATAAAAAATTTTCAATTTATTATATTTAATATAATACTATTCATACATAAGCACAATTGTTTCAAACATAATTTATTATTTATTACATATAATATATATATATATATATATATATATATATATATTTGAAATAAAACACATAAATCACTTTAACAAATTGATAGCATAACCTTTCATTCATAAAATATATAATGTAGTGTTTCATATATACTATTCATAAACCAATTTAATATTCAACTACTTTTTCATACAATTCCCTGGATCTTCAATTTTCTTTCATCAAAATTCCTACATCGCAAACATATTCAGTTTTCCTCAACATTACATATATCAGAGAACAACTAATGTTTTAATAACATATAGTAAATATATTCATCCTAATTTTTTCTCATTTATGTTTCTATAAACACAAACAACTTTCATACATAATCACTATTGTTTCAAACATAACGTATTATTTACTACGTAAGATATGAATATTTAAATAAAATACATAAACAAATTAATATAAGAACATTTCATTCATAAAATATATACGGTATTATTAAAAAATATACTATAATTACGTGAAATATATGAAAAACAATGCAAAACGAAAGAAAGAATGGATGGAGAGAGAGATTGGAAAGTGAGAGAGAGATCGGGAGGGAAGAATTTTTGAACAAAATCACCAAAAGAAAAATAATTAAGGGACACTTTTTATTATAATATTACAATAATAGAATTAATCATTCACAATGCATATTTACATAGGATATGTAATAAATGCAAATCTTAATCATGATCCACTTTTCTTTTTTCTTTTTCTATTTTTTAATATATTATTAATAATAAAAATGGGTAAATTGGTCATTTAGGTAGGCTCTATATTTGTGTAAAATATTAGTCAATTTAGAACATTTCTGAAAATTTTGGGAAATTTGGGTCAATTTTGTAATATGGTATACCATTTTAGACCATCTTAGTTAAAGACCATTTACTTATTTAATAAAATCATACTTATTTTATTCTAACACAATTGATTCAACCAATAAAATAAAATAAAAAGTCATACGATGTTACTTGTGATTTTAAGTACAAGTGGTTCATGTTCAAGTTATAATTTAAAAGGCATGTATAAAATAGATAGTGGTTGAGTGCCTTATTATGATAATATTATAGGTACGATCCACTTTGTAATTGTTACATGAGATGTAAATGTTATAAACAATATGAATCATACTGTTGGTGTTAAGACATGCGAGTGGAGTATTCTATATAAAAGAGTTTATACATAGAGACCGAATCGCAAAATAATTAGTTTATTTTACAACACAGTTGCTTGAAAACCAATAGTTCACTATGATGACCATAAAAGACTCAACTCTAAACTTGAGTGAGTTGTGTTAAGAGAGCCAATTATTTCTACTTCTATTCTTGTGATTTATGACCCATTATTGTAAAGCCCACTGAAGGCTTCTAGAATTTATTATAATGGATGTAATTCCGTGTGGGTGAGTTTAGAATGAGGTTTTTCCTCCCAGCCTTTTGTTATAAATTTGGATACCAATTCAATACAAATATATAATAAAAGCTAGAGTTTTTCCCGTTCAATAATTTTCTCTTCTTCTCCTATGTATTTTGTGATGGTATCAGAGTCAGACGTCAAACGACTCTATTTTTTTTTGGTCTAAAAGCTGTTCAAGAGATCTTTTGCAACAATGAGTAACAATAGCGCTACCTCTATTCTTAAGAATCATCCAGAGACTCACCATCTACCTCTTCGATTTTCGGTTTAGGTTCTAAAATCTCTCTTGTAAAACTTGCAGATGATAATTTTTTGTTGTGGAAATTTTAGATTATCATGACACTTGAAGTGTATGACCTTGAGTCATTTATCGAAACAACAACTGAATCTCCAACAAAATACATCAACTCACCAGCAAATCCAACTCGGACGACAACGGAAAGTTCCTTAGCCACTATGGTACAGATTGTGGATCCTCAATACAAGATCTTGGAAGAGACAAGATAGACTGATCTCCTCGTGGCTACTGGGATCAATGAGTGAAATATTCTAAATCAGATGCTCCGCTGCACCTCTGCGAAACAAATATGGGAAACGTTATAAGGTATCTACTCCTCTCGATACTTGACACAGACTATGCAATTTAAAAATAAGCTTCATAATATAAAAAAGAGAGCTATGCCATTAAAAGAGTATTTTCTTAAAATCCAGCAATGTGTTGATACCTTAGCTTCCATCAACAAACCTGTTTTCTACTGATGATCACATATTATATATACTTGCTGGATTAGGATCAGAATATCAATCCATGATATAAGTTATCTCTTCTCGTATTAACTCCCCATCTATTCACGATGTTATGTCTTTGTTGCTTACTCAAGAATCACAGGTTGAAAATAAAATTAGCAATAATGTTTCTCTATCCACTATAAATGTTGCTACTCAACCATTAGAAAATGATGATGAAGGCCTCAACAGAGACAATCAAAACAATTTTCAGTACACAAATAATAACTCTCAATATAATCAGAGGACCCGTGGTGGAGGTAGATCAAATAGAGGAGGAAGAGGAAACAGAAAAACAAACCTCAGTGTCAAATCTACACAAAATTTGATCACATTGCTGATCGATGCTACTGTCAATATGCTCCAAGAAATAATTTAGGTTTCTCTCCAAACTCATCTACACCTTCCTATACTAATAATTCTTACAATCCACAGATGGCTGCGATGATTGTTGCTCCTGATATGAATATTGATAGTAATTGGTACTCTGACTTCGGAGCTACAAATCACTTAACATACAACTTGAGTAACCTATCCACTAGAGCTGATTATAATGGAGGAAATAAGATATATGCAGAAAATGGGTCAGGTTTGCCAATACTTCATTATGGTTCTTTACATTTTAATTCATCATTTATTCCTTCAAAATCCTTGGTTCTGGAAAATTTATTTCATGTCCCCTCCATTACAAAGAATTTGATTAGTGTCTCCTAATTTGCAAAGGATAACAAAGTATTTTTTGAATTTCATCCCGCTGTTTGTTATGTGAAGGATTAGTGAACTGGCCAAATTCTTCTCCAAGGACACCTCTGTGATGGTCTATACAAGTTTAGCCTCAAATCATCTTCTCCAAGTTCTTTGAAGTTTGAATCTAATGCTAGTAATATTGCTTTTAAGTACTGCCTTATCTAATTCCCATGTGAATAATATTGGTATATGGCATAGGAGATTAGGTCATCCTCACTCAAATGTTATCCGAAATGCCTTGAAAAATGTTCATAATGCCAATATCAATATGAATAAAATGAATTTCTGTGAAGCATGTGCTCTAGGCAAACATCATGCTCTTCCCTTTTCTGCTTCAAATACTCAATATACATTTCCTTTACAACTCATTGTATGTGATCTATGGGGCCCTGCTTTTATCTAGAAATGGCTACAGATATTATATTAGCTTTGTTGATGCATATAGTAAATATACTTGGATTTATTTTCTTCAATCTAAGTCTGATGCATTTGTAGCCTTTCAAAAATTCAAAACATTCATTGAAAAACAACTTGGCCGACCAATCATAAGTTTTCAAATTGACGGGGGAAGTGAATTCAAACCATTCATACCTTACCTAAACAACCATTGCATTGAACATAAATTAACTTGTCCACACACTTCAAAACAAAATGGAATAGTTGAGAGAAAACATAGACACATTATGGACATAGGCCTTACTCTTCTCTCTCAAGCTACTTTACCTTTATCCTTTTAGGATGAAGCTTTCTCTACAAGTATGTATCTTATCAATCACCTACCCACACCTATTCTTAATCAGCTTAGTCCATTGGAGAAGTTATTTGGTCGGAAACCAAATTATCCTTCTATAAAAAAATTTGGTTGTAAATGTTATCCTTTCATCAGACCTTATCAATCCCACAAACTATCTTACAAATCCACACCATGTACCTTCCTAGGCTACAGTTCATCACACAAAGGTTATAAATGTCTTTCTCAAGATGGCTGCATTTACATATCCAGACATGTTCTATTTGATGAAAATTCCTTTCCATATGCATATTTCTCATCTCACTGTAAAACTTTATCAACAAAAAGTGTCTTGGCTCCTCCAATCCAATCCATTGTCCATAAGCCAACAATGAATCATAATGAAGAGAGGCAACACACTGATACATTTACTGATAATAATGATAATCTGAATTCTACTGTTGTGTATTCCTTAGCAACAGGAATTCAGGAACAATATGGAGATGAGTTACCAAGAAGAGACCATGAGGATGAACAAATATCATCATAGACCCGAGATGACTCCACCAATACAAATCAGTCCTTAAATCTCAATACTCATCCAATGGTAACTCGAAGCAAAAGTGATATTTATAAACCTAAAACTTTCTTAATTGATTATACTGAGACTGAACCTACTACTGCAAAGAAGCTTTAAAGCATCCTCACTAGAGGAAAGCTATGGAAGAAGAATTTAAAGCTTTAAAACAAAATAACACATGGAGTCTCACTGAGAAATAGAAAAATCAGAGAATTGTTGGCTATAAATGGATTTTTAAAATCAAAAGAAACTCCGATGGGTTAATTGCTAGATATAAATCTCGGTTAGTTGCTAAAGGGTTTCATCAAACACCTAACATAGATTACAATAAGACATTTAGCCCTGTTGTGAAACCAGTTACAATACGTATGCTTCTAACCATTGCTATTATGAAAGGATGGTATATAAAGTAGCTTGATGTTAATAACGCATTTTTACATGGTGAATTAGAAGAAAATGTTTATATGGATCAACCTTATGGATTTGAAGTAAAAGCACATCTTCCTCTTGTTTGTCATTTAAAGAAAGCTATCTATGGGCTAAAACAAGAACCTCGAGCATGGTATGAAAAGTTAAGTTATAGCTTACATACCTTAGGCTTTAGAACATCCAAAGCTGACCCATCTCTTTTAATTAGAATAACTCCTACTTCATGTTGTTATATTCTGGTATATGTTGATGATCTGATTATCATGAAAAATTCTGATAAAATCTTGGATGATTTGATTAAGTCTTTAACAGTAACTTTGCTCTTAAAGACCTTGGGACACTAAATTATTTTCTTGGAGTGGAATTATCGTATCCTACAAATGGAGGTATGCTTTTATCTCAAACAAAATTCATTAGTGATCTGTTGCAAAAGACAGAAATGATTGAGGCAAAACCAATCTCCACTCCAATGGTAATTAGGCCATTACTTTCTGCTAATTAAGGTGAAGACTTTCATGATGTCTATATGTATCGTAGTACTGTTGGTGCATTACAATATGCCACTCTTACACATCCTGAGATATCATATAGTGTGAACAAAGCATGTCAATTTATGCATTCTCCTAAAATTGCTTATTGGCAACATGTAAAACATATTCTAAGCTACCTCAAAGATGCTTTATCTCATGGTTTATGGCTTAGACGTCCTAATGACTTATCACTTGTTGATTTTGCTGATGCGAATTGGGCTTCTAATCCCAATGATAGAAAGCCCACATCATGCTATTGTGTTTACTTTGGTAACAATTTAGTATCTTGGGGATCAAAGAAACAGTCCATTATATATAGGTCTAGTACTGAAGCTGAATACAAGTGTCTTGCTTTACTTTCTACTGAATTAGTATGGATTCGCTCTATATCATTTAACTTAAGCATCATTATACCTCATCCTCCTATTCTGTGGTGTGATAATTTGAGTGTAGTTCACTTAAGTGCTAATCCCATATTGCACTAAAAAATGAAACATATTGAACTTGATATTTACTTTGTTCGAGATTTGGTTCAGAAGAAGAAAATCTCTGTATGTCATCTTCCAACGTCACAACAAGTTGCAGATATTCTTACCAAACCATTGCCTGCTTCATCATTTCACAAGTTGAAGAACAAACTCATAGTTATTGACGCATCAACAATTGGTTTGCAGGGGGTGTTAAGACAGCCCATTAGTTCTACTTCTATTCTTGTGATTTATGACCCATTATTGTAAAGCCCACTTAAGGCTTTTAGAATTTATTAGTTATAATGGATGTAATTTAGTGTGGGTAAGTTTAGAATGGGGTTTTTCCTCCCAACCTTTTGTTATAAATTTGGATACCAATTCAATACAAATGTATAATAAAAAGTCAGGGTTTTCCTCGTTCAATAATTTTCTCTTCTTCTCCTCAGTATTTTGTGAAGTTGGGAACTTTTGTTTATGACAAAGATCATTTGATCTATATGAGTGAATGATGATCGTAAAAATATTGACCTTGATCTTGAATGAGTATTGAACTTTTATTTGTGACAACAATCCTTTAATCTATATGAGTGAGAGTAACCTTAACAATAGACTCATGGTGTGTTCGGATTGCACTTTCAAGTGATTAAATTTAAAAATAAGTTGTTTTGGAAAAAAGATTAGCAATCACCTAAAATAAAATTTGAAAAAACGAATTAAAAAAATAATGTGGTTTTAGGATAAACACCTAAACCAACTTTTAGAAAAATAAATTTTGTGTGTTTAATGATTGATCTCCCTAATGAATAAGGATATAGAGAAAATGTTTAAATGTTAGAAAACATTTTTTTTCTTAAGTAATTATAAATTGAACATTAACAAGCCTATCATTTAAGGGATTTGTAAGGAGTAAAAACACAACCACCGAATATGAAATTTACTAATTTTTCATGGATCCATAGGTAACTATTTCCTTAATAACTAATTATGGGTCTTGAACCACCTCAACCTTTCACTGGTCTAAAAAGGTGTTAGTTTATAGTTGAACTATAAAATATATGTTCATCAAAGGTATCGGAACCTAATACGAAATGTTTTTATTTCATTTAGATTGTTTTGAAAAAGATAGAGACGAAGGAGAGACAACGAGAGAGAACAAGGATGAGGAGGGAGGAATGAACTCGAGAGAGGAAAGAGAAAAATATAAAGGTTAAAAATAACATTTTTTTTCTTTTCTCATCATTTTGTCACATTATCACTTATAATTTTATATTAAATTTAATGATTTATTTTAGAGAAGGACCTTTTAAACCCACTCTTCAAAACTTAAAAGACCTAAATCACCTAAAGAAAATTTGATGAACTAAATTTGAAAAATAAGGACCAAAAAGTATTTTCCCATTATTTTTTATTCTTGATAGTGTAGAATTACCAATTTGCCCTCATCTTAGAATCGAATTAACCACTTTACTTTACTGAGTAACGGAACAACATCATTTCCTTTGCATTGCCGCCTACCCTCGCAACTCGCGGCGGCACAACAAAACCTTTGGTTCTCTGACTTCTGAGTATCAATGGCGAAGGGCGACGATGCACTGACGAGAAAAAGGAACAAAGCTGCTCGGAAGAAGCTTCGTAGCAAGAGCGGAGACTCCTCGGCTGTTTCTGCAAGAGTCGCTTCCATAATCGCCGCCAAGAAGCGGCGCATGTCCGGGAAACGCAGACAATGCCAGGTAACTTCGGAACTATTCATTCATGTGTTATTTGATTCATATTCTAGGGTTTACGAAGATATTGCGTACCGTTCTTTGCTTGAGGAGCGACATTAGTAGGACGAGGGCTAGTGGATTTATCTCGCTTTAGGGATGATGATTTATAAATTAGTGTTGTTCGTTTTGCAATACTATATGAAAATGCTTGTTAGATCACACTTTGTGGCTCGTAAATTAAGTTAGCTGCTCAACCCGCCGTAATATTACTTTTGTTTTGCTAGTCGTCTTTATTAATTACTCTGTGTAATTGATATTTATACTCATCTTAATGGTCGTAAATATACGGAGTTTGAATTTGTTGCATTTCAGGGAATGTGTTTTAGCCTTCCTACTCCTGATGATCCCTACAATGATAGAAATGGGAAAAAGGACACTAAGGTCAAGCCTTCAAAGGGCTCCAAGAGGGAATTTCCGAAGGAGAAGAGTACTTCTGCACCTAATGGAACCCTTCGAGACGTTTGCTTTGAGAATGCTCGGAGTTCAAAAGATGGGTCTGGAGGTACTCTCCCTAGTGGCCGCGTAGCCAAAAGAAGCAAGACTGATCCTGAAAGAACAAAAGAATATGGGAATGCGAAAGGCAGTGTACAAGGCTTTCAAGAAGAAGACTCTGAAAGTTCTGTCGCTCCCTCAAAGTTTCTTATACTTTGCTTAAGTGCAATAGAGAATGCCCTATATCATGATTCCATCAAAAGAATCAACAAGCCTCTGTTTGCTGATACTTGGGGAATTGAGTTTTGGAAATGTTATTCTTCTGGCAAGGATATTCTTGACACCAGTGGGTTGTCTTCTACAGACGAGAAAATTGCATGGGTGGTTTCTTCGGCTGCTGACAGTATTGCCAGAAAGGAGAAAGAAGGTTCATCTTTTAGTAGCCCTTTTCTTTTATTTCTTGTTCCTAACCAAGAGAAAGCTACTCAGATTCGCTCCATGTGCAAGCCATTGAAGGCTCTTGGAGTACATACAGTGAGCATACATCCTGGGGCATCTCTAGGTCACCAGATTCAAGGGTAAGCTTGTTTGTGTGTCAATATATTGTAACAGATTTTTTGTTTGTGCTTGAGGTGTGAAATATTTTGGAGTATCAATTCTTTGTTCATTGTACAACTTGTACCTGCCGCTGTTTATACAATGGATCTGGTAGTGACTACTTGATTCTGTACCTATCCCGTATATGCATTTAGCATTGTAAACAATTTGGACTCTGTTCGCTTTTTCTATTTTATATCTAATTCGGAATTTGTTTCTCTTCCCATAGTTTGAAGAGCTGTGAACCTGAATTTCTTGTGTCCACACCTGAGAGACTCTTGGAGCTTGTTGCCATGCAGGCTATTGATATATCTGGTGTTTCGTTGCTGGTAATTTGACAGCCTATGTTTAGTATTTGAGTATCGTTTTGTATTTTGTTATCTCTATTTTTGTGATGAATTTTAATGATCAGAAAATGCCATTACTGTTTCAGACTTGGGTATTCCCTCCTTCAGGTTTTATAGACGTCGTTTCTACAATCAGGGATTAAAATATCGATTATGATGTTGTTGTTGGAATTTGAATGTCGTGGATTATTTAGATATGTTGATGTTGACGGATATTTTTTTAAACAAATAATTTATACTTTTTAAATTAATAGTTAAGTTCTCTTTACTTATTGAGTTAGACATCTTGTTATTGCTATTTCTATTCACATTGAGATAAATAGATAATATATTTTTTATACCGTGTTTGGTTATTAATAAAAAATATCGGAGATGTCAATTAATTCTTAGTATCGATATTGGACTCTCTTATTAATGGATATATTGACATATCGATGAACATTTTAATCCTTGACTACCACATAATGGCTCAATTATAATTCTATCAAGCTGTCTGAAGATGAATAGGCAGCTTGTTTTTACTTTAGAATTATACGGTATGTCATTAAATTCCTATTGCCAGTGTTATAGACATTCTGATTAAAGTTTTGTAATTTCCTTGACGTTTTATCAGGTGGTCGACGGACTGGAATCTCTTTCAAGAGGTGGTTATCTTGATATGACACAGTCCATCAGGAAGTCGATATCAAGCAAACTGCATACCATTGTTTTCAGTGATAGCTTCAGCCGTGCCTATGTCCCTGTTATACAAAGCCTCCTCGGGGGCCCAATTCGAAGGCTGTCTCTTAATACTTCTGTGGCCTGTCAAAGTGCCTGCATTATTCAATCGATAAACTTTTATACTTCTGAAAGGGAAAAACTATCAAAGGTACACATGCACATCATTTTCACATATTTGAGGTGCACGGCAGCCTTGTGAAGCGCCGGGAAATCTCTGCTTACTCTTACATAACCCTTTTTAGAAGGAATCTTTTGTTGATGAATTTTATGCCACGACTGTGAGCCCAATTTCTTAAGCCTTGAGATAGCAGTTATTTGCCAAGTAATGATTTAAGAGGGATAGGTGTCTTATCCAAGCTTCTAGGAAGCTTTTGATTGTGGATAAGATCCTCGCATTCCGATCCTGGTCAATCACTTTTGAGCTTTTCACTTTTTACTTTTTAGTTGGTAATTCTTGCTCCTAAAGTCATAGTTTGCACTTTGTAGCAATCCTAGGAAAAGAAGCTTCTCATTAGGATTGTTTATTAATAGTCATCATTAATGATCTTTGAAGGTCATCCAAGCTTTGGATCGAGCCAATGGTAATCAGCTCCGTCCACAGCCGTTGAAGATGCTTTTTATTCTTGGGAAGGAGTGTAATATTCACGATTTAGCTGCTGCTCTTAAATTCAAAGGCCATGATATCGTAGCTGGAGCATTATGTGGTGTCCCAGAAATTAAGAACAAGTAAGCATGCGCTAAGCAATAGATTTTTATGCCATGGGTTGTTTTATTTTATTTATATTTTTTAATTAAACTTTTTATAATAAAAATTAAATATTTTTATTTTTAATTTTATTTTATTCCCCCACCCTACCCTCAATCTAATGCATGGGTCTTCTTGACAACCAAGAAGTGCGTATTTACCAATTTTCTTTTATTTTTATTTTTACATCACAGCATTAAGTTATGCATCGATTATTCAAGTTTCTTATTTTTTTATAAAATATTTATCAATTGGTTAGTAGGTTTTTTTTTTAATCTTCCTACTAGGATTTGTGAGTCTGTAGAAGTTAGAGATTGTAAAACATGCATGTAGAAGTAGAATGCCTAGGTGCACAGAATTCCATTTGGTAAATATTGTCATTAGAACGGTGGATGCCAGAAAAATGCTGTGGTAGACAACCATTTTGGTTTTGGGAATTAAGCTTATAAACATTACTTCCACTTATTGATTTCTTTGTTTTGTTATCTACCTTCTTCTTTCTTCTTTCTTCTTTCTTCTCCTCCTATAAATTTCTTGCATAATAATATTTAAGAACTAATTCTGTCCTATAATTATTTGGATATTGAGTTTTCAAATTATACTTTTTTAGTTCTAGTTTAAAAAGTCTCTCAAACTCTTGACCTCTTAGCCATTTTAGGGTTTAGGGTTCAATCCATGGTGACCACCTATTAAGAAATTAATTTCTTACGAGTTTTCTTGACACTCTTGTAGGATCAGGTGGATTGTAAGAAATTGAGAGGAAACAGACTTAATTTTCAAAAACTAAAAACGGTAAAATTCAAATGTTTACTTTGCAAAATTAAAAACTGTGATAAGAAAGGGGCAGTGCTTCCTAGCTTATCCAATTTATACTTCTATGTAGGAGAACCGAACAGGTCGGTTCGGGTTGGGTCGTTTCTACCATGGTTCGAACTGAATCAAACTCTTCTTCTTTTAGGATTTTAAGTTCTATCTACTAAAAGAGAACTAATCTATTTTTACCCTTTCCTTTCTTTGTTTAGTTTGAAGGTAGATGGCAAATTGAGGCCCGTAGTAGCCAAGACTGACATAGAGAAAATTAACACCATAGATCTTGGAACCTATGAAAGCATATTCATACTCTCAGCCTTTCCACCAATCGACAAATATGTTGAGATTCTAACAGGAATGGCTCGACACACGAACAACGGTGTGCTGCACAGCTTCATCAGCAAAGAAGAAGCATCTGTGGCTGGTTCCTTAGTTGAAATCCTTGAACAATGTGGGCAGTATGTCCCTAAAACTGTAAGAAACTTATCCCTCACACAAGCCACATCTCATTCTTGAGCATTAACTGCCTCTTCTAATTGTCATCAATATGTTTGTATAAAAGAAAATTTTGACCATTGATATCTATTTTTCATCATATACTGGTTAGTTTTTAATGTTTCATCAAAGAATTCTACACCTTGTCTAATTTTTCTTTCTTTTTTTTAATCCACGTTGAGGATGACGATTGCATGTTTGAAAGTGGTTTCTGAAATGGTTAAAGCCACTTTTGTCTGGTTTAATATCGCTTTAGAACTTGTCTCTAGTTATTGTTAACTTAACCGTCTTGGATAGGGTTAGTGGTAAAATTAAGACAATCTCAACGAAATGATTAAGAGGTCAATGATTCAATCCATGGTGCCCGCATACCTAAAAGTTAAATTTCTACGAGTTTTCTTGACATCCAAGTGTTGTGGGCACGTAAGTTGGTCTAGACGCTCACCGAAGTAAAAAAAAACTATTGTAGAGTTTAAAATGTAGTTTGACTTGTTTTGAAGTTCTGATCACTTTCAAACTTTTGCTTAAATAGGTAAGTAGCGAGTAGTAGTAATGCATGGACTTGATGGCCTTGGTTTTTTTTTTTTTTGAGAATATCCAAGTCGACATTTGTGGAAGTCATAAATATAAAAATTTTAGAAAAATTTATGAAAATTATTCAAAACACTGCTAAAAATATCTACAAGCATAACAAAATTTCAAATTTCAGAATTGGTAACCATTTCAACCAATTAAATGAGTTTGAATTTATTAAAATAAATTTAATTATTGATAACCATTTCAACCAATTAAATGAGTTTGAATTTCTTATTAGGTTAACCTATTTTTAGAATTACAAAGTGAAATGAACTTTTGAACTCTTTCTAGAAGTTTAGAGATCAATCAATTTTGTCAATTAGACCAAATAATTCTTTAAAATTAAAAAATTTCAAGAACTTCGTTGCACAAAATTGGAAGGCCATGAATCCATTAGACGTATAGTTGAAAGTTATGGGATAAAATAGACACAAAACATGAATCCATTCCTTCATCTATATGGTTGTAGGTGTAGGTTTATAATTGATATAAGAGATAGATAGGCAAAGAAATGGTTGAATTGGATATCAATACCATTACTAATTTGCCTCCAACGGATTCAATTTTTTTTTTGGTAGCAGTTGTTGTTGTTGTTATTATTATCATTTTCATTTTATGGTGTGTTTGACTCAAGAAGTTTAAAAATAGTAGTTGACAAGTAAACTTCACTCCTTATTTGGTTAAAAGAGTTTGTGGTTCCATAACAAAAAAAAAAAAAACATCAATTTCATGTCTCCGTCCGAAGGACAGACGGGTTAATATGGATAGTCTTCGGACCTGGAAAGGAGTGCAAAAGAAAGGCTGGGGATCCCACGGAGCGGTAGAGAATGGTGAGTTTACAACTCTTTAGACTTCGTAAGTAAACTTCTTACTCCAATCACTCCATATTTTTACTTTCAAATTAAGTTACGAAAATTGTTAATAATATTTCTATTAATATAAAACTATATAGATGTTATTCTTTTACGTTTTATGAGCATTTATAAAAGATGTTGGAGATATCAAATATTGACATTGAACCTATCAATTTATTAATATATCGATGAATATTATCATTCACAAATTAACTATATTTGTGTTTGGTAAGTCCTAACCAAAAGACTTGTAGTTGGTGAGAAACTCAAAGGTGTCTACAGCCTAAAAGCTTAAAGGCATTAACAAAAAAATGATATCCCATCCACCAATAATGACCCCAAAATCCCCAAAATCCCCTATTCTTCTCTTTTTCTTACATCTTCCTTTTTTTTTGATGATGAATTGATTGATTTGCTTGTTTTGAAGCTTGTGATTTAAGATAGCTTCCATTTTGTTTTCCTTTTGAAGTTCCTTTGTAACTTCACAAACAATGAGAATGAGAATGAGAATTGAGATTGACACTCCAACCTCTTCATTTACACTTCTTCTAAACTTAGCCCCCAAGGTTGACCACATGTACTCATCCTTTTGCAAATCTATGATTTGAGTAGTTGTCTTTTTTGTCCTTGATTTTAGGTTAAAGAAACCTATTGAATGGTTATCCATTAAAGTTTTTGAAACTAAATTGAAAGTATAGAAGCTAGCTTTTGTTATATTCTTAGAAGTTCGAATACTAAATAGTTATTTCGAAGAACATTTTTAAACCTAGGATTTATTAAGTTTATTGATATTTTCTAAATTATATAGGGCAACTAATGAGCATATACTCTCAAACCAAAAGACAAAGAACCTCGAATTTCTTAATTTGAAAATAATAAAATATCCATATATGGATATAAGCACCATAAGAAGATGTTTTTTTTAGACTATTTTTAATTTCACTATTCAAAATTATTATTGTTATTATTATTACTAATTTATATTTTTACGTCTAGTCATGGTTTAAATCTTTTTAAGTAAACATTTTCTACTTAGTTGAGTTTAGCTCAATTCATCAAGACGTTATAAAGATTAGGGTTAAAATATATTGAGAGGTTGAGAATCTCACATTAAAAAGATCAAGGGGACTCATACTACTTATAAGATAAATGAACTATTCTTCTCATTCTTAATTGATTTGTACATAACTGAAATCAACAAAAAAAAAAAAAAAAGAAAAAAAGAAAAAAAAAAGAAAAATTACATTTTTAGTCCCAAGTTTTGATGAATATGTGCTTTTGATCCATAAGTTTTAAAAATAGACATTTTTAGTTCTCACGTTTATAAGGATCTATTTGGTCTCCCGTTTTTAAAATGTATTTTTTAGTCCCTAAGCTTTTAAAAATAGGTTTAAAATGTCTCTCAAATAATCTAATATATTTTTTAAAAATAATTACATGGATATTTAGAATTAATTTTTCTCTATAGAGGACGTGATTTTTAGAAGTTATTCTTCTAATTTAAGATAACATGCAATTATTTAAAACAATAGTATAAAGTTATTTGAGGGACATTTTAAATCCATTTTTAAAATTTCAGGAACAAAAAAAAGTACATTTTGAAAATTGGAGAACCAAATTGATCTATTCTTATAAACATGGTGACAAACAAATGGATCAAATGTACATAGTCATCAAAATCTAGAGGCTAAAAAGGTATTTGATTTTGTAATTTCACACTTTCTTTCTTCCTTTCTTAATTCAAACATCACAATCAATGCAAATTAACTAAATAAATAAATTTATTTCTAAAAATGATAAAGATAAATTGCCTCTACAATGGATCTAACTAAAGGATTGTTGAAGCAACTATTAGGATTGATAGGGAATTCACACATTTTTTTAATAAATTAAGAAATCATTTAATAACATGTCAAACAATCAATAGTAAAGATAGTATATAAGGAGTAAATGATCTTTATACCCTCACCTACTTTCAAGATTTCACACATAACCAAAACAATACATTTCAATTATTATTATTATTATTATTAACAATGACACGTTACTTGATTTTCCAGTTATTGTTGGGAGGAAGGTGAAATTACAGAATCATTGACTGCCAATTAATAATAATATAAAGTATATGATTGGTGCTATGTGTAAGGAACAATGCATTCTCTTTCTTTATCTAAATAAGGTGAAATTCTTTAATCATTTCATACACATAAATACTTTGATTGATTCCCTCATTTCTCTCATTTTCCCACTTCTGATTGGATATTCAAGTGCTTTTATGATTGAAATTCATCTTAAATTATTCACCTTAAATTTATTTTTATTTTTGGAAATTTTATTAATAATCTCTCTTTGAATGACTTTATAACTAATGCAATTAATAAATAATCAATTGTTGTCATTAACCCAACTTTGATTTGGATGGTCTATTTTCACACCATATATGTTCATTTTAATATTTTATTTGAGTTGGTCAAATCATTAAATGCTAGTTACGATTACAAATTATTATTATTTTGATTTATTTTTTTATTACAATCGATCATACACTTTTCATTTTTGTTACTAATTAATTATATGGTTTTCAGTTATGCAAAGCATAGTTATTTTTAATTTAGGAGAAAAACTTGCATGCTAATGAGTCTGCATGCTCTATCTGCACTCCACCATGTGGTCAAGTTTATTGGATCACGTGTTAACCTTTTCAGAACTGGGTACTTCATTAAACGAAAAACGTTACTTGGTAACTTGCAACTGATTGCATCAAAATGAAGAACAAATCGAGAAAAAGTAACTTTATGTTAGTTTATATGGAACAAATAGAAGGTTTTAGAATGAACATGAAGTTGAAGGACGATGAGTTTTGATTATGGTTGTATATTTAATGCCATCTTGTGGAGATACGAGCTTTTGTGGAAAGATTTTAATGGAATGAGAGGCTTAGCGGATTTTCTTTTTGTATTTTCTAAAAATGTTGACATGTGGCCCAACAAAATTGGACCACGTGGTGGTACAATTAGAGCCTGCAGACTCATCAACATGCAATTTTTTTTGGAGAATAATTTTATGAGTAAAATACACTTTTTGACTCTCGACGTTAAAAAATTGACGTTTATTTGATTTCTAAGGCTGTAAAAGGAATACTTTAGTCTTGAGGTTTGATAATAATTCTAAAATAGTTATTGAACTCTTCTAACTGTTACTACGATACAATTATTTGCACTAAAGGATTAGCTCCTTAGTCCTTAATCCTTAAAATGCCTACAAGAAAACCAATCTCAACAACAATCAAACACTTTTTTCCAATATTTCTACACGCCACCAAAATTAATTTGAAAATGATGCTCAATCTATCTTTTTTTTGGTTCAAATAACAAATCAATTTAAAATCAAACCCCAAACATAATTTATAAAAATGTCCCCTAGATTTGGGTCCGCAGTCTCTTTCCTTTTCATATTTTTCATAATCAAATTTCATTGTATAAATACCACTTGAAAATCTAAAAACCCCACTTCCAATTTTCCAATATCTCAATCCAAAAAAGTGTTAAAAAAGAGAGAAAGAAATCCATTTTCCCCAGTTGGGTTTCATCTAAAAAAAACTCTATTTTCAAACAAAAGCAAACATTCTGACACAAAAAAATAAACACTCACTCATCTCTTCCCTTTGATTTTTTCTTCACACACAAGCAAAAATCACTTCAAAAATTGGTCTTTAAGTGTTTTTTCCCCTCACAAAAAAAACCCATCTCTTTAGAACCTCAAAATTTTCTTTTTTTTCTCTCCTTCATTTCAATGGAGGAAGTTTTTTTCACATTCCAAATGGGTAATTTTTGGCACCAAACAACATCCCCTTTAATTGCTCCATTTTTGAAGCTTTTTGTAAGTATTTGTTTGGTAATGTCTTTAATGCTCTTTGTTGAAAGAGTTTATATGGGCATTGTCATTCTCTTTGTCAAACTCTTTAGAAAAAACCCTCACAAGACTTACAAGTGGGAGCCTATTAAAGATGATCTTGAGCTTGCCCACTTTGCTTATCCCATGGTTTTGGTTCAAATTCCAATGTACAATGAAAAGGAGGTGAACGATATTAAACTTACTCTAACACATTAGCTTTCTTCCCATTTTATGTGTTGAATTTTGTAACACTCTATGTCAAAAATTCAAAATTCGAATTCGACAACTGAAAGAATCCGTATTGGTTTGTGAAAATAATTATCACTCTTAAGAATCTTTGAAACAAGAAAAGATGATATTTAGAGGAATGTCGGGACCATCAATTGTCGGATTCGAATTCCAAATCTTGGTCCAAATCCTGGACTTGAACCGTTACAGGTTTTGTCTCGAATTCATATGAAAGTTTATTTGAATTGAATGTTTTTGTTTGAGTTAGGTTTATCAATTGTCAATTGGAGCAGCATGTGGACTTTCATGGCCAACAGATAGAATCATAATTCAAGTTCTTGATGATTCTACTGATCCTTCTATCAAGGTTTGCCTTTTATTTTATTTATAATTATTATTATTTATCAATCATAATCTTATTTTAGTTTTTAAATCATTAGAAAAATGAGTTTTGTTATTCTGGAAAGAGAGAGTTTTGATATTGGTTTTTAGATTTTCACACATTTAAATTGAAATGTGTTCCACAACTTAAAATACAAAATTGAAATATTTTGTAGTAAGATTATTCAAGTGCATTGCAACAATAGAATTTCCATTTTTTCACGAGTGGATCAAAATATTATATATTTGTCTTCAAAACTAGACATATAAAAATTATCGACTAATTCGAATATAATTCATTAGATAAAATATCAATTATTATTAAAAAAAGTTGATAATTTAATTCTTCATCTTACTATTGCCTTATTAGAAAAGTTATGAAATAAGTCAATTCTATCTGTAACTCTTAATTAATACAAGTTATTTCATTGCTGACCAAAAATAGAAATAAAATTTATGGAGGTTAATTAAAAATATAAAACTACTAAAAAAGGGGAAAAATCATTTAATCTTAGAGTGAAATTAACATTTTAATTGGCAATGATTAATCTCTTACTTTTATAGTTTATAAACATCTTTAATCCAAGTAAGTGTGTTTGGATGGACTAAAGTGATTTTTAGTTTAAAGGAAAAACAAGCAATAATAATAATAGCACCAAAAATTAAATTTTGCTAAAAAAATAAATTGAAAAAAGCTAAGTGCTCATAAATTAACTCTTAAGTAATCATTACTAAAATCTTAATCTCTGTTAATTCCTTCTTTCTTCTTCTTTTCTTCAACCTATTTTGTACGATTGAAGAAAGAGTATGAAAACGAAGGGATTTTTCAGATCGAAAACCACCATTTTATGAAGTTCTATCTTCTGGGTTCTTCGAGTAGTTGAAGAATTTTCCGTCAAAGTCAGTGACCAACACAAATTTGGGTTGAAACCCACCATTATTTTACGGATTTCTGATGTGGGTTTTTTGTATTTTGGTTAAAAAACCGTCAGGATCTAGTGGAATTAGAATGCAAAAGATGGGCAAACAAAGGGATAAACATAAAATATGAGATCAGAGACAACAGAAATGGGTACAAAGCAGGAGCTCTAAAAGAAGGAATGAAGCATAATTATGTTAAACTCTGTGATTACGTTACTATTTTCGATGCCGATTTCCAACCAGAGCCCGATTTTCTTTGGCGTACCATTCCATTTCTCATAAACAATCCTGAGATTGCTCTTGTTCAAGCTCGTTGGAAGTTCGGTAAGCTTTCTTATGTTTTTTGTGGGTATGATTGGAGAAACTAATTTATGATTTGATTTCGATAATTTTGAAGTACAGAATTGAATTTGATTTTGTTGGGACTGTTCCAGTGAACTCAGATGAATGTTTAATGACAAGAATGCAAGAGATGTCATTGGATTATCATTTCAAAGTGGAGCAAGAAGTTGGATCTGCAACTTATGCCTTCTTTGGGTTCAATGGTAAGATGTGATTGTAAGACATTGTTGTTAATGGCTTTAATTTGTGCAAAAAAGTTTTGAGCTGTGGAATTAATCGAAAACCATTGAGTTCTATTAGGCACAGCAGGTGTTTGGAGAATTGCTGCACTGAATGAGGCTGGAGGATGGAAGGATCGGACCACTGTTGAAGATATGGATTTGGCTGTTCGAGCTAGCCTCAAAGGCTGGAAGTTTGTCTATGTAGGCGACCTCAAGGTACTTCTTGATGACGGTGTATCGAACCGTCTCAGTTTTGTATTATGCTCATGGTTTACCTTCGCTAGTTTTCCCAAGGCATCATTTACATAATACATCAATGCCTCTTGTAGGAGAGAACTAGATTTATGGGTTGCTTTGGATGCGGAGTTGGTATTATAGTAAACACGGTGGACATGTGGGTTTATAAATAATTTTATTGTAGCTAATTTTGGGTTATAATAATTGAGAATTTTCAATTTTATAATGAGACCCAAATATTGAGTGGGCTATAATGCCCACCCACTCGAAGCAAGTTGGGGCTCAAACCTAAATGGTTAAGCCTTTTTTCACTAGGGAGTTTGAATCTAAGAACCTTAACCTTATAAAGAGGACCACCTTTTGTGGGTTGGGTACTTCTAGTCTATATGATTGTAAAAATGGGGAATGGGATTAATCTTGCTAGCTTTTTCAGTTTTTAAGCAATGATAAATGTAGATGAGTTGTTTCAGGTAAAGAATGAATTGCCTAGTACCTTCAAAGCTTATCGGTATCAGCAACACCGGTGGTCTTGTGGCCCAGCAAACCTCTTGAAAAAGATGGTCATTGAAATCATGAGGAACAAGGCATGTTTTGTGTATTCCTTGGATATGTTGGTTTCATTTGTTGCATTTTCTTTTATGTATCTCACCATTAGCTTTCTATGTACCTGCAGAAAGTCTCCCTGTGGAAGAAGCTTTACCTGATCTACAGCTTCTTCTTCGTTCGAAAGATCGTTGCCCACATCGTCACGTTTGTCTTTTATTGTGTCATTTTGCCAGCTACAGTCTTGGTTCCTGAAGTATCGGTACCAAAATGGGGTGCTGTATATATTCCTTCTACGATCACCCTGCTAAATGCAGTTGGAACTCCAAGGTGGTCGTCTTGCCTTTCTGTTTTTCGATGTCTGCATAGAAAACTTTCACGTTGTTTCTAATTTCAGAACCAGAACTTCTAGCATTTCGCCTCAAGTTGATGAATATGGAAAAACTTTACACTGAAATTTACAGTTTTGATTGATGATCCTTTGCAGATCATTCCACCTTATCATTTTCTGGATTCTCTTTGAGAATGTCATGTCGCTTCACCGAACAAAGGCGACATTCATTGGTCTGTTGGAAGCAGGGAGAGTAAATGAATGGGTCGTCACCGAGAAATTGGGAGATGCGCTAAAGACTAAACTGGGTTCCAAAGCACCCCGGAAACCTCGTTTTAGAATGGGAGAAAGGTAAATAATTAAGATATGCATCTTGATCTCCCATTCAAGCATTTTATAAAATCTACAATAGCATAGATAGTTTAGCTTCAACTAGGACACTGAAATTTAAACCCACTAATATGACATCTAACTAGATTTCTCTCAACACTGTGCTTGCTAAGAAATCATTCACATGCATTCCTATAAGAAATATGTTGTTTTATTTACCGGAACTATGGAAACCGAACAATCAAAGCACGTCGAGATACATTAGTGATGTATAGACTAGTGAATAGAATACCATAGTTGCTTCAAGTTTCTGAATTTGTAGGTTTCACCTTCTTTTTGATTGTGGACGAACAGACTCCATATGCTTGAGCTTTGTGTTGGAGGCTACCTCTTCTTCTGTGGCTGGTATGATTTCAACTTTGGGAAGAACCGATACTTCATCTACCTCTTCCTTCAATCGTTTGCTTTCTTCATCGCCGGAGTCGGTTACGTTGGAACTCTGGTTCCCAACTCTTAGCAGACTCATATACTCAACCTCACACTCAATTATTTATTCCACACATTGCTTCCCTATGTGCCACAGAAAGAAAAATGGTTAGAAGAATCATCTAGGGAAGTTTTTTCCTTTTTCTTAACTTGTTATATACACAATTTTTTTTAGTTTTGTATACCAAAAAAATGTTGTTTTTCTTTGTTGAAGGAGAGTGTTGATTCAAAGTTGTTGTGTTGTAATGGTTGTGAAAAAAAAAGGGATTATATGAAGAAAGATCAAACAATAAGATGAGCCAAGAATTTTTCAAGCTCCTCTTTCAATATGTTGCCTATATATATATACGAACTTTTGGCAGAACGGAATCAATGACGTTTAATGAGAAAATGTTCGAAGTCTTTAGTCCTTGTTTCATAACATTCTCTTCCCCCAATCCATGTCACTCTCAGTCTTCTCTCCGAGTTCCTGTGCTTGATTCACTGATCGAACCCGCCGGTATTCCTTTAGTGGCGGCGATGTTTGTTCCTGCGGGGCTTGAAACTGACTGGATGTTTTTCACAGAATTCGTACATTATTAGTTTCTATTCAATTTTCCTGGAATTTCGTGTTTGATTCTAGTCGGAGATCAAGAACCGGTGAATGCTGATAATTCCGCTGTTTACAATCGTCCGTCGAAGGAGGTTACAACTTCGTTGTGGAGTAGACTCACGGTGAGTTTGCAGCCACTTTTTCTTGCTTTATTTCCAAAATCATGTTTCGAGAATGAAATTCTTGGTATATCGATTCTCAGTTATGTCGACAACATGATATGTTGTGAAGTTTTAGCTAAATGCATTGGTTATTCAATTGGTGAATTTCTGGTTGAGAATGTGGAAATCTAGAGAGAATCGGGCATAGGGATGTCTGAAACTAGAGAATTCAGGAGACGATTACGATACAAAGCAATGTCGAACTTGATTCAAACAGAACTTCGTATAATTCCTCAAGGCTAATCAAAATCTAGATAGCATTGAAATTCAAAACATTAAATTCAAACCAGATACTAAGAATCTTGTTCATCCTTACTTACCTGCAATGGTGGCAAGCCTTTCATTGATCAGTTCCTGCATTGACGAACATATTCAAAACGGTAATAATTTGAAAGCCCTATGTTTTGGAATTGGAAGTGGGGCTTTGCTTACATTTCTTGCAACACATTTGGATTTTGAAGTAGATGGAGTAGAAATAGACATGGAGGTTCTAAGAGTTTTAGAACAATATTTTGGATTTGATGTAATTCAAAATAGGACTAATTTCTCAAATGAATTCGCTGCCATTAATGACCAAGAGATGTGGTATTTATTGATAGCTTTGTGAATTTATTACAAGGTTAGTTATGAGAGGGTTGTTACAAAACAGTTAAACTGTTTTAACTACTAAGTAGTTTAGCTAGCTATCTATCTCTTTTATTACATCATTTCATCCTCCCTAAAATTGGACTCGTCCCGAAGTACATTAGTTGGCAACCTGGAATTCGTCTGGTGCATAGTAAGGCTTTAAGTCAGCAACATTGAATACTTGATGAATATGCATGTTCGATGGGAGTTCAATTTTAAAAGCATTGTCTCCATATTTTTCTAGGATGCGGAATGGGCCGATTTGTTTATCCTTCAGTTTGTTGTAGGTCCTGGTGGGAAATCTGTTCTTCCTTAGGTGTATCATCACTAAATCTCCTTTGAAAAAATCAGCTTGTCTTCTTTTCTTGTTCTGTTTTTTTTTTTTTTATAATAATCAGTTGATTGTATAAAGTGATCATGAACCTCTTTGTGTAGTCTTTCAATATTTTCTATCATGGTTTCTGCTTCTTTGTTGATCTCCACGGTAGTAGGGAGGGCAAGGTCAGATGTTAATCTTGGTTGCTTAGTGTATACAATTTCGAATGGGCATTTGCCAGTCGTTCAATCACAGTGGTCGTCGACGTGTGATGGTAGAGAGATGGAGAGAGATGACTGTGTGAGAGGAGAGAGGTCGACGTTGAGAATTTTCTAGAGTGAAGGGGGGAAATCATGAGATGAAGAAGAAGAATCAAGAAGAAGACAACTTTTTTTTTAATTATTTTAAAAATATATAGATAAATAAAGAAAAGATAAAATAAAATACCACGATGTCCTTACTTCAAATTTAACTTCCCTTTTTACCCTTATTTTCATTCTTTTCATATACTTAAATTTCCAAGTCTTATTCACAAACTAAATTGTTCCAATGTCCTTATTAAAACAATTCAACCTTATAGAATTGACAATTGGACCTGAACTTGTTTTTCCATCATTTAGAAAAAATTAACATAAATAGAAGGATTGGTGAATGGAATGAGGGCTTACAAGTTACTACCTCATTTTTAAGAATTTCGTCATCAAAATTTTGTTGAAGTGATCAAATGAAAAGTTGTGGGTATCAAGTTTTCAATACTTTCTCACTTCTCCCACATTGCTTCTTCAGAAGTATAGTTCCTCCAAAGAGCTTTTACTAAGAGAATGCTCTTGTTCCTTGGTGCTTGTTCTTTCTAGTCTAGAATTTGTAACGTTTCCTCCTTATAAGTTACACTCTTCTTCAAATGCACATGTTATGTCTTGAGAATATGTGGGAAATCTGAACTTAACTTAGCATTGACACATAGAACAATTCATGAATCTCAAAAAGTCCATAAGCAACGCTAAATGATATATATGAACAGTCAAATACATTCCAATGTATCACAAAATCCAAGATTCTTTTCTTCCAAGCACAACTTTCCATAGAGCAAGCTTAAGGGAAAACTTTAACACCAACTTCAACATTATCTACATAACTCCTTTGGCGATATTGAGCGTTTTTTTTTTTTTTTTCCAGTTTGTCTCTGATAGCCGTTATTGTCTCAGTTACTCTTAAACTGTGAAACACAAGCTTGTAACATATCCTATAATGTCGAAATAGTTCGCTTTGACTTTTCATTAGTTTGAGGATAAAAGGTGGTACTAAACCTTAGTTTAGTTCTTGTCATCAATCGTTCCCTCAATGTTACTGCAATATTAGATTCTTAAAATTTGCTAACGTTTTTTATTGCTTGATTGTACACGTGCATGTATCTAAGTTGCAATTATATCTATTCTTTTGTGCAATAGTGATTAGTTTGTGTATATTTTCACTCTTAGTGACTCCTTTCAAGGCTTTGGACGAAATGTCTAATGAAGTTGAAAAGGATAAAATTGATGATATTCATTTTTTTTCATTGCAAGTTTAATTTAAATTCAATTGACTTTTCTAACTCTGATTTAGAGGACGAAACTACCAAGTTTCCATCGTTTAAAAATGTGATGAATCCTTCTGAAATTCACTTGGAAGTTGCCATGTTGTTTGGCTCCTTGGAAGATGGTCTATTGTGTGAGACCCTGATCACTTTGGAAATTCTTGTAATAGAATAAGGGATGATACAATCTTGTAATAGAGTAAGTGTAATGTATGTGGGAACTAATACTTTGGAAATGCTTGTAATAGAACAAGGTTGTGTTATAAATAAAAACAAGAGTTTCTTTCAGTCAAGTTGCCTTAATTTTTAAACAATAGCAACAGTAATATAAAAATAGATACTAAGGAAATAAGGAAACCAAGATAAGCAAAAGTTTTATGTTGTTTTAATGACATTGCACAAATTTTGAGGATGAATTTTCTTAAGGGGGAAGGAAATTGTAAATCCTAGAATTTAGAAAGTCGCTAAGTTATCTAAGGAACCCAAGAGAGGATTAAGGATTGAAATTAGTAGGGTTAAAGTGAAGGGATAAAAGTCCTTTGGCAGCGAAAGAATTTTCTTAAACCGTTACTCAAATTAATTTGAGAATCTTAAAATACCAGTACATTGACAAAATTTTTAAATCTAAATTCTTAATAAAAACTAAGCATGCTTTTAAATTAAATGGCACAGAGAACTTACTTTCGATAACGTCTCTGAATCTACAAATCATCAAATTGGGGACACCACCCGTCGTACAAATCATCGAATTGGGGACACCACCAGTCGGAGACCATCTTATCCTCTGGGATGAGATTGGTTTGTGGGAACCAATTGGGATGAGAAAATGTTTAGAGATATTTGAGAGAAAACCTTTTCTTTTTGCAGATAGAAAAAACTTTGGCTTTTTTCTTGATGAATTTCGTTAAAGAAAATTGCTTTCTTCTAGATATTATAACTCTTTTTCCTTCTTGAAATAGGAAAAAGAGTAGGAGAGAATAATGAGATTCTATTATCAAATATACTAATTAATTAACAATTAATCAATTAGTTAATAATTAAATAAATTATATTTAATTAATATTCCATTCAAATCTTATTTGAATAAATATCTCTTCAATATCTTATACATTTATATTAATATAATTAATTAAATCATATTTAATTAATATTTCATCCAAATCTTATTTGAATGAATATTTCTGTAGTATTATTTTATAAATTTAATTAAATCAAATTTAATTAAATAAAACGAAATTATTAATTAATTCTCCAATTAATTAATAGCTAAGCTAAATATCTTATATTTAACTTAAATTAAATTTGAATCATATTCAAATATAAGTTTCTCTCATAATCAATAATTTTAATATGAATCAAATTCACATTAAATTAATATTCGAACTCATTCAAATATTTTATCTCTCATAAATTAATTTTGAATCATATTCAAAATTAAATTTATATAATAAAGTTTCACAAACTTTATATTATAATGTATCACTATACATTAAACTAATTCCCAAAGTATTTGAACATTTCAAATTACAACCAATATAAATAAATCTCATTGCCCTTTACGAGCTAGGAAGGGGACCTAATGGACCTACAGATCAGAAGCTACAATGATCTGAGATTAATTGGCTAAACTCATTAACCACATTAATCAATATTCGTTAACTGTGTGTACACTCCACTAAAGACTTACAGCTGAACTCTTCTCACTGTAGATATATTTCTGTGTCCACGGATATAGACCAATAACAGTAAGTTAATCCTTCACGAGTGTTTGTAATACCAGCTGGGTCAATTTACCGTTTTACCCTTGGGTTACCTCTAATCCTTAAATACTGGTGCTCCTCCAATGAACAACCTGTTTATAGTCATACTAATAAACAGAAACCCCTCTCATGCCATGGAGAGGGTAGGGCCCTTTGTTCAAGACCTGGAGACACCATTTAAGGGAACACTCATCTACTTACTCTAAAGTAGGGAATGAGTGAATTCCATCTTGTGTAATTATGTTCCCAGCTCCCCACTCCGTCTTGTCCCCAAAATGATAAGCATATTGAGTCGGCGATCTGACCACTCTCACCCGTACAAATCAAAGGACAATCCCTCGCGAACAGGAGTTCATAACACACTCAGGATTAAGACTAAGTTACCTAAGTCATCCTAGTGAAATAGAAACCTAACTAGTTAATGGAGTTACATCTAGTGGTTACTATTTCGCGGTTCTGTCTTATGCAAACTCATTGCATATGATACCCTCACTCGTATGTCAACGACTAGAACTCGTTGGATCATTGCATTTGTATCAAATACAAAGTAAGCCGTATCAATAGTGTTACCAGGATAAGGTACCCAACCTTATCCCTATACTATAGACCCTTTAAGCTGATCTTGAACATTGATCCTTGTATGTCTCTACATACTGTTCAAGACTCATTAAACAGCTTAGGATGTTAGTTTATTGGATTTGGGTTACTAAGACAAAACTAATAATTTAATCAATAACAATTATTACAATAATAACACTTTATTAATAACGGTCAATGGATTATATTTACAATCTACGAGTTTTAGGACATAAATCCCAACATAAAGAAGTTAAGGTCAGCAAGTATCGTTGAGGAAAAAGACGATATCGATTGATTTCACGCTGTATCTCAGGTCAAGAGTAGGTGATCTGGAAAGGAGTGTGACATAACGGTTACCTTTTCTTTGTTCTTTGTTATTCTTTTATTGGTGCACAACTTGTTTAAGAATTTTCAGTACCTTGGTATTTGTTGGACAGTAGTCAAGAGAGATAAATTGATGTGTGCTTTTTTAAAGACCTCTAGAATATCTTCGTCCTTTTGTGAGTTCTTTTCTTTCAGCTGCCAACCTAAATGGGAAGGGAGCTTTAGGTAAGTATTTGGGAACTGTCACACCTTGCCCCGCACATGACCTTGCTCACCATGTGAGACACGATATGAATTGAGTATCTTCACGTGTTTAAAAGCCAAAACACACTCAGTCTTGAAGTTCTTAAGCTTTGCTTAATCGCCTAGTAACTTTCCTCTGACTAAACTTTTGACTTAACACATGCTTTAGGTGACAAAACACTTAACATAGAGAAGTAAACCAATCTAAAATTTTATTAAACTTTTGGCTAAGCATTTTACAATAACTTTACAACAATACAAACACACAACTCTTAAAACTTATAGAGGTAAAAACACCTTGGCATTCTCTTCTCACCTAGCAACTCATTTTACCTTTCCCCTACTTGGCCTTAAGGCCTAAAACCTGAAAGGTAAAATTTTAAAACATAAGTCTAAAAGACTCAGTGAGGTTTTAAGAAATCTTTTTTGCGAAATACCTTTTGTAAACCTTATTTCACCAAATTTTACATAAAACATATTTCACATATAAACTTGTCATTTCGCATAAATGCCTCATCTCACATAATATATCAAATACATAAACACACATTAGTCAAAAGCACTTCTTTCACTTAGAATCTTGAATCATTCTCTACGCAAAGACTCATCATCTTCGTTTAGATTACTGAGATGTCCTTTTCATCATAAGCATCAGAGAATATCCTGATTCGCTCTTGTTGCTCATGCTACTAAATACAATGCAATCCTTTTCTACATTGGTCAACTTCACTCCACCACACAATCCTTTTCTACATGGTTGCCTTTACCTTTATGTGCACATAACAATTAGCTCATTAGTAGGAAGATAACTAATGGTTTAAACATTCATTCATAGACATTCAAAATCCTAATAAACATAATTTAAAACACTGGATAAGTTTTTTCACATAAATCTCATTTTAGAAATCATTTGAATTGAAATCATTAACTCAAATCAATAAGAACTTATAAGGAAAACTTTTAACATAAACATTAAAAAAAAAAAAACACTCACAACACTTGGGAAATAAACTTCAAAGACTTCTCCTCTTCTTCTTCTCTCGTTGGCAAAATAACAACACCTCAACACTTGAACTTTTTTCTTCAAATTCTCTAAATAATCATCCTTAAATTCTGATCTCATCCTTTATTTGTACTACTTCATAAACAAGCTTAGTCACCTTTAATCTATTATCAGGTTGCCAACTCCTATTCTTAGTGGTGCACATGTAAGTTCCTTAACTCTAGGTAGTATAATCATTTCTTTGCTCTATCTACAAGGGAGAACGAGAATGCCCTAAGATTTAACTGTTCTTTAGTGACGTCGTGTGCGCACATGGTTACACACCATCATGAAGTCTTTTAAATGCCTATGTGGGTCTTCACCATTTCTTCCTCTAAAGGTGGATAAAAGATTGATTAAACCAAGTTTTAACTTAAAGGAAGTTGTAGTGAGAGGTAGGAAAATACACAAAGGTCTTTGATCTATGTCGAGTTCATACAATTCTCTAAATGTTTTCTCTCTAACTTTCTCACCTATTCTATGTTGGGGATTATTTCCTAAAGTTGGTTCTACTTGAGATTCTATATGAGGGTCACTTCCTGTGTGATGATATGGCTCTTAAGGATTATCTAAATTTCTTTGCTCTTTTTTGTCTCTCTTTAACATACGTTCTTGTAGAGTAATATTTTCTACTTAAAAAAGATCTAGTCATGCAAGAACACAAGAGAGATAAAGATCAAACAAAAGAATCAATATATTATCCTTTTATATATATATAAATATATTATTTATTTACAAATGTATTGATGAATTTAAGAAATCAAGAATTGGAAAGTCAAGGTTTAAAGCAAGAAAAATATCATAGTTGCCTAGTTCCCTGGCAACGACGTCATTTGGAAGGGTTGGTTTTTGTAGAGTCTTTGAAGATGCAAAATGATTCACAAGAATATGCAAGAATTAAAGATAAAAGAACACAATTTGCAATAGAAATATAAATGGCTAAAAACCTACAAAAAGGTTCCATCAATGAATTGAAATAGAAATACCTAACTTACAAAACATAGCACAATGTAAGTATGGGTTGTATCCACAGGGAACTATGATTCAGTCAAGAAAAGCTAAGAATCTCAATTTAACAATTAGTAATTTCAAGATTTGAGAAAATAATTATGTAGTAGTAAGGAGAAAGAAAAATCAAGATAGGGATATGAGAAATGGGGAATAAAATACTTCAAGAATCAATTGCAAAAGAATTTAACTAAGTTTCTTCAAGATTAAGACATAGAGAACTAGAGTTGCATTGTCCATTTCAATCAAAGAACAAAAAAAATTAATTGCAAGAGCGAAAATATTTACACCGTATAGAATAGTTTTGAAAAAAAAAAGTCCACAAGTCTACATCGTGAAATAACAAAAATACCTCATGATTAATCGGTCACACACGAGTGAAAATGATTTTGTACCTAGTCTAAATGAGCTTGTACTTAGTCTAATCGATCTTGTACTAAGTATATACGATCTTGTACCAAATCTAGATGATGTCGTACCAAATCTAAATGATCTTGTACCCTTGTACCAAATCTAAACTATCTTGTACCAAGTTTCAACGTTCTTGTACCCTTGTACCAAGTCTAAATGATCTTGTACCCAGTCTAAACGATCTTGTACCAAATCTAAATGTTCTTGTACCAAATTTAAATGATCTTGAACCCATAGACACAGTCTAAACGATCTTGTACGCTTGTACCCAACATAAATGATCTTGTACCCAGTGTGAACGAACTTGTACCAAATTTAAACAGACTTATACACGTCTAAATGATCTTGTGCCAAAGCTAAAAGATCTACTAGTGATAGTGATCTATCTTTGTCTATCTGGGATAGATAACTAATCATTTAAATATTGGTACACGATATCGTTTAGATCCTGTACCAATATCGTTTAAGTCTTGTACCAAGAAGAAAAAAAGAAGATGAGAGATGAAGAAGGAAGAAATTCTGGAAGAGGAAATAAAGAAATTATAAACAAGAAGTGAAAATATGAACAAGAAGAAGTAATAATGTGAAGCATTCTGAGTAGTATAAATAGATACTTCTAGATATACATCACTAAACTAGTCTCAATCATTTGGATCCTGAAAAGAGACCAATTGTGACGTTTAATGACTAAGAGAGGAGCACGTCTTAATCATGAGATATCTTAGCAATTTATATCGCATTGAGGTGGTCATATAGCTTAATCGCCTGGTAGCATTAGATACCTTCACTCCTTTCCTTAACGCAAGTTAGTTCATTCATTCTTCCATTCGCACAACAACCCTCATTAAATTAACTTTACAACATCTCTAGAATATTTAGGTAGGTTTGATTATTTTTATATTCTTTTAACTCATTTTTCATAACCCGTAGCTGATAAGTAAATCCTAGAACTAAGCTTTGATATCAATTCCTTGTGTTCGGCCCTGGATCACTCAGGTAAACCTATTTCTTCGCTTACATTTGGACAAGCAATAAGAAAACTTGTACTTTGCAAACTTAGCAATAGGTAGTGGAGACATTGGGAGCATTTTGCATGCAATGATCATGTCAACTTGCATAATGAAGAGAATATTAGAGAGCATTTTGCATGACGTCATCACACCACCAAACAAACAAACAAACAACCATTCTACTATGTCCCATGAAACACAATTCCAATTTCCAAACAATCAAATTCACAATGCTTACATCTTGGGCGAGAGTTTCATGAAAAGCAATGTTTGCATAAACAAAACCACTAAGCGCGTGTGTTGTTTGCCACCCATGCCCCGCCAACGGTGTCATGACACCAATTTTGGGTAGTTTTGGTGTTTTTGACATGTTTGAGCTAAGTTTTGATATTTCCTAATTTTAGAGGATTAAATTGAGTTTAAATTCTCTAATTTCAGGACAATAAGAAATTGGAAAAGTGTATAGGCCGAGGAGTTAGCATTCTTTTGTGAGCAACAAAATGAATTGCAAAGTGATTTCTACACATGTTTTACTAAGTTGATGTTTAAAGCATGCTTTGAGAGAAATATTGAAGCTATACTGATTTGTATTCTCATTTACAAACCATGTGTTTGAAGTATTAGGAAGCCAAAAGCTTGTTTGTTCAAAGTACTTGAGTTTACAAAATGTTTTAGGAAAGTTGATTTAGAGCTTGTGATATGTTGAATGCAAGAATTATTTATAACATGCTATTTGAGTTTGAGATTATGATTTCACCGCATGAGATGTTTTAGCATGTTTTAAGTCTATACCTGAGATATTATGAGATATATAGCAACCTTACAAGGGAAATTTTCCTGTGCACAAAGGTCCTTTGATGAGGGTATTCAGTAGATACCTAGAGTTTCCGTCATTGAGACTAAATTAGAGATGGAGGCTTTTACCAACACCTAGATTTTCCAGCTCATAGTAGCTATAATGAGATAGGGCACTTTTGTCTCGTAAGTATCACTTACGAGATAAAGTTTTTATGCCTAGATTTTGTCCTCTAAATACATAGTGATTTAAGATACAACAAATGAAAGAATACAAATATTAGGGCAAAGGAAATTTTAACTATCCACGGGCTTTCATCATGACCTAGGCCCATTATTTTTAACATTCCCCTCAAGTTGGGTCTTTATGGGATTTACGTCCCAACTTGCTAATCAAAATTTTGTCTGAGAAGTCCCTTTGTAAGGATATAAAAAATATGTTGGCTCCAGAGCGTGTAAGGAATGTAGATGCTACCATTGTCAAACTTATTTTTTATAAAGTGTTTGTCAATCTCCACATGTTTAGTTCTGTCATGTTGGACTGGGTTACTGACAATGCTAATGGCTGCCTGTTATTGCATAACAGCTTCATAGGCACCTCATAGTCTTGACAAAGATCAGACAGCACCATCTGGAGCCAGATCTCCTCAAATCTTCGAACTCATAGCCCTATATTAGGCTTCAACGTTGCTTCTAGCCATAACTCCTTGCTTCTTACTTCTCCAAGTAATAAGATTGCCCCCACATAAAAGTATAGTATCCTGAGATAGGCTTTCTATCAACAATAGATCCACCCCAGTTAGAATTAGTATAAGCTTCAACACATCTTTTGTTAGTCCCAGAATCTCAGACCTTTACCAGGAGTTCCTTTTAAATACCTTAGAGTCCTGTTAACCACTTCCATGTGGTCCTCATAAGGTGCCTTCATGAACTGACTGACGGTGCTCACAACATAAGAGATGTTAGGCCTACTGTGAGATAAGTAAATTAGCTTTCCCACAAGACGCTGATATATTTCTTAATCAACAAGAACCCTGTCACTTGAATTTCTGAGTTTGGCATTGAACTCAATGGGTATAAGCAGGACAACATCCTAGCATACCTATCTCAGCTAATAAATTACTTTCTTTGGGACACTGAGATGCCTTCTCTAGACCTAACAATCTCCATCCCAAGAAGGTACTTCAGATTTAGATTTTGCAAGTCCTTGATTTCAAACTCAAACCCCATCTCTTCTTTAGTTGAACGACCTCATCAATATCATCCCCAGATAGCACAATGTCATCGACATAGACAATCAATACTGCAATTTTTCTTGCTTGGAGACTTTGGTGAACAAGGTACGGTCAGAGTGCCTCTAATTGGACCCCTAAGACTTGATGAAAATGACAAATTTGTCAAACTATGCTCTTGATGATTGTTTCACCCTTATAAGGACCCAAAACTTGCAAACCTATTATTAAATTGAACTTCAAATCCGATAGATGGACTCATGTATACTTCCTCTTTTAGATTTCCATTCAAGAATGCATTTTTAACATCAAGTTGATATAGGGGTCAATCTTTATTCACTGCAACATATAGAAAAACTCTAGTAGTGTTCAAATTTGCAAGAGAAAAAGTCCCAGAATAGTCAATCCCATAAGGCTTATCAAACCCTTTTACAACTAGTCTGGTCTTATACCTGTCAATTGTACCAACTGCTTTGTACTCATTTGCATCCAACAGTCTTGTGTCCTTTAGAGAGTGCGCAAAGATCCTAGGTCTCGTTCTTGGCTCTCATTTCTTCCATGACAACAACTTTCCATTCTAGACACTCTAAGGCAAGGTGGATACTCTTGGGTATTGTGGTAAAGACAAGGCTAGCAGTAAAATTTCTGAACTATGGTGAAAGATTCTCATATGACACATAATTAGACACATAGTCCTTTGTACAGAGCCTAGTACCTTTCCTTAGTGGAGTAGAAAGATCAAGAGATGGGGCCATACTTACTGGTGTTTCTTGAATGGTCTGACTTAGTTTTGTTTTCAATATGTTCTGCAACAACCTCATTCTCATCAATCCTAACATCTCTGTCTATAATGACCCCATTGATACTGCCCTACCCACCCATATCTTCTAGAACAACTGTTTCAGACCCGTCATTCTCACCTGCCATACTGTCAGTATGTGAGTCAGTTGCATTTGTCTCAAACCTGCCATTCTCACTTATTATGTTATTACTATGTGAGTTAATGGAATCAATCATACATTGATCGCTTATTGGTTCAAATCTTGGACAAGATTCGTTTGAACAACATGAGACTTAAATCCCTTTATGAGATTCCTCATATAATAAGTTTTCCAGGAAACTTGATTTGTGGGTAGGTGATGTAATTAGTTAGGAATTAGTTGACTATTGGGTTTTATATTTTCCTCACTATGTTGTAATTAGTTGACTGTTGGGTTTTAGTATAAAAACCCCTAGTTTGTCATTTTAAAAAAGATATAGAAAAATTTCCAGAAAATAGACTTTAGTCTCTTTACGTGTTCTATCTAAGAATCAGACACACACCAACTTGGTATCAAAGCTTCATCGTTGAAGGGAGCTGTGATTGGCAAGACACTTCCGGCAAGGGAAAGGAGGTAGTGCCGACAGAAGAAGAAATCCCATCTCCACGCACTTCGACTGCCCGATTGATGGCCGTTGAAGAAAGCATGGCAAAAATATTCGAACAAATGGGAATTCTTGAAGCCACCATGGAGAGACTTGCTAGCTGACTTGAAGAGACGTTGACTGCCCTTTCCTAGAAGAAAGAGATTGGCAACGACAACACCAAGTACTTCGGCTGATTGCCGATCGAAATCCCGAGCAATAAGATCGCATAAACGGCCGCAACACGTCGGAATCGTCCGAAGAAGGCCAAGCCCTTCTCAGAAACCGCTGACTACAAGAACCCATTATGGGTCTTCAAGATTCGGAAGCCTCTGATGAAGAAGGAGACTTCCGGCCACGCCAAGGAGAAGGGAGAGAAGGCCGACGACAGAGAGTGAACATCAGATTTCACAACCCAAATTTCAGAAGAGGTCGAAATATAGGGGAAGACTTTTTTGAAGTTAGATTAGAGCCTGCCCGATATAGAGGAGATCGAAGAAGAGAAATATTTAAGCAAGACTTCAAGATGAAGGTCAATTTACCAAATTTCAGCGGCAAATTGGATGTAGAAGCATTTCTAGATTGGGTTAAAAATGTGGAGAGCTTCTTTGAGTATATGGAGACAGTCGAAGACAGAAAAGTCAAGATGGTTGCGTTGAAGCTCAAATTGGGTGCATCGGCTTGGTGGGATCAAATCCAAGTCAATTGATGCTTAATTGGCAAAACACCCATAAGGAGCTGGCCAAGAATGCTCAAGATGATGAAAGAACGCTTTCTACCAGCGAATTTCAAACAGATTCTTTATCAACAATATCAACGATGCCGCAAAGGTAATAGGAAAGTGGTAGAATATGCAGAAGAGTTTCACTGTCTAAGGAAGACATACACGAACAACTAGATTTACAGCCCATAGCCACATTACCGGCTATAATTTTGATGGCTTTTAAAGCTGAATTGAAGCTAGAAAAAAGGTAGAAAAACAATGACACCAAAAGGAACCAGTGGGAGAAGGCATTCACCCTGTACCAACGCAAGAACAATGACAATGCCAAGAAGCTCAAGGCTTTGGTACAACAAAGGCGAAAGAAGAACAACCCTTCAAAAAAAATCAAAGCCTAAGAATCTCTACCAAGAAGAAAGGTTCAACCAACTACCCAAGACCGAATTTGGGATTTTGCTACCGGTGCAACCAAACAGGACACTTATCCAATCAATGCCTACAATGAAAAACGGTAGCATATGTTGAGAAAGGAGGGAGCCAAGAAGACGAAGCTGAACCTAATTAATGCTTAGGACGTCCTTGGCAATACGATATCCAAGCAATACATCAAGGAAGAGAAAATACTTACGAATTCACTTGGATGGGTAAAAAATTAAAGCTCTTACCTTCTACGAGCCCAATGAAAAGATTAGTTTCCAAGAGCAAGAAAGAAGTCAAGAAGCAACTTTTTTACATACAAGAAAGTGGAAGAATCATTGATAAGGAGGATAAAGACGTTTGAGCCTTGATAGTTAAAGATCTAGTCTCAAGTCCACCCTTGCAAGAAGACAATCAAGACATTAAAAGGTTGCTAGAAGAATTCCACCAAGTGCTGGAAAATCCAAATGACTTGTCTCCACTTCGAGATATCCAACACAATATCGATTTCATTCCACTCTTCCAAATCTGCCCCATTATAGAATGAGCCCAAAGGAGTATGAGATCCTTCAAGAACAAGTTAGTGAGCTCCTAGAAAAAGGGCACATAAGGCCAAGTTTGAGTCATTGCGCTGTCTCGGTCCTTCTAGCATCCAAGAAACACGGGTCCTGTAGGATGTGCGTGGATTGCCTCACCATCAACAAAATTACAATTAAATATCGTTTTCCCATGCCAAGAATGTTCGATCTTTTTGATCAACTCGGAGGAGCAAAATTTTTCTCCAAGATCGACTTAAAGAGCGGATATCATCAAATTCGAATCCGACCCAAAGATGAGTGGAAAACGGCATTCAAGACCAATAGTGGCCTCTTTGAATGGTTGGTAATGCTCTTCGGACTATCTAACCCGCCTAGCATGTTCATGAGGTTAATGATCCAGGTTCTACGTCCTTACCTTAATAAATTTTTAGTAGTTTATTCTGATGACATTTTAGTATAGTAACACTTATGATAAACACTTATTACATTTGCATAAACTATTTAAAACTCTTCAAGAAAATTAACTTTGCATTAATTTCAAAAAGTGTTCTTTTGTTGTTAAAGAAATATATTTCCTATGTTTTCTCATAAATGAGTTTGGAATTTTCATAGACCCTAACAAGATAAAAGCAATAAAAGATTGGCCACAACCAAGAATGGTAAAAGAATTGTAAAGCTTCCTTGGACTTGCTTCCTTTTATAGAAAATTTATTAAAAATTTCAACACGATTGCATCTTTGCTAACAAAATGTTTAAAGAAAGGAAAATTTGCTTGGACTAACTCTCAAACTCAGTTTTGTGTTCTTAAAAGATAGGCTATCCAGCACACCTGTCCTTGTCCCACCAGACTTCACACAACCATTTGAAGTTGTCGTTGATGAGTGTGGGAATGGAATAGGTGCAGTCTTATCCCAGCACACTCACACAATTGAATACTTTAGTGAAAAGTTAAGTGAGGCAAGACAAAAATGGAGCACCTACGAACAAGAACTATACTATTTGGTAAGAGCTTGCAAGGTTTGGGAACACTATCTCTTAGAACAAGAATTTATTCTATTCTCCGATCATTTATCACTGAAGTACTTGCAAACACAAAAAAACATTAGTAGAATGCATGCTAGGTGGCTCTGTTTTATTCAATGCTTTAACTTTGTGATAGTTTATAGGGCTAGTAGTATCAATGTAGTAGAGGACGCCCTTAATAGGAAAGCCAACCTACTTACTATGCTAAAATCTCAAGTAGTAGCATTTGATTCTTTACCCACTCTTTATAAAGACAACCTCACCTTTGGTCAAATTTGGTCTTTTTATGTTGATCATGTCAATTGTAACGACTTCCATTTAACTAACGATTTTCTTTTTAAGAATAATCTTCTTTGCATCCCTAAAACATCTCTTCGTGAAGTCTTAATTAAAGAGCTGCATAGCAATGGTCTTGCGGGACACTTCGGCATAGACAAAACTTACCAATTATTGAGTGATAGGTTTTATTGGCCTCAATAATTGGTAAGTTTTGTCTATGCCGAAGTGTCCCGCAAGACCATTGCTATGCAGCTCTTTAATTAAGACTGTCAAGCACTGTCAAGCACTGTTTTACGTGCCAAACTACAAAGGACAACATCAGAATACCTAACTGTATACACTTTTACCTATTCCCGAAGGCATTTGGGAAGATTTGTCTATGGATTTTATCCTAGGCCTTCCAAAAACACAAGGGGGTATGATTCTGTCCTTGTTATAGTTGATCGATTTAGCAAAATGTCTCACTCTTGCCTTGTAGGAAAACATCGGATGCCGTTTATATTGCTAATCTATTTTTTTAAAGAAGTGGTACGTTTTCATGGAATCCTCAAGTCCATAGTTTCCGACCGTGATGTCAAGTTCCTAAGTCACTTTTGGAAGACGCTTTGGAAGAAATTCAACACAACTCTCAATTTTAGCACCACTAGTCACCCCCAAACCGATGGGAAAACCGAGGTTACAAACAGGACGCTTGCCAATCTAATAAAGTGCATTGGAGGTGATAACCTAAGCAATGAGATCTTGTCCTAGCCCAAGCAGAATTTGCGAATAATCATATAAAAAACCGAACAACAGGGAAGTCACCATTGAAATTGTGTACACTAAGTTACCTAGACTAACTGTTGATCTTACTAACATACCTTCCAATATTGATCTTAGCTCCAAAGCTAAAAATATGGTGGAAAGAATAACAAAACTCCATAAAGACGTAACCGCCTAAATTGAAGAGATGAACCAAGCATACAAGAGTCAAGCCGATAAACATCGAAGGTTCAAAGAATTCACGAAGATCTAGTAATGGTACACCTTCGAAAGGCAAGACTACCGGCTGGAAAATACAGTAAACTACAACCAAAGAAGATAGGATCGTATCCAATTACCAAGAGATTTGGAGATAATGCATACAAGATTGATCTCCTCGATCACATACACATCAATCCTATCTTCAACGTGGGTGATATATTCGAGTACTTCCCTCCCCACCAGCTGCATCTTTCAACCTAAAACTCGAGGATGAGTTTGCTCTTCTTAAAGGAGAGGAATTTGATGTAATTAGTTGACTGTTGGGTTTTATATTTTCCTCACTCTGTTGTAATTAGTCGATTGTTGGGTTTTAGTATAAAAATCCCTAGTTTGTCATTTTAAAAAAGATATAGAAAAATTTCTTGAAAATAGACTTTAGTCTCTTTACGTGTTCTGTCCAAGAATCAGACACACACCAGTAGGACTGTACTGTAAGGGCTAGGGTCAGGTAAGGTAACTACGGTAGGACAAGTAAACTCTAACAGAAGCATATAGTTAGATTCTTCACTCACCCTTTCCCCCTAAAGTAGGCTAGTGGAAAAGAAAGGACGATCTTCAATAAATGTGATATCCAAGTAACAAAGTACTTACGTGAAGATGGATGGAAGCATTTATAGCCTCGTTGGTGCAAAGGAGACCCAACAAACACGCAAGCCTGAGCCCGAGGAGTGAATTTAGTTTGGTTAAAACCATGTCTATGGACATAGGTTGTGCATCCGAACACTCGAAGGAAAACATCACGGATAAGACGAGTGGAGGGATAGAATTCTTTGAGGCAATCTAACAATGTCTGGAGGTGAAGGACACGTAAAGGCATGTGGTTGAAGATATGAGTAACAGTGAGAATGGCATCACCCCAGAGATAGGAAGGAAGAGAGGTGGACAACATAAGGAAATGAGTAACTTCCAAAAGGTGACGGTTTTTTTGTTCAGCAACCCTATTTTGTTAGGGGTGTAAGCACATGAACTTTGGTGAATAATTCCTTTAGAGGATAAGAACTCCTTAAGAGAGTTGTTTTGAAACTCACAACCATTGCACCATTACCACTCCACATGATTGCAATCTTTGTATTGAATTGTGTTTCTATGGTGTGATAGAAATCCCGAAATGTGGAGTTAACTTCGAATTTGTCAGAGATCATGAAAACCCAAGTAAGACAAATATGGTCATCAATAAAGGTCACAAACCATCGTTTCCCAAAGGAGGTAGTGACCTTGGATGGTCCCTAAAGTTCATTATGGACAAGAGTAAAAGGTCGGATTGGCTTATATGATTGCGAGGAAAACAAGACTCGGTGTTGTTTAGCTTGTATGCACACATCACAAGATAAAGAAGAAACATCAACTTTAAAAAAAAGATGAAAGAAATAGGTATTTCATATATTTAAAGTTTGGTGGCCTAAAAGGAAATGCCACTACATAAAATCTTTTTTAAAAGTAATAAAGTAGGAAGATAAAAGACTCATCCTAGAAATGCTACTAGAGGAGGCATCATCATCAAGCAAGTAAGTCCCCTACTATGCCGGACAGTGCCAATTATCCTCCCCGAGCTCAGGTCCTGAAAAGAAACATAATCAGGTAAGAATGTTGCTTTGCAGTTTAATTCACGAGTAATCTTGCTATTTGATAGAAGATTATATGAAATTCGTGGCACATGCAACACATTGTGTAGTGAAAATCCGTCAAAAGGAGAAATTTGCCCTTTCTCAACAATGGAAGCTAAGAAGCCATAAAAAATTCTCATCTTCTCATTCCTAGCACACGAAATGTAGGACACACTTTTCAAAGGAACCAGTTAAATGATCTGTGGCACTAGAGTTAAGCATCCAAGGATTCTTACCACTAATACTAATGAGACTAAAATACTGATGTATACCTGACTGGACAATAGCTCCAAGTGTGGTTGAACAAGCAGTCTCACTCACATAGGCTCATCATGTATTTTATTAGTCGGTGAAAGATTGTATCTTACCTCTCAAGGGACGACCATGCAATTTTCACTGCTCCTTGGTATGTCACTATTTCTTATAGTGGTCATAAAAGAGGATAAGTTTTCCACTATTCTTTTCTCTATCATGATCAGGGGTCTTCACATTGAAGGTAGCAGAATCAACAACAGGCGTTGGAAGAAAACTCATGGCACTTGTATGATCCTCCTCAAGATAGACTTTAAAATAAACTTCCATCAGAGAGGGAATAAGTCGCTGGCTCAGTATACGCCCATACAATATCAAACTTCGAGTGGAGACCAGCAAGAAAGTCATAGATTTTGTCAATTTTCTCAATCCTCGAGTGTTGTACCATCACTAGGACAATTCCAAACAATTTCCTTGCACATATCCATTTCCTGCCAGGTAAGAAAGAGTTTGTTAAAATAAGATGTCACATCCATCGTCCCCTGTTTGTATCCGTGGACCTGTTTCCACATGGTATAAAGCTAAGAGGCATTCTGACACTTGGAGAAGAGTGTCTGGGTCATGTCCCAAATATCTTTGGTTGTTGCAGCATACATTAATGGCTTGTCAATCTGGGATTCCAGATTATTGATCAATATGGATCAAAGAAGAGAGTCTTCTTCCTTCCAATACCGATCTTGTAGGTCACCTGTTGGAGGACGAGGTATTTTCCTTTTTAGAAAACCAAATTTATGTCGTTTTTCAAGGACCATTTTCACTAATTAAGATAATGAGAAATAGTTATTGTCATTCAAATTTTTTCTTGAAAGATATCCTATAGACTTTGTCACTGTATTAGTCACATAAGAAGAGGATAAAGTGGGAATGAGGTTATTGAATTCTTAGAATACATCAATATAGAAGTGTTGAATGTCATCCCTAAGGTAGCCTCAATTACTGTAATATGTTGTCAACGCCCTTCCAATTGTTGTTGAGCTATTCCCGAATAAGAAGAGGAAGCTTACACGTTAGGGTTGGAATGTGCCGAAGATTCACCAACCTCAAATGTTGAGTGAATTTAAGGATTCCTAACATCGGGATGTTAACTAAGGTCAGTGGGTGACAGGACATACAAATTTGACTACAGAAGTGGTGGTGGCCAACCATAATTAAGTGGTAGTACATGAAGCAGAGCGTGGGGAGCAATATAGGCCGCAAATGAAGAAGAGGGTTGCATAAAAGGGATGATCGGCGCTGTCTGAGCAGGATGGACCGATGCGTGTACCTTCGACGACAACACATGGAGGTTCGACGAAAGCACATGAAGGTTTGACGACGGCGCATGGGAGGGTTTGACGGCTCAAACGATGAGGAAATTACGTTGGCTGACATTGTCTGAAGGCGACGAAACCATTCATCAATGGCAGCGCTGATTCGAGCATCGACAACGACGCTAATACTAGCGTTGTCTTCTTTGTTAGGTTTCCATCACGAGTTTTATTGTCTAGGGTTTGATCAATGTCATTCTCTGATACCATATCGAAAGTAGAGACAAAGAACACACAAATGTACATGGAAATCCTAGTATAGAAAGAAAAACCACAATGTTGAAAATCTTATTATTTTCTAATAATTCATAAAGGTATAAAGGGGGAAAATTTATAGGCAACATGAGCCTAATAAAAAGAATAAAAAAATTAGAGCAAAGTAAATCTTAACTACCCATAGGCTTTCATCATGACCTAGCCCATTATTTGTAACAAAAGACAAACTATTTCATGAAAATGCATTTCTCCTTTTGTAATAATAGTTTATCTACCTCATAACAAATGGAGGTGTGTAATTATTATTATTCGATATGAACTTCTTTCATATTTCATTTCATCATATCATGAATGGTTTCAGTTTCCTATCAGAAAAACGAAGAAAAACAAAGGGAAAAAAATGGTTTCATCGACCTCAGTGTGCAGTCTAGAAACTGCATTGGTAAGTTTTGGTGCAGAGTAGAATAGTAAGGGGTCGAATGACATGGCATCAGAAAAAGGATCCTTTTGACTTTCCTAGTCACATCTTCTCTTCCCAGATGATTCATTACGTCCTCTGTTCCTCTCTGTGCAGTAGGCCTTCTGTTTAGATAAGAGTGTAGAAAAACCAAAAAAGAAAACCAACTTTGTATATTTTTTATACTCGTTGGCCAATATCGATAGATGCCTGATGAACCAAACTCAGGTATAAACCCATCGGGATATTTGTAGCTAGCAAAAATATTATGGCAAAATTCATTTTGATAAGGTGTTTAGTGTGCAAGTCTCTTGATTTTTCCCTTTCACCATTTGGAGAAGTTTGATATCTAAGAACGGCTAATGAATAGCCAGAGAACATCAATGCTATCGGGAGAATGGGTAGGACAAATTTGTGACACGGTAAATAAAGTAATACATACTTCAAACCAATGCCACATTATTTAGGTAAGGTGTTTCCAAATTTCAACCGTGAAACAAAAAGAGGTACCTGAACTCTTTGTGACCAAGTAAATAAAGAAACACATACTTCAAAGCAATGCCACATTATTTAGGTAAGGTGTTTCCAAATTTCAATAGTGAAACAAAAAGAGGTACCTGAACTCTTTGTGACCAAGTAGACTGTGAATTCCCAAAACCCAAAGGATAAAACCAGAGAGTTTCCATTTTCTTGAAATGATGATGCCAAAAATGGAAAATGGAATGAAATTGAAGACATGGCACTAAACCCCTGAGTGAAGTACCAGTGCCATTTGTGAGTTCCATAAAAATCTCCTCCAGAGGAAAAAACGTGGAACCTCAGAAAATTAAGAGGGACTAATGTCCAGGAGTCGTACATTACTCTATCTAACAAAAACGTTATCCCAAGCACCAAAGACCTGATATGAAAAATTAGAGAGATCAGGAGAGATGTAATTACTCTAAAATATTAAGAAAGTTTAAATCAACAAGTGCAAGAATCTCTAAAATAGTTGACGGAGTGGTACGCAAATTATTTGACCAAGAAAATAAATGAGGAGAGCAATCATTTTATCATAAGGAAAGCGACAAATAAAGGTTGCAACAGGTAAGAACCTACATCCATCATTCAACATCATTCACAATAAATTAGAAATTGACACTTAAAAAGTTTGTAAACTAAATATCTCCCAATAACTACACCACAATGGAGAGTTTACAAGGATTTAGAATTTTGTTTTCTTTGGAGAAGAAACGGATGGAAACCAGATATTGTATGTAATTTCTACTATTATTATTGATGATAATATAGGAATGAATTCCTTGTTACAATATCAGAAAACCTCTCATGTTATCCTCTCTCTCAAGGAAGAACATAAAATCTCTTTCTAACTCAAAACTTAACTAACTTTCCCGCCCTCTAACTAACTTTTATTTATACTAACAATAAAACTACTAACCCTTCCCCTTACCAACTCTCACATGTCATTCGTATGCCCGTGATATTTATTTTTATAATTTCTTTTCTCCCTCCTGCTGTACTGGTGTAAGACAGGGGGTCTATCATTACACTCTTCCAAATTCACCTTATCCTCAAGGTGAAAATTTGGAAAGCGATTATGCATATCCTCATACAATTCTCATGTTGCTTCATGTCGAGGAAGTCCTTTCCAGCTTATAAGCACATCCCACCCTCCAGTTTTATTCTTCAAGTATCCATAGACTTCATCAGGTACAACCTTCCACTCGAGGTTCTCTGTTAAAATGGGGATATAATCCCTATTTTCTTTGTGTGATCCGATAACTTTCTTCAGTTGAGAAACATGAAAGATAGAATGTATAGCTGCAATGTCAGGAAAATCAAGCTTATACGCCACTGGCCCAATCTTTGCTACCAATTTAAAGGTCTGAAAACTTAGGAGACAGTTTTTCATTCCTTTTCTTCCGCAGGGACACCTGCCGATAAGGTCTTATCTTCAGCAACACCAAATCTCCCACCTGATAATGCACCTCCCTCCTTTTTAGATCAACGTATTTCTTCATTTTATCCTGTGCTACCCTCAAATGTTCCTTCAAAGCTTCAAGCACTACATTTCTTTCTTTCAACTGCTTATCCAATGTTGAATTCGGTGTATCAAGATCCCCATAATAAACCAAGGGAGGAGGTAGTATGCTATAAACCGATTGAAATGGAGTAATCCCAAGTGAGCGTTGATAAGTAGTATTATACCAATATTCCGCCCAATGTAACCATCTCACCCATTCTTTCAGTTTCTCTCCACAGTAGCAACGCAAATAATTCTCTACTCCCCGGTTCACCACTTCAGTTTGTCCATCAGATTGAGGATGGTGTGCCGTGCTATAATTCAACCTTGTGTCTGCCCACCAGAACAGTTCCCTTCAAAAATTGCTTTAAAACACCTTATCTCTGTCTGAAACTATAGATTTAGGAAATCTGTGCAGCCGTACTACTTCTTTAACAAAAAATGCAGATACAGTCCTAGCAATGTAGGGACGTTTCAGTGGCAAGAAGTGCCCATACTTGCTGAACCTATCAAAAACAACAAATATGACTTCAAAACCATTTGCCTTCGGTAGCCCTTCAATAAAATCCATGGAAATGTCTTCCCATACTCTACCAGGCACTTCCAATGGTGTCAACAACCCGGTTGGAGATAATGCCAATGTCTTATTTCGTTGACATATCATGCACTTCTCACAATATCTCTTGACATCCTGTTTCATCCCTTCTCAATACAATTCTCCGGTCAATCTTTTATATGTACGTAAGAATCCCGAATGTCCTCCAAATACCGAGTCATGGTATGTATGCAAAATCATAGGAATTAATTTGGACGTCTTCGATATCACCAGTCGGTCTTTATACATCAGCATGCCCTGTTTCACTGAGTATTTGCTATTCTGATCCCTTCCCTTCTCCTCTAACTCCCCCTTGATCTTATGCAACTTCTCATAGTTGCCTATCTCTTCTTTGATCACTACGACATCAATTATTTTGGGGCTGTCAACTGATTCAGATGAACCGTAGGTGGCATTCTAGACAAGGCGTCCGCCGCTTTATTCTCAAGGCCTGGTTTATATAACACTTCGAACGAATACCCAAGAAGTTTGGATATCCACTTTTGATACTAGGGCTGAATCATCCTCTGTTCCAACAAGAACTTAAGTGATCTTTGATCCATCTTCACTAAAAAATTTCGTCCCAACAAGTAAGGTTGCCACCTTTGCACTGCCATGACTACTGCCATCAATTCCCTCTCATAAACCGGTTTAGCTCTAACTCTGACTGCCAAAGTATGGCTGTAATAAGCAGGTGGTCGTTTATTCTGTACAAACACTGCCCCCAATCCATACCCAGACGCATCTGTCTCTATCTCAATAGGTATGCTAAAATCTGGTAATGTCAAAACATGGAGGGACATCATAGCCTGCTGTAGTTTAGTAAAAGCCTCTTGAGCTTCTTCAGTCCATTTAAATCCTCCTATCTTCAATAACTGCATCAGTGGAGCTGCAATTGTGCCATATGTTGCACAAACTTCCGATAATAGCCTGTTAAGCCTAAGAACCCCCTTACCTCCCTCACATTCACTGGAAAGGGCCATTCTTTAATGGCTCTGATCTTTTCTGGATCGACCTCCACACCTTCCCCAGAAATAATGTGTCCCAAGTAGTCCACCATTGACTTAGCAAAACTACATTTCTTCTTGTTTGCGTACAACTCACTCTTTCTTAATACCTCCCGTACTGCCTTCATGTGAATCAAATGGGTCATTAGGTCACTGCTGTATATTAGTATGTCATCGAAGAATACAAAGACAAACTTCCTAAGATACAGTTTAAATACAACATTCATCAGTGATTGAAACGTTGATGGAGCATTGGTTAACCCAAATGGCCTTACCAGAAACTCATAGTGAGCATCATGAGTTCTAAATGCTGTCTTCTCCACATCCTCTGGACACATACAAATCTGGTGATACCATGCCTTTAAATCAATCTTGGAAAACATGGCAACCCCATTTAACTCATCAAAAAATTCTTCAATCACTGGTATAGGAAACTTATCTGGCACAGTCACATTATTCAAGGCTCGATAATCAACACAAAATCTCCAGCTTCCATCTTTCTTCCTTACCAACAATACAGGGCTTGTACTCGGTCGGATTACCCCCTAACGACAACATTTCTTCAACCAACTTTTCCATTTTCGTTTTTTGTTGGTATGCATAGCGATATAGTCTCACATTCACCGGATCCACTCCCTTTTTCAAATGGATGCGGTGTTCAATGGCTCTTCGAGGAGGAAATGCCTCGGGCCATTTAAAAACATCCTCAAAACTCTTTAGTACCATTGCTACTGTAACACCCCAAACTATTAGGATTTTTTTTATAATTATTTTATGGAAGTGAATTTGTGATTGGTGAATTAAATTATGTTGGAGGTTTTATGGAAAAAATATAAAAGAGGTGATATAAGGGTTATTAATGAAGAGAGAGGGAAAATTAAATGGGAATAGGAAGAGATGAAGGAAAAGAGGAGTTATTTGGGAGAAATTTAATAATAATAATATTAATGGTATTATTGTTATTATTATTATTAGAATTTTATTTATTTAAATACACCCTCGGGATGCGTGCCATAGTTACTATTCATCATTTCTTCCTCACAAAGAACCCTAGTCGTCGCAAGGAATCTCTACCATTCTCATCTCCGTCCGTCCCTTCTGCCGGCAGTCGCACGTCGAACATCACCGTCGACGCCGTCTGACCTTCATCGCGTCGTTTGAATCACGTCCGTCTTCTCCAAATCGCAAGCCGCAGCCGCACAGGTTCCAGCAGCACGGGTCCACGCCGCGTTACCGCGTCCAGCCGCACACGTCAGCAAGCCGCTCGCATTTGCAAGTCGTTCGTCCAGCCGCTCGCGTCCAGTCGCACGCGTCCAGCCGCCCGCGTCCAGTCGCACGCGTCAAGCCGCCCGCGTCCAGCCGCCCGCGTCTGTCTCCACGGAGCCGCGTCCGAGTAGCAAGCCGAGCATCTCCACTGCTTTGAGCCGCACGCGTGAGTTCTTCTCCACCAAGCCGCGTCCGAGCCGAAGCCTCTTCTAGTCGATCCATCTTCTAGTTTAGCCTCTTGCAACCTTTTGAGCCATTTGGGTGAGTTTGTATGGGTTTGGTACACCTAATTAAATATTTTTTTATCATAAATGAGATGGTATTTGGAATAAGTTGATCTATGGTTGCTTGAAGGTTCAAGTGAAATTGGTGGAAATAGGACTGTGAATTTTCCAGTTAAGGTGGTGTTGGATTCAACCCTAATCTTGGGGTAAGCTTGGATAAGTTTGGTTGCTTAATTAAACTGTAGGGTGATGGTTGACAAGATTATTAATGTTAATTTTGTTTATGTTTAGGACTGAGTATCGTGAGGAATTGACTGCCAACCTGTGAATTATTTTAGCAGATCTCCTGGTAAGAGATTGTTCCCCCTTTTGATTGAGATGCAGTACCATTGGTGCATGATGTGATTATATGTATTTATGAGATTATGTGTGTTGAGCTGAGATGTTGATTTTATGATGAGCATGTATAGCCTATAGTGTTCTGTTGGTCTGCTGGTTAGAGTCGTACCACGAGGGGTCCATCAAGGTCCTCCCCTATATATGTTTGAGTAGTTATTGAGACGTGATTCGACGGGATCACTTACAGCCCGACTCTCCTTTAGGGTGATTCCTTCGGGTTCACCGAGAGCCCAGTTCAGTTCCGGTGGGACTACTGGATAGTGTGCGTTCGGGAGCACCATAGAGCGTGGTACTTTATTTCAGGACTCTAACAAAGAGACTAACAACACATAGGGAGACTAAGTATGGGTCTCTTACTGAGTATAATTTTATACTCATTCTTTTAAATGTTTAATTTTCAGGTAAGGGTAAAGGCAAGGGCAAGCTGGCGAAGGATAAGAAGTGACTGTGGTTCGCCATAGGGAATAGTTCAGCTTTTCCGCATTTATGTTTAAGTAATTATCTTTTTTTTTTTCTTTATTTCAGAACTTTGGTATAATTATTTTAATGTATTTTTTTATTTTATGGGTCCAAACTAGTATTTTGTTTGACCACTTTAATTACTTATTTATTTTCTTATTATTTAAATTTTTTCTCAACTTATAAATTAATTTTCCTTTTTTTTTAAAAAAAAACTATACTTATTTAAATAGTAATGACCTCAACCTTCTAGTAAAGTTGGGTTGTTACAGCTACTGACTTTTCAACTGTCAATTCTTCCTCCATCGAGTCCTCTCCTTCTAAAGATTCGCGTCTTTCTAAGGATCTTCTTCCCCTAAGGTTTTCATTAACTTTTTAAGACTGACCCTGGCCTTGGTTAGACTCAGATCTCCCTGAATAACAACCTTCTTCCCCTGATGTGTAAATGTTAACATCTGATTCTTCCAATCCACTTCAGTCGTTCCTAAGGAATACAACCACTGCATCCGCAGTATGGCATCTACTCCTCCCAATTCCAAAGGTAAAAACTCATCCACTACTTTCCAGTTTCCTAACATTAACTCAACAACTTCACAAATACCCTTCCCTTTGATTGCAGTGCCCAAGCCCAAAATGACCGCATAATTCGACGTTTCCTTTATATTCAGCTGCAACTCTTTCACTAATTTTTCTAAAATAAAGTTATGTGGCTCCACAATCAATTAGTACTATAGCCACCTTCTCTTGTATCATCCTTCTTACCTTCATTGTCCCTAGATTGGATAATCCCACCACAGAATCAATGGATAATTCCACCACCACATGGCTTTCCTCTGTTATTTCAATGGCATTCAATTCTTTCTGATCATTTCCTCCTTCTTTGATAATTTCGTATTCCTCACCTTCTTCCTTTACGACAATCATACGTAGTTCCCTTTGCTCTTTCATCTTGCATTTGTGGTCATGGGAGTATTTCTCATTACAGCGGAAACACAATCCCTTCTCTTTTCTAGATTGAAACTCAGCATCAGATAAGCGCTTCATTGGTCCCTCTTTTCGTACTTCCTCTGTTGTTCCTCGTAAAGTAATAGTTCTCATCGGCCAGTTCATACCTCCTTTGTTTTCTCCTATATTCGCATTCGCATTAGCCTTGGTGCTATTATAGGGATTCATCACTTTTCCTTCAGAATATCCGAACAGATTTTCTTCCCGACGAATACCCTCCTGTTCTCCACTTTTTTGCACAATTCGCATAATTTGCGCTAATCCCTTCGGTTCACAAAAATCCATCTCCGCCTGGATCCACAGTTCAATTATGACATAAATGTCTCTTCCACCACCTTCTCTGATAGGTCCGACAAAAGAGCTACCCACTTATCGAATAAATTTTGATAATCTTCCATCGTCGTCTTCTGTTGAATCCATAAGAACCTTCCATACAACGATCCCTCCCTCACGGATCGAAATCAGATTAACAACCTCTCCTTCATATTCGCCCAATTTACAAATTTCTCTCGTTCTTCTTGAGAACAATACCAGTTCAAGGCTGGTCCTTCAAAACTAATGGTAGATATAGTCATTTTTTTCAGATTCAATAAGTCTATGAATTTGAAAATACCTCTCTGCACGAAACAGCCAAGAATCGGGATCATCTCCATTGAATATCGACATCTCCACCTTGAACTTGTTGCGATCATTATTGCTTTTGTCGTCTGGTTTCTTATCATCTTTCTTTGTTTCGTTCTCCCGTCTTGACGATCCTTAGCTTTCGTCCACATTCTTCGCCGGTGAAATTCGCATGTTAACTCAGATAATTTCTCACTCATCGCGGATCGGTCCTGTGTTGTCGATTCAATGATTCGTAACATCACCTGATTCTATCTCTCCATGTTTTTGGATATTTCGGCCAACATCTTCTCGATCACCGGTATCTTACTAATTTCTTTCTTAATTCCATGTATTTCCTGATCGAACATCTCCATCTTCTCTTTGATTCGAGTGTACACCATTTTCGTCCTTGTTGCTCGAGATCACACGCTCTGATACCAATTTGATGGAAACCAGATATTGTATGTAATTTCTACTATTATTATTGATGACAGTATAGGAATGAATTCCTTGTTACAATATCAGAAAACCTCTCCTGTTATCCTCTCTCTCAAGGAAGAACAGAAAATCTCTTTCGAACTCAAAACTTAACTAACTTTCCCGCCCTGACTAACTTTTATTTATAGTAACAATAAAACTACTGACCCTTCCCCTTACCAACTCTCACGTGTCATTCATATCATGTGATATTTCTTTTTATTATTTCTTTTTCTCCCTCCTGCTGTACCGGTGTAAGATAGGGGGTCTATCAGAAACGTAAGCAAGAAATAGCAGGAGTAATAGTTAAACCAAGAATCTGAATATTAAGAAACCCACTTTCATTAAAAAGAAAAGCATACGTAAACATAGGCCAAACCCAATGAAAGGAGGCTGAAAAGAATTAAAACAGAGCTCCAACTGTTGTCAATTTTAAAAGGAATCACAAAATCTGGATCAATAAATACTCAAAGGGACAATAATAACATCAACACAAAAGTTGTTGGAGGTGGGGTGAAGTGAAGGTAAGAACTGCTTTACAACTGGTACCGGAAAACAGAATGACCATGGATGAATTGGAGATGAGATATAAGAAAGAGAGAAAATTGTGCATGGTTCAAACTGTGGTTTGCCTCGTGTTATTGAATTTGTGTTTGTTTTACTTTTCTCCATGATGTTTTCTGAGAGTGGGAAAAATGAGGAAAACAATTAGTTTGTCTAAATTTTGTTCATCAGTTCAATAGTAAAAAAGCTATCCAGTTTGAGTTTCAAAAAAAATAAATACTTGAAGGGAGCCAGTGAATTATGCAACACTCAAACTTCTCCCAATGAAATTTTCTTAATTGTTAATCCATAGATGGGAGAAGAGCAAAAGAAAACTGCACGAGTAAATCAAATGGAAAAAGTATAAGAAGAGTTCTAGATCGGTTATAACATATTACTACCATTCCCCGCTAACTTTGTAGATTTTTAATTTACTCTGGTTTTCAAATTATTCAAGAGCTGAAAGTGATAAACAGGATTCAGTTGCTTCTAAGTTATGGCATTATCAAACTTTAGAGAAACAAATTTTGATAAACTGAGCTATGGAAATATTCCTTGATGAATAATAAATAGACACCATAAAGAAAAGACTTCGTAAAACTTCCAAAAACTGGAATGTGCATCCGTTAAAATTGAGTAAGTGTGAGCAGCAGCAGAAAGAAATGACTCTTTTCCTTGCTAATTTCCAATGATAAGCCATAGAAGGAAAACAAAAGTTTGGCTTTCTATACACATATATCCTAACTTGGTCATCTTCCCCCCAAAGAAAAAAAAAGATAACGCACAAACGGCTGATAAAAACTTCGTCCAGAACTACCAACAATAAATTTCTCAAATTGATTTTATCTCGCTATTTTTAAAATTGAAGTCCAAAGAAAACTATCATAAAGGAGGGGAAAATGTAAAACCTATTTAAGAACCAAGAAAAAGAAGTTAAATATGTTATAAGATAATAATTATGAGATATATAGTACATACCCAATAGGAGCAGCCTCTAGAAAAATAAATCTTAGTCGGTCATGTGCTGAAACAGCTCAAGAACCAACATACAGCCAAGTAATCGCACTTGTTGGTCGAATAGCACATGATAAAGCTGCCACAAACAAAGCCAACTTCCTTGAAACCTTAGAAATTCTAGTGGGAGCAACACTTATACAAGGCTAATAATACAAGCTGGCAAGTGTTAGAACGGTCTCTAAGCTGTTTGATAGTGTTCGGTTGAATCAGAAAAACATAAACCAATTTGTAAGTTGGGAAAATAGCTGAAGTAGAGTTAAGTATATTAAGACTAATATGATAGGAATCGAGAGAAGACTTCCTCTTATTGAATTCAAGGAAAGCCCTAAGGCAATTACAGACTTTTCTTCCTCCAATTCTCAAGGGAAGAAGCAAACTCCAACATGAAAAACAAGATAAAACCTCACTACACTACCCTTCTGCTAGTATTAACCTCCCCTTCTCTAACTAACTGTGGACCTCATCTCTCTTGGACATTTCTTCCTTCCTAGTAACCATCTCTTTTTCCTTTTTACCCCCTATGTTTATATTGAAATATAATTAGTGATCTAACAGAATAATTCATTTCTCCTTTTTCATTCAGAAAACATGGTTGGATGAGAGTTCAAATATACTGAACATTAAATATATGTCAATCATCAACACAAGGATACAGCCCATTTTGCAACATAATCACCAAAGAGGGCGCCGGAGAGTCTGTACAAGTAAAAATCATCAACAGCTGAGAATATAGATTGCAACAGCCTCGGAGCTTTTATCTATAAAGCATGGCCAACAAAATTTCACAATTCAATTTGCCACAGCCAATCAAACAGTTTCACTAGGTTATACGTGGTTGAATATTTTACCATAAGCAATGGAGTATCAATGCCAAGTAAAGCAAGAACTTTGTAAAGAAAAGCAAACAGAGGATGCAAGTAGCTACGGATTCCCCTCTTCCACTCCCATGTCCGATGACCATACCTGGTAAACGGAAACCCATCACTAAATTACCTGAAGCATTCTATAGCTTCTTAAAGCTAATTCATCAAGAAATTACAACCCAGAAATCAGGAGAATTAAAAGTGGAAGGGTCATTAATAACAAGGAGAGGATCACATGAAGAGAAATGTTACCCGAAGGTGATGTCGTGGGCAACATCAAGGGCTTGCCAGTGTTCATCTGGGTTAAAATAAGTCTGCAATAAAAGTGCATCTGCAAATCGAAATGCCAAGCAAAACAGAAGGACCTTGTTCATCGAAAAGAAAGCATCATATCTTTTAGATTTGGGTTTCTCAGATCGGAGAAGTTCCGGTGAGTCCTCATTTCTGACTAATTTTGATGTTGTGACCAAAGTCCTGGGGCTCTTCTGAACCATTCTCCCATTCAAGATTATCAGTTTTTGAGATGCTGTACAGCCCCCAAATTAAACTCAAGTAAAACATCAAAGTCCCTCCTTCAACAAAACTACATTTATAAACAATACCAAACTTAAGTTTCTAATTAAATGTCTCAACTAACTTTCTACTCTACCTTTGAAATAATAACCAAGGTCACCACACTCATGATAGAAGAGCATTCAATAACCTCTAAAAACAACACGAACTTTGATGTAAGACAAAAACTATCTTTAATCTTTGATGCAATTCCCAAAACAAACAAGACCAACTTTAAACACCATCTCAAAAAATAATAATGATAACGACATTTCCGAAAAAGGCCCAACTAGGGAAAAAAAACAAACACAGATCAACTGGTTAATGGTTCTACTCATAGCGATCCGTTGCCTCAAACAAACTAAAGACAATTAAACAGAAATTTCTTCTTCCATTATGAAGTCCTGAAAGTAATTCTTACAAACAGCATATCAACACTAAACTAGCAATTCAATCCCAAAACACCGCCGTAAAACTCCTCTAAAATAGGCTACCCAAGCTTTATTTAGACCTCAAGCCTTCAGCCACAAATCCAAATTATTTTCCCGCAACTAGATTTGGAAGAGACCCAAATCTCAACTTGCTGATCACATGCTAAAAGAATTCTTCAAACACCTCCTTATAACAGCGAAAACTCCACATAGAAGCCTATATGGGTTATAAATAAATCCTTCTAGATATAACTTACAAAGTCGTACTTAGTCATATGGATCTCCAAAACCGATCATGTGTGACATATATATGACTTCAAGAGATATGTCGCATGTCTTAATCATAAATATGATTTAGTGAGTTACGTCGCATTAAGCTTATCACATTATTTAGTTGTGCGATAACACGTAGACATTCCTCCATTCATTTCTGTGAGACAAGTTAGTTTACATCATCACACCTTCTTCTGAACCTTGCTTTACAAACTCTCGCTGTGTAATTAGCAAGCCTTACATTTGTCATTCTTTAATTCTTTCAATTCACCTAAATGATAAGTGGACCTAGAACTAATATCTGTAAACAATTCCCTGTGTACGACCTTGGATCATCTAGGTAAACCTACTATTTTGCTTGTACTTGGACAAAAACCTACAGTTTGGCTTGTACTTGGACAAGTAGTAGAAAAACTTGTATTCAACGAGGACTTATGCATCACGTGATGAAGAGGCACATAGTGAGGATCTTACATGCTATGATCATGACCCATGACTTATCGCCTAGAATTGAAGCATTCTATACAGAGAGTTACGGTGAGAGCATTACGTGCAATGACCTGACTTAGTGACGTATTGCAATTACGCTATACACAAACGAAATTATTAAGTCCAAACTAACAACCATTCGTAACACCAGCTGGGTTCAATTACCGTTTTAACCCTAGGTTACCTCTAATGCTTAAATATCAATGTTCCTCTAATGAACAACCTATTTATGGTCCAACCAGTAAACAGAAACCCCTCTCATGCCATAGAGAGAGATGTGCCTTTTGTTCATGTCCCGGGGACACCATTTAAGGGAACATTCACTACTTACCCTAAAGTATGGAAGGAGTGAATTTCAACTTGTGTAATTATGTTCCCAGCTCTTCACTCGGTCTTGTCTCCAAAATGATTAATCACTAAAGTGTTTAGTTGCAATTAAAGTAAAATCCGATCTTTATTCCGCTGTGCATGTCTACCGTTTTCATCATGTGGTATCAGAGCAAGCTTAATTTTACTCAATTGCATATGGTGGATTTTTGTCAATTTATTAGATAAATTGTGTGTTGAACTAAAATGGATATATTATGGTTTTGGCAAATTAAATTAAGTTTGTTGTTTATAATAATTATTGTAATTAGCACGTTTTGTAGCTTAATTTATTATTGCAAAGGGTCTGTAAGTTTTATGTAGTCATTAGAGTTCACAAAAGGGTGTATTTCATCAACTGGGTGAAAGAAAAGTTGAAAATTGGAGAAAAGAAAATGACAGACCCAAAATAGCCCTATAGACCTAGCTAGATGACTAGCGACGACCCAACCCGTAAACTTGCGCTCGACCCGTAAACTGGCTCGCAACCCGTCCCTCGTGCATGCCCAAAAGCCACCACATGGCGCAAACGTCGTGTGGCCACGCATCTCGCCTGCTCCAACCTGCACTCGCCTTGCGCGTCTGCCCGATTCGACCCGACCCACCATCCTGCATCCACTCAGCTTGCCACACGCGTTTGCTTGGTCTGCTTCGTGTGCGGCCCATCGTGGCCCACGCAACCTATCTCGGCTGATGACCTGGCTCGTCTGTACTCATCCGCCAACCCAACTCGGGTTTGACCCAGTTCAATTGACCCACGTGCCTAGAAGTGGACATGGTGTGATTTTGGGCCGGTTCAAGCCCAAATGTTGAGTTTTGGGCGAGTTCAATGCTTTTTTGGTGTTTTTCTAGCCGATTTGAGTTTTTCGGGAGCTCTATTGTACTTTACAGAATTATTCATGTAATAATTTAGTCCTTAGCTTAATTTAGGAGCCAAAACCACTCCATTTTAGATTGTTTAATTAATTATGCATGTGATGTATGTTTTAATTAAAATTGTATGTGCATAAAGTATGCCATGTAGATTTAAAATCCCACCGTAGGTTAACATGTTCATGCATTGAAAGTATGTTATAATTGTTATAATATATAATATGCATGTTGATTAATTAATATGGAAATTAATTAATGTGATTAATTAATTAAATTAATTTTGATTAAATTTGATTTAATAAAATTAATTAATTAATTAATGATTTATTTAACTTAATTAAATATGATTTAATTAAAATTTAAATAAATTGAAATTCATATTAATTAATTTTTTTTATATATAATGGTTATATATTGTTTGATGATGTTTGTTTGTTATAGTGTAGCTAGTTCTTTTATAAGTGTTATAAAATGAATTAGACTTTTAAAATCTATAACAAAGATAACTTGCATGCTCACGTAGGTTAAACATATCTACCTTTTTGTAGAATTAGGTCGATATCTTGTAAAACTGGTTACAAGAGGCTCATCTGATTAGATCTTGTCAACAAGTCAGAAAAGATGACTAAGGTTGAAGGTTCTTAAGTTGACAGTTTACGGAACACCTCCTACCTGGAGATCATAATCAGTTCTTGAGCCTAGTTAACCTAGCTTTATGAGCATGTGTGAGAGATGTGAGGTAATAAAACTAGTTTATAACCTACACATCGTAAGTTAAAATCTGATAGAATGGTTATGTTTGGATGTTTCACCTAGACTTAGGATTTGTTTAAGTTAGCCTAAATAAAACCCTAAAGTAGTAAAATACCCTTAAAACTATTACAAAACACTTCAACTAAAGAGAAATAGTGTACTTTTAAGTTCTAGCGTCTCTAAGAGTTCACACCGTGAAGTCCATGCAAGGCTTTGGGCCGTGCATAGGAGCGGACTCCTTTTAAAGAGTTTTTGCATGGATCAATATCAAGGTGAATAGGGGAAGTAGTTCATAGTAAGTGTGTGAGGTATATATGAAAACACATTCCACAGTCTCTTCCATTTGATCACATCGTGAGATTCCTATAATGTGCCTGCTTGTCTACCCTGGAGCGATGTTCCCTTCGGGGGGCTGTATTATAGGATTCGGAACACCGTGAACTCTAAATGTGGATAGGGTCTCCTTGATTAGTTTTCATGTTGACTGTCCACTTTCGGGAGCATAATGATTCTAATTTCTGAGATTTAAAAATGGAGAGTTACACTTACAAAATTACAAAGTTGTTAGTATATTTTTGATTGAAATAACAATAACTAAATGCTATAGGAATATGAGATATTCAGGAGTTAGCATTTGATTAAGATTTGGTTCAAAGGAGGAATAATCGACTACATTCGGTGGGAGTTATTCTAAACCTTTGAAATATCACTGCAAAACTTTATAATAAAGGGTACATATTAGTATTTGCTAAACTAGATTGGCTTCTTTAGTGATTGTAGTTTCTAAATGAATATGTTTATCTTTTCAGCATGAATAGCTCTATAGTTCAACTTTTAGCTTCCGAGAAACTTAATGGGGAAAATTATACGGCATGGAAATCTTAATTGAATATAATTCTTGTAATTGATGATTTAAAATTTGTCTTAACTTAGGAACGTCCTCAAGTCTCAACCTCAAATGCTAACCAAAATGTTCGAGAAGCATATAACGTTGGGTTAAGGTCAATGAAAAGGCCCGTGTCTACATTCTTGCCAGCATGTCTGATGTTTTGGCAAGAAAACATGAATCCTTAGCCAATACTAAATAAATTATGGATTCATTGAGGGAGATGTTTGGGCAACTATCATAGTCCCTAAGACACAAAGCAATTAAGCATATTTACACCAAGTGAATGAAGGAAGGGACCTCTATTAGAGAACATGTCCTGGACATGATGATGCACTTCAATATCGCTGAAGTAAATGGCGGTCCCATTGATAAGGCAAATCAGGTGAGCTTTATTTTACAATCTCTTCCAAAGAGTTTTGTACCATTTCAGACAAATGCGTCTCTGAATAAAATAAAGTTCACTCTGACCACTCTTCTAAATGAGTTCCGACGATTCCAAAACCTTACCATTGGTAAAGGAAAGGAAATGGAAGCAAATGTTGCTACCACAGAGAAAGAGTTAGTGGGAGGATCGTCCTCTAAGACTAGAGTTGGACCTTCACAAATGAAGAAGAAGGGAATGGGGAAGACTCCCAAGAACAACAAAGGAAAGAAAGTTGCTAAAGGTAAATGTCACCACTGTAACCAGAATGGGCATTGACTAAGGAATTGCCTAAAGTACCTTGCTGAGAAGAAAGCTGAGAAGGAAGCAGAAGGTAAATATGATTTACTAGCTATTGAAACGTGCTTAGTGGAATATGATACTTTAACTTGAATACAAGATTGAGAAGTTACTAATCATATTTACTTCTCATTTCAGGAAACTAGTTCTTGTAAAGCTTCCAGAAGACGAGATCAACCTTGAAGTTTGGAGCTGAAGAGGTTGTCTCAGCTGAAAAAGTGGGAGATCTGAAATTGTTTTAATAGATATATCATACTTAAAGATGTTTTGTATGCTTCTCAAAAGCTTGAGAAATTTAATATATATTTCTTGTATTTCAGAACTAATGTATTGAAGATATTTTGAAATTATGAAGTGTTCATCTTTTTAGATAATATATTCCGTTTTGTTCTACTTATAAACAACTCGTATAAGTTAAGACCAACTAAAACAAAACTTGTCTTTGATACTTAATTGTTTAGTATAAAAGACGATTTGTTTCTTCTAACACCTAATTATGGCACTTAAAACTTGGTCACATATGTCTCAATGCGATTGAGAGATTAGTTAAGAGTGGACTTCTAAATAAGTTAGAAGATAACTCTTTCAATGTGAATCTTGTCTTGAAGGAAAAATGACGAAGATATTTTTTACTTGAAAAGGTCTCAAAGCAAAAGTACCCTTAGAATTCATACATTTGGACCTATGTTGACCAATGAATGTCAAAACTCGGTGAGGGTATGATTATTTCATCAGTTTCATTGATGATTATTCAAGATTTGGTCAAGTTTACCTAATACATCACAAGTCTAATTCTCTTGAAAAGTTCAAAGAATATAAGGCTGAAGTTGAGAAGGAATTAGGTAAAACAATAAAAATACTTCGATTAGATCGAGGAGGAGAGTACATGGACCTAAGATTCCAAAACTATTTGATAAAACACATGAAATCCAGTCACAACTCTCTGCATCTAGTACACCTCAGCAGAATGGTGTATCAGAAAGAAGAAACCGAACCTTGTCGGATACGGTTCGCTCTATGATGAGCTTTGCTCAATTACTAGATTCCTTTTGGGGATATGCTTTAGAGACAGCTGTCTATATTTTGAATAATGTTCCCTCTAAAAATGTTTCAGAAACACCATATGAAGGACTTATAGGAAGTTTACGTCACTTTAGAATTTGGGGATGGATACACGTGTGGGTGCAAAATCCTAAGAAATTGGAACATTGTTCAAAATCATGCCTATTCGTAGGTTATCCAAAGGAATCAAGAGGTGGCCTCTTTTACGATCCTCAAAATAATCAAGTATTTGTTTAGACAAATGCTACATTCTTGGAGTTAAACCACATCAAGAATCATCAACCACACAGTAAACTAGTATTAAATGAGATTTCTAAAAAGGCTACAAACATGCCTAGTTCATCAACTAAAGTAGTTGATAAAACTAAAGAATTTGGTTAGTCACATCCTTCTCAAGAGTTGAGAGTGCCTCGAAGTAGTGGGAGGGTAGTTCATCAGCCTGAACATTGCCTAGTTTTTATTGAAAACTAAATCATCATACTTGATGATGGTTTATAGGATCCATTGACTTGCAAAAGGGAGCAATGAATGATGTAGATTATTTATCTGCGTGACGACCCGGACTTTTCGGACTGACCGTCTAAGTCGTCAATTTGATACAAAACCGTTTGTTTACGAAAGACATAGAACTTTAAATGAAACCATACGAGTTCAAAGAAAATTTAATCGGGCCCTATTTCAAAACATGAAATTTTAAAGTACTGTTTACAAACTTTAACTACTTTTAAATTCAGTTCAACAAAACATTTATAAAACCGTCAGCGGAAGCAGTTTAAAGGACAATCTTCTATGGCCATTCACGAGTCCTTCTTGTCCCTCGTCGGTCTGCCCCTCGTGTTACCTTTGCCTGAAAAGTTAAACATAAAAAGGGTGAGTATTAATATACTCAGTAAGGGACCCACTACTGGTCCCGTTCGGGGAAAAATAAATTATTAGTATCCTATGGTGTACCCTGCACAGTCACAGTCTAGTGATCCCGAAGGATGCACATATCAGTCTAGTGCTCCCGAAGGATGCACAT
>CM046885.1:12233269-12260877 GCA_025688845.1 Cucumis hystrix | reverse complement strand
CCGAAGGATGCACATATCAGTCTAGTGCTCCCGAAGGATGCACATATAGGGGATAATCCCGAAGGACACCCGCAGGGTAACTATCCACTAGGAAAACTAATAATTTATCCCCTCAGTCCATTCTATACTTCTTAACAGTCAATTTACAACTCAATCAAACGTCCTCATCACGTGAACTTTTCCCTTAACCTCAAACAACCATTTTTATTCCAATTCAACCCGAGGACTGTCACAAACACGTTAACACCTCAGTCGACAGCAAAACCAACCATGACATTCACTTCAATCTAAAATAGCACGACCATGATTTCTCTTCCGTTCACAATACATCCTCATAGTCGTCTACCAGGCATTCAATTTACACAACAGTCTACTCATTCAAGTCACACATTATATAATCACATCTACGATATCCAGACATTTCCACACCCTTACATTTGCACATATATATATATTCAACCAGTCATAACATACTATCAACCACAAATCCACATTCAAACATACACCTCAAAATCATTTTTTCTCCGCAGTATAACAGCACGAAACATACAGCCAACACATTCAAATAACATTTATTGAGTCCAGTAGAAAGTCCCTTACCTTGGCGTTACTCTAGTCCCTTGACTGAATCCCACGTTTGCCAACAACTCAATGTCACTAAACGAGTCCCAAATTAACAATTGTTCGTTGTGAACTCAACGACTTCAAGCGTTACCCTCAACCTAAGATTGAACATCCAAGCAGTCAATTTAACAACATCCACAAATCGAATTTTTTTTCAATGGAAATCCCCAAATTCATCTATTTCATCCTTACCAATGAAGTTTCCAACATGGACGTTGGATCCGCGGCTGGATGGAGAAGGACGCGCGGGGAGTCACGGCGGCGCGTGGAGTCACGGCGGCGGCGCGTGGAGTCACGGTGGCGGCGCGTGGAGTCACGGCGGCGGCGCGTGGAGGACAGATCCGAGAAAGGGGTACGGCGAGACGTGCAGATCTGACGTCGGCCTGCGGCTGGGGAACGGCGGGACGTGCAGATCTGGCGTCGGCGTGCGGCTGGGCTGGACGGCAGCTTCGTGAGGCTTCGCGAACGGACGGGTTCGGCTGGGTTTGGCTGCGGCTGCGGACGGAGAGACGACGGAGACACGGACGGCGTCGGACGCAGCGGCACAAGGCTTCACGAAGCGGACGAACGGCGCGAGGAAGGGACGGATCTGGGCGGCGGCCGGACTTCGCGGCTGAGACGGACGGCTGTATGCGGCTGGGTTTCGCGGCGCGGCTGCTGCGGCTACCCGGGCTTCACCGGACGGACGGGAAGGAGGATAGGGGTGGCGGCCGGCTGGGAGAAGAGGAAGAAGGAGAAGAGAAAAAGTGGGGGGGGGGGCTGCATACGGGGGAAGAAGAAAGGGAAAAGAAAAAGGAAAAAGAAAAGAAAAAGAAAAAGGAAAAGAAAGAAAAAGAAAAGAAAAGAAAAAAAAAATTAATTATTATTATTATTATTATTATTATATATATATATATTTCCCTTTTTTTTTTTTTGTTTTTTTTTTTTTTTTTTTTTTTAGGACGTTACAATCTGACATCAAGAAATGGCCTAGCTATGCAATTTCAAATAAGAGTTTTGAAAATGCACAATGTGTTCTCAAAATCCAAATTGTTAGGATCTACAAGACCAGAGCCCTAGCCATGTCTCAAGTATCTTATAAAGAAAAAATGTTGTCTAGATATAAGATGTAGAGTTCCAAAAAGGGTCTGTTGCCGTACAAATATGGAATTCATTTGTCAAAGGAACAATGTCCTAAGACACCTCAAAAGGTTGAGGATATAATAAATATTCTCTATGCTTCCTTTGTTGGGAGTTTGATGGACACAATGTTATGTTCTAGATGTGACATTTGCTACCCAGTAGAAATGGTCAGTAGGCATCAATCCAATCCTGGACGTGATCATTGGACAATATCGTTAAGAATATTCTAAAATAGTTTAGAAAACAAAAAACTACGTTCTTATGTATAGTGCTAAGGATCTGATCCTTACTGGATATATTCATTATGATTTCTAAAGATGCTAGAAAATCTACATCAGAATCAGTATTCACTCTAAGTGGAAGAGCAGTAGTGTGAAGAAGTGTAATGTAAAATTATACTACCTTATCTAGGTGATTGTGCATCGTAGTGATGTTGTAGTAACCCCGATACTTGTTGAGCAAATTATGGCTGTTTTGGTTTACAAAGTCCTTCACGACTAAAGTGAATGAAGCTCACCTAAAAGAGTTTAGGTCTATGAAGTTTTTACATTAGGACAAGTGGGAGAATATTTGGATGCCTGCCCTAGTTTACTGTATTCATATGTTTATTGTATTCATATGAATAATTTTCTCATGAATAAATTCAACATTGTTTTATCCCACTAGAAGTTTTAGTCCAAGTGGGAGTTTGTTGGAATTTATGTCCTAAAACTCGTGACTTGTAATCATATTCTATTCAATAAAGTCGTTATTGATACTATAATCTTAAAGCCAATAAACAAAGATCCTAAGGCTATTATTGAGTAAACTTGAACTTTATGTATAGACATAAATATGGATCAAGTTCGAGTATATAGCCTAAATAGTCTATAGTATATGATACAGTTGGACACTTTATTATAGGGACACTACGGATGCTGCCCGCTTTGTAGTTAGTACAAATGATGTGATCATGAATCGTTCATATAGAGACATGGAAAGTGGGGGCATCCTATGTAAAGAGTTTACAGAAGATTGGAATAATGAAATAGTCACTTTTAAGTTATAACATCGTTAACTTTGTAAAACTGACTATTTCGTTTATAGATATCCAATGTAACTTAATCTTAATCCTAAGTTAACTATGAACTTCTGTTCATATGGAATTATCCTTAGATTTGCAGCTTAATGGCGCTGGTCCAATAAGCTTCCCATTTCAGGGGTAAGACCAGGTGGATAGCTAGAGACATAGGGTGCAAGACGGAATTCACTCCTACCCACTCTAGGATTAGCAGATAAGTTGTTTCCTTAAGGACTGAATCCAGGTCTTGAACAAGGGGCTCCACCCTCTCATTGGCCTGAGAGGGATTCAGTTTATAGGTTGGATCTAAAATCAATTGTTCAATAGTGGATCAGTGGGACCTAAAGAACAAGATGTAGTCTTGGGGCTAAAACGGTACTTTGACCCAGCCGAGGTTTTAAACAACCTTGTGAAGGATTAACTTACTTATCATGGTTATAACTCATGGACACAAATATATCTATAGTGAAGAGAGTGCAACTACGGGACTTTAGTGGAATGACCCATTAGTTAATAGAGGTTGATTAACTGTCTAAACTCGATTAACTCGAACTAAAGAGTTTAGACAGTTAATCTCAGATCATTGGAGCCCATGATCTATAGGTCCATTAGGTTCCCCCGCTAGCTTATGAGGAATCAACTTAGAACATTATTATGAAATAATTTGAATTGTTCGAATTAGGTAAAGAGAGAGAAACCGACGAATATATTTGATATAGCCATCGAATATAACTTAAAGATAGAGCTTTATATTTAAATGTGAATACAAATTCACATTCAAAAGCTCAAAATTGATGGAAAAGGTCAAAAATGTAAAAAGTCAAAATGTTCACTTTTGACTTTTGACTTTGAAAATTTAAACTTTGACCAACTTTATATTCAAATGTGATTTGAATTTTAGAAAAATGAATGCGGATTCATACTCGGGAGGTCGAAATTAGTCAAGACTGATAAAATGGTAAAAAGTCAAAATGCTGACTTTTTGACTTTTTAAATGTCAAATTACCATATTACCCTTGGAAGCACATTGCATGTAATTAACAAATGGCTTCATGCATGTGGGACACCTACTTGGTGATATGCAAAGTGTGAAGAATGGAAGCTCATGCAATTTTTTGATGTAGTTTGCTTATAAAAGGAGTGGATTAGCAAATGAATTTTAGTTGTTTTTTTTTTTTATGAAATTAATTTTGTAATTTTGAATTGCAAAATCAAAGCAAAACTATTTTTCTCTCCATAAGTTCTCAAAGCCAAGTTCATCCTCCTAAATCTATCTCTCTCTCTCTTTTCTCCACCGTTCGAGTCCCACAACTCGATTCTAAGTCTGAAGAATAGCGGGTCAACGCTAGTGGTAGTTCCGACTTCAAATACGTGACGAGATTACGACAATAAAAAAGCAAAAAAGGTGAGTTTTTCTATTAACCCTAGTTTTGGTTCATTTTGTAATGCATGTTAATCACTAAAGTGTTTAGTTGCAATTAAAGTAAAATTCGATCTTTATATCGTTGCACATGTCTACCGTTTGCATTAGGTTAAACCCAAGTAACAGTTAGGTTGTGATACAACTCTTGCACTACGTCGAAACATTTTCAATGATTGAGAATGATGAGATTGGCCTGATGTGTTGGTTTCATGAACTCTTGATGAAGGACTAGCTTCATCAACAATTCTTGTTGAATCATCAGTAGCTTCACTTAATACTAATTTGCTTCGTGGTTTATGATCTCTCATGTGGTCTTCTTCCAAAAAAGTAGCATTTGTGGATACAAACACTATGTTTTCTTGTGGACCCCACCTCTCGTTTCTTTAGGGTAACCAACTAATTGGCATAACCTTGAATGTTTTTCCAACTTCTTAGGATTTGTCACTAACACGTGAGCTATACAACCCCAAATTCTGAAGTTACTTAAACTAGGTTTATGTCCTCTCAATAACTTGAAATGTGTTTTAGAAACACTCTTCGAGGGAACATTGTTCAAGATATGAACTGAAATCTCCACTACATACCCCCAAAACAAGCTAGGCAATTGAGTATAGCTCATCTTTGAACGAATCATGTCTAACAAGGTTCTATTTCTCCTTTCTGATACACCATTTTGTTGAGATGTACGAGGTGCTGAGAGTTGAGATTGGATTCCATGTTCTAACATATAGTTCTGGAATCTCAAATCCATGTGCTCTCCACCTCGATCAGATTGAAGTATTTTAATCTTTTTACTTAATAGATTTTTAACTTCAGCCTTATACACCTTGAACTTTTCAAGATCTTCAGACTTATGTCCCTTTAAGTATAAATAACCATACCTTGAATAATCATCTATAAAAGAGATGAAGTATTTAAAACCTCATCTAGCTTTTACATTCATCGGACCACAGAAGTCTGAATGTATAAGTTCTAGGGACTCTTTGGCTTTATAACCTTTTCCAGCAAAAGGTCTTTTAGTCATCTTTCCTACAAGACAAGATTCACATGGAGGGCAATAAATCATCTTCTAACTCATTTAGAAGTCCATTCTTTACCAATCTCCCGATCATATCGAGATTAACGTGACCTAATCTTAAATGTCAAAGATAGGTATTGCTATTTGGAGAAATTCGTTGCCTTTTATTCTGAGTATTAGCAGTTTTAAATATCTCATGATTTAAAATTGCTTTTGCTTCGTTAGGTCTTAATACATACAAGTTGTCTTCAAGCTTAGCTGAGCAAATATTTACACCATTCTTAGAAATGAACGCTTCATTCAAAGAAAATGTTACATTATATGATTGTTCAATAAGACAAGAAATAGATACAAGATCTCTTTTAATCTTAGGAACTATGTACAAGTTTTTTAAAAACAAGAATCTATTTCTGAAAGACAACTCTCCCACTGCACGAGCTGAAATGACATCTCCCGTTCCAACCTTGAGAGTTATCTCACCCTTCTTAAGCTGCTTAAAGGAACTAGTTTCCTTTAAAGAAGACAAAACATGGCTAGTGGCTTTTGAATCAAGTATCCAGGCATTTTGGTCATTTTCCACTAAACATGTTTCTAAGACGAGTAAATCATGTTTACCTTCTTTTTTATTCTTCTTAAACATCTCTTGGAGAGAGTCCATGATCTGACGTGCAGTGACCATGGTCTCGTGTTTCTTCCTTAGTTTGTTAGACATACTAAACAAGAGATAGATGCGTGCCTTGTCATTGATCTTTGTCCGTTGGTATATGCATCCCTAACATTCTGAGATGCATTTTGAGCAGGGAAAAGAGGACATTCCTCCATTAAGACGAAACATAGATAATCATTAACCAGAATCATATTCAGGTTTGACTTCCATGTCGTATAATTTTCACTGGTTAATTTTTCATTTTTAAGCAGTTGAATAATTGAAAAAGACATGCTGAAACAATCAATTGACCGTATTAGTTATCTTTGTCTTAACCTATTACACAAAACAATTCAATCAATTTAGAAAAAAGAAAGAATCAAAGAACCCTTAGCAAATAAATGATTTAGTTTTTGCAACGATACTTCAAAAGTTTAGAGCAACATCCACCGAAGGGTGATCAACTACTCCTCTCCTGAATTGAGATAATCTTAGCTAACAACTAATACCAGAATAACTATATTCCTATAGTTCCTAGTTACCGTTGTTCGGCCAAGGATTCATTAACTAACTTAATTCATGACATAAGTGTGACCCTATCATTTTTAGATTTCAAGATACGCTTCAACAGGCTACAGAAAGGAAAGACAACAGTTGAAGACTTATCTAAGAAACCAATCCATTTATGGAGTTTGCGTTGTTCTGACTTCTACAATCAGGCCCTTTGAAGGGAAGGTCGCTCTAGGTCAACACGCAGACGGATAATAGAAATCTCACGGTGCAACCTAATGGAAGAGACCGTAGGATACGTTGACACGCGTCCTTCTTCCACTTACTATGAACATTTCTCTTATTCACATTGTTATTGACCCATACAAACACTTTTCTAAGGTAGGCCGTTCTCAAGGCGACATGAAGCCGAATATGAATCTCATGTGTGAACTCTTAGGGACGTGAGAGCTAAAAATTGATATATCATATATATCATTTTTCTCCCACTCAAATGTTCTATTAATTTAGGTTTGTTGTACTTAGCTAAATTATGGCTAAATGAATCTATCTAAGTCTATTCTTATTATAACTCTTATAATAAAACTTTACTCTAAAGTTTCTAGGTATATTAAACCATTTAATTTACCTAGTGACATCTCATGCTTAATAGGAATAATGTTAATTCAACGCCCGGTTCCGGGTCAGTTTCCAGGTAGGAGGTGTTCCGTAAACCGTCAACTTAAGTACCCCCAGCCTTAGACAGAACTTTACCGGTGGAGTTCTTTTATAACCTTAAATTCTATTTACTCTAAAGTTTCTAAGTGTATTAAACTATTTAATTTACCTAGTGGCATCTTATGCTAATAGGAATAAGGTTAATTCAACGCCGGTTTCAGGTCAGTTCTCAAGTAGAAGGTGTTTCATAAACCACAACTTAAGTACCCCTAGCCTTAGATATAACTTTATTGGTGGAGTTCCCTTATGACCTTAAATCTTATTTGTCCTACTTAGCTTCATTAAACTAAAATAAGACATAATTCTAATCCTATTAGAATTAATGTGATAATCTTAGGTCTATTTAATTTTAAACAATTTAAAATTAAATCAAATTAATCCTAAGATTCTATGTTTGCAGACAATTCTTTATTATAGGTTGACAATTTCTAATTATCAATTTTTATAACTATTATAAAATTAATTAATTAGTCCTATAATATGCATGCTATGGTTTAATTAATTAAAACAAATTTTAATTAAAAAAAAGAGCATGCAACATGCTAAACATTACATTAATATAACAATTATATTAATCTATGGTTGTAAAATGCTCAATGCAAATTGATTTTCATTCTTAATTTATATAACACTTATATTAAAAAAATAATACATGAAAATCAATAAAGCATACACAAGACATTAATTTAAATATAACAAATTATATTTAACTAAGTAATTTCATGCATCGTGCTTATCAAATTTCATATATTTAAAATATCAACATACTTTAAATAACTCATGAAACTTAAAATCATATATTACTACCATATATTATAACATTTATAATATATAAGAATGCATGAACATGCTTAGAAAATCATGCAATAACACTTATATTTAAGAATGATGCAGGATAATTATAATCATAAGGTGGGATTTTAAACTATATGACATACAATATGCATATAATTAATTTAATAAAACATCACATGCAATAATAGATTAAATATCAAAATAGACCGAATTTGGCACTCTTAAAAAATAATCAAATCAATATAATCATATTATATTAATTAAAACAAAAGAAAGAAAAAAACTGCAAAATCTGCCCACGACCTCCTGCATTAAGGGTGAATGAACAACCACTACACCAAAAATCCTTTCTTGGAACTTTGCATACGCGCAAAACATATATCTTTGTTTTCAATTTTATTTTTTCTTTTAAATCAAACGCATCTTCACAACAACTCTTGCCATCGAACAACACGGGCTTACAAACTCGATTATAGAATTAAAATGCCAAAAACAACAGGTCCTTACATAAATCAAATTAGTGAAAAACTGTAATCGAAGGTGCCTAAATCGAAAACATCTATAACATCTCTTTGCAAATTAATGATATCAAGTTCTTATACAAGCCATGTTATTGATAAATGTTTACTGAAATGATATTTTCAAGCTATGTTATGATTTCATGATTCAAGGAAATATCTCAAATATTTTTTAGGAAATATTTCATGTTTTCAAATGTTTTTGTGCCATGCCCGAATATTCCATAAGACCTATTGTATACATGTTGTTAAATCCATACTGATGGTACGGTTGACAGACCTATTTTTAACTATGAGCCATCAGGAAGAGTATATTTTTATGCCTTAAAGGAGGAGGGTTAGCTACCCAGAGACTATCCCGTCTTTGGACGAAGGGGTAAATATTGCCTATGGCTATGGAGGACTATCTTCGAAAAGCTATGCAAATATTTCAAGTTTCATGTTAAATATGACTGTTTACTGAAACATGAATTTAAGCTTCAGTTTTATATTAAGCGTTTATGAAAAACCTATTTTATAAAACCATTGCTCACTAAAGCTTTCGACTTACTCTTTCAAAATGTTGTTCCACTTTTCAGGTACAGATTCTGGATCTTCGCATGCTAAACATACTGTTGCTAGGCCAACATAGTTTTTCTTTATACAAAGGACATTTTCTGTTTTTAAATAATCATGTGACTGTTCAAATACTTATTTTTATTCATGTTTTGGTTCATTATCCATGTTATATTTTATAAAAAATTTCAAGTGGGTCACACTACGGTTTTAAGCATTTCAAGTTAAAAGACTTCCGCTGTTGAATGTTTTATGTTTTCAAGTCATGTGTTAGTTAAGGTTCTTTCTGAGGCGAACGACTTCGGTTGACATCACCGTGTCAAATTCCTGAAAGACATCTTGGCGAAGAAGAGCAAGATTAATGATTTTGAAACGGTTGCTCTAACAAAAGCAACAAGAGACGTCTTCAAGAATGGGGTGCTAGAGAAGATGATAGATCTTAGAAGCTTCACAGTTCCCTTCTCAATCGGTGGAATGGATTTGGGTCGTGCTCTATGCGACCATGGGGCGAGCATCAATTTAATGCCTCTTTCTATCTTTACAAAATTAGAGATAGGGAAGGTACAACCAACTCATATGAGGCTCCAATTTCCTGACAAATCCATTGCCAAGTCAGAGGACGAGATTAAAGATGTTTTGGTGAAGGTGGACAAGTTTTTGTTCCCCGCAGAGTTCATTATTCTAGATTACGAAGCTAATCGAGCGATTCTTATCATTTTGGGGTGGTCATTCCTGTCAACTGGTTGCACCCTCATAGATGTCCATCAGAGGGAGTTGACAATGTGTTTTAATGATTAAGAGATTAAGTTTAACGTTGCTAATGCGATTAAGTTCCCTGCTGTTTTTGAGAATTGCAACGCGATAGAGTCTCTTGGATGGGACTATTGCAAGGAAGAAGCCTATTATGAGCTGTTTAGCATTGAAAATTTCCTTGAGGAAGATAAACCAAATTATGTATTTGAAGAAATGAATGATGTGTCTGGCAAAAAGAAGTTTGAACCTTTGGATCTGCAAACCAAAGGCAAGAAGAAGACAAAGCCATCAATTCAAGAGCCACTAGAATTAGAGCTCAAGCCTTTGCTCAACCACCTAAAGTATCGTATTTGGTGGAGAATGACACTATTATTGGAATTTATGTTCTAAAACTCGTAGTTTGTAATCATATTCTTTTTAATAAAGTTGTTATTGACACTATAAGTGTAAAGCTAATAATCTAAGGTCCTAAGGCTATTTTTTAGTAAACTTGAACTTTATGTAGAGACATAAACGTGGATCAAGTTCGAGTATATAGCCTAAATGATCTATAGTATACGAATAAGGTTGGGCACCTTATTCTGGGAACACTATAAATGTGGCCCGCTTTGTAGTTAGTATAAACGATGTGATCCTGAATCGTTCATGTACAAATATGGAAGTGGGGGCATCCGATATAAAGAGTTTACATAAGACTGAAACCATGAAATAATCACTTTTAAGTTATAACACCGTTGACTTTGTAAAACTAACTATTTCGTATATAAATATCCTTTGTAACTTAATCTTAATTCTAAGCTAACTATAAATTCTTGTTAACAAGAGATTATTCTTAGATCTGCATAGATGAGGGCAATTGTCACACCCCACCCTCGTAAACCCGCTTGCTTGTCTCGCAAGACCCGGTGCGACTTGAGCATCCTTGACGCGATTAAATACCAAAGACACTCATCTTAACTTCCTTAACTTAACTTAATTGCCAGAACACTCAACTTAACAAAAGTACTTTAGGCAATAAAGACCTTAACGCGAAAACGATAAAACAAACTTTAACTTTTATTACCAACAAGGCGTTTAGTACATAAGTATACAGAAACAACACTTAACCAAAAATACAACATCAACACTTAAACTTAAAACGCCTGACATCTCCTCGCCTAGCAAGCCCAAACTTCCTCTCCTCTTTGGCCTCAACGCCTAAGTCCTAGAAGATAAATTTTAATAATAAGTCTAAAAGACTTAGTGAAGTTTTATGAAATCCTTTTCGCAATACCTTTTCAACATAACAAAATAACATATTAAATCATACAAATATATCATTTCGCATAAACACCATTTCCCATAACACATCTTTTCGCATAAATGATTCATCTCAAATATACATGCATTAGTTAACAATCATTCCTTTTGCCATGGATCCTAAATCATTCTCTATGCTAGGTCACGTAACTTCGCGTTTAGACTACTAAAATTACCAACATCTGAGGATATACAAATTCGTCCTTGTTGCTTAGGGCGCTAAGCTTTATATGCTTCTTTCAACGCATAAGCCAACTTCCATCACCACGTAGTCCCATTCACTCATGGTGGCCTTTACTCTTTATGTGCACATAAAAGTTAGCATCATCTTAAGGAGACAACTAATGGTTTGGAAACCATTTCATAGTATTGAAATCACAGTCATCAAATCTAGCTTTAAACAACATAAATTATGCTTGAAAACATATAAACTTTTTATAGAAATCACTTGTGAAACACTTCCTCATTTGAAATAATCTTTCAAAATAGTAAAGGAAAATCACAAGAAAGATTTTAACATAAAACATTTAAGAACATCACTCACAAAAACTTTTAAGAAGAAACACTCACAAACTTTACTATAGAGCTTCTCTTCTCCTTCTCGCGTCGCTAAACCTCTAGCACTTTAACACTTTTATTTTTTCTCCTCCAAATAAATGATCGAGGTCCTCTATTTATAGAGCTCTTAAACCAGCTTAGGCATGCTTAAACTCTTCTAAGTTTGCCAGCTCCTGCTTCTTAGTGGAGCATGTGTAAGCTTAAAATGTGTCCTTAATCATGCTTAGCTTAAATTCCACACGTGGCCCCATTAAACACACTTACGAAATTCCTCTGAATTTTCCTTACTTCTTCTCTCCAAACTTCAGTCTGCGATGAACCTTACTCGCCTAACCTTTCTCGCCAATAACCTTATCGCAATGATTACACTTGTACTCTAAGAACTCTTCCTCGCCAACTAACCAACCTTTACTTGCATAGAACTCTTACCGCAAACTTAAACTTCAAGGCTTCCTCGGAGACTTCTTAACTCACAACCTTCAATTTCCTATTTTTTCTCGTAAACTCCTTCTCTGTGAAACACTTGGTTCTTCCCATCAAAGTCCACATAAAACACATCTACACTTGGTCAAAAACATCACTTCTTAACTATTAACTTAGGCACGAGTTTCACAGCAGCTCATTAGCGTAGCCCCAATAAGCCTCTCATTTCAGGGATAAGACTGGGTGGATAGTTGGGAACATAGGGTGCAAGAAAAAATTCACTCCTACCGCACACCCCATCCCGAACATCTGTTTGCTCGTTCGAAGACATGGCATGAAGCTGGTTATGTGAGGACACTTAGGAGTTTTGCCTTTATATAGTGCAATTGCAATACGTCATGAAGCAGGTTCATCACGCGTAAGATGCTCACCATACCTCTCTGTATTGCATGCTTAATTCTATGCGATAAGTCATGGGTCATGATCATAGCATGTGAAATGCTCACTATGTACTTCTTCATCGCGTAATAGCTAAGTCCTCGTTGAGTACAAGTTTTCCTATTTTTCGCCCAATTGCAAGAGAACAGTAGGTTTACCTGAATGATCTAGGGTCGAACACAAGAAATTGGTTCCAGACATTAGTTTTAGGGTCTACCTATCATTTAGGCATTATGGCGATTGAGTTAAAATAAGAATAAAAGAACTAAAGCTACTTACTTACACCTAGAGACTCATGCACATGAGAATAAATTATGGCAAGATGGAAATTTGAGAGAACTAATTTGCATAAGGAAGGTGATGAAAAAAGGTTTCGTACTATCAGACGAATAAGCTATATGAGACCACCTCGAAGCGATATAACTCACCAAGCTATCTTATGATTAAGGTGTGCTCCTCTCGGAGTCATTGATCGTCACACTTGGTTGCCTTTCGGAATCCAAATGACTAAGATTGGCGAAATGATTATATTTAGTAATACTTATTTATTCTACTTAGAGTGATTCACATTTAAGAACAACAACCTCTCAGTGTCTTGGTTTACACTTGTTCACCTTTCGGGATACAAATGAAGGAAGTTCTCTCACAAGGTTGAGAAAACTCTTCCTTACGTGTGTTAGCCACGTTCTTGCTACTCATGCTCTCGGGTAGTTGGCGACATACACTGACCAAGTGTAGAATGTAACTTAACTAACACACTAAGCAGTATAGATAAATATTACTTATCGCGAACAAATCATAAACCTAAACTACAAATAACATAAAGATAGATGAACAGTAGAGGCATGAATGAATTGAAATATGTATAAAGATACATTGTACTAAAGAATGAAGGCCTTTGGCCATTATACAATATAACTGAATACAATGTAAAGAAATAGTAAAATGGAAAGAAGAAGAAAATGAAATACAAGTTAGAGGAAAATGGGGAATGGACTCTTCTCCTCTCAAACTGAAAGCTTTCGCGTTACAATCTGGTCAGAGAAGATGAAGGATGGTGACTAGAGAGGCTAATCCTTGCCATCAACTCTCTTGGTTTTGGTCCATTAAAACTTCAGCTGGCCCATGCAGATCCCCCCTTCTCTTAGTGGGGATAAAGTACTTTTATAAGCAAATTTAGGCGGGAAACTTCTATTCCTATGAGATTGCCAACGCAAACTTCGATCCTATAAGGTTACATCACTTTAACTACCATTCTTGTCCTCTAGTGAGCCTTCCTCACTTGATGACGTGATTCCTCACATGGAGATGTTAATTTCTTGATGAGTTCCCAATGCGTAGCCCTTGCACGAGATGTCTCATGCGGTTCACTAGTGTCTTTCTTGGTTCATTATCCTGTGTTTAGACATGTTAATCGCATAAAACATGCATGATACTCATGCAAGATGTATTTCTAAATACTTATATATTTTTAACATAAGTTACGCTTTCTGATAAGCTTTTCATGTGTTTTGACATCATAATTCTAATAAAAGAGGTTATAATAACGACTATTTATACACGTTAACACACCTCCAAAGTTAGAATAATGCTTGTCCTCAAGCATCACTCCATATCATGCTTGTCCCCAAGCACCATTCCTCTTCAAAGACTTACCTCCCCCTTTTCTTTTCTACACTTCTCAAAACACAAGCAAGTTCTATTCATTATTCAAGATTCACTCTCATCGTGTACTTCATGCTATGAAAATATTTCTAAGTTCAGAATGCAGCAAGCTTAATACTCAAAATACCCTTATTCATTTCCCACAATAAATTTTATTTCTAGCTTCAGAAAAGGCTAAAATTTCCAAAAAAAAATCGAGTTCTTTTGTTTGGCGAATGAATGCTTTTTATTGTATTTACTTCTGGTTTGTATTGAGTGGAAAATCATAGGTACTCTATGAGTCTGTTTCTCTCCTCAACTGTAACTCGGATTGCCTCTTATTACTCAACTCTCTAAATTTTTACTTTTGAAGCTTTGCTTCTTTATTTTTGCGAGAGGAGGCAACATAGGAGTTGCTATTTTTAATTGAATACAAAATTTTTAGATTTCTGGCGAAAATTTAAGTTTTGTTAAAATGCCTTAAGATGATTTCTAAAAGGTTTCAAAAGTTTTAACGCGGATCTCGCACACACCCAAATTTAGAGGAGACAATGTCCTCATTGCTAAAAGTGAATGATAAGATTATTCGTAGAAATTTTTTACAAAAGAGGTCCCAATTCGGCCTGCGATGGCGGTGCATACTAACAATTGTTGCCACCTCATTAATGTGATCATTTGTGGGTGACCTCTTTTCATCACTGGCATTTTTATACTTTTGACATTGACATTCTCTTGCTATAGAGCATCATCCTTCTTAAATAGTATTTTCCTTTGCCCTTTTTTCATGTCGTTCCACTAATATGTTTTGCTCTTGTACCGAGTGGACAATAGGAAGAAGAGAGGAAGAAAAATACAACTTAAAGAAGGATGGTGACTAGAGAGACAGAGCTTGAAGATAAATAATGTAGTGCTAATGAAGTTCTTATGATGTGGGCTTCACTATCTCCGATTGTTATAACCTTTCTAGGTTGTATTTCCCTTTTTCCCTTCCTTCCACATACTCACCAGATTAGATTAGCTCATTATTGTACTTGGTGGGTCTGAAGGAACCAAGGAAATAGAGAAGCACACTTGAAAAATAATGGGATTGGGAAAAGGAGAAATACAACCTAAAGAGTTATGAAAGGAGAAAGAGAATAAGTTGAGGGCGAAGTTTTGTTTATCTTGAGGTTAGGATTTAAAGTTTCTCGGGCTGTTTAAATAGGCAATCTTAACTAGGGTTAAAGGTTTGGTTACCTCACGGTTAGGGTCTTGTCAAATTAAATAGCCACACGCTGGTGCTCACGTACTAATCTCTTAAGAAGTTTTTCGTGTGTGCCTCACACACATGCCATCCTTCTCCCTCGCGCTCAATGCAACTCGCACGGTCTTAATAGATGCCCTACATTTCGTACGGCATGCCTTGTGTCCAACACAACCCAAAACGTCTCAAAAGCTCCTTGAGTCAAAAAGCACACCCAACATGCCACGCTAACCTCTTAGGCTCGCCACTAACCTCCATTGCCTAGAAACTCATTCTCGGCAAGAACTTTACTTTTAGTTTAGAGCTTCATATATTAAATTTCATAACTCAAATGAAAATACTTCCTTCTACAAAGTTGCTGAAAAATAACTTAACTTTCCTACCTCAAAATTTTAGCTTCAAATTCCAATGGATAAACTCTACAACCCTTTAGAAGTCCACTTTTCTCAAAATCACCCGAATTCTTACCTTCCTCACATGTTTCAATTCAAATTCACACTTTCCTTTCTCAAATTCATTCGACAGTCCCAACTTATAAAATAGACTTAATTTATGATATTTGGAGACCAAATATAAAGTGACCTATTTATATTTAAACCTGCATGAAACTTTATTGACACCTCTTTCAGTCGAAATTTAAATTAAGTATGCAAGGAAATCTGGAATCCACTTCACCTACTCCTCTTCATAATCTCGCCTAAACAAAGCACTGAAGTCTCAAGAATAAACCAAAACACCTTGCCAAACTAACCTCTCTTGCCTAGTCGCAAACCTTCAAACGCATTGCCATGCCTTCATCACCTAGCATCTCATCACTAACCTAACCTCTAGGATTCTTTCTCACCAAGCTTAACGCATAGATAACCTCTATCTTTTCCTCTCTTGCCGCCTAGAATGTGAGACCCATTTCTAATTTGAGTATAGGAAGTAAAATCTAGCAAGTATTTTGAAAATTTACATTTTAGATAAGAGAAGGCGTTTTGAAGTAACACATCACTATAAGAAGTTGGTGTTTGAATCAATCTGCGAAAAGGATTAAGAGATAAAAACTTTTATGATTAAGTATAAGTTTTGCGATTAAGAAGGTAATTCGCAAGGAAGTTTTGAGAAAAAAAAGGAGTCATTGCGTTAAGACCTTCAAAAGATATGTTGAGTGGTTAAAGTTTTTTCGCGAAATGGAGTTAGGTGAAAAGAAAGGTCTGGCGAAGAAAATGTCAAATCTTATTTGATAGGGGTTAACGTGTAAGATTAAAGATTTAAGCATGGCTGAGTAAAATATTAAATTTACACATGTAAACTTTTAAGCAGGAGTTGACGAACTGAGAAGAGTTGAAGCATGACTAAGTTAGTTAAAGGGCTCTATAAATGAAGAACTTGATCATTAAGGAAGCAAGAGGATTTTATTAAAAAGAAAAACTAAAATGTTGTTGTTTTTCTTTGGCAAGAAGAAGAAAAACCAAGTGTTAAGTGCTGTGGTTTGTTCCTCGAGAAGGCCCCACAAAAAGAGAAGGAATAGGAGAATCTTTGGTAAAGTGTGGTAAGTGTTTTCTCTCATATGAATTTATGTTAAAAACTTTATTATGATTTCTTTTTACTGATTTGAAAGAAGTGTTTCAAAAGAAATTTCTATGAAAAGTTTATTTGTTTTCAAGCATGATTTGTAATGTTAAAGCTTGATTCGATGATTATGATTTCAATACTATAAAATGGTTTTCAAACGCTTGAGATGATGCTAAAATTTATTTGCACATAAAGAGTCAAGACCACCATGTGGTGTACGGAGTACATGGTGATAAGAAGCTAGCTTATGCATTGAAAGGAACGTATAAAGCTTAGCAGCTTGAGCAACAAGGACGAATCTGTATGTTCTCGGATGCTGTTGATATAGTAGTCTAAATGCGAGGTAATGAAATCAGACGTAGTGAACAATTCAGGATCCTTGGCAAAAAGAATAATTGACTGATGGGTGTTTATTGCAAAATGAACATTGATCTGATTCGCAAGTTGATCTAACTTTATTGTAAAAATGATTACATTTTTTTTGCAAAATGAAGTGTTTATTGATAAATGATAACGTGTATAAATACCTTTTATTATAGCTCCTTTTATTAGAATAATGAGGTTGAAACACATAAGAAGATGATCAGAATACGTAACTTGTTGTAAACGCATAAGTATTTAGAAATACACTTTACATAAGTATTATGTTTGTTTTAAGCGATTTTAATGTCTAAACGCATAATAATGAATAAAGAAAGAAACTAGTAAACTGTAGGAAACATTTTGCGCAAGGACTACGTGATAGGGAACTCATCAGGCGATTAACATTTCCAGGCGAGGAACAACGTTATCAAGCAAGGAATGGTCACTAGAAGACAAAAAAGTAGAAGTTGGAGCTGATGTGACGTGCAACATACACTTTTTGACTGATGGCGCTGACAAGTTCAGAAGAATATAAGTTTCCCTCCCAAATGTTGCATATATAAAGCCATCTCCTTCAACTAAGAAGACAATGCCCAATGGGCGAAGTTCTTGAATAGGCCAAAACCCTAGAGAGTGGTAGAAAGGAATAGCTTTTCTGCCATCTGAAACATTTTCTTCTTCTTCTATGATCAATTGTAAAAGCGAGAGCTTGACTCCTAAGTAGGGAAGAATCCATTGCTTAATTGCCTAATGGTGCATAGACCTTCCTTCACTCTTTCTCGCGTACAAGTTAGTCCGCATACAATCCCACCTTACATCCACTTATTCTCCTTACAGATTCTTTAGGCGTACATAAGTAGTTTTAATCCTGGTTCTGATTCTTTTATACTTTAGTTAATTAATTCTTATTACGCCTAACTAATGGGTAATTCTCTAGAACTAATGTCTATAAACAATTTCTAGTGTTCGACCCTAGATCATCTAAGTAAACCTACTATTTCGCTTACACTTGGACAAGTAGTAGAAAAACTTGTACTCAACAAGGACTTAAGGATGACGTGATGAAGAGGTACATAGTGAACATTTCACATGGAAAGATCAGGACCAGTGACTTCTAATTAAGCTTGCAACATAGAAAGACATGGTGAGCACATCACCCACAATAACCCTACTTAGTGATGTATTGCATCTGTGCTATACAGACACAAAATTATTAAGTCCAAACAAACAAGCAATAAACTGATTTGTGTTAGAATTTATGATTTGGTGAAAAGGATTTATCAAATGACATTTCGAAAAGGATTTCATAAAACCTCATGAAGTCTTTACTTTTTAAAAATCTCATCTTCCAGAAACAGGCATTTAGGCTAAGTAGAGAAGAAGGCTGAAGGGCTTGCGGCGAGTTGAGTAAGCCACTAGGCTTTAAAGAGTTTTGATAAATGTTATTTATTTAGTCAAAATGTTGTAATTGTTTGTTCTTATCAAACGCCTGTTTTTAATAAAGTGTACGTTTTGGTTATGTTATTTATCGCACTTGGCGTTTAAGGTTGACTACTGTTGCGTTTTGTTTGATGGTTTAAAAGGACTTGAGAATAAGCTTAGCGATAAGACCAATTGCAAAGTTTAAGCTAAATCGCATCCTAATCGCACTGCTTCCTACGTTTTGGTTGTCTTATGGATTAGGGTGTGACATAGCACATCCTTCTCCTAACCTAAATAAACTCTTTAGAGGTTCTCACACAACTCTTCTCACCTAGGCCACCTCCAAACACCTAACCAACCTTGAAATAATCTCTCCATACATTTTTGCCACCAACAACAAACCTTTAGACGCCTTATTTTGACACTTAACCAAAATCTCAAACTTTTCTTTGTTTTAAACACATTTTTTGATCTTTACCAAGTCTTAACAAATTCCAATGGTCTTAGAAAGTTTGGGGTTTTACACCTACTCGCTTTAGGGTGAGTAAATAGGTTGTTCCTTGAATGACTGGATCCAAGTCTTGAGCAATGGTCCAACATAACAAGAGAGTCCTGTAAATTTTCTTGAATTGTTGACATCTATCACCTTTTGAAGCCACAATTGGTCCAACATAACAAGAGAGTCCTGTAAATTTCCTCTCATACTCAGCTATTGTCGATGAATTTTGTCTTAAATTTAGAAATTCATCTGTTTTTGTTTCACAATGATCTTTGGATAATACTTATCTTCAAATATTCCTTGAAATACTATCCAACTTATGGTATCAGTATCTCTTCTTCTAACTTTAATCGAAACCCACCATCCTTCTACTTCCTTTTGCAGTAGAAAAGTTGCTAACTTCATTTTCTTCTCTTCAGGACAGTCCATCACCTTAAAAAAATTCTCTGACAGATTCAACCATGCTTCTACTTTAGCCAGATCTGTGGATCCTTAAAAAAACGTAGCACCTAAAGATTTCAATCTTTCGATGCTATGTTTCTTATCAGTCCTAATTTGTATTGTTCCCATTGACTCCACAAATTTTTGGAATATCTGCTGGTAGCTTTGTTCATCCATTCTGTTGTGCCTCGTATTTGATTCACTTTCCAAAGTTTGATCCTCTTTCATGGGTGTTGTTCGTACTTTTGCTTTTCCTTTTATGGTATGATGAGACATCCTTATTTTTTTGCAAACATTCACATCCTTAACATCCATATATATCTGTTTATAGCTTATAACACTTCAAACTTTCAATCTTATTCCAACTACCATATTTTAATGAACAAAAAGTAATTATCTATAAACATACTTTTTACTTATTAACTTCATAAGCTTTCCTTACTACATAAGCACACATAATATACAGTTATTTTTACAACGAACAAGAGAACACACTTTTTATGTCTTTTTACATTTTCTTTTTGATAAAACCAGGTAATGTTTAGGCTGATGAACAACTCTCCCACTACTTTGAGCCACTCTCAACTTTTGAGAAGGATGTGACTAACCAGATTCTTTAGTTTTATCAACTACTTTAGTTGATGAACTAGGCACGTCTGTAACGTCTTTGGAAATCCTATTGAATACTAATTTACTATGTGGTTTGATAATTCTGATGAGATTTTCCTTACAAATGTGATATTTGTCAATACAAATTCCTTATTCCTTGAGGATCATAGAGTGAAGCTCATCATAAAACGAACCATGTCTAACAAGGCTCAATTTCTTCTTTTAAATACACCGTTCTACTTAAGTGTACTAGATGTAGAGAGTTGTGACTTGATTCTGTGCTCTATCAAATAGTCTCGAAATCTTAAGTTCACATACGACACCATGATCTAATCGAAGTGACTTTATAATTTTACCTAATTGATTCTCAACTTAGCTTATATTCTCTAAACTTTTCAAGAGAATCAGACTTGTGATGTATTAGATAAACTTGACCAAATCTTGAATAATCATCAATTAAACTGATAAAATATTCATACCCTCCTCGAGGTTTGACATTCATTAGTCGACATAGGTCTGAATGTATGAGCTCTAAAGGTACTTGTGCTCTTTGACATTTTCCACTAAAAGATCTCTTGGTCATTTTCCCTTCAAGACAAGATCCACATTGAGAGAGTTATCTATTGGAATTTATGTCTAAAACTCGTAGATTGTCAATATAATCAATTGACAGTTATTAATAAAGTGTTAGTATTGTAATAATTGTTATTGATTAAATTATTAGTTTTGTCTTAATAACCCAAATTCAATAAACTAACATGCTAAGTTGTTTAATGAGTCTTAAATAGTATGAAAAGGCATACAGGGATCAATGTTCAAGATCAGCTCAAAGGGTCTATAGTATAGGAATAAGGTTGGGTACCTTATCCTGGTAATACTATTGATACGACTCACTTTGTATTTGATACAAACGCAATGATCCAACGCGTTCGTATAGTTGACATGCGAGTGAGGGTATCCTATGCAATGAGTTTGCATAAGACCGGACCATGAAATAGTAACCACTAGATGTAACTCTGTTAACTTGTTAGGTTTCTATTTCACTAGGATGACCTAGGTAACTTAGTCTTAATCCTGAGTGTGTTATGAACTCCTGTTCGCTAGAGATTGTCCTTTGATCTGTACGGGTGAGAGTGGCCAGATCAATGACTCAATAAGCTTATCATTTTAGGAACAAAACCGAGTGTAAGTAACATGCTACCCAAAGTGAGTCGTATGTCAAGATGGAATTCACTCAATTCCTACTTTAGGGTAAGTAGATGACTGTTCCCTTAAATGGTGTCTCCAAGTCTTGAACAAATGACCCTACCCTCTCTATGGCACGAGAAGGGTTTTTGTTTATTGGTAGGACCATAAACAGGTTGTTCATTGGAGGAGCACTGGTATTTAAGGATTAGAGGTAACTCAAGGGTAAAACGGTAAATTTACATAGCTAGTGTTACAAACACTCGTGAAGGACTAACTTACTGTTATTGGTCTATATTCGTGGACTCAGAAATATATTTACAGTGAGAAGAGTTCAGCCGTGAGTCCTTAGTGGAGTGTACACACAGTTAACGAATATTGATTAATGTGGTTAATTAGTTTAGCCAATTAATCTCAGATCGTTGTAGCTTATGATTTGTAGGTCCATTAGGTCCCCTTCCTAGCTCGTAAAGGGTAATGAGATTTATTTATATTGGTTGTAATTTGAAATGTTCAAAATTACTTTTGGAATTAGTTTAATGTATAGTGATACATTATAATATAAAGTTTGTGAAACTTTATTATATAAATTTAATTTTGGATATGATTCAAAATTAATTTATGAGAGATAAAAAATTTGAATAAGTTCAAATATTAATTTAATGTGAATTGCATTCATATTAAAATTATTGGCTATGAGAGAAACTTACATTTGAATATGATTCAAATTTAATTTAAGTTAAATATAAGATATTTAATTTAGCTATTAATTAATTGAAGAATTAATTAATAATTTAGTTTTATTTAATTAAATTTGATTTAATTAAATCTATAAGATATTGCAGAGATATTCATTCAAATAAGATTTGAATGAAATATTCATTAAATATGATTTAATTAATTATATTAATATAAATATATATTGGAAAGATATTCATTCAAATAAGATTTGAATGAAATATTAATTATATATGATTTAATTAATTATATTAATATAAATCTATAAGATATTGGAGAGAAATTTATTCAAATAAGATTTGAGTGAAATATTAATTAAATATGATTTAATTAATTGTTAATTAATTAGTAGATTTGATAATAGAATTTCATGATTCTCTCATACTCCTTTTCCTATTCCAAGAAGGAAAGAGAGTTATAAATATCTAAAAGAAAACAGTTTTCTTCAACCAAATTCATCAAGAAAAAAAAAAAGCCAAGGCTTTTTCTCTCTAAAAAAGAAAAGAGTTTCTCTCAAATATCTTTAAACTTTTCCCATCCCAATTGGTTCCCACAAACCAATCTCATCCCAAAGGATAGGAAGGTCTCCGACAGGTGGTGTCCCCAATTCGCTGATTTATAGATTTAGAGACGTCATCGAAACGGGTGGTGTCCCCAATTCGGTGATTTATAGATTCAGAGACGTCATCGAAAGTAAGTTCTCTGTATCTTTTAATTTAAAAGCATGCTTAGTTTTTGTTTAGAGTTTTTATTTAGAATTTTTATTCTAAAATTTTGCCAATGTACTGCTATTTTAAGATTTTCAAATTAATTTGAGTAACGGTTCTTTAAATTCTTTCGCTGTCATAGGGTTTTTATCCCTTCAATTGGTATCCGAGTCATCTCAAGTTTTAATTAGGAATTTTAAAATTTGCATTGGTTTAGGTGAGATTTATTTTTGCATTATGAAAGTGGTTTGTAAAATAGATGTTTTCGATTTTGGCACCTTAGATTACAATTTTTCATTAATTTGATTAATATAAAGACCCGTTGTTTTGGGTATTTTAATTTTGTAATCGAGTATGTAAGTCCGTGTCGTTCGATGGTATTCGATGACAAGAGTTTCTGGAATGAAAACAAGAAAAGACTATATGATTGAGCATATTGATCAAGGTAGATGATTTGGAGTAGTGGTTAATCTATCTCATTGAAAGCAAAAGGTTGTGTGTTTAAGTCGTGCTCCTGATATTTTTTTCATTTTTTTATTTTATTTTATTTTAATTAATTAAATTAATATAATATGATTATATTAATTTGATTAATTTTTAGGGGTGTCAAATTCGGTCTATTTTGCTATTTAATCTATTATTATATTTGTCGTTTGATTAAATTAATTATGTGCATAATGTATGTCATATAATTTTAAATCTCACCTTAGGATTATAACTATATCATGCATTATTCATAAATATAAAAGTTATATTTTAGTTGCATGATTGTCTAAGCATGTTCATGCATTTTTATATATTATAAATGTTATAATATTTAGTATTAATGCATGATTTTGAATTTCATGAGTTATTTAAAGTATTTTGATATTTTAAATATATTAAATTGGATAAGGATGACGCAAGACATTACTTAGTTAAATATAATTTGTTATATTTAAATTAATGTCTTATGGATGTTTGGTTGATTTATATCATTTTTTTAATATAAAAGTTATATTAATTAAGATGAAAATCAAATTTGCATTGAGCATATTACATCCATAGATTAATATAATTGTTATATTAACATAATATTTTGCATGTTGTATGGTTTATTTTTTTAAATTTTGTTTTAATTAATTAAACCATAGTATACATATTGTAGGACTAATTAAGTAATTTTATAATAGTTATGAAATTTGATAATTAGAAGCCGTCAACCTATAATAAATAGTTGCATGCAAACATAGAATCTGAGGATTAATTTGATTTAATTTTAAATTGTTTAAAATTAAATAGACCTAAGATCACATTAATTCTAATAGGATTATGATTATATTTTTTTTTAGTTTAATGAAACTAAATAGGACATATAGGATAAGGTTATAAGGAAACTCCACCGGTAAAGTTCTGTCTAAGGCTGGAGGTACTTAAGTTGACGGTTTACGGAATACCTCCTACTTTGGAACTGACCCAGAACTGGCGTTGAATTAACCTTATTCCTATTAAGAATGAGATGTCAGTAGGTAAATTAAATAGTTTAGTGCATCTAAAAACTTTATAGTAAAGTTTTATTATAAGAGTTATAATAAGAATAGACTTAGATAGATTCATTTAGCTGGAATTTAGCTAAGTACAACAAACCCTAAATTAATAGAACATTTTAGTGGGAGAAAAATGGTATATATGATATATCAATTTTTAGCTCTCACGTCCCTAAGAGTTCACACATGAGATTCATACTCGGCTTTGTGTTGCCCTGGGAGCGGCCTTCCTTCGGAGAGTGTTTGTATGGGTGAATAACAAGGTGAATAGGGAAAATGTTCATAGTAAGTGGGAGAAGGACGCGTGTCAACATATCCTACGGTCTCCTTCATCAGGTTGCACCGTGAGATTTCTATTATCTGCCTGCGTGTCGTTTTAGCACGACCATCCCTTAGGAGGGCCTGATTGTAGGAGTCGGAACAACGCAAACTCCATAAATGGATAGAGTTTCTTGGGTTAATCTTCAACAGTTGTCTTTCCTTTCGGTAGCCTGTTGAAGCATACTTCCAGGATCTGAAAATGGTAGGGTCACACTTACGGGATGAATTAAGTTAGTTAATGAATCCTTGACCGAACAATGATAGCTAAGAACTATAGGAATATGGGTTATTCTGATATTAGTTATTAGCTGAGATTGTCTCAATTCAGGAGAGGAGTAGTTGATCACCCTTCAGTAGCTGTTGCTTTAAACTTCTGATGTATGGTTGCAAAAACTAAATCATTTGTTTGATTAGGGTTCTTTGATTGCTTGTTTTTACTGAATTGATTGGATTATTTTAATGGGTTACGACAAAGATAACTAATATGACCAATTGATTGTTTTAGCATGTCTTCAATTAGTCAACTGCTTAAAAATGCAAAATTAACCGGTAAGAATTATGCGACGTGGAAGTCAAACCTGAATAAGATTTTGGTTAATAATGATCTACGTTTCATCTTAATGGAGGAATGTCCTCCTTCCCCGGCTCGAAATGCATTTTAGAATGTTAAAGATGCATATAACCGTTGGACAAAGGAAAAAAACAAGGCCCGCGTCTATCTCTTGTCCAATATGTTTGACATACTAAGCAAGAAACACGAGACCATGGTCATTACACGTTAGATCATGGACCCCCTCCAAGAGATGTTTAAGAAGAATAAAAAAAAAAAAAAAAAAAGGTAAATATGATTTACTTGTCTTAGAAACATGTTTACTAGCCATGTTTGCTATTCTTTAAAGGAAACTAGTTCCTTTAAGCAACTCAAGGAGGGTGGGATGACTCTCAAGGTTGGAACGGGAGTTGTCAACACACTATTACACAAATTTTAACCAACTTATAACTAGTCAATTTATAAGGTTTAAGAAATTCTCGTTTCTATCTTGATAATGAAAAAAAAAAAAACTTCTAGGTATCGTTTAATAACGTTTCCATTTCATATTTTTTGTTTCTCCCTTTTCCTGTTTCTTTTCTTTCGAGAACAAGAAATAGGATTTTGTTTGATAATTATTATTGTTTCCTATTTCTTGAGAAAAAGAAACATAAACATAAATTTATTTGATAATTATTTCTTGTTTATTTGTTTTTTTTTTCCGGTAACAATAATATATATTTATAAGATATGTCATACATTAAAAAAATATTAAAACACTACTACAAAACTGACAATACTTGACGTTAAAAAACTGTCAAGTATCTGTTTAGTTGATGTTTTTCAATATTTCAAGTAATCCAGTGTCAAGAATAAAGGAGGTTTATTTGATAGTTTTTAAGCGTCAAATACAATTATACTTGACAGGTAAAAAGCGTCAAAGTATTCATATTAAATAATAATAATAATAATATAATAATAATAATTATTTTTTTTCTTCATATTATTATTATTATTCATATTATTATTATTATATTATTATTATTATATTATTATTATTATTATTATTATTATATTATTATCATTATTATCATATTATTATTATTATTATTATTATTATTATTATTATTATTATTATTCATATTATTATTATTATTATTATTATTCATATTCATATTATTATTATTATTATTATTATTATTATTATTCATATTATTATTATTATTATTATTATTATTATGAAAGTCTTTGCATGAAATAAGTAAAAGATAAGATTGGTGGGACAGGGACCCCCACTTGTTCTTATCGAAAACAGGAAAACAATAAATAATTACAGCGGAAAAACAGTAAAAGAAAGCGGTAAAATAGATTGGATATGTCTGCTACCTTTGGATTCTTCCTTCTGAAAACTTGTTGGAGAAGATAATGACGTCACCCAGCTGTCTTCTGATTGGCTTGGACTGTTGACTCTCTCATATCGATCGTATAGGCATCCATCATATTCTACGGAATACACAGCTCCACAGGTGGTCTTACTTCGGCTACCCCGCCTTGCTGCCACAGAGCGACCATCTGCATAACATAACTTCTGCCTTGTGAGATATAAGAGTCTTCTCTTGCAAAGAGTCAGTCCATTCTCGCTAAACGCGCCGCCTGAGGTCGGTGATTCCTCATCAGAAGTATGCCATCTCCGACATGGATTCTTCTCTTTCAAATGTTCTTCAGAGTAACCCAGAAATTTAGCAGACTAATAAAGCAACGATAAGATCGGAATACAATGATCTTATCTAAATAAATGCAAGAAAATTAAAACAATTAATTTACATAAGATTTACAATAATTAAAACTAAAAACTAAAAACACTTGAATAAAATTAAATAATTGAAAATTTTGGACTAATATGGCTGCGTGTCCAAATTTGGGTCGTTGATGTCGTAACCTTCGTAAGGATCGAAGGTATCGAAATCATCGTTGACCCAGGATTGAGAAGCTGCTTCATCTTGTTCGTCTTCTGTTTCCAGAAGATGTCCAGCAACTGTGTTGACGAAGGAGTTGAAATCGGCTTGGGATTCGACTCCGGATAATGAAGACATAACCGCATTCTTCGCAAGGAGGAAACTCTCATCTTCTTGCCTTGTCATGTCTTGGAGATGAATATGGCCTTGAACCAATCCTTCATCTTGTTGACTTCCAGGTGTGAAAAATTGAACTTTTTCCACCATTTGATCCTAAGGGATTTGCTTAGGGCCTTGAAATTGCCTGAGGGTCCTAGCTGGAAATTCCAGCAAAAGATCCATGGAATTTGGAAATACAAAGCAAATCTAAATGTCTTGGAAAGAGGAGACGAATAGATACTTTGTTG
>CM046885.1:11994773-12222761 GCA_025688845.1 Cucumis hystrix | reverse complement strand
GTCTTGAAAACGAGCAACGTCGTCTGGATCTGCAGTGATGACGTTGATCTGATTGTAGACCGGCTCGGTTCTCCTTTCCATATCGGACTGGGTAGGAGAAAGTGATCCTTCTTCTTTCCGTAGTGAACATCGGGGATTGTGCGAGAGAAATCTACCGATGCACGAATTGACTCTGATTTCGTCAGGTAATCAGGGAGAGAGGTTTCTGTCCTTGCAATAGAAGATGTGCTAGGACGGCTGCTCATGATCTCACTGATCTTTGGATATGAGTTCCGTAGTTGAATTGAACTTCGACGTTTCCATCGGGAAACTTCTGTGATTGACGCCTAGGTGCTGGTTCTGCTGACTGGGGCTGTTTCTCCTTGTAACTTCCAGACGGGATCCTTCGTCAGATCGGCCCACTGGAGGGTCTTTGGAATGGTTATGGAAGACTTTTCCAGATTAACTTCCATAAGCATGGTGTAGCCTTTGGGGAAATACCTAAGGCTTTAGGAGAAAGGTTGGTATGCATCAGCTTGAAGTAGATGCAGTATGAGACGGCGAAAGGAAGTGAACCATCCTTTAGTTCAAGTACTTGTGAGTGAACATCAAGGCTTAGGGAATCCATGATGTTCCGGTCTTGAAGAGAGATGGTAAGACCAGGTTTGCAGTTGAAGTAGACTGGTCCTTGCTCCAAAATTTGACTGAACAATCCTAGGAGAGAGGGAGTGAACCGGAGATGCCTCTTGTCTCTTAGGACAAGGTAGACTGGCACGTCTAGACCTTCTCTGAAGAGGGGCTTTAAGGCGACTTGAACGCATCCGATGTGGAGGTACTTGAACTTATCTTTGACTTTGAAGAGGGTTTCTTCAGGTAGGAGCTTGATTGCAGTGAATTCATCTTTCATTGCAACGTTCTCTTCAGTGACGACGATGACAATCTTGCTGAGAGAAATTGAAGGTATTAATCTTGTATACCTGGCTGTGATCGATCTTTGGGATAGACCAATTTTTGAGACAGTTTTCAACCTGAGCCAGACTCTCGGCTGAGCTAAGAGAGTAAAAACCTTTGATAGATCGGCGTGATCTGAGGTTCTTTGAACGCAATTGAAGAAGAAGAAGAAGAGTGAGCGGTGGTGTCTATGATTGCGGGAGAGTGAGGAGAGAGTTTAGAAAGAAGTTTGTTTATCATAGAAAGGGGAGAAAGAATCCATTAGTTTCCAGATGATTAACTCAGATCTTTTAAGGCAATAATTTCTTCTTTGTAACAACAGATTTCTTAACTAAATCATATTAAGTTTTTCGATCAATCAACCCTCTAAACCTTGAATATTCGCATGGTTCTAGTATGAATATTAGAAGAGTTTGTCCAGATCTTGAAGGTTCACCACTCCTTTATCAAGATCAGAAGAACTAACACTTATAATTTTCATGTTTCAAACCACTGAATAAACTAAGACGAGGAGAGACACCCAAACTTAATATTCATTAGAGAAGAAATGAAATCATTATAAGAGAAACTACTTACCGAAAAAGAACTTAGAACACCATCCTTCCACCTCCGGATTCAGAGGGGAGTTTACTCCATAGAGAGAGAAAGAAGAGAGAGAAGTAAAATAATAATAATAATAATAATAATAATAATAATAATAATAATAATATGAATAATAATAATAATAATAATATGAATAATAATATGAATAATAATAATAATGATAATAATAATGATGATGATGATGATGATGATGATGATGATGATGATGATGATGATGATGATGATGATGATAATGATAATGATAATGATAATGATAATGATAATGATAATGATAATGATAATGATAATAATAATAATAATAATAATAATAATAATAATAATAATAATAATAATAATAATAATAATAATAATAATAATAATAATAATAAATAATAATAATAATAATAATAATAATAAATAAATAATAATAATAATAATAATAATAATAATAAATATAATAATAATAATAATAATAATAATAATAATAATAATAATAATAATAATAATATGAATAATAATATAATAATAATAATAATATAATAATAATAATAATAATAATAATAATATGAATAATAATAATAATATGAAAAAAAAAAATTATTATTATATTATTATTATTATTATTTAATATGAATACTTTGACGCTTTTTACCTGTCAAGTATAATTGTATTTGACGCTTAAAAACTATCAAATAAACCTCCTTTATTCTTGACACTGGATTACTTGAAATATTGAAAAACATCAACTAAACAGATACTTGACAGTTTTTTAACGTCAAGTATTGTCAGTTTTGTAGTAGTGTTTTAATATTATTTTTTTTAATGTATGACATATCTTATAAATATATATTATTGTTACCGGAAAAAAAAAACAAATAAACAAGAAATAATTATCAAATAAATTTATGTTTATGTTTCTTTTTCTCAAGAAATAGGAAACAATAATAATTATCAAACAAAATCCTATTTCTTGTTCTCGAAAGAAAAGAAACAGGAAAAGGGAGAAACAAAAAATATGAAATGGAAACGTTATTAAACGATACCTAGAAGTTTTTTTTTTTTTCATTATCAAGATAGAAACGAGAATTTCTTAAACCTTATAAATTGACTAGTTATAAGTTGGTTAAAATTTGTGTAATAGTGTGTTGTATTCATGTGACGCTTTACAAGATGATAATTCTCGAACTTGTAATATATTCAATCATGGTTGAACTTCAAATATATTTAGTTATTTATTCTTTTAAATAGAAGTTTTTGGTGTAGATTAATGAACCAAAATATTTATAAAATAGACAATGATAATCTTCTATAAGTATCTAGTGCATTGATAGATATTGATACAAATCTATCAGTTTTTATTAGTATCTATCATTGATAGAATTTATAATTTTAATATATATTGTAAATATTTTTAGTAGTTTTACCATTTACAATGACTTTTCTTTTTATCATATTTATATATTTATTTTGTAAACTAAAAATATATTAAGGAAATTCATAATGAACACATGCTAGGAATAGAAGTCAAAATTATAATTAAATGAACGTTTAATACAACATTTAATGGTGAATATGTAGATTATTTTTTTTTTCTTGAGGACACATGTTAATATTATTGCAGAGTTGAAAAAAGTGCAAACAACTCAAAAGTGTGAGCTTAGCTTATTAACGATAATTGATATGTGGTTTAGGTTTTCTAGTTAAGAAATTTGATTTTTTATCTCTATAATTAAAAAAAATGTGTTAAAATTTGAAATAAATGTTCAATTACATATTTATTCTTTGAACATTAATTTGAGTAGGATCAAATCAAGTCGAGGGCAAGGGCGGATTTAAGAAGGGGTCGGGGGGCACGTGCCCCCCTCACATTCTCGGTTTTTGTATTTTAATATTAATTTTGAAATTTAAAAATACAGTATATATTAAATAATGCTCTTTTAAAGGTAAAATTGGTTTCCGGTTCAGTGGTTGTGCCCCCTTTTGGAACTCCCACATATCGTGTTCGAATCTTACCTATTGTTGTTTTTTTACGGATATTCTTCTCCAAATTATACTTTTATTTCTCTAAATGGGATATAATTTGATTTCTTAAAGAAAACGATTTGGTTTCCTAAAAGGAAGATAATTTGATTTCCTAAAAGGAAGAAAATGATTTCTTAAAACAACACTTTAACGAGTTTAGTTACAATGTTCTCTTCAGTAGTTGATGTGCTTGAGACAATTGTGCACAATGGATCAAATTTAGAACAAAAATATGAAGCACGGATTCTAATGAATTCAATATTGTCATTTGACTTTGTTTTCAATATGCATCTCATGAAAAATATATTGGGAATCACAAATGACTTGTCTCAAGTCTTATAAAGAAAAGATCAGGATATTGTGAATGCAATGAATTTAGTCAACCTTTATAAAAGTGGACTGCAATCAATGAGAGAGTCTGGTTGGGATTCATTATTGGAAAGGGTTTCTAATTTCTGCAATAGTCATGACATTGAAATTCTTCAAATGGATGCTATGTTTTTACTTCGAGGACGAAAAGGTTGAAAATCTCAACCAATTACAAATTTGCATCATTATTGTGTTGAAGTCTTCTATGCTGTCATTGATATGCAACTTCAAGATTTGAATAATCATTTTACTAAAACAAGTACTGAATTGCTTCTCTGTGTGGCCTGTTTGAATCCGAGTAATTCATTTGCTACATTCGATAGTAAAAAACTTAGTCGACTTGCTCAGTTTTATCCAAGAGACTTTTCAGCTATTGAACTCTCTATGCTTGAGGATCAACTTCAAAATTATATTTTTGATATGCGTTCAGAGTTTATTGAACTAAAATACATTGGTGATCTTGCAGTGAAAATGGTCATTACGAAAAGAGACAAGGTCTACCCGTTAGTTTATCGGTTGCTCACATTGGCATTGATTTTACTGGTTGCAACAACTACTGTAGAGAGAACATTTTCTGCTATGAATATTGTGAAGACTCGATTGCTTAATCGAATAGGAGATCAATAGATGAATGATTGTCTTATTGCTTATATTGAGAAAGATTTATTGGATAAGTTAGATAATAAACTTATCATGGATCGATTTTAAAACATGAAAACTCGTAAAGGACAATTGTAATACGTATTAAATTAATTAAATTGTAAAGCTAATTAATATTTTTTTAACATTTTTTTAGTGTCTTTGTTATATAATGCTCCCTATATGAAATTTTTGATCCGCCACTAGTCGAGAGCCTTATACGATATCAATTTTTTGTTTGTTTGTTTTTTTTGTTCGTACTTTCTCTTTTTTACTCAAAAGTATATATTTATAAATACAAACAATTCTCTTTAAATTAAATGCTTTTAACCACTAAGCTATAAATTTGTATGTGAGAAGTAACAAAATTTTGAAAATTTGAAACAACCATGATGATCAACCTCAAATAGGTTACCGCAAAAATTTGACCACTAAATTGAGTGAAACAAGCTCAACCCAAACCACAGCCATTTAATTTAAGCTTTAAAGGAATTTTTAATTAACAAGCAAAAAACTTTACTGCCTCCGTTGAATATAGAATAACAATAGTCCATACAACGTGATCAAAGTTCTCTTTAGAGAAAATACTAGGTAAAATTTAACATTGTTCGTCCTTCATTACTTTACTTTAATTGTTGTCTTACACTAGCATTTTGTACATTCCTTTAATTTGTACTCCAAGAGTTTAGTACAACTTTACTGTTCTAATTATTAGGTTAGATTTAAAAACTCACTTCCAAACTAATTTGTTGCATTCATAACACAAACTTTAATGCAAGTGATCCTATATTACATCATCATCGAAATAAGTGTACAAAGAACTCTTTATCATGCACATATATATAAACTCGTGGTAGACAAATAGACATAATTAGAATTGATTATTTCATGTACATTTACCATGCATGTATAATTGGTGATTTAACACAAGAAAAAATTCCTAAGTTTAAATCTTCGTAGAGTTGTTTTTGAATTAATATAGAACTTTTGTGAAAAAAAAACATACAATTCTTTAATCGAAGAATCAAACCTAAGACTTTTAATGATTTAAAAATTTCTTATTAATATGTTTGTACTTACTACAACAATCAGTTGAAAACTTCATCACATTCTTCTTAATTTAAACATAATAAAACAAAACAAAACCCTAATTTTTCTCCTGGCCTCTCTCTATACATAATCAAATTAAACATAAAATATTTTTTTAACTCACTGCTCAACCCCAAGAAAATCTATGAACTTGGCATCCTTCCTCTCAACCGATTCATTCAAAATCTCAAACTTTATTGTCGATTTTGATCGAATATTCGGTCTAAAATTCTCTGAACGGAATGAATTTTGATAGCATGACCTGAGGAACAAATTTAAGTTATAATCCCACCGGTTGTTAGGGTTTCGAAGTTTCGGCTGCCAGAATCTGCCGAACAATCCTCCGCCGCCGTGACTGTCACCGTGTGGGTGAGAGATCAATTTGGAATGGAGGAGAAATTGTTGATAACTGTTTGTAATTTTCTTCCTTGTAGACAGATTATTATTATTGGATTGTTGTCTTTGTTTTCTTGCCATTATTACATGCCAATGGTTCTTGACAGCATTATCAGTTCTTCCAGGAAATAGCCTTGCTATTAATGCCCATTTGTTGCCATGAATTCCATGAGCTTCTAAAAGCCTTTCTTCTTCTTCTTCTGTAAATGGTCTTCTGTTTATTCTTGGATCTAGTTGATTGAACCATCTTAATCTGCAACTCTTCCCTACATCATCAAAATTATTAATAAAACTTCATCAAATCCTGAAAAAGAAAAACATATATTTGATCATATCTTCGTGTTTTATTGACGTTTCTATTCTGTGTGTTGTTACCTTTTGTTGGAGTGTCTTAAATCTGCTACCTGAAAGTTGACTTTAGGGTTTAGAAAAATGCACTCCACAAACTCTATAATGATTGGGACATGAGTTATTTGAATTATTCTCTCTAATAATAAACGACTCTCCCTTTATCCATAAATGTAGCTAGCATAGAGTGTTAGTAAATCATGTAAACTCTTTGTATTTACTATTCTTTTGCTCTTCACGTTTTTCCTTTCTTATTGTCATTTGTCGATTTTAAACATTTATTGATTCATTTATAGTTTTTCCTTTCTTATCTTCATTTGTCGATTTTATAACATTTATTGATTCATTTATAGTATGCATTTCTTGAGTTTTTCTGATTATGTACTATGTTTAGACATGATAATCAACAAAAGTTCTCAGTTTTCAGAGACGCAAATAATACTTTATTCATGACTTATATACAAACATATGTAAGAAGGAAATTCAAAGCTATAGAAACAAGCATTATAGTTAATAAAAAGCTTTAATTAACAACACCCTAGGAGAAGTGATTCAAAAGTTGGGTGTCTTTCTCCCATTAAAGAGGATTCTTCCACGATTTCGTTTGGTAATTACTATTCAATGTTTATTTATTATTATTTTTTTTTTTTAAATTACGTTTATTTTCTTGGGATATCTTACCACCATTTTAATCTATTTTAAGTAAATTAAAGAGTTGGACTAAGTGGAAAAAAACTGAAAACAATCACAAAACCAAATGGAGATTAAAATTCTAATTTCTTACTTTATACTTTCGATGTCAGGAGTTAATAAAAGCAATATATATTCCATTTCTAATATATAAACTGCACGATCAGTTGGACTCTTTTAAATTTTTGAAGATGTATGGATTTAAAAACTACTTAATATATCATATATATATAATAATTTTAAAGATTTTAGGTCCATCAGGCAATTATTTCTCATGTAAAAACTACTTTAATTTTATGTCACGTACTTCTTCAGATTCAAATTCTCCGATACTTAACAAAAACTACTTTTAAGAAAAGGAAGATCTTTAAACACACCAAATAAATAAGGAGTTATTAAAAAGACTTTTCTTTTTTCTTTTCAATAGGAGGAAAAAAAACCACAAAAACTTGTCAAATGATATAACAAAAACAGACATGCCTGATCTTCCTTGTAGTTTTTCTGCAACAAAATTCCAGTTTTGCGGGCCATGCTGCTGAACTAACTGTCGGAGCTTCTCGTCCTCGGCCGGACGCCAATGTCCCCGAGGACACGACTTCACATCATCCCCTGCAACCCCAGCCATAACCCCGATGTTTGGTGTGGAGAGTAATTTATACAAAGGAAAAAGGAAAGTAGAGAAAGATTATTAACTGAATAAGAAAAACTGATAGAGGTTGGTTTGAAGTTATGGATGGTAAGTCACTTTTATTGGTTAAACACTAATTTTTTTTGGGGGAATTATTCGTTGCTGTTGAAGGTTTTTATTTTCGATGTCAAAATCTCTAATTAAATTTCCATTTATATATTAATATTTGTGATTAAAATTAAAGGTATTAAGAGGGGCCATGGTGATACGTTCAAATCAAACCTAAGGCGTATGGTTCGACTTGTAGTTTTAATTAAAAACGACATTTCTCCTAGTAAATCCTTTTTTTTTTTCCAATTTACTTTTACAAACTTTTTTTTTCTTTTGACACAAGAAAAGTCTCAATTGTGATATTTTTTTGTAGATATAAATATCATTTTGGTTCTGTATTCAATTTTATTATAGTCCTTCGACTTTTAATTATCCAATTTCTAGTGTCTATGTTTGTCCAATTGTTACTTCTAGTCATCCTAGTTTGACCTAGATGTAAATAGGGATATAAGTTACAAGTTAGAGAATTGTCAAGAATAGCAATATTAAACTATTTATAAAATATAGTAAAAAAAATTTAAATAAACTATAGACAATTTGTTTGACTTTGCTATGTTTTGTAAATAGTTTCAATATTTTGCTATTTTTTACCACGGATACATTTTCATAAATAACAAAATATTGAAACTATTTACAAAATATAGCAAACTAAAAAACCTCTCTATGTGAAAACATTTGTAAAATTTATAAAAGGAGTCCTTCAAATAAATTGTTTTGAAACTAATTAAATTATTGGTATATAAAAGGAGTCCTTCAAATAAATTGTTTTGAAACTAATTAAATTATTGGTATATAATTATTTCAGATTTATTATAAGTAGAGGACTAGGAATAAACAAGGACATCCTAATGAATAAAATTTAAATTAGTGTTTTTAACTTGTTACTTTTATTAATGTTGTTATTTGTTAGGATTTTTTTTAATACTAATTCACCAATTGGCATATCTTTATCACTTTTCTTAGACAATCTAGAACATGGGGTTTGTTTTTTCTTTTTAACTTTAACAACCATGGAAGGTTTGGGAATTAATTATTATTCTTATTCTTTTTTTATGGATTTAGGCAAAGTTAGAAAAAACAAAACACATGTAAATATTTTTAATAATCTTGTCATTTACAATAATTTCTCTTTAAATTTTACAGTCTTTAATTAAGATGGTCTAAAATGGTATACCATATTACAAGATTGATTCAAATTTTTCAAAATTTTCATAAATGTCCTAAATTGACTAATATTTTACATAAATATAGGGTCCGAATGACCAATTTACCAATCTTTATTATTAATAACATATTAAAAAAATGAAAAAAATGAAAAAAAAAAGTGGATCATGATTGAGATTTAGATTTATTAGATATTGTATGTAAATATGGTAAGTGATTAAATCTATTATGATAATATTATAATAAAAAATGTCCTTTAATTATTTTTCTTTTGGTGATTTTGTTCAAAAATTCTTCCCTCCCGATCTCTCTCTCACTTTCCAATCTCTCTCCCGTCCATTCTTTCTTTCGTTTTACATTGTTTTTCATATATTCCACGCAATTATAGTATATATTAAATAATACGGTGTATATGTTATGAATGAAAGGTTCTTATATCAATTTGTTTATGTATTTCATTTAAATATTCATATCTTACGTAGTAAATAATACGTTGTGTTTGAAACAATAGTGATTATGTATGAAAGTTGTTTATGTTTACAGGAACATGAATGAGAAAAAATTATGATGAATATATGTAATATATGTCATTAAAACATTAGCGTTCTCTGGTATATGTAATGTTGAGGAAAACTGAATATGTTTGCGATGTGGAGACTTTGATGAGAGAATTGAATATCCAAGGAATTGTATGAAAAAGTAGTTGAATGTTAAATTGGCTTATGAATAGTATATATGAAACAATACATTGTATATTTTATGAATGAAATGTTATGCTATCAATTTATTAAACTGGTTTATGTATTTTATTTCAAATATTCATATTATATGTAATAAATAATAAGTTTTGTTTGAAACAATAGTGATTGTGTATGAAAGGTAGTATATTAAATATAATAAATTGAAAAACTTTGATTAGTAAAGTAGATTGAAATTTATGGAAAAATATGGAAATAAAATAACTAAATTAAATACTAGAATATGAATATTTCAAATAAAAGTCTGAATCAACATGCTAAAACTAAAAGTCTAATAATAAAAAGAGAAAACTAGTTCAATAAGAAAATGTTGCATGTCTTTCGGTTATAGCCAACAAGTCCACAACGACCATATTTAATGCGTCTCTTGAACTCCATTTTAGAACGAATTTTAATATTCTTTGGTCGACCAACTGAACATTTTACATTCGGTGGGAGGATCCCAAGTTCAATTTCTGTATTGTTAAATATATGCAGTAGTATTTATGCAACAAATCATAAAGCATAAATGTATTATGCAATATTATATTATATGTAAGAAATCAAATAAAATACTAATCAATAGAGAAAAAAATTGGAGAAAATGATACAAAACATAAAGAAAAAAATTTGAACTATATGTGCCACAAATACGTGTTAAAATATAAATGTATATATTGATAACATTATCTGTGTATGCAGTGATATATAATGAAATTCAACTATAAATTATGTATTATTGAATATATGTAGTAGTATATATGTAACAAATCACAGAACATAAATATGAATAAAATGTATATATCTGATAAATCACATAATAAAAGTAGATTAAACAGTGATATATAAATGTATTTATTGTTGACAGAAACTTTACTAAACAAAAATACGAATAATATGATTGGAACATGCCGTAATTAAACAAAATATTAAGAACATGACCGTAAAAAAATGATAAAAACAAAAAAAATAAAAACATGACCAAAAGACATAAATCAAAGAACATACTATTCGGAAAATAACAAATAATATGTTTTTTGGCCATCATGTCAAAAAATATTAGAACTATATGTCACTAAATATTTATGTTGTAAATAAGAAGAATATATATATATTAAATCACAAAACAAACATATTATATTTTACGGGTATATTATAGTATATATTATTGTTCGTTTAAAAAACATATGACAAATAAAAGGTATATAATTATATGAAGTGAGAATATGCATGTATGATATTCTCACTGCATATTATAGATACATTGAGAATGTGTATTATGCTGTTTTAGTAGTATTTACTATATAAATATATATTTTAAATACTAATTATTAAGGAATATGTAGTTTACAACTGTAACGCCCTAAAAAAAAAAGGTAATAATAAAAATAATAAGATTTTATTATTTATTTTTAAATATTATTATTATATTATTATAATTATTATTAAATAATTAAAAAAAAAAAAAAGGGCAGCCCGCCCCCCCCTCTCTCCTTCCCCGCGTGCAGCCCCCCCTCCACTTCTTTTTCTTCTTCTCCTTCTTCTTACCCTAGCCGCCGGCCGCCCCACCTAACCCCTCCTCTTTTCCGTCAGTCCGGCGAAGCCCAGGTAGCCGCAGCCTCACCGTCATGCGTCCGCAGCCACAGTCGTGCGTCCGCAGCCGCAGTCGTGCGTCCGCAGCCGCAGCCGTTCGTCCCAGCCGTAGCCGTCCGCCCAGATCCCATCGGTTCCGACGTCCGACGAACCCAACCGCGTCTCCCCTTCTCCGTTCACCTGAAGCCCAAGCCCAAATCGCCCCCGTGACGCTCCGTCCGCCAGCCAAAACCAGCCAAAACCCCCCCTCAAATCTGTTCTCCTTGCGCCGCCCTTCAACTTTTCTTCTTTCAGTCCGACTAAGCCGCCTCAAGGACCCAGCCGACGCGTCCCTCTTCTCGCCGGCGAATACCGTTGCAGCACACGTTTGTGAAGCCACGCGGATCTCCATCTTCCAGCCGTCGCCACTCTGTCTTCACGCAAGATCTGAGCCGCGCACGCCTCCCTTAGCCGACCTCCGACCGACCCACACGTGGGGTTTCCATGAACCGGCAGCCGTGCGCCGTGGAGTGCCGCTGCCTCTATTTTACGGTAAAATCGTCAAAGTGGTTTTGTTGGTAACAAATTTAATATGGGTTGGAATTTGTTTCAAAATTGTTCAAGCGATATGGTTGGAAGAATTTGGCTAAGTTGTTAACTTACTTTTGAAGGTGTTGAAAGTAACGCTCGATTTCCTTGGGTTCACAATGAACAATTGTTTTAATTGGAGCTTGTTTCGTGAATTTGAGTAAGTTGTGAAACATCACCTTTGGGTTGATTTTAAATGAATGATGCGTTAAAGAAAGATATTGAGTATTTACCCTAATGTTTAGGTTCATCTTCACAGACTTTTGCGCGGTTAAGGAGCTTACCTAACGCCAAGGTAAGAGACTTTCTACTGGACTCAATAACAAGAATTAAGATGTATTGACTATATGGACTGAAATGTTATGTCTGGCTGAGTAGTGATGACGGTTATGCCGTGTGTTTGGGTGTGGACTGAAAGTTTAATGTATATTGTGCTAGACTGAATGAAATTATATATGTATGTATGGATTGACGGGGACTTGTTGTCTAACGTATGTTGTGACTGCTGGGCTATTTATGTGGCTGACTGATGTAGTGATATGTTTCGACTGTCCTTGAGTGAAATTTGGATAATATGGTTGTTTGAGGTTAAAGGGGGAGCTTATGTGATAAGGAAATTTGATTGTATTGAGAATGATTTTTAAGATGTTTAGAATGGACTAAGGGGATAAATTATTAGTTTCCTAGTGGATAGTTGCCCTGCGGGTGTCCTTCGGAATCATCCTCTTTATGTGCATCTTTCGGGAGCACTAAACTGATATGTGCATCCTTCGGGAGCACTAGATTGATATGTGCATCCTTCGAGAGCACTAGACTGATATGTGCATCCTTCGGGAGCACTAGACTGATATGTGCATCCTACGGGATCGCAAGACTGTGACTGTGCAGGGTACACCATAGGATGCTAATAATTTATTTTTCCCCTAACGGGACCAGTAGTGGGTCTCTTACTGAGTATATTAGTACTCACCCTTTTTATGTTTAACTTTTCAGGCAAAGGTAACACGAGGGGCAGACCGACGAGGGACAAGAAGGACTCGTGAATTGCCATAGGGGACTGTCTTTAAACTGCTTCCGCTGACGGTTTGAAAATATTTTGATTTAACTAAGTCTACAAATAGTTAAATTTTTTTGTAAACAGCATTTGAAATTTTGTATTTTTGAAATAGGGCCCGATTAAAATTTCCCTTCGTTTTCTTATGGTTTCAACTAAATCTTGCTATGTCTTTTGTCAACAAACGGTTTTGTGTTAAAGTAACGACTTAGATTAGATGAGAAAAGTCTGGGTCGTCACAACAACATATTTAAAATATAAATGTTTATATGACTAACAACATAATATTACTATATGATAAATAAAAAAACAAAGAACATGACTGAAGTGTAAATATTTTCAGTTAATGTATGTCACTATATATGTCTTATTGTATATATGAAGTTGTTGAATAGGAAATTTTGAGACCAATCACAAATTGCCACATCATTTATTAAATTATTGGTGAAAAGTGCAAATAACTGAATTTAAAACTAATTAAAAAATTGATATGTATCCCAAATTCAAATTGAAAATATAAATTGGTCGATTCTGATAATGCCACATGTTTTCATCATAACCATTGGATTAAATTAATTATTTTTGTTCAATTAAATATTATTTACTTGGACTAAGTTCAATTGAGCCCAAAAATAAACTTAATTGAGCCCAAAGGGTAAATATGACTCAAATTCATGTTGTTGAGCCCATGAGTCTGGTCCATGGAGCAACCAGGCTTAAGCCCATAAAGCCCACTAGAAAACTTTATAAATAGAGAAGTTCTCCTCATTGGTAAGGGTTGGAAAATTTTGACTCCATAAGCTCTAGAGAGAATTCTCCCAAAACTAGAAGACTTTCTAACTCCTGAAATTGACCGTCCTCGAAGATTGAAGCTCCTTTAAATCTACAAGCTTTCTTTCAAGACTCCAACTTCAAGAACATCACATGCTTCGCTTCCTCCAAATCAAGCGTAAGCATCCAATCGAGAGAGAATCAAAGGATCAAATTCTAGAGATCGAACAACATCACATCAAATCAACAAAAATATAACATCAACACTAGTTCAACACCACGAATCAAATTTCTCCAGAAATCTCGTGCGAACAAATTGGCACGCCATCTAGATCTACAAGCAAATCAATGGCATCAAAGAAAGCTACATCCAAAAATTCAGTTGCAAGCGATACCTATACGGGACCTGTCACCTATAGTCATTCTAAGGGGATCGTTAAAGAGCAAAATCAAGGTTCTGCCATCGCACAGAGCATCCTTAAGAAATTGATGGAATCTCCTAAAGCTGGAATTGTCATCAAGGAAAATCCTCTATATAATGATTCTGATTCTGCTTCTAGCAAGTCAAAGAAAGAAGCACACCCTGATGTCAGTTCTATCATAATGGCTGATGTAACGGTCGAAACTGCCATGACAGAGATGGAGAGGAAAATTAATCTCCTGATCAAGGTTGTTGATAAACGAGACCATAAAATCGCAGCTTTAAAAGAGCAGATGCAGACTCGTGAAATTGCTGAATCAAGTCAAACTCCTATTATTAAAGCTGGTGACAAAGAGAAGAAAGTGGTGCAAGAAAATCAACCACAACAACAATCAACTTCTGTGGCTTCTCTCTCAGTTCAACAATTATAAGATATGATCACAAACTCCATCAGAGCTCAATATGGAGGCCCGTCTCAGACTTCTTTCATGTACTCTAAGCCGTACACCAAAAAAATTGACAACTTGAGAATGTCGCTTGGGTACCAGCCTCCAAAATTCCAGTAGTTTAATGGAAAGAGCAATATGAAACAACACGTTGCTCACTTCGTCGAAACATGTGAGAATGTAGGATCAAGAAGAGATCAACTAGTCAGACAGTTTGTTCGAAGCTTGAAAGGAAATTCTTTTGAATGGTATACTGATCTGGAGCCAAAAAGCATTGACAGTTGGGAACAACTGGAAAATGAGTTCCTCAACCGCTTCTACAGCACCAGGCGCACTGTAAGCATGATGGAGCTTACAAACACGAAACAAAGAAAGGGAGAACCATTCATCAACTACATCAATCGATGGAGATCTCTAAGTCTTAACTGTAAAGATCGGCTCACCAAACTGTCGGCTGTAGAAATTTTCACCCAAGGCATGCACTAGGGACTCTACATTTTAAAGGGAATAAAGCCCCGCACATTTGAAGAACTGGAACCTCCGGCTCATGATATGGAGTTGAGCATCACCAGTAGAGGAATTAAAGATTTTCCTGTTCATGAAGTAAAGAAAGACAAGAAAGAGATGAAGGTTGCTGAAAAGATAGTGAAGAGCACAGTGAGCGAATATATGGTCGTAAACACAACCCCACTGAAGTTCTCCAAAGGAAAGGAAGCGAGAGGTGAGAAGAAGGATCATGGAAGCGAAAGGCGACGTCTGACTTTAAAAGAAAGGCAGGAAAAAGTTTACACATTTCCTGATTCAGATAACACAAACATGCTAGAGCAACTACTGGAGAAGCAACTGATCTAGCTCCCAAAATGTAAGCGGCTTGAGCAAGCAGGAAAGGTAGATGATTCCAATTACTATAAGCATCATCGGGTCATCAGTCATCTAGTAGAGAAATGTTTCGTGCTAAAGGAGCTAATTCTTGATGGAAACGGTAGAAGCCTTCTTCTCGGGCCTGTCCTCCATTTTTCTCAATTTTTAACTTTTCTCTCACCCGTTTAACGAAATTACATCCTAATTTCAACTCTAATGACTCCATAAAAATTACAGACCCTTTGCAATAATAAATTAAGTCACAAAAGGGCTAATTACAATAATTATTACAAACAACAAGCTTAATTTAATTTGCCAAAACCATAATATATCCATTTTAGTTCAACACACAATTTATCTAATAAATTGACAAAACCCACCATATGCAATTGAGTAAAATTAAGCATTCTCTGATACCACATGATAGAAACGGTAAACATGCGCAACAGAATAAAGATCGGATTTTACTCTGATTGCAACTAAACAAGTTAGTGATTAATATGCATAAAAAAACCTAAGATAACATAAATAGGGTTAAAAGAAAAACTTACCTTTGAAGTTTTACTTCTTTTGTATTCTCTTCACGGATTTGAAGTTACCACAGCCACTAGAGTTTACCCGCTATTCTTCGGACTTGGAACCGAGTTGTGGGACTCAAAAAATGGTGGAGGAAATTGAGAGAGATGATATCCTTTGGAGAAACCTAACCTTTAGTATTTTTTTTTTCGATTTTGATGTTAAGAGTCTCAAATGAAAAGAGTTCTTCGTTTTATTTTGTAATTCTTAATTACAAAATTAATTTTCAATTTCAAATCCAAGAGTCATTTCACCTTTGCATAAAGCTTGTTTACAAGCAAACTATATGCAAGAGTTTCCCTATGTCACCACTTGGCATGTTTAGTGGGGTAGGTGTCTTGCATGCAATAAGCCACTTGCATATCACATGCAAGTGATAAGCTTGCCAAATCTCAACACGTATTATTAATTAAATTAGTCTAGGGGCAATATGGTAATTCAACATTTAAATCAAATTCAAAGTTTGACTTTTTCAAGTCCAAAGTCAACATTTTGACTTTTAACCATTTTGTTTGTCTGGACTAATTTCAACCTCCCAAGCATGAATCCATATTCATTTCTCCAAAATTCAAATCAAATTTGAATATAAAGTCAGTCAAAGTTTGATTTTTCAAAGTCAAAAGTCAACATTTTGACTTTTTACATCTTTGACCTTTTTCATCAATTCCGAGCTTTCAAATATTAATCCATATTCATTTTTAAATCACATCTAAACATGAAGATCTACCTTAAGTTATAACCGATGATTATATCAGATATATTTGTCGGTTTCTCTCTCTTTACCTAATTAGAACTATTCAAATTATTCCATCATAATGTTCTAAGTTGATTTCTTGTGAGCTAGCGGGGGAACCTAATAGACCTATAGATCATGGGCTCCAACGATTCCAGATGAACTTGCTAAACTCTTTAGACCGAGTTAATCAACCTTTGTTAACTAACAGGTCATTCCACTAAAGTCCCGTAGTTGCACTCCCCTCACTATAGATATATTTGTGTCCATGTGATATGACCATGATAAGTAAGTTAATCCTTCATAGGTTGTTCATAATCTTGGCTGGGTCAAAGTACCGTTTTACCCCCGAGATTATATCTTTTCTCCTTAAGTCCCACTGATTCACTATTGAACAATTGGTTTAAGGTCCAACCTTTAAACCGAATCCCTCTCAGGCCAATGAAAGAGTGGGGCAGACCCCTTGTTCAAGACCTAGATTCAGTCCTTAAGGGAACAACCTATCTACTAACCCTAGAGTGGGTAGGAGTGAATTCCATCTTACACCCCATGTTCCTAGCTATCCACCCGATCTTACCTCTGAAATGGGAGGCTTATTGGGTCAAGGCCATTGAGCTGCCCTCACCTATGCAGATCTAAGGATAATTTTTATGTGAATAGAAGTTCATAATTAGCTCAGGATTAAGATTAAGTTACATTGGATATCTATAAACGAAATAGTCAGTTTTACAAACTTAACAGTGTTAAAACCTATTTCATGGTTTCAGTCTTATGTAAACTCTTTACATAGGATGTCCTCACTTCCATGTCTCTACATGAACAGTTTAGGATCACATCGTTTGTACTAACTACAAAGCGGGCTACATCCATAGTCTCCCTAGAATAAGGAGTCCAATCGTATTCGTATACTATAGACGATTTAGGCTACATACTTGAACTTGATCCACATTTATGTCCCTACATAAAGTCCAAGTTTACTATATATAATAGCCTCGGGTCCTTAGTTTATTGGCTTTAAGATTATAGTATCAATAACGACTTTATTGGATAGAATATGATTACAAACTACAAGTTTTAGGACATAAATTCCAACAAACTCCCACTTGGACTAAAAATCATAGTGGGATAAAACAAGTTGAATTTATTCATGAGAATTACTCATATGCATACAATAAACATATGAATACAATAAACTAGGGCACATGCCCAATAAGTCTCCCACTTGTCCTAGTTTACACACATTGTAAACCTAAACTCTATAGGTGACCCTCAAACACTTTAGTAGTGAGAGCTTTTGTAAAAGGATCAACAATATTTTGCTTAGAAGGTATCTGGATCACTACAACATCACCACGATGTACAATCCTGAAAAGATGGTACTTCTGTTCGATATGCTTTCCCCGTTTATGGCTTTAAGGTTATCTTGAATTTGCAACTGCACCACTGTTATCACAATATAAAGTAATTGGTAGATGCACATTTGGGACAACTTCTACATCTGTCAAGAATTTCCATAGCCATACTGCTTCCTTTGTCACTTCACAAACTGCTACGTATTCAGCTTCCATTGTGGAGTCAGCTATACAAGTTTGCTTTACGCTTCTCCATACTACTGCTTCTCCATTTAGAGTGAATACTGATCCTGATGTAGACTTTCTAGCATCTTTATCAGTTTGGAAATTAGAATTAGTCTATCCAGTAAAGATCAAATCCTTAGTTCCATACACAAGCATGTAGTCTTTTGTTCTTCTAAGGTATTTTAGAATATTCTTAACGGATGTCCAGTGATCACATCCAGGATTGGACTGATATCTACTGATTATCCCTACTGAGTAGCAAATGTCAGGTCTAGTACATAACATTACATCATCAAACTCCTAACAGCGAAAGCATAGGGAATATTTCTCATATCCTCAACTTCTTGAGGTGTCTTAGAGCATTGTTCCTTTGACAATTGAATTCCATATCTTTACGGCAACAAACCCTTTTTGGAATTCTGCATCTTATATTTAGACAACATTTTGTCTATATAAGACTCTTGAGACATGGCCAGTTTTCTGTTTTTACTGTTTTGAACAATTTGGATCCCGAGAACATGTTGTGGATCTCCCAAATATTTCATTTGAAATTGTGTAGATAACCATTGCTTGACATCGTTAAGATTATTCACATCATTCCCAATGAGTAGAATATCATCGACATATAGAACTAGGAATGCTACAATGGAATTGAAAACCCTTTTTTAAACACAAGGTTCATCAACATTCTGCTCAAAGCCATAAGATTTAATCGCAGTATCAAATCTTATATTCCAAGATCTAGATGCTTGCTTCAAACCATAAATGGATTTTTGAAGCTTACAAACTTTTTGTTCTTGATCCTGTTCTATAAACCCCTCTAGTTTAGTCATATAGATACTCTACTCAAGATTACCATTCAGAAATGCTGTCTTGACATCCATCTGCCAAATTTCATAATCATAAAAGGTGACGATGGACAAAAGTAATCTAATCTACTTGAGCATAGCAATTGGAGAGAAAGTTTCTTCATAGTCTACTCCCTCTCTTTGACTATAACCTTTTGCCACAAGTTGAGCCTTAAAAGTTTGTACTTTACTGGCTTAATCTTGTTTTCTCTTGTAGATCCATTTATAACCAATAGGTTTTATATCATTTGGTTGATCTATTAAGAGTCCAGACAGAATTGAAGTACATAGACTCCATTTTGAGGTTCATGGCTTTGATCCATTGGTCACTATCTACATCATTCATTGCATGTTTATAGGTTAATGGATCCTCTATGCCATCAGGTATGACGAGTTGAGTTTTTGTTAAACCCAAGTAGCGATTAGGCTGACGAACAACCCTCCCACTACGTCGAGGCTTTCTCAACTCTTGAGAAGGATGTGATTGACCAGATTTCCAAGTTTTGATGAACTAGGTATATCTGTAGCATTTGTAGAAATCTCACTTAATACTAGTTTACTACGCAGTTGATGATTCTTGATGTGGTCTTCCTCCAAGAATGTAGCATTTGTCGAAACAAATACTTTATTATCTTGAGGATCGTAAAAGAGACCACCCCTTGATTCCTTTGAGTAACCAACGAATAGGCATAATTTTGAACGATGTTTCAATTTCTTAGGATTTTGTACCAACACATGTGTCGGGCATCCCTAAATTCTAAAGTGACGTAAACTTCCTTTACGCCATTTCCAAAGCTCATAAGGTGTTTCTGAAACTCTTTTAGAGGGAACATTATTTAAAATATAGACAGTTGTCTCTAAAGCATATCCCCAAAAAGAATCTGGCAATTGAGCAAAGCTCATCATAGAGCGAACCATGTCCAACAAGGTTAGGTTTCTTCTTTCTGATACACCGTTTTGTTGAGGCGTCTAGGTGCAGAAAGTTGTGACTGAATTCCATTTTCTATCAAATAATCTTGGAATCACAAGTCCATATACTCTCCACCTCGATTTGATCGAAGTATCTTTATTGTTTCTCCTAATTCATTCTCAACTTTAGCCTTATATTCTTTGAAGTTTTTAAAAGAATCAGACTTATGATGCATTAGGTAAACATGACCATACCTTGAATAATCATCAATGAAACTAATGAAATATTCGTACCCCACATATGTAAAGGTGCATTCTAACAAATTAGACTTTACACATAATTTTCATCTACAAGAAAAAGAAGAGTGAAAAAGAGAGATTTTGTATACTCACCTTCATAAATAAGAAAAGGTCCTTCTTGTGGAAGTATGCTTTATCTTTGGCTGAACCACGTAAACTGTGTAGCATCTCTTCTCATCTCCCTCATCTTCATATTGGTGTGTGTGCAATCATCTACTCGATAAAATAACACAGAAATCTCATTAGGGTTTGTAAACAGAGAGAAAAATAAGAAGAAGAAGAACTAAGAAGGAAAGGCAATTACGTTTTTCTTCCCCTTTCTCTTCCTATTTTCTTTTCTTCAACATGTAGAGATAGTCATCTCCCCCTCAAGCGTGTACGGCTGCAAACAAGTTGTCGTGGCTCTCTCTCCTCCAAGAATTCATGAAATTCTGCATTCTTTTAAGGCCTAAAACCAAGTTATAAAATTGAGGCCCAACAAGAAAGATAGATCTGGCAGAAGCAAACTTGCCCCAAAGGCGAACGAAAAATGGATTCGACCCCAAGGCTTACAAATTGATGGTGAAAGCAGGTTATGACTTCACAGCTCACGCCGAGTTCAAAAGCTTGAAAATCCATGACGTACCTGAGCTCTCCTCAACTCAAAAGAAGCTTTTACATGAAGGACATGTTATACCCGTGTCGAGAAAAGGACTCAGATACAAGTCACTAGAGCCGATCCATATAACTAGAAAGGGGAAGGAAAGAGTGGTTGACAGTAATCATATAACCATAGAGGAGGTTGACAGTACAGACGAAAAAGAAGGCGATAATCAGAAAACCTCAGCATTTGATTATCGGTTTAGACCAGTTGCACGCCCCCTAGTATTTGAAAGATTAAGTATGACAGAGGTACAAAAAGAGAAAGTCACTAGTTAGCACTGAGCCTTGAGCGACGTTTGGTCTTTCGAAGGCTAACTATGACTTCCATAAAGGAGAAAAGCACATGTCAGGCCTCCACAGCTACAAGACCATCAACCCTTGAAACGCTAGGCGTATCTAAAAAGAAAAATGTACAAGCACCTCGTACTCCAATGTTTAATCATCTCAGAGATGAAGGCTCACATGTCAACATTGGTCCCAGCATAGATACAAAGAAGAAGGAACCAAAATCTCAAGCGTCAATTTGGCGTCGAATTAAGCATACAGATGTCGAGGATTGTCGTAGTAAGGAGTTTCCTTGTGAGGCAAAAGGGGATGGAGAAATTCATAGCAATGTTCCTTCTCGAATGAAAAGAAAAACCTTTGTTACTCTCAATACAAGTCAAGGTTCGTTGAAGGTAAAAAGACATAATTTTATACTAATGAATCCTGAAAAGGAAGAGTCAGAACAAGGGGAAAGTGAAACTTCATGTCATCAAATCACCATTATTGAGGAATCAAAGAGTGAAACTTATGAAGAAGACGCAGAAGATGTCCCACAAAGTTTAGAGGATGGTGGCCAATCTACTGTAGATGAGCTAAAAGAGGTGAACCTTGGTACAATAGAGGAACCACGCCCGACTTTCATTAGTGCATCCCTCTCTAACAAGGAGAAGGATAAATACATAAGTTTGCTCACTAAATACAGGAACATCTTTTCTTGGTCGTACAAAGATGCCAGGACTTGATTCGAAAGTAGCAGTCCATCATCTTGTAATTAAACCAGGGTATCAATCGATTAAATAAGCACAACGAGTTTTCGAGTGAAGCTTATTTCTCAAATCGAGGTGAAAGTCAACAGATTGATTGAAGCAGGATTCATTCGCGGGGTCAAATATCCAACGTGGATAGCAAACATTGTCCCTGTTAGAAAAAAGAATGGACAGCTTCCCGTTTGTGTAGACTTTCGCAACCTGAATACTGCATGCCCTAAAGATGATTTTCCCTTATCCATCACAGAAATCATGGTTGATGCAACTACTAGGCATGAGGCGTTGTCATTATGCATGGGTTGTTTGGATATAATCAAATACGAATGGCACTCTCAGATGAAGAAATGACAGCTTTCAGGACTCCAAAGGGAATATACTGTGACAAGGTGATGCCCTTTAGATTGAAAAATGTCGGTGCTACTTATCAACGTGCCATGCAAAAAGTGTTTGATGATATGTTGCATAAGTATGTTGAATGTTATGTTGATGACCTTGTAGTCAAATCAAAGAGACGATAAGACCATTTGAAGGATCTAAAAGCTGTGTTCGACCGCTTGCGAAAATATCAGTTAAGGATGAACCCTCTCAAGTGTGCATTTGGTGTGACTTCAGGAAAGTTTTTTGGCTTCATTGTAAGGCACCGAGGGATCGAAATAGACCAGTCCAAGATTGATGCCATTCAGAAGATGCCAAGACCAAAGAGTTTGCATGACCTAAGAAGTCCAAGGACGACTGGTTTACATCCGAAGGTTTATCTCTAACTTGGCCGATCGGTGTCAACCTTTTCAAAAGTTGATGAGAAAAGGAGAACATTTTTGTGTGAGATGAGGCTTGCCATAATTCTTTTGATAGCATAAAGAAATATTTGCTTACTCCCCTAGTGTTGGGAGCTCTAGTACCTAGCAAGCCATTAATACTGTACATTGCTGCAAAAGAAAGGTCCTTAGGAGCATTACTGGCACAAGAGGAGGAAAAGGGAAAGGAGCGTGCTCTCTACTATCTAAGTAGAACATTAATTAGGGCTGGAGTTAACTATTCTCCCATCGAGAAGATGTTTCTCTCACTTTTCTTTGCCATTGATAAGTTGAGGCATTATATGCAGGCCTTCACGGTTCATCTAGTGGCAAAAGCAGACCCTATAAAGTTTGTTCTGTCCAGGCCAATCATCTCTGGACGCTTAGCCAAAGGGGTGGTTCTACTCCAACAATATGACATTGTCTATATTCCCCAAAAGCTAAGGCGGAAAATGGACAAGCGCTAAAAGACTTTTTAGCAGACCACTCAATTCCTTCAGATTGGAAGTTATGTGAAGATCTACCAGACGATGAGGTTTCCTTCACGGAAGTTATGGAACCTTGGACTATGTACTTCGATGGTGCAGCGTGAAGAAGTGGTGCGAGGCCAGACATCATCCTCATTTCTCCTCAGAAGAATATGTTGTCTTATAGCTTTACACTCACTAAACTATGTTCGAATAATGTGGCTGAATATCAGGCTTTGATAATTGGCCTTCAAATGACATTGGAAATAAAAGTATCATTCATAGAGATTTATGGTGATTCAAAGTTGATAATCAATCAACTCTCGCTCCAGTATGATGTAAAACATGAAGACTTGAAGCCATACTTCATTTACGCTGGACAATTGATGGAAAGGTTTGATAGTGTGATGCTAGAACATGTCTCTAGAGTAGAAAATAAGAGGGCAGACTCATTGGTGAATTTAGTCACCGCCTTGATGATGTCAGATGATGTAACCCTGAACATACCACTTTGTCAACGATGGATTATGCCTCCAGTTATGTCTGAATGTCAAGAAGTGAATGTGATGACATTCCATTTGATTGATGAAGAAGATTGGCGTCAACCCGTTATAGAGTATCTTGAACATGGAAAGCTTCCAAAGGATTCCCGTCATAAAATTGAGGTACGAAGAAGAGCTGCGCACTTCATTTATTACAAGGGAACCTTGTATTGTCGTTCTCTTGAAGGGATTTTCCTTCGATGCCTTTGAAAGGAAGAGTCGATAAAATCTCTAAAGGAAGCACATGCAAGTGTTTGTGGAGCACCTCAATCGGGACCAAAGCTTCAATTCCAGCTAAGAAGAATGGGCTACTATTGGCCTAAGATGATCCAAGACTCAATAGACTATGCAAAGAAGCGTGAAGCTTGTCAACACCATGTAAACTTCATACTGACTTTCAGAGCCTCTTCATCCAACTGTTACTTCTTGGCCGTTCGAGGCCTGAAGACTCGATTTGGTTGGCCCTATTACACCAAAGTCATCAGCATGACATTCTTATATCCTGGCAGCAACAGACTATATTTCAAGGTGGGTTGAGGCCATTCCCTTGAGAGAAGCCAAGAAGGAGAACGTGGCAGACTTTATTCAAACACACATCATCTATCAATATGGTATTCCGCACCGAATCGTGACAGATGATGGAAGACAATTCTCCAATAGCATGATAGACAAGTTATGTGAAAAATTCAAGTTCAAGCAATACAAGTCATCCATGTACAACGCAACTGCGAATGGACTAGCAGAAGCATTCAACAAAACATTGTGCAATCTTTGAAGGAAATTGTCTCCAAGTCAAAGAGGGATTGGCAAGAAAGGGTCGATGAGGCATTATGGGCTTATCGAACTACTCATCACACTCCTATAGGGGTTACACCATATTCGCTTGTTTACGGTGTGGAGGCTATCCTTCCTCTCAAAAGGGAAATTTCGTCCCTAAGAATGGCAGTACAAGAGGGATTGACTACCGAAGATAATGTGAAGTTACGTCTTCAAGAGTTAGAAGCACTAGATGAAAAGCGATTAGAGGCTCAGCAAGCATTGTAATGTTATCAAGCGAGAATGTCCAAAGCTCTTGATAAGCACATTAAACCTCACTCCTTTCAAGTTGGTGATCTAGTACTTGGTGTAAGAAGACCGATCATCACAACAAGGCATACAAGAAATAAGTTCACACCTAAATGGAATGGACCCTACATTATTAAAGAAGTTTATACAAATGGTGCATACAAGATCGTTAATGAAGACAGACTACGAATTGGCCCAATCAACGGCAAATTTCTTAAGAAATTTTATGCTTAATTTTGTTATGTAAAAAAAAAATAAAAAAAAGTTGAACTATGTTATGACTTGATCCCTATATTATAAAGGGTACGTAAGCAGCTTAAAGGAAACATTAAGTTCAGTCTAGTGAAAAAATGACAAGTTGCATTCAATATAAAAATGAGAAGTCGAACAATCAAAGAATGAAAGTTTTATTATAAACTTCTGGCAAAAAAATAATTAAAATAACATAAATAAATAAGAGGAGGCAGTGAATCATGCATTTAAGGTTCTTCAGCTCCTCTAGTGTGATTTCTAAAGATTCACAAAGTGCTGATAGCATATTAGCATCAACATCTCCAATGATTGAGGCACATTTGAGTTTGTCAAATTCCTCGCAAGTTTTTGAAATCTCATGCTGCTTCCACTTCAGCTCCATGTCATTCTTGGAAATTAGGCTAGAAAGTTTAGCAGACTCGATTCGCACCACCTTTAGCTTTGCTTCTAGTTTAGCCTCCTTGACAGACAGTCGTGTAAGATGACGTTTGAAGGTGCTAGTCTCTGCCAATATACGATGCTCATCAACTCGCAGAGTCTTCACAAAACTTTTTGCCTCCATTAACTGAGCATCCTTAGTTGATTGGAGTAAAAATGAGGAATGTATTTGATTATGGTTCTCGACACCATGGAAGTAACCATCCACAAACTCCCTCAAAATGATAAGGTTGTTGATGCCACTAGTCGCAATTGCATCAAAGATCTTTTGTCCCTATTAAATGTTGCACTCCTTCTTGGAGGTAATCACCGTGTTTCGCAAGCCACCAGACCTTATAATGAGAAGTAATATGTGTGTCTTGGTTAAGGGCAGACGCAGGAAGATATACTTGGGAAAGTGTGTTCTCGTGAACGCAAATCATCTACTAATATCGTACGTTGGAAAAATCGACTTCGAGAATTTTTTTGCTTAAGTTATATGGCACGTCTTGATAAAATCCAAATTGCTGGCTAAAGCGACAAGGACTATAAGGTTCAATAACTGTGGAGGATCCACATTGCGATGCTAGAAAACAAGAGCGAATGCTTATAAAAAATGAAGTATTCCAATTAATTAACTCTCTATCATCCGTTAAGAGTTCGTCTTTATTCTTTGTCTGAAGACACGCGTGTCATGACACATACTTTTCCTTGTGGATATGCGTTTGAGCCTTAAGATTAGTATAATATTTGGCCCCACCTTTACCAGAAAATTCAACCATGCGGGACCCCTAAAACTCCTAGTGGCTTTATATTGAGTGTTGAAGTAAAGAGCAAGCCACCCATGGACATAGTGAAGAGGAAAACAGGCATTGGAATGACCAAGTGATGAAGTAGAATCATGAACTTGGCATAAGTTGCTATAACTATTAGCTAAAACAGGGATGACAAGGCTAAAGTTGTAGCCTTCCGCGATGAGGCTAGCAACCTTAAAGACCTCCTGACGAAGGGAAAGTTTCTTGTCAAAAAACACAAACACACATAGCCAATAAGAGAGAAATGCCGCTAGATAGGTTTTTTCCTTATGATCATTTGTGACGCTTAAGTCAGGAAACACATTGAGTTCAGCTTCAGACTAGTCAGGATGTCTGATGGAAATTCCATCTGGATTATGAGTTGAGCGAGGGCGAGAAGTTTTTTTTGGCTTTCGAGGAGGCGGTTTCAGATACTTTACCTCAGATCGCGTAACCCAGAAAGAGATCCATTCGCTGGATTAGAGAGTGATCCATGCGTTAAGAGACAATTTGATAATAGGCTACAAATAAATGCTCACAACTTTCTGGACATGCGTCAGATGATCCTAATAAGTCTTGGTGACAAGGAATGCTTTCTTCATAAAATCTACCTTTAATAGGGAGTTCTCCTAGCATCCATAAATCCCATAAGGTGATGGACATCTCACCAGCTGAGGTGTGAAGAGTGTTTGTTGAAGGACACCATGCCTCACAAAAAGCCTGAACGATGTCACTATTGCGATCATATGTGTATAGGGAGGCCATCATAACATTAAATAGGGAAGCTCGCTTGAGTACCATCGTATTTCTAGCAACGACAAGCTCTAACCATTCCCAACAATGAGAAAGATAGTAAAATTCTCCATGGACTTTAAGCACATTGCCCCAACGAATTTTTGGGTCTCTTATAATTCGACGACCCAAGATTGATTATGGATTCTCATTTAGAAGCTTGTTGTGAATTGAGGATTCCAGAAACTAAGATGTTAAAGATGAATTTGGGTTTACAAACCGTTCCTTAGACCATTTAGGTAAAAAAATAAAATTGTCCTTCCGTATTTAGGACTCCATAATATTCTCGAACACCCCTTCTCTCACAGAGAGAATGACCTCACTCTTTAAAGATTGATTTTCATCCCTTAGAATACTTAAACACCTTTTGGTCGAATCAGAATACTCAGCGAAGTGCACCATGGTGAAAAGTAGAGTTCCTACACAAAAAAGGGTTTTTAATAATTAAAAAACAAAAAAAGAAGAAGAACAAAGAATAAAGAAGAAGAACAAAGAACAAAGAAGAAGAAGAAGAACAAAGAACAAAGAAGAAGAAAGAAGAAAAGAAGAAACAAAAAAAAGAAAGAAAAAAAAAGTGAAAAAAAGAAAGTTGAAAAGAAAAAAAACTAAAAAAAAGAGAGAGAAAAGAAGAAAAAAGAAAAAGTTCAATCGTTGTAGGCAAAGCAAAACCAAAGTGCCAGAAGCCCGATCGCTGGCGAAGAAGAAGTCCGATCGCTCCTACTACGGAGGTGGATTTGATGGCAAAAGCCTGATCGTTCTCTGGAAGAAGTCGGATCACTGAAAACGAAGAAGCCCGATCGCTCCTACTAGAAAGGTGGATCTGACGATAAAAGCCCGATCGTCCCCTAGAAGAAGTTGGATCGCTAACGGTGAAGAAGCCCAATCGCTTCTACTAGAGAGGTGAATCTGATGGCAAAAGCTCGATCGTCCCCTAGAAGAAGTTGGATCGCTGACGGCGAAGAAGCCCGATCACTAACGATGAAGAAGTCTGATCGCTCCTACTAGGGAGGTGGATCTGATGGCAAAAGCCCAATCGTCCCCTAGAAGAAGTTGGATAGCTTAAGGCGAAGAATTCCTATCGCTGACGACGAAGAAGTCTGATCGCTCCTACTAGAGAGGTGGATTTGCGGCAAAAGCCCAATTGTTCCCTAGAAGAAGTTGGATCGCTGACAGTAAAGAAGTCTGATCGCTCCTACTAGGGAGGTGGATCTGACGGCAAAATCCCAATTGTTCCCAAGAAGAAGTTGGATCGCTGACGGCGAAGAAATCCAATTGCTCCTACTAGGGAGGTGGATTTGACAGCAAAAGCCAGATGGTCCCTTAGAAGAAGTTGGATCGCTAACGGCAAAGAAGCCTGATCGCTCTTACTAGGGAGGTAGATCTGACAGCAAAAGCCCAATCGTCCCCTAGAAGAAGTTGGATCGCTGACGGCGAAGAAGCCCGATTGCTCCTACTAGGGAGGTGGATTTGATGGCAAAAGCCTGATCGTCCTTTAGAAGAAGTTGGATCGCTGAAGGAGAAGAAGCATGATCGATTCTACTAGGGAGGTGGATCTGATGGCAAAAACCCGATCGTCCCCTAGAAGAAGTTGGATCGTTGATGATGAAGAAGTCTGATCGTTGAAGGCGAAGAATCCAGATCGCTTCTACAAGGGAGGTGGATTTGACAGAAAAAACTCGATTGTCCCCTAGAAGAAGTTGGATCGCTGATGGTGAAGAAGCCCGATCATTGACGATGAAGAAGTTCAATCGCTCCTACTAGGGAGGTGGACCTGATGATAAAAGCCCGATCGTCTCTAGATGAAGTTTGATCACTGACAGCAAAGAAGACCGATCGCTCCTACTAGGGAGGTGGATCTAACGGCAAAAGCCTGATCGTCCCCTAGAAGAAGTTGGATGGCTAACGACGAAGAAGTCTGATCGCTCCTACTAGGGAGTGGATTTGACGACAAAAGCCCGATCGTCCCCAAGAAGAAGTTGGATCCCTGACGACGAAGAAGCCCGATCGTTGATGGTGAATAAGCCCGATCCCTCCTACTAGGGAGGTGGATCTGACGAAAAAAGCTTGATTGTCCCTTAGTAGAAGGTGGATCACTGACAGCAAAATCATCTCTGCAAACGATTGAAAAAAAATACAAAAAAAAAAACAAAAAAAGGAGAAGGAAGAGAGAAAGGGAAAATAAAAGCTTTTCATACCTTTCTGTTGCTGGATGAGGAATAAATGGTCAAGGTGTAGGTCTATTTATAAGGCCAACGAATCCAATTCCTAAATGGATTAGGAATGATATTTAATCATTTTTTTAAAAACAAACTCAATTCCTAATGGAATAGGAATGATTTTTTAAAAAAAAAATAAAGAAAAGATAATCCAATTATCTTATCTTATTTTAAATTATTTCATTTTTGGGATAAATCTAGAATTTTTGTTGATTTGAGCCTATTTAAAATATTTAAACATTTCAACACTTTCAACAAAAAAAAAATTATTATTAATTTTATAATTAAAATTTGGGTTCAAAATTTAAGTTAAATTAACTTGCATATATGGTATTTTTTTTATCTCAAATTTAAATCAGAGCCATAAATCCAACTTTATCTCAAGATGGAGGGCCTCATTTTATCTCAAATTAAAATTGGTCATTCCAAATTCTTGTGCATCATCAAGACAAATTGAGGTACGGTAGAAACCTTATCCTTATTTCAAATTAATTTTTTTATCCTCAAATCAAATTAAATCGAGGAGAAAACCTTGAACTTTTCTCAAATTAATTAAGGGTTGGCTATATTCCAGCCCTTATATCAAATTTAAATCAATCTTATGTACTAAATTCATGGTTTGATTCATTTGATATGTTGAATTGAGCAAAAAAATAAAAAAAAAAAGCTCGTATTTTAACTTCAAATTTATCCTTTTTTTAGATTCATTCACCCATATACGTGCATAAATCTCGAAAATGTGGCATTTGTTGAATAGGAAATTTTGAGACCAATCACAAATTGTCACATCATCTATTAAATTAATGGTGAAAAGTGCAAATAATTGAATTTGGAACTAATTAAAAAATTGATATGTATTCCAAATTCAAATTGAAAACCATAAATTGGTCAATTTTGATAATGCCACATGTTTTCATCATAACCGTTGGATCAAATTAATTATTTTGGTTCAATTAAATATTATTTACTTGGACTAAGTTGAATTGAGCCCAAAAATAAACTTAATTGAGCCCAAAGGATAAATATAACCCAAATTTATGTGGTTGAACCCATGGGTCTGGTCCATGAACCAAGTAGGCTTAAGCCCATAAAGCCCACTAGAGAACTCTATAAATATAGGAGTTCTCCTCATTGGTAAGGGTTGTAAATTTTTGACTTCATAAGCTCTAGAGAGAATTCTCCCAAGAACTAGAAAACTCCCTAACTCCTGAAGTCGACCGCCCTCAAAGATTGAAGCTCCTTTGAAGATACAAAAATACAACACCAACTCAAGTTCAACACCACGAATCAAATTTCTCCGAAAATCTCGTGCGAACAGAAGTGGTATATCTTTGTAAGCAATATTACATAATAAGGTAGTATATATGTAACAAATCACATAATATATGTATTGTGGAGTAGTATATATGTAATGATTAAAAAAATATGTGTATGCAGTGGTATATAAATTAAGTATTAAAAATTATAGAACTAAAAAAACACTGAGAACATATTATCTAATATATGCAGGAGTATATATGTAAGAAAACACAAAAATTTACTTCAAAAGATACAGTACCATATGTGTAAAAAAAAAAAAATACAGAACGCATATCCTATAATTTGTGTATACTGAACATGACAAGAAGATGAATTGAAGTAGAAATAACAAATTTCTTGAGAAAAAAAACCATATGCTAAAAAAAAAAGTTAAATATTATACGAAAAGACGAATGAACAAGAAAAGAATACTAACCAATTCAAAATTGTCAAATCAGAAGGAAGAAGAAAGAACAAGTTAATTTTTCTATAAGAATCAAAAAATAAAGGAGCAACGTGTTGATGATGGAATGAAAAAATAAATTTGGTTTATGATTTAAATTGAAAATAATTATTATTATATAATTACCGTATAAAGATACATAATTTATACCATATTTAAATCATAAACTAGTAATAAATATTACATTAATAAATATAAATATATATGATATAATAATTAAGGAAGTTACAATTGATATAATAAATTAGGAGGTTGATATTTAAGAAATTTTTTTAAAAGATTTTTTAAAATATTAAAAAATTATTTAAGATTTACGGATTTAATTTATTTTTAAATAATTAAATGACGGTAAAAATTGTCCAAAAATACCACGATTTCCTAGCTTAGATAATAATTAAAAAATTAGAACATTTGTGAAATATCATAGATAATTTAGGTCTTTCCGCTAAATCTTTCTAAATTTTATTTAGGTTTCTCACACTTATCTTCTAATAGTCCACTTTGTAGTCCATCAAAATGTTCAAAATACTTGTTTTTACATCATCAACTTTGCTTATGTAGAAGATGTTTTAATTTTTGCATTGGTTTTTCTTTCACTTAATTGTATATAAAATTAAATAAACTTTTTTAAGAGAATAGTGGATACAAATTGGTATTAGATGTTAGCATAAATACTTTGAATCTATATAATAGATTAACTCAAGATCATCATTCATGCTAAATTGTCTAGAATAAATTACATTATCAAATTCCATCCTAGAAAATTGATGATGGCTATAAAATGGCTATTGTTTTCTTCAACCAAAACTTCGAATGCCCTTAGTGAGATTTTTCTCTTGATGGGATAAAAGAAAGACTGAGTGCTTATTGTCTTAGTATATTGGAGACCACAACCCTAAGTCTTTTTATATATACTAATTCAACTAGGATTCTCATTAAATCTTAATCATTCTAGGAATAGACTTCTACCGATTGAGTTCATACTCAATTAGGAATCTTGGGCCTTAATGAAATAGATCACATACTCGGCCCAATTTAATAATATAACCTAATATGATAAATTATTAATTCACATACATAGTCCACACTTTAATTATACATATTATTTAAATGCGTCTAACAATCTCCCACTTGGGCTATGTTTGTATTCCTCATATAATTAAATCACATAACCTTAAGTTTGCATAAACATGTTATTTCAATAATTGAATTCCGCTTTAGTTCATTTTGGTCCATCTACATCAACATGGAATCAAGACGACTTTTGTCACTATCCTTGTAACTAAATCTTCCTTGATCACCAATTTCAATACATTCAATGACATAGATCAAGTCTGGATGGATAGCATGGAAACTACACTCGAAGTGATCTAGATCATAATTCATGTTTCTAACTGATCAAAATTCTTTAATGAGATAATTCTTAAGAACTTTATGCTAAACTGCATTTGTAAAATTGTATGAATGACTAACAAGTTCAGATAATAAAACATAAATCATCAACTTTATTTTATATAGAAAATAAACAAATCAAGGTCAAAAATAAACAAATCAAGGTCAAACAACATTCTCAATAACAAACTTCCACTAAACCATGGAAGCCGAAAATTGACTAACACCAATATGTGCAACATACTTATGGAAAACTTTAGTGCTGAACCTTTAGTCAATGAATCTGTCACCATCGAGTTTGTTCTTTATGTGTTCTATTAAAATTTAACCACTTTGTACTCTTTCTTTCACAACTAGAAGTTTTACGTCTATATGCTTTGACTTTTGTATTGCTTATGTTGTTATTGGAATACATCACTGCTGACTTATTGTCATAAAATAATACTAGTGGTCTTTGCCAACCACTATTTGCAGCCAAGTGACAAAATTTCACAACCATATTCCATGGCTAGATGTCTTATAACATGTTATAAACTTCACATATGTGGTAGAAGAAGACATATGTGTTTGTTTAACACTTTTCCAAAATACAACTTCTTCCACCAACATGAAGTTATAGCCTGAAGTGGATCACAAAATGTACTGGCATCCAATATAATCGAAATCAAAATATCAAATGATCTCCAAAATTTATGATATCTGATAAGTGAGTATATGATCTTTTGTTCTTGGTAAATACCTTATAATCTGTTTGGCTGCTTTCCATATATCCATCCCTAAGTTGCTCTAAACATCTGCCTAACACTCCAAGTATGAATGCAACATCTGGATGTGTGCAAATTTGAGCATGCATTAGACTTCCAACACCCGATAGATAGGGAATCTTCTGCATCTCCTTAATCTCGAGTGTGGTCTTTTGGTATTGACCTAAACGAAATAATTTATCACATTTAGCAAAAGGGGTATCTCCCAGTGCACAATCTTTTTAAGTGAAATCTACTCAATTTTTTTTTAATATAGTTCTTTTGTAATAATCTTAAAATACCTTGAGAGCAATTTCACAATATTTCAATTCCTAATACAAAAGAAGCATCACCAAGATCCTTTATCTCAAAATTCTTTTTGAGAGACCACTTAGTGTCATGCAATAAACCTACATCATTACTTTCTATGAGTATGTCATCAACATTTATAATACCAGGAAGATAGATTTACTCCCATTGAACTTGTGAAATACACAATCTTCCACTATATTCACCTCAAAATCAAAAGAGGTAATTATTTCATGAAATTTGTGATACCATTGATGAGATGTTTGTTTAAGCCAATAAATGGATTTCTTCAATTTGACCCCATAGACTTTGAATTATTAGTTATGAAGTTTTCTGGTTGTACTATATAAATCAACTCATCAATGTTTCTACTGATAAACACAGTTTAAACATCCATTTGGTGTAGAACTAAATCAAAGTGAGCTACCAATGACATGATTATCCTGAAAGAGTATTTCAATGAAACCGAAGAGGAAGTCTCTTTGTGCAATCAATGTATTTCTTTTGACTAAAACACTTTGCGACAAGTCAAGCTTTATATCTTTTGATTTGCCTTGTATATCCTTTTTTGTTTTAAATATCCATTTACAACCTATGAGATTCACTCCTAATGGAAATTCAACAAGTTCCCAAACGTCATTTTCTTTCATGAAATTTATTTCCTCGCATTTAGCAACTTTTTAGAGTTAGAAATTTGTAGAGCTTGTTGGAAGTTGATGGGATCATCTTCCATTATGCTCATATCATCTTGATGTTCTTGAGGCAACACAATATAATCATCTGAAATTGCACTTCTTTTTTCTCTAGTGGACCTCCTTAGTGGCACTTCTTGAGGTTGTTGAATTTGAAATTCAGGTTCAACAGGGACTTCATTGTTGTCTTGTTCTATAATTGGTTTCATAGTGAAGTCAGAAATTGGAGCTTGAACATCATTTATGCCCACATTAGAAGAGAAACTAATTCCTCTTCAAAGACAACTTTCTTTATGTTATCTTTCCCCTCAAACCGAACATCCTTTGGAGACCCATTTTTAATTCGAGTATAGGAAGTAAAATTTTGGCTAAAAGTACTCTAGAAATTGATGATTGAATAAATCCGCAGAAAGGATTAAGCAATAAAATCTTTTATTGTTAGTATAAGTTTTGTGATTAAGAAGTTAATTCGCAAGGAAGTTTTGAGAAAAGAAGGGTTTACAGTAAAATCTATAAGTCTAAACGCTCTCAATAGATAGTCCGCATAAGTTTTTGACTAAAATGACTATGCGTTTGGGTAGTCTTCGGGATAAGAACCCAGAGTTTCATGATTAAGAAGTCTGCGAGGAAGCCTTGAAATTTAAATTCGTTATAAGTGTTCTAAGCGAGTAAAAGTTGGTTAGTTCGCGAGGAAGGTTTCTTGTAAAAATATAACCACGCGATAAGGTTATTCACGAGAAGTGTTAAGTGGTTAAAGTTATTTGTGGTATGGGGTTAGACGAGAAGTAAGGTCTGGCTAAGAAAATAATAAACTTGATTTGACAGGGATTAACGTGTAAGATTAAGAAAATGTCTCTTTCCTCCCCACGAGAAGAGAAGGAAGAGGAGGATTTTCGTTAAAGTGTGGTAAGTGGTTTTCTTCTTAAATGTTTTGTGGTTCCGCTTTACTATTTTGAAAGATGATTTCAAATGAGAAAGTGTTCCAAAAAGAGATTTCTATGAAAATTTTATGTATTCTAGCATTATAAAAATCATGTTAAAGCTTGATTTGATGATTACGATTTCCATGCTATGAAATGATTTTCAAACTATTAGTTGATTCATTTGATGATGCTAACTTTTATGTTTAGATAAAGAGTCAAGTCCACCATGAGGTGTACGGATTACATGGTGATAAGAAGATGGATTATACGTTGAAAGGAGCGTATAAAGCTTAGTAGTATGAGCAACAAGAACGAATTTGTATGTTCTTAGATGCTGTTGATACAGTAGTCAAACGCGAGGTAGTGAGACCAGGCGTAGAGAACGATTTGTGATCCTTGGCGAAAGGAATGAATGTTAACTAATGTGTGTTTATGTGAAATTGTTATGTTATGAGTATGTTTGTTAAGCATAAAGAAAGGTTTATGAGAGATGAAATGATTTGATGTTATTTATGCAAAATGATGTTTATAAAAAGGTATTGCGAAAAGGATTTTATAAAACCTCATTGTCTTTTAGACATTCTTTCAAAAATTCATCTTCCCAGATCATGCGTTTAGGCCAAGTAGAGAAGAAGGTTAGAGGATTTGCGGCGAGATGACTCCAGACTTTCTGGAAATAGTTAAGCATTGGTTATTTGGTCAATGTGTAATTATGTATCAAACGCCTATTATTAATAAAATTTTATGTATTCTAGCATTATAACAAACTCACATCCTATTCCTACTACTTCGGCATTTTTGTAGCAGCTAATAGTTCTTGGGTCCAATTTTCTTTTGTTAGGTCTACAAGGCCTAACCAAAATTGGACAACCCCAGACGTGAAGATGCCTATTACTAGGTTTCTTCTTTGTCCACAACTCATAAAGCAGTTTTAGATAGTGCTTTTAGGCAGTCTATGCTACTGTCTTTAGTGTCTCACCTTAGAGGGATTCTGGTAAAGAAGAATGACTAATCATACTTCTTACCATATCCTTAAGTGTTTTATTTTGTCTTTCCGCCATACCGTACATTCATGTTGGGTTTCTCGAGCATAGTGTATTGCAAAACGACTCCACATCCTCTAGGTATTTAGCAAAGGGTCCTAAACGTTGTTCACTTAATCCATCACATCTATCGTAGTATTTACCACTATGATCAGACTTGACAGCCTTAATTTTCTTTCTAAGTTAAAGTTCAACTTCAACTTTAAATAACTCGAAAATGTCCAAATATTGAGACTTTTCATGAATTAAATATAGGTACGCAAATCTTGAATAGCTATCTATGAACATAATAAAGTATTGTTGTCCATTCAGACAAGTTGTAGGGAATAGGCCACAAATGTTTCTATGTATAAGTTCTAAAACGTCTGAACATCTGTTGGCACTTAATCTGTGAGGCCTTGGTCCATGAGAAAGGATGCGAATGAAGAATAGGAAATGTGAAGAGAAAAGCGTAAGTCCAAGGTGAGTGACGCAATAAGAATAGCTGGCAAGAGGGAAGCATGCGTTGGGCGCCAAGAGTGAGGCGTTTAGCAGGATACTGCGAGAAGAAGTGAGACAAGGAGGTAAATGTCTTCTCAATGTGACATGAAAACTCGTTGTAAGAAAGAGAACGATGGTGACTTTCTCAGGAAGAGAAAAGGACAGTTCGACTATTTAAGAGTTTGGCTTCTTAAGGAGATAAAGTGTGTGACTGAAGAGAAAATCAAATCACTGCTAATGGATAGACTACGTGTCGAGTTTTGTGAGATCCGTTTTTAATTTGAGTATAGGAAGTAAAATTTGGCTAAAAGTATTAAAGAAATTGGCGTTTTAATAAATCCGCTGAAAGGATTGAGCGATAAAATCTTTTATGGTTAGTATAAGTTTTGCGATTAAGAAGTTAATTCGCGAGGAAGTTTTGAGAAAAGAAGGATTTCCAGTAGACCTATAAGTCTAAACGCTCTCAAAAGAAAGTCTTCGCGTAAGTTAAGTGAAGTTTTGACTAAAACGACTAGGCGTTTGGATAGTCTTCACGATAAGAACCAAGGGTTTCGCGATGAAGAAGTCTATGAGAAAGCCTTGAAGGTTTAAGTTCACGATAAGTGTTCTAAGCGAGTAAAAGTTGGTTAGTTCCCGAGGAAGATTTCTTGTAAAAATATAACCATGCGATAAGAGTTATTCGCGAGAAGTGTTAAGTGGTTAAGGTTATTTGCGGTATGGAGTTAGGCGAGAAGTAAGGTCTGGCTAAGAAAATGTCAAATCTGTTTTGATAGGGGATAATGCGTAAGATTAAAAAGTTAAAGCATGGCTGGATTGAGTATTAAATTTACACTTGTAAAGTTTTAAGCAGGAGCTGGAAAATTGAGAAGGGTTTAAGCATGACTAAGATAGTTTAAGGGCTCTATAAATAGAGGACTTGGTCATTAGTAAGCATAGAGAGAGAGAAAAAAGCTCTGCTATTTTGCTTTGGTGAGAACAGGAAAAACAAAATATTAAGTACAATTATTTGTTCCATGAGAAGGCTCCACGAGAAGAGAAGGAATAGGAGGATTTTTGTTAAAGTGTGGTAAGTGGTTTTCTTCTTAAAATTTTTGTGATTCTGCTTTACTATTTTGAAAGATGATTTCAAATGAAAAAGTGTTTTAAAAAGAGATTTCTACGAAAAGATTATATGTGTTTAAAACATGATTTATAATGTTAAAGCTTGATTTGGTGATTACAATTTTCATGGTATTAAATGGTTTTCAAACCTTTAGTTGATTCCTTGAGATGATGCTAACTTTTATGTGCACTTAAAAAGTTAAGGCCACCAAGGAGTGTACGAACTGCATGGTGATAAGAAGCTGGCTTATGCGTTGAAAGGAGCATATAAAGCTTAACGGTTTGAGCAACAAGGATGACTCTGTATGTTCTTGGATGTTGTTGATACAGTAGTCTAACGTGAGGTAATGAGACCAAGCATAAAGAACGATTCGGAATTCTTGGCAAAAGGAATAACTATTAACTAATGTGTGTTTATGTGAAATTGTTATGTTATGAATGTGTTTGTTAAGCATAAAGAAAGGTTTATGCGAGATGAAATGATTTGATGTTATTTATGCGAAATGATGTTTATGAAAAGGTATTGCGAAAAGTATTTCATAAAACCTCACTAAGTATTTTAGACTTATTCTTTCAAAACTTCATCTTCTAGGATCACGCGTTTAGGCCAATTAGAGAAGAAGCTTGAAGGATTTGCAGCGAGAGGATTCCAGATGTTTTGGAAATAGTTAGGCTTTGGTTATTTGGTCAAAGTGTTGTAATTATGTATCAAACGCCTGTTATTAATAAAGTATAGGTTTTGGTAGGTATTTATTTTACTTGGTTTTTAGGTTGACCACTGTTATGTTTTGAGTTTTGTTGATAGTATAAAAGGAGTTAAGAATAAGATTTTACTGTAAGAAAATTTTAAAGTTGTAACAAACTCACATCCTATTCCTACTACTTTGGCATTTTCGTCGCAGTTTGATTTGAGGTGTGACAATTTTGGTATCAGAGCGATACGTTCTTCGAGAAAGAATAAATAAATTTGGGTAGAGAGACCTAAAAGTTGAGTATTTGTTGGAAGATTTGGAACAACGATGGATTCAGAAGCTTATTCTGTAAACCTTGGCGTTTTATTGCCACTGCCTGAGGGAAATTTTGGAATAGAAAGGTTCAAAGCGTTAGGAGCCACTAAGTTTGGTGGAACAACTAAATCGAAAGAAGCTGAAAAATGGTTACGGACGTTAGAAAAGTGCTTTCTTGTTATACAGTGTTCGAAAGAAAGAAGGATGGATTTAGCTGCATTTTTATTACAAGAAGAGGCTGAAGACTGATGTATCTTAGAAGAAAGCAGATGAGGAAGGATGTCTTGGAAAGAATTCAAGGAAATATTTAATGGCAAATATTTTCTAGTTTCGTATAAAAAGAAAAAAATCATATAAAGGGATAAATGATTGTGTAAGAGGATTGAATGTGAAGGGATAAGAGCCTTGTGGTAGCAGAAGATTTTACAGAACCATTCCTCAATTTAATTTGAGAATCTCAAAATACTAGTACATTGGCAAAATAATATATAAACAATTCTTCTTATTACGACTTAAAGGCTAAGCATGCTTTCTAATTATAGATTAGAGAAAGAAAAACTTACTTGTTTGACGTCTCTGAATCTACAAAATAAATCTCTAAATTGAGACACCACTCGTTAGAGACATTCTTATCCTCTGGAATGAGATTGGTTTGTGAGAACCAATTGGGATAGGAAAAAGTTTAGATATTTTTTAGAGAAACTCTTGCAGAAAAACAAAATTATTAGTTTTTTTTTGTTGATTGAATCGTTAAAAAAATATGTTTTCTTCTAGATATTTATAACTCTCTTCCTTCTTGGAATAGGAAACAAAGTAAGAGAGAATCATGGGATTCTATTAATTTTAAAATATCAAATTAATAGAAATTTCAAATCAACTAATTAATTAACCATTAATCAATTAGTTAATAATTAATTAAATATTATTTAATTATTACATAAAACGTATATATACAAATACAATAAACTAGAGCATCTTCATACCCATTACACATCTCCTACTTGCCCTAGATTACCTAATGTACATAACTCGCAGACTTAGACTTTCTACGAGACTCTCGAACACTTTAGTTGTGAGAGTCTTAGTAAATGGATCAGCAATATGCCCCACTATTATCTCAATATAAAGTGATGGGCATGTTCATGTTTGGAAAAACTTCCAAATCATGCAGGAACTTCTTGAGCCAAACTGCTTCTTTTGCTGCTTCACAAGCAGCGACGTACTCAACCTCCATAGTAGAGTCTGCAATGCATCCTTGCTTGATGCTACGTCATACCACAACTCCTCCGTTTAGGGTGAACACTGATCTCGATATGAATTTCCAAGAATCCTTATCGGTTTGGAAATTAGAGTCAGTTTATCCTGTAAGGATTAAATCCTTAGCTCTATACACAAGCATGTAGTTTCTCGTTCTCCTTAGATACTTGAGAATAATTTTAACCGTCGTCCAGTGGTCTAATCCTGGGTTGGACTGATATCTACTAACTATTTCCATTGCATAGCAAATGTATGGCCTAGTGTAGAGCATATCATACATTAAGTTGCCCACAACTGAGGCATAGGGAATACGTCTCATATCCTCAACTTCTTAAGGTGTCTTAAAACACTGTTTCTTAGCCAAGTGAACCCCGTGCTTGAAAGATAATAAATTCTTCTTAGAGTTTTGCATCGAATATCGAACCAACATTTTATCGATATAGGTTGCCTGGGACAGTGCTAGCTTTTTGTTATTATGATCCCTTATGATTTGGATCCCTAGAACATATTGTACCTCTCCCAAATCTTTCATTTGGAATTAGGCTGCTAGCCAAGTTTTAACGTCAGATAGATATCCTACATCATTCCTAATGAGAAGGATATTGTCCACATAAAGTACTAAGAAAGCTACTTTACATTTGTTCATTTTCTTGTATACACAAGGTTCATGAACGTTTTGGTTAAAACAGTAAGATTTGATCGCAGTATCAAATCTAATGTTCCAAGATCTACATGCTTGTTTTAACCCAAAAATGGATCGATTCAGTTTGCAAACTTTTTGCTTCTAAACTTGGGTTATGAACCCCTCAGGCTGAGACATAAAGATGCTCTCTTCAAGATTGCCATTTAGAAAAGCAGTCTTGACATCCATTTGCCATATTTTATAATCATAAAAAGTGGCTATGGACAAGAAAATCCTTATAGATTTTAACATAGCAATAGGGGAAAAAGTTTCCTCATAGTCAACCCCTTCCCTCTTGCTACAAGTTTAGCTTTGAAGGTCTGTACCTTCCCATCTAAATCTGTCTTTCTCTTATAGATCCATTTGCACCCTATAGGTTTCACCCCTTCAGATAGATCTACAAGCTCCCACACTGAATTGAAGTACATAGACTCCACTTCAAGGTTCATCGCTTTGACCCATCAGTTCTTGTCTACATCATTCATTGTCTGTTTATAGGACAATGGATCCTCAATGCCATCATCTGGTATGACAACCTGAATTTTAGTTAAACCCAAGTAATGGTTAGGTTGTGATACAATTCTCCCACTGCATCGAGTCATTCTTGACGATTGAAAAGGATGAGACTGATCTGAGGTGTTGATTTCATCAACTCTTGATGAAGGACCATCTTCATCAACAACCCTTATTAATTCAACAGTAGCTTTACTTAATATTGATTCATCATGTGGTCTTCTTCCAAGAAAGTAGCATTTTTCGATACAAACACTCTGTTTTCTTGTGGATCGAAGAATAGACCACCTCTCGTTTCTTTAGGGTAACCAACAAATTGGCATAAGTTGAACGTTTTTCCAACTTGGGATTTGTCACTAATACGTGAGATGGACAATTCTAAATTTTGAAGTGACTTAAGCTAGGTTTACGTGCTCTCTATAGCTCAAAAGGTGTTTCAGAAACACTCTTCGAGGGAACATTGTTCAAGATATGAACTACAGTCTCCACTGCATACCCCCAAAATAAGCTAGGCAATTAAGCATACATCATTGAACGAACCATGTCTAACAAGGTTCTATTTCTCCATTCTGATACACCATTTTGTTGACGTGTACCAGGTGCTGAGAGTTGGGATTGGATTCCAGGTTCTATCTTATAGTCCTGAATTCTCAAATCCATGTACTCTCCACCTCGATCAAATCAAAGTGTTTTAATTTTTTTTACTCAATAGATTTTCAACTTCAGCCTTATACTCCTTGAACTTTTAAAGAGCTTCAGACTTATGTTCCATTCAGTATAAATAACCATACCTTGAATAATCATCTATAAAAGAGATGAAGTATTCAAAACCTCCTCTAGCTTTTACATTCATCGAACCACAAAGGTCTGAATGTATAAATTCTAGAGGCTCTTTGGCTCTATAACCTTTTTTAGTAAAAGGTTTTTTAGTCATCTTTCCTTAAAGAGAAGATTCACATAGAGGCAATGAATCATCTTCTAACTCATTTAGAAGTGCATTTTTTATCAATCTTCTAATCCTATCGAGATTAATGTGACCTAATCTTAAATGCCAAAGATAGGTATTGTTATTAAGAGAAATTTGTTGCCTTTTATTTAAAGTATTAGAAGTTTTAAACATCCCATGATTTAAAATTGCTTTTGCTTCATTAGGTCTTAATATATATAAATTGTCTTCAAGCTTAGTTGAACAAATATTTACATCATCCTTAGAAATGAACGCTTCATTCAAAGAAAAGGACACATTATATGATTGTTCAATAAGGCAAGAAATAGATATAAGATTCCTTTTAATCTTAGGAACTATGTACAAGTTTTCTAAAAACAGGAATCTATTTCTGAAAGACAACTTAACATCTTCCACTGCACGAGTTGAAATGATATCTCTCGTTCCAACCTTGAGAGTCATCTTACCCTTTCCGAGCTGCTTAAAGGAACTAGTTTCCTTTAAATAAGAGCAAACATGGCTAGTGGCTCATGAATCAAGTATCTAGGCATTTTGGTCATTTTTCACTAAACATGTTTCTAAAACATGTAAATGATATTAACCTTCTTTTTTATTCTTCTTAAACATCTTTAGGAGAGATTCAATGGTCTGACGTGCAGTGACCATGGTCTTGTGTTTCTTGCTTAGTATGTCAGACATACTAGACAAGAGATAGACGGGGGCCTTGTCATTGGCCTTTGTCCAATGGTTATATGAATCCCTGACATTCTGAGATACATTTCGAGCAGGGAAAGGAGGGCATTCCTCCATTAAGACGTAACGTAGATCATCATTAACCAGAATCATATTCAGGTTTGACTTCCACGTCGCATAATTTTCATCGGTTAATTTTTCATTTTTAATCAGTTGAATAATTGAATAAGAGATGATGAAACAACCAATTGACAGTATTAGTTATCTTTGTCTTAATCCATTACACAAAATAATTCAATCAATTCAGAAAAAACAAGCAATCAAATAACCCTAATCAAATAAATGATTTAGTTTTTGCAACGATACTTTAGAAGTTTAGAGCAACAACCACTGGAGGGTGATCGGCTACTCCTCTCTTGAATTGAGACAATCTCAACTAATTCATTCCGTCAGTGTGACTCTACCATTTTCATATTCCAGAGGTACGCTTCATTAGACTACCGAAAGAAAAGACAATTGTTGAAGATTAACCTAAGAAATCCTATCCATTTCTAGAGTTTGAGTTGTTCCGACTTCTACCAATCAGGCCCCAGGGCGACATGCAGGTGGATCATAGAAATCTCACGGTGTAACCTAATGGAGAAGACCGTAGGATACATTGACACGCGTCTTTCTCCCCCTTACTATGAACATTTCCCCTTCTCATACAAACACTCTCCGAAGGGAGGCTGCTCCCAGGGCGACACGAAGCCGAGACTGAATCTCACATGTGAACTCTTAGGAACGTGAGAGCTAAAAATTGATATATCATATATACCATTTTTCTCTGACTAAAATTACTATTAATTTACGATTTGTTGTACTTAGCTAAATTCTAACAAAATTAATCTATCTAAGTCTATTCTTATTATAAATCTTATAATAAAACTTTACTCTAAAGTTTCAGGTGCATTAAACTATTTAATCTACCTAGTGGCATCTCATGCTTAGTAGGAATAAGATTAATTCAACGCCGATTCTGGGTCAGTTCCCAAATAGGAGGTGTTCCATAAACCGTCAACTTAAGTACCCCCAGCCTTAGACAGAACTTTACCGGTGGAGTTCCCTTATAACCTTAAATCCTATTTACTCGTAAAGTTTCTAAGTATATTTAACCATTTAATTTACCTAGTGGCATCTTATGCTATTAGGAATAAGATTAATTCAATGTCGGTTTCGTCTCAGTTCCCAGGTAGGAGGTGTTCCGTAAACCGTCAACTTAAGTACCTCTAGCCTTAGATAGAACTTTACCGGTAGAGTTCCCTTACAACCTTAAATCCTATTTACTCTTAAAGTTTCTAGGTATATTAAATCATTTATTTTACCTAGTGGCATCTTATGCTAATAGAAATAAGATTAATTCAACGCCGGTTCTGACTCAGTTTCTAGATAGGAGGTGTTCCCTAAACCATCAACTTAAGTACCTCCAGCTTTAGACAGAACTTTACCGGTGGAGTTTCCTTATAACCTTCAATCCTATTTGTCCTACTTACTTTCATTAAACTAAAATAAGACATAATTCTAATTCTATTAGAATTAATGTGATCCTAGGTCTATTTAATTTTAAACAATTTAAAATTAAATCAAATTAAATCAAATTAATCCTAAGATCCTATGTTTGCATGTAACTCTTTATTATATGTTGACGTTTCTAATTATCAAATTTTATAGCTATTAGAAAATTAATTAATTAGTCTTATAAGATGCATAACATTACATTAATATAAGAATTATATTAAACCATGGATGTATTATGCTCAATGCAAACTGATTTTCATCTTAATTAAAATCAACCAAGCATACACAAGACATTTATTTAAATATAACAAATTATATTTAACTAAGTAATGTCATGCATCATGCTTATCAAATTTCATATATTTAAAATATCAACATATTTTAAATAACTCATGAAATTCAAAATCATGCATTAATATCATATACTATAACATTTATAATATATAAAAATGCATGAACATGCTTAACTTGAGGTGAGATTTATCTAAATGACATCCATAAAGCATTTAAATACCAATTGAACCTGTAAATTAACCCCTAAGATAAAATAATGCAATAAATTACAATCATCAAGCCTTAAAATACCCTAAAATTGCTTCTAAAGCTTCAAAACCGATCTCAAAACCTTCAAAAAGCTTCAAATAGGACCCAAAAACCTTGAACCGACCCAAAAATCAGCTGTATCAATGTTGCGGCAAATATTGACCCACTTAATTATATCTTATTCTCAATCCATATCATGCATATATTTATTATTTTTAAATTTTTATGCAGAACATGAAAACAGACTCCGATATGAACCCAACGAGACAAAAATCATCTAAATCGGAGTTCAAACAAAGGACAATAGGAAAAACAAAAAATCGGGAGCATTTTAGTAAATAAACCACTGACAAGAAAGATAACCATTTCTCAATTTAATTTGGAAATCTCAAAATACGAGTACATTGGCAAAATAATATAGAAACTAGTTTTCTTATTAAGACTTAAAGGCTAAGCATGCTTTCTAATTATAGATTAGAGAAAAAAAAATTTACTTGTTTATATCTCTAAATATATAAAGTAAATCTCTAAATTGGGACACCACCGTCGGAGACCTTACTATCCTCTGGGATGAGATTGGTTTATGGGAACCTTAGGATGAGAAAAAGTTCAGAGATATTTGAGAGAAACTCTTTTCTTTTTGTAGAGAGCAAAAATATTGACTTTTTTTCTTGATAAATTCGTTAAATTAAATTATTCTCTTCTAGATATTTATAACGCTCTTTTTTTCTTGGCATAGAAAAATGAGTAAGGGAGAATCATGGGACTCTATTAATATAGAAATATCAAATCTACTAATTAATTAACCATTAAACAAATATATAATAAATAATTAAATCATATTTCATTCAAATCTTATTTGAATGAATATCTCTCCAATATCTTATAGATTTATATTAATTTAATTAAATAAAACTAAACTATTAATTAATTCTCCAATTAATTAATAGCTAAATTAAATATCTTATATTTAACTTAAATTAAATTTGAATTATATTCAAATATAAGTTTCTCTCCTAACCAATAATTTTAATATGAATCCAATTCACATTAAATTAATATTTGAACTCTTTCAAATATTTTATCTCTCATAAATTAATTTTGAATCATATCCAAAATTAAATTTATATAATAAAGTTTGATAAACTTTATATTATAATGTATCACTATACATTAAACTAATTTCCAAAGTAAATTTGAACATTTCAAATTACAACCAATATAAATAAATCACACTACCCTTTATAAGCTAGGAAGGAGACCTAATGGACTACAGATCATAAGCTACAACGATCTGAGATTACTTGGCTAAACTCATTAACCACATTGATCACTGAGTAATGCACTTTCATTAAATAATACGTATCTATACTGCTTAGTGTGTTAGTTGAGCTACATTTCTACACTTGGCAAGTCTATGTCGCCAACTACCCGAGAGGATGTGTAGCAAGGACGTGGCTAACACACGTAAGGAAGAGTTTTCTCAACCTTGCGAGAGGACTTCCTTCATTTGTATCCCAAAAGGCAAACAAGTGTAGACTAAGACACCAAGAGGTTGTTGTCCTTAAACGTGAAACACACTAAGTAAAATAAATAAGTATTAATAGATATAAACCATTTAGTCAGTCTTAGTCATTTGGATTCTCAGACAAAAACCAAGTGTTGTGTTCAACGACTCCGAGAGGAGCACGCATTAAACATAAGATAGCTTGATGGGTTATATCGCAGTGAGGTGGTCATATAGCTTATTCTCTTGATAACATCAGATCCTCCTTCACCTCCTTCATAACGCAAGTTAGTTCGCTCAATCTTCCATCTTGCCATAATTTATGCTCTTGTGCATGAGTCTCTAGGTGCTAGTAAATAGCTTCGGTTCTTTTTATATATTCTTTTACTGCAATCATCGTAACGTAATCAATGAGTAGACCCTAGAACTAATGTCTTGAAACAATTTCTTGTGTTCGATCCTGGATCTCCAGGTAAACCTGCTTTTTCGCTTGCACTTGGACAAGCAGTAGGAAAACTTGTACTCAACGAGGACTTATGCATAATACGATGAAGAGAGACATAGTAAGCGTCTTACATTCTATGATCATGACCTATGACTCATCACCTAGAATTGAAGCATGCTATACAGAGAGTTGTGGTGAGCACATTACGTGCAATGACCAGGCTCAGTAATGTATTCCAATTGCACTATACACACACGAAATTATTAAGTCCAAATTTAGACAAGCACAAATGTAAACCACCAATGACACATTGACTAATGGAAAATAAAAATATGATGGATTGAAAAAGGTATAAACATAAAATATATATCAAAGAATGTAGGCCTTCGGCCATTGTACAATATGAACAGTATATATTACAAAGAATACAAAAATAGGAAGAAAAGATAATGGAAAAGTATTAGAAGTTAGGTGAAATGGAAGATGATCTTCTCTCCATTCAAACTCTAAGCTCTCACTCACAGTATGACCAGAGAAGGAGAAGAAGACCACTCTTTACAGATGGCAAAAAAACTATTCCTTTAAGCTACTCTCTAGGTTTTGGCCCCTTCAGGCCTCAAACATAAATAGCTCATTCAAGCATCCTTCTGGCCTATGGCCGCCCCCCCTTTTCCTTGCTAGTGATGGAGTCCTTTTATAAGCAACTTTCAGCGGGAAACTTAAATTCTTCTGAGCATGTCAGCGTCGATTGCACCAATGCAAAGTCAAATCAACTTCAACTACTATTCTTGTCTTCTAGTGCATCTTTCTCGCGTGATGACATGGTTCCTTGCCTAAAGATGTTAATCCCCAGAAGGTTCATATAGCATAACATTTGCTCGAGCTCCTCTGTGACTCATTGGTTCCTTTATATTAATCATGCGTTAAGACACTATAATAATGGTAAAACAGGCATGAAAGCTTATGTAAGATCCATTTCTAAATACTTATGCAATTTCAATATAAATTACGCATTTTGATATGTTTCTTCTTCATTTTGGCCTCATTATTCTATAAAAGAGGCTACAATAACTTGTATTTCTACAATTTGTCAGTTTTAAAACTAAAATTCTAGAAAACTGAAACATAGACGCGAAAGCAAAATTGAGTTCCTATATGACATATCACGGACCCTTCTTGTCGCTTGTCAACTTTCCAAATCCTCTACTTTGCCTGAAATATTAAACATAGAAAAGAGTGAGTATATAAATATACCTATTAAGGGACCTACTACTGGTCCCGCTAGGTGATCTGTTAACTTCCTGTTAGAAACATAATAATAGTGTTGTGTGTCCAATGGAGCACACCTGGGCTACTGAGATCATATGAACACCCCTAATCGTAGCGACTCTGTAGGAACACCCTTAGTCGTGCGAATGATTGTAGATACACACTAAGTGAGACCGTACGAACACCCATAATCGTGCAAGTGACCATTAGGAACACCTCTTGTCATGCGAATGATCGTAGGTACACACTCCTAAACATGTCTGTGATAAGTAGGTACACCTCTAATGGTGCGAGTGGTCTCGTTGGAACACCGCTAGTTGTGCGAATGATCTCGTATATATAGTAAAAATATCCCCTAACTGTGCATGTGATTTGAAGGTACATCTCTAAATCGTGCAAGTGGTTCCGTAGGAACACTTATAATCGTGCAAATGACTCCATATATAGGATCACAATACAGGTGGGGTAAAGCTCAATAAAAGTTAACAGATACACTATAGTCCAAAGCATGTAACATATCATAAATATCATAACATGACATGTATATCAATCATATCGCCCTTATCATGTGATTAATATATCATACGTCATAACATATCAGTCATCAACATCAACACATTATGCATCTTAGCTACATCAGTGCATAAGGGAAAATACATGCAAGCTCTTAAAATTTAATTTGAAGGTCCAGTAGTAGAATCTCTTACCTGAGATTAGCCAAACAAAATACTCCCTAGCTGACAGTAAAAATTCTCCAATTAATTTGATCCTAAAATTGAGGTTAAAACCAATTCAACCTTGATGAAAAAAATTCATCACTTAAATGTTCAAGCTTGCCAAAGGAATCATCCAAAGACATGCAACCAAAATCAATTTCAATAATAAACTTAATTTAAAGTCTCAATTAATGTTTAATGGGTATTAAATTCCAACATAAAACACTCACATAACTTACCAATCTTAACAAAACAGGTGAGGCGGCGACATAAAGTTATATGAGTGAAGAAGATGAAGAACCTTTTCTTTTTCTTTTTCCTTTTATTTTCAATTTAAGCATCCCAGTGCTATTTATAAATTCAAATAATTATAATAATATTTATCATTGTTATTTTCTTTTCCTTTTAGGATATATATATATATAATACTAATATATACATATATTTTTATCCCCATTATCTTTTTTCAATAAATTCCTTTAATGCACAAAATCTTAGACATTTATAACCATTAATAATAATAATAATACTTTATTATTATTATTATTCTCTCACCAAATATATAATAAACATATATATTTATTTAAATCATTATTCCATCTCCTAACTAAATCTATCATCTTTTCTCGTCCAATCAAATCAACCATCTCTCTCCTCATTAATTATCGTATTTTCCAACAATTATAATTATATTCTATCATATAACCAACTTTAATTTTCCATATTAGTTATTTATACAAAACCAAATGATAAATATCTCATTCCACCAAAAATCCAAATTCTTAATTAAATATATATCGTTATATACACTTAATTAATTTAAATTCCAAACCAACTTTTCATTCCAAGATCCCAAATAAACTCAAATTCTCAATTCTTTAAATTAACCAAGTCTTCTCCAATAAATCACTTATTTTAAAATTTTCATAAATTCCAACATGAATGGAGCATTTAAAAAAAAAAACAAAATAAATTAAAATATTTACAAGATATAGTTCCAACAATAAATCTTAAGGATGTTCATTCTTCTGTTTGAAAACTCCCAAATGTGTAAACAAGCCTAAAACTAACATCAGGAATTCTTTCAACAATAGTGTGAAATCAGCAATAATCTAACAGCCGATGCACAGACCAAAATTTATTGTCCACATTATACCTCATGCCAAAGACAGTAGCATGTAATAGAGATAAAAACTGAAAGCTACTACTGAATATAGGATACATATTGATGAAAACTGTGCAGCATCCGGTCCATACTTCCAGTAGAAATATGCAATAAAACATAGTATTTTGACACTGATTCAGCCACCTAGTATAAGTATAAATGGAAGAACAGTAAAAAAATTAGAAAATAAAGAACATTAATTGTTAATCCATGTAGGTGAGAGTAGTTTACCTTTTAACTTGTCCATGTTGAACTTTCCAATCTACTTGAGTCACCATCATCACCTGAATAGAAAGGGAGAAGGAGAAGAATAAATCACATCTTGCAAAATTCTAATAGATGGACAAGTACTTTTTGGATAAAGAAACATTTTATTGAACAAATGAAATAACAAAAACCCAAGAAAGCTCTCCAAACTGGAAAGAATAAAAGAAAAACTACAGAGTATATAAAATTCAAAATTCTAATAGGTTCCCATAGGGAAGAAAAAGATAAACCTTTATATACAAAGTACTTAGATTATGTTGCATTTCCTTTCTATTTCTTCCCAAATCTACAGCAAAATAGATTATAACAAATTACCTACTATTTAGTTTTCTCTAAACTCGATAAAATTCAAAGAAATATCAAACAACAAACGTTTAGAGGAATTTCCTTTGTCACATCACCTCTTAACACAATAAGAACACAAAAGCACAACACTTTACACTTTAAGAGAATACCATACTTCATCTTTGATATTTTTATCATTGGGACAAAGGTTTGTGTTGCAGTTGTGAGCAATAATATTGGATATCCACAGTTTGCAATTTATTATAACTTTTGAGCTTCTTAGTTCTCATCAGTATTGCTCAAGGAAAAAAATCAACCAAGTAACTATCTCCCTACTACCATTGGTCCTTGGAAAAGGAAATAACAATCACTGAAATGGTGGAAACAGATTCCATCCTTCATTCTTATTTCTCTTTGGTATATCTTTGAAATCGGTTTCATAAACTCACTCCTCACAGAACCAATCAATTTTGAAGAATCTGAATTTTCATTGGAGCTAGTTTTTCTTCAATGTGGTGTTGTAACTTGTAATTGAAGAACTTCGCATTATCCCTGCTTAAAGAAAAATCTCCAGAAGTTTTGGTTCCAATCCTTGTTTTTTGGGTTGACTATATATTATTTCCAGACTCTTCTTATCTTAGGATGACCTATTCTCCTGCCTGCAAATTCATGGATTACCCCATCAATCCTTAACCTCTCCCTTAATTATCATGCCACTTCCCAATCATTGCTCCCAAAGCGACTAACATTCTTGTCAAGAAGCTTAAGATATTCTAGCAAATACATCCACATATCAAATTTCACCATAGTGAATTGCCAAGTTCAACTAGAATAGTTCTTACAAATTTCCCAACTTCTTTAATGCATTGTTTTGGTAGAAAGGTCCTGTGATGCCCTGATCCACGAGAAAGGATGCGAATGGAGAATAGGCAATGTGAAGAGAAAATCATACGTCAAAGGTTCTATCATGTGAAGGTGAGTGACACGATAAGAACATCTGGCAAGAAGGAAGCATGCGTTGAACGCCATAGAGTTAGACGTTTAACATGGTACTGCGAGAAGAAGTGAGGCAAGAAAGTTGATGTCTTGTCAAAATGACTTGACAACTCACTTTAAAAAAGGAAACTACGGTGACTTTTCAAGAAGAGAAAAGGACAGTTGGGTGATTTAAGAGTTTGGATTCCTGAGGAGATAAAGTGTGTGTCTCAAAGGAAAGTCAAACGGGGTTGACGCTTAGACTACGTGTCGAGTTCGGGTTGGCAGCATGGTGTGGTGTGTTAGTAAGGTGACACGTGTAAAGCGTGGAAGTGAACCTTGGATGTGAAAGGCCACTATATATAGGGTTGAAAGCAAAAGAAAAAAAAGGAAGTTTTGTCCAGAGGTGCTAGATTTTCTGATGAAAGTTAGAAGAGAATGTTTTGAATGCTGAATGGCTAGTTGAAGGAACCATCGGATGAGGGGAGAAAGTCGAAAGTAGAGAAGGAAGGAGTTGAGACTAAGTATCATATGTGAGTGATACAATGATTTATAAGTATGGTTTGTGAGAGATAAATGTGATTTGTAAACGTTTCCTATGATTTGATTATACTTCTGTGAGTGATAGAAATACGATTTATAAGTAATATTTTTGTGAGTGATAAATCTGATTTATTAACGTTTTCTATGTCTCAATATAAGTATTCTTTTGTGAGTATTCCTTTTACTAGATAGATGTTATGAATGACAAATCTGCTTTCAAACGTGATTTCTAAACTATTGTTATGGTTGAATGTTTTTCTATGCTTACATACAATTATAATTTCTTGAGAAAGGAAAATGTTTTCATTCATGGTCTACGTTTTGAAAAGGATTGTTTTATAAACTTTGTGTTCTAAGTTCTTCATAACTCTATGATTATGTTTATGAGGTATCTTGTATACTGTGATATTTTGTGCTAGGAGTAAGCTATGAGCTAATACTCCCGCATTGTTAGGTTGTGTGGATTGTGCTATGTGGTGTGATTGATCTATCGTAAGACACTTGTGAGAATCCCATGTAACTCGTGTGATACTTGGGCAGTGCGAATCTAGGTCAATGCGAGGGGAGAATCCTAGGTCGGGGCAAGCTGTGATTTGTTCTTATGGCATGACACTAGTGGACTAGTGGAAGTCCCAGGTAACTCGCATGACGCTGGTTGAGTGTGAATCCTGGGTCTTGGAGAGTGGAGAATTACAAGTCTAAGCAAGTTGGTGACGAGACGCTGGTTAAGTTTGATTGTGAAACACTAAAGTTTTTAGATCTTTGGAACTTGTTAAGTTTGAGCAAGGACAAGAGAGAATAGTTTTGTAGGAAGAGAAAGTAAAAATTATTGGAAAAAGGTTTTAAGATTCTATGTTTAAGTTAAGGAAATTTAAGTTGAAAAGAGGAAAATTTGGCTAAGTCCACACCTTAGGCATTTTAGACTTGGTGGGAAGCCAAAAGAGGAGTAAATGACCTCAAAATATGTTATTAAGGCAAGTAGTTATGGCAAAGCAAAGACAAATAGTTAAGTAATTATAGCAAGTGGTTAAGGTAAGTAGTTAAGGCAAGTAGTTAAAGCAAGTAGTTAAGGCAAGTAGATAAGGCAAGTAGATAAGGCAAGTAGTTAAGGCAAGTAGTTAAGACATGTTTCGAATGTTTTGGCAATTTTGTACTTGATATGCTAGAAGATCGTGGGCGTGAAGGCATGCTAGGCGAGAATACATTAGAGGTTAGCCTTATGATTAGGACATAACATGGCATGCTTAGGACATTTGGTTTAAGGACTAATCTAGGTGTCTTAACCATATTAACATGCATTTTGATGTGAAGAAGAAGTTTGAGGTGTAATTAAGAGCTTAAGAAGTGAGTCTAATCAAGGATTAGGTGTCACCTTAATTTCATCCAAAAACTTCTATAAATAGATAACTTCATCAAGGATTTTCTCACAACTCACTCGAGCACAATTAGTTAAATTGGTTTTAAAAGTTTAGAAATTTTGTGTAGTTTGTGAGTGAGGGCTACTGTTCAATTTCCATTCAAGAAGGTTTGTGTTTTTATCAAGATTAAGCGAGAAGGTCATTCTGGAAGGAAAACTAAGCAAGGTGCATTCCAAGAGGAATACAGAACTCGTCTCTTCGAGTTTTGCTTTGACATTATGGAGTAAGAAATTTTAGACATTTTAAAGAAACTTTGAAGAAAGAAGTTTTATCAAAAGAGCAATGGAATTTAAGTTATGAATTTTCAAAGTCGAGTCATGTATTATGAATGAAAAATATTATTCTGGGCAGTAGGTCAATATCATGCATGTTAGGCGAGATAGGCTTGGCATTTTGGTCATAGAAGTTATTCTATGTTGTTGTGAGGTTTGTGGCAAGGTCATGGCACAGCTGAGCAACAAGGCATGTGCTCAGGCTGTGTGCATGACTTGCGAAAAGTGGTTAGTTGGTGGCAAGCTAGGCTCACAGTACCACGCGAACAAGGACACGCGGTGGGCGCTTATGTGTGGCCTTGTGCGTGCGTTGCCCCTCATTGTGAGGTTAGCACACAGTGTACACCCCTCACTGTGAGGTTAGCACTCAAGGCCTCCTGGCCATGCGTGCGTGGCCAGCCCCATCCACTATGTCATTGGACATTGTTGGGATATTTTGAGCTATCATGATATTTTATGGAATTTTAAGGGAACTTTTGGATATCTTTATGTACAAGGGATTAATTAAGAATAAAATGTGAATTTTTACAGATTAAGGTGACTGAAGAAGAAACTCACAATCATAGCTTTGTTCAAGTGCAATGAGTAACAAAACGTTTTAGATGTTATTTATCAAACATGTTTTCAAGCCACACAAGCGATAGCTTGTGAAATGATTTATGAACATGTTTCCAAGTTATTATTTCAAGTTATGATTTATGATAAATGTTCATGAATTGTTATTCAAGTGATACCATATTTGAATGATTTGATGATCAAGTTCAAGGAAAATGTTTTCATGTTTTCAAATGTTTTCTCCATGCCCGAATATATCATGAGACCTATTGTATACATGTGCTTAACTCCATATTGATGGTAGGATTGACGAGCCTATAGTTTATGGGCCATCATGAAGTGGTATATATTTATGCCTTAAATGAGGGGGATAGCTTCCCACGACTGTTTCATCTTTGGATGAAGGGGTACATACTGCCCCTGGCTATGAAAGTCTATTTGAAAACCAAACAAATGTTTCAAGTCTCATGTTATGAAATGATGGTTTATTGACAAATGTATTTAAGTTATGATTTTACAACAAAACTGCTTACAAAAACATGTTTTCTAATATTGTTGCTCACTAAGTCTTTCGACTTACTCATTCAAAATGATTTTTCATTTTCAAGGTACAGATTGTGGACCCTCCACATGCTGAACTTACTACTACCAGGCCAACTTAGTTTTTAACAAAAGAATGAATTTTTTGGGTAAAAGTATTACTATATTTACTCAAGAGTTTATACTTTCATGTTTGATATATATTTTACTTGGTATTTATAAAAGAAATTTCAAATGGGTCAAACTACAGTTTTAAGTATTTCAAGTTTAAAGACTTTCGACTGTTAAATGTTTATAGTTTATGATATAAAGTCTTATGTTGTTAAGTGTTTCACGTTTTCAAGTCAAGGGTCAGTTGGAGTTGTTTCGGAGGTGAATGGCTTAAGCTAACATCATGCCACATCTCGAGCCAAGCAAGTAGGTGCCTGGGGTGGGGTGTGACATTGATTCTCAGGTTTGGGAATGTTTGAATGTGACAGATGCTGGTGGAAATCCTAGGTAACTCACGTGACAATGGTTGATTGTTGATTCTAAGTCTAGACAAGGGGAGAATCTCAGGTCTTAGTGATGAACTTGTTGCGAAACGACTTAAGCACGCGGTGCTTGTGACCTTGTTGTGATGGCGATTTAATTGTAGTGGTTTGATGTGCTGTGATTTATCTAATACCGTTTGACCTTATCTATGTGCTTTTCCAAAACGTTTTTCTCAAACCCATCACTCAACAAGTCCTTTTGAATTTGTTTAAAGTTTTCTCCTCTCTAGGTTGTCAGGCTTTGAAGCCATGCAAAGATTGGTTTTGAGGGGTTGTAGCCTAGTTAAGAACGGAAGACATAGTTACTCTATAGTCTTACATGGCGTGCTAGCCATGGCTTCTCATTATTAATCTAAGGAGTCAGTTGGAAGGCGCATTGCTCCTTAGCGTGGATGGCCCAACTTAGTAGAAAAGCAAGAGTGATATCCATGTTAGTGCGGCCTAACCCATTGTGCCAGAGAGCAAAAGAGTCGAAGTGTGATGCCTAAAGCTTGTCCTTAGGTTGGATTAAAGGTGACAAAAAGCAAAAAGCACGAAATCAGAGTCTTATACAGCTAAACACCTTGGCGTAAAGAACAACACCTTGGTGAAAAGAAGAAGGACGTGAGAAGATCAGACTTGTTTTACTTTATGCAATGTGAGGCTAAGAGTTGTAATTTATATCTTGTAACTTCTATAAGTGTTAAGTTAACAAAGAGAAGGAGTTTAAGTTATTCCGCTGTTTTATTGTATTTTCCTTGAGTTGTCGCCTAATAGCTGAAGTTAAGTTGTGCTTGTAAAAGTGTTAGGAGACAAAGCTAAGTTGAAGAGTTTCTTTTTCACTGCAAAAGTTGTGAAGGTCTCTAAGGCTCAATGGAAGAGCTTAGTCAACAGACAAGAAGAAGAGTTGTTTCGCTTATTAGGCATTTAGCGCGTCATTTTGCGAGAGGTATAGGTTGAATGTTTAGGCGACACGCCCTTCATTTGGTCACGTGGTGTGACATTTGGGATGGGGCGTGGACACACCATACATCCTTAATGTTGAAAGGTTATTTCAACTCCATTCATGATTTTCAATTGTGTAAAAAGAAACAACCTATCCTTCACCCAAACTGCATTCAAAATGTTGATAAAACATCATTTGTAGCAATTCTTCTCTCACCATGCTCAGTTTTCAACACCTTTAATGCACACTCCTTCCCATCCTTAAAGCCCTAATATTACAGCATGCTCTCATAAGCAACAACCATGCCATCATCTTATCTAATCCTAAGCTGCCAACATAAATCAAACAATCTAATAGCTCAATAGAATCTAAAAGTTTTAATAGAGAAGACAATATATAAAGCCTTCTGTCAAATGAATAACCCCAAAAAGATGCTAAAAACGAAGTTAAATTAGGCCCTCTACTAATCAATATCAAACCAATTAAATGCAACTAGCAGACAATGCGCTTCACAGAAAACACTCTTTTCCAATGAGCTCGTAAGTAATAAAAGTCAAATTGAACCTAAATCTCTCACAGAACTTTCATCAAGTACTTCGTATTCAAGACCCAAGTCGTCAAACATTGAGTATATGTAAATCAACTTGTTTTGCACAAAACAAACAAGTGTCAGGCCAACTTCTATAATCAACCCATGAATCTATCTTCCATTTTTTTATGGGTTGAGTCATGATAGGAAGGAGCATAAGCGAGAGGTCTTTACGAATTCGGCTTTTTGATTTCATAATTTGTGCATGAAGTTGAATGGCTTCGTTGCTGCTCCTGATTGCTAAATTTCTTTGTCATGGAAGTTCGTGATGGTAAGCTAAAACAAGATACCATTTTTAATGTTTTAGATTGTTGGGTCTTGACACTAGGTGAACTTTGAGAAAGATTGTACGAGGCATTACAATGGAGCATAATTGGTCTAATTTGAAGCCAAAATATCAAATTAATGCACTGTTTAAATTTCGATGAAAACAACGCACAAAAAAAAAAACTCACCACTTTGATGTTAAGAAGAATTGTGAAGACTTGCAAATAGAATACGCTAAATGATGTTCACATAGTGGCAACATAAATACACAGGCTGACAGACGAAAATACAAGACATAGTCAATGATAAAACTGCACGAGCTTAATTCACAATTCATGTTGTTGAAATGTAGAGAAGTGGAGTTAGAGCTGATGAGGGAGATGGGAGAAATGGGAGAGGCGGAGTGTCTCTGATGAGAGAGATGAGAGAAAAGGGAGAGAGGATTGGTAACTTGTAGAAATACAAGTTATTATAGACTTTTATTTAGATAGAACAATGAGACCAAAATGCCTAATAAGTGTGTCAAAACGTGTAACTTATGTTGTAAATTCATAAATACTTAGAAATACATTGTACATAAGTCTATATACCTGTTTCACCTAATTTTCAGTGTCTTAACACATGATTGTGAATAAAAAAAGAGACTAGTGAATCATAAAGAAACTCGCGCAAAGACTATGTGAGAAGACCTTTCCTAGCAAGTACAGTTTCTAGGCGAGATCCACATCAGCATGCGATAAAGGTTCACTAGAAGACAAGTGGTAGATGGAGTTGATGTGACTTGACAAAGGCTGCATTCGATACTGACATGTTTGGAAGAATAGAAGCTTCCTGTCGAAAGTTGCATATAAAAAGACTCCTTCACTAAGAAGCAAGATAGGGAAGGCCGACTTTGAGAAAAGTTAGATGTCTGTATGGACAGGCCCAAAACCTAGAGAGGGGTGGAAAGAAGCCTTTTCACCATCTGTAAGAGTCTTTGTTCCTCTTCTCCAGTCAATTTGTAGGTGAAAGCTGAAGGTCTGAGTAGAGAAGAGTCCATTTTCTATTTTCCTTGACTTGTAATGTTCATTTCTATATTTCAATTTTTGTATTTTACAGTGGCCCAAGGCTTATATTCTTCAATATATTGCATGTTTATACCTTTTCAACCCATCATGTTTTTACTAGTCATATGTCAAAGTGTTATTTGTAGTTTAGGTTTGTGATAAGTTCTTGATAAGAAGGTTAACTTATAACAGTAATCGCGTTAGTTGAGCTATAGTCATCACTTGGCCACTGTAAATCGCCAACTACCAGAGAGGGAAAGTAGCAAGGACATGGCTAACGTGCATAATGAGAAGTTTGGAGACAAATGCTTGTGTTTTTGTGTATTCTATTATGCACATGCGTTGTGGTCGTGGATGTAGCATGTTGGGCTCTAATTGAGCAACTGTTAGGCGACTAAATAGGTTTATGCATTAAAAGATGCATTCATATTCATAATCGCTTATGATAAACATTATCATGCAAGTTTTCCTTCCTATCATCCAAGTGTAAGCGAAGAGAGGTTTCCTGATAAGTCTAGGATTGAATATAGGGACTTTAAGCTCCTACTTTATCTTATTGCAACAAAATCATGCGGTATAATCTATACAATATGTCATATGAACAATATACTTTTTATCCTACTATTTACACTATGGTGCTTTCGAAGTGCAAGATGACATGGTGAAATGAGGAAAAATGAATAACGAACTCATTATAGGTATGGCGATGAAGGAATAGTCTAAATATCTAAATGCAATGAAATGTGCTTAATAATTCAAGACTATACAAAACATACTTTAACTCTAAATTAGGGCGAGCTGCCTTTCGGCGCTTTCGCCATACTTTCTTGCCTTTCAGGATCCAAATACACGAGGTTTAATATTATTTATATCTAATCATTTTATGAGCTTTCTAAGTTGTTTTCCTTAATTAAGGCGGGCAACCTCTAGGTACTTTCGCCACACACATTGTCATGTATGCAACGTATGTAATGGATAAACTTCGCGATAAGATTGCATTGCTACAATCTTCTCACCAATCATAGTTAGATGTGTGTTCTCACTTATCAGATGATTACAATCAAAATCATTGTTCTTCTTTCAAATATACAATGTTCTTGACATCCACACTTTACTTAGCAAAGCTTAAAATACAAACATCCTGATTATCTAAGCATTAAAACACATATTATAACACAGTACAATATAAACACAAAATGGAAGATAGAAGAAGGAACTATGCCTCAAAGAATGATTTCTCATCCTCTTTTTCTCTGATTTTTGCCTTTTGATGAGGAGGAAGAACTCTCTCTCTCTTTTGTTCTAGGCTCTCACCTAGAAACTTAGGGAAAGGGATGATGGACCAATAGAACTTGCGTTCCGGCCAAAAATATGCACACTTTGTTCTGAAGTGAGAGACTTTAATTATAGGCGAGAGTTGATGTTGAGAAGAGACCACACGCCATTAATAATTCTGAAAAGTTGCATCGGCGCCGCTCAGATTGTCTTGTTGTCCTTTTTTCAGACTTTTTCTCCGACCAATCTTGTTTGCTAGCTATCTACACACCTAGCTTGCTTCTTTGTTCTTGCATTGGTTGAACGCGTCTTCTCCCGTGGGATGTTATATTGCCAAGTTTCACTTCTTTTGCATACAATCCTGAGATAAGAGCACGAAAACGTAGTAAAACAGAGATACGACTCTTTTATGTTATCTTATTCAAAAGTATAACCAAATCGCCTTCTTTTTCATTTGTTTTCTTCTATTCCTACGCATCTAGACCTCATTATTTTACATAAAAGGCTAGAATAACTTGTATTTCTACAAGTTATCAACAAAGTTTACTTTAACGAGACAAGTTCCACCATTTGTGTCCCAAAAGGAGAACAAGTGTAGGTATTTGGCGTCGAGAGGTTGTCACCCTTGAAAGAGAAGTGTTATAAGTCTTGTACGTAAAACCTTCTAGATACATCTCGCTTAACCATGCTTTATCAATTGCATCTCGAGAGGTGAGCAAGTGTGGCATTTAATGCACTCAGAGGTGTTCGCCTTAAATAGAAGCTAGTTAACTGTGTTTGTATCACATCAAGGTTGTCGCATGGTGGTTGTTGTCAATTTGGACTTACTAATTTCGTGTGTGTGTGATGCAAGTGCAATACTTCACTAAGTCAGGTCATTGCGCGTGATGCACTTATCATAACTTTTGGTCTTGGACGATGACTCATGAGTCATGATCATTGCATTTGAAATGCTCCCATGTACTTCTTCATCACAGAATTTCTAAGTCCTTGTTGAGTACAAGTTTTCCTACGACTCGCCCAAGTGCAAGCGAACAATAGGTTTACCTAGGTGATCCAGGGCCGAACACAGGGTATTGTTATAGATGTTAGTTCTAGATTCTACTTATACTTTAGGCTTTATGGCAATTAAATTAAAGGATTGTATTACTAACTAAAACTATTTATTTACAGCTCGAGACTCATGCACAGAGGGCAATTTAAGCTAAGGAAGAATGAGATGAACTAACTTTTATGCAGATGACGAGTGAAGGAAATTCTATGTACTACTAGATGATTAGGCATTGCGATAACCTTAACGCACTATAATTGCAAAATGGGCCATGCTTATGGCAACCTTCTCTCGAAGTATTTAAACACCACACTTGTTCGCCTTTTGGGATACAAATGACTATGCTTGCTTAGGCAAAACATATTTTGAGATCATGACTCATAATACTTATAGGACTTCTCGTTTAAGGACGACAACCTCTCGGTGTCTATTGTTCGCACTTGTTCACCTTTCGAGATACAAATGTTGGAAGCTACCTTACTACGGTGAAGTTTGTCACCAAACTCCACATTGCACACATTAGCCTTATCCTTGCTACTTGTTCTCTTGGGTAGTTGGTGATTTACACTGGCCAAGTGATGAATATAGCTCAACTAATGCAATAAGGTTTATAAGCTGAACTCTTTATCAAGAGCCTATCACAACTCTTCTCATTTAATAACACAAAGATAGATGAAAAGTGAAGAAATGGTGGATTGAAAAGGTATAAACATGCAGTCTATGTATAAAAAATATAGACTTTTGGCCAATGTACAATATAAACAATACATACACTACAATGAAATAACAAATTGAAAGATAGAAGAATAGAAAATGTACTACAAGCCAACATGAGCTTAGCTCAACTGGCACCTGTATGTACCTGTGGACAAGAGGTCCCAGGTTCAACTTCCCACCCTTGCATTTATTACAATACCTTTACAAAAAAAATGTACTACAAGTTCGAAGATCAACAACAAATAATCTTTTCTTTTATCCTGACTATTTAATCTCTAAGTAGCTTGTTCGAGCTCTCTCCCTTTCTGTAATTTTCTTTGACCATTTTGAGTCTCCCTTTCTCTTTGGCCTACTCAGGCTCCGGGCCTATTCAGGTCCCTCCTTCTTTTCGTGGGGATGAAGAGCTTGTATGGACTGCTTTTTCGACGTGAAAACTCTGTTCCTCTAAGTGTGTCAGTGCTGTCATTCCATCCACCATTCTTGTCTTTTTTTTAGCTTCCCTTGCGTGATGTTTAGGTTAATCGCCTGCGGTTTTTAATCACACTACAAGAAATAAGAGTTTTCCCGACGTAGCAATACGTCGCCGAAAACCTTACCAATGTCAGAGAAGGTTACTGCGACGTCGGCAGGCTACGTCGGGGATACTTTCTCCGACGTAGCTCACGTCAACGACAAGGAAAATTTTCCCCACGCATGATGCAGCACATCGAAAAAGGCTTTCGCCACGCGACGTCACAAAAGGCTTCAGCGACGCGGCGTAGCAAAAGACTTCCTCGACGCGGCATCGTAAAAGGCTTCTGCGACGTGTGCGTAGCAAAAGGCTTTAAATATATATTTTTAATTAATTATTTTATTTATATATGAAAAGAAACCCACTAAATTCTTCCATTATTTATGTCTTTTTCATATATGGTTGATGTTGCTGATAAATTAGTCTATTTCCAAGCGACTAATCATTTTTGGAGAATGAAATTGGATAGAAAAACGGGCGGAGATGAGCGATTCAGAGAAGGGAAAGAGAGAAAATACAAGGAATGAGAGAGGGAGATGAGCGATTCGGAGAAGGACGGAGATGAGCCGGCGGTAACGGTGAAGGTAAAGACGGACGAACGGCAACACGAATCTCTTCCTCTCCCTCTCTCTCGGTCGATTTTCTCTTCCTTTCATTTTGTAATCGGTTGTGTTGAAGGGGAATAAATAGAGTGGACTTTCCCCGATGTTTTTGAACATATTGGGGAAGGACCCTTTCCCCGACGTCGAGTCCCCAAAGTCGCAGAAAGGTTAAATAATGAATTAATTATGTAAACATTTCCCGACATGTACCTGCCACACGTCGCAGAAAGGTCACCATTGTCACTTCAAGGACCATTTCCCCGACGTCGAGTAATCCTAACGTCGTACAAAGGTTAAATAATGAATTAATTATGTTAACATTTCCCGACGTGTACCTGCCACACGTCGTGGAAAGGTTACCATTGTCACTTCAATTCGTACACTTAAATTTTAAACTTTTTGCGACGTCTTACTGTTGTGCGTCGTGGAAAGTGAACGCATTGTGTGCGTCGCGGAAATTTAATTTTTGACTTTTCGCGACGTCTGGTTTCTCTACGTCGCGGAAAGTGACTTTCCGCAAGGCACGCAATGTGAGTCGTGGAAAGTCAAAACATTAAATTTAATTTTAATTTAATTTTAACATTTTCGCGACATCTTTTTGTTGTACGTCGCGGATAGTTGACGCATTAAATTTAATTTTAACCTTTGCGCGATGTTTGTTTCTGTGCGTCGCGGAAAGTGACTTTCCACTACGTACCATTTCGTGCGTCGGCGAAAGGTGATCAATGGCCACGCACCTTTCTCCGACGTTGTTTTTGACGTCGCAATTGTTCCGATTTCTTGTAGTGTCGTTAGGCATGATCCATCGCATTGTCTTTGTGTGAGATATCGTGTGCGAATTGCTCCCTTTTGCTTTTTCCCACTTGTCCTGTATTTAAGCATGTTAAACGCATAAAACAGGAACGACATTTATGTAAGCCATATTTCTAAGTATTTATGCCTTTACAACATAAGTTATGCATTCTGAGCATTCCTTTGGCGTTTTAACCCCATTATTCTAACAAAAAAGGCTATAATAACGGTCATTTCCGCACGTTATAACATGGCTTAATATCCTAGTAACGTCAACACCTTCAATTTTTCTTTAACAAGTTAGTTCACAATTCCATCTCTCCTCCATCTTAATCCCCTTTACAGGTTCTCTAGTGTAGATGAGTAGATATACTATAATCTTATACTTCACTACACTATATAGATAATTCTTTTATAGTATCTGAATGAAGAATGAACCCTATAACTAAGCTTTGATATCAATTCTCTGTGTTCGACCATGGATTACTTAGGAAACCTATTGTTTCGCTTATACTTGAGCAAACAATAGAAAAACTTATACTCAATAAGGACTTAGTATTTACTTGAAGATGAAATTCATAATGTCCATGGTCAATGACCCAACTGTCACTCCATGCCACCAGATGAGAGCATGCGACCTAGAAATCCATCGCATACCTCTCCGCAAGATGACGCACAAACGCCTAGTAAGTGGAACAACTCCCTTCACTTGTCTCTTTGCAAAGTTCTTTACTTGAAGCTTGGAGACATTCACAACTCTTATCATAGCTCCGTCGCCTAATACTTAACAGTTAGTCCTACAAAACTTTAGTTTCTAGGCGATAAGCATGAAAAAAAATAATAGCGCGGAATAATAAACTTCTTCTCTTTATTAACTTAACAATTTACACCAAGTTATCAAAAAATAAATATGTTTTCCTTTCTTGCAGAAAGAGAAAACCAAGTTTGATATATCTACATGCCTTTCTTCTTCCACTAGGTGCTCCTCTTTGCGCCAAGGTATTCTGGAGTAAAATACTCATTTTCTTTCTTCACCACCAAATGCTGCTTCTTGAGATAGGGGACCTAGAGGTGTAAAGACATCATTTCTTCCTTCACCTCAGTCATTCAACAACCCAACTCGAGGATAGCGTTTAGGGCTTCTTTTTCTTAACTCGATTCTTTGGCTCTCTTGCTCCCCAAGCTTGGTCTTACCAACCTAGGTGTTGCAGTCGTCATCCTTCTAAATTGAGCCATCTATGTCAATGAGCCATGCACTTACTAACCAGCTCCTTGAACGCGAGATATAATTGAAGGGATAAAAGCCCTATGGCAACGGAAGATTTTACAAAACCATTTCTCAAATTAATTTGGAAATCCCAAAATGCTAGTACATTGACAAAAATTTAGAATCAAAATTCTAAATAAAAACTAAGCATGCTTTTAATTTAAAAGATACAGAGAACTTGCTTTTTGTTGACATCTCTAAATCTACAAACCACCGAATTGCAGACACCACCCGTCGGAGACCTTCCTATCCTCTGGGATGAGATTGGTTTGTGGGAACCAATTGGGATGTGAAAAGGTTTAGAGATATTTGAGAGAAACTCTTTTCTTTTTGCAAAGATCAAAAGCGTTGGTTTTTTTCTTGATTAATTCATTGATTAAAGAAAACTGTTCTCTTCTAGATATTTATAAATCTCTTTCCTTCTTTGAATAGGAAAGGGAGTTGGAGAGAATCGTGGAATTCTATTAATTTAAAAAACATTAAATTAATAGATATCTTAAATCTACTAATTAATTAATCATTAATCAATTAGTTAATAATATAATTAATTAAATCTTATTTCAATGAATATCTGTCGAATATATGATAGATTTATATTAATATAAATAATTAAATCATATTTAATTAATATTTCATTCAAATCTTTTTTGAATGAATATCTCCCCAATATCTTATAGATTTATATTAATATAATTGATTAAATCATATTTAATTAATATTTCATTCAAATCTTATTTCAATGTATAGCTCTCCAATATCTTATAGATTTATATTAATATAATTAATTAAATCATATTTAATTAATATTTCATTCAAACCTTATTTGAATGAATCTCTCTAATATCTTATAGATTTATATTAATTTAATTAAATAAAACTAAACTATTAATTAATTTTCCAATTAATTAATAGCCAAATTAAATATCTTAAATTTAACTTAAATTAAATTTGAATCATATTCAAATATAAGTTTCTCTCAATAATTTTAATATGAATACAATTCACATTAAATTATTTGAACTGGTTTAAATATTTTATCTCTCATAAATTAATTTTGAATCATATCCAAAATTAAATTTATAAAATAAAGTTTGATAAACTTTATATTATAATGTATCACTATACATTATATTGATTTCCAAAGTAAATTTGAACATTTCAAATTATAATCAATATAAATAAATCTCATTACCCTTTACGAGCTAGGAAGGGGATCTAATGGACCTATAGATTAGAAGCTACAATGATATGAGATTAATTGGCTAAGCTCATTAACCACATTAATCAATATTCTTTAATTGTGTGTACATTCTATTAAAGACTCACAGTTGAACTCTTCTCACAATTGATATATTTCTATGTCCACAGATATAGAGCAATAACAGTAAGTTAGTCCTTCACGAGTGTTCGTAACACCAGCTTGGTAAATTTACCATTTTACCCTGGGTTACCTCTAATCCTTAAATATCAGCGCTCTTTTAATGAATAACCTGTTTATGGTCCTAGCAATAAACAGAAACCCCCTCTCGTGCCATAGAGAGAGTCGGACCCTTTATTCAAGTCTTGGAGACACCATATAAGGGAACACTTATCTACTTACCATAAAGTAGGAAATGAGTGGATTCCATCTTGTGTAATTATATTCCCAGCTTTCCACTTGATCTTGTCCCCAAAATGATAAGCTTATTGAGTCGACGATCTGGCCACTCTCACCCGTACAAATCAAAAGACAATCCCTCACGAAAAGGAGTTCATAATCCACTCAAGATTAAGACTAAGTTACCTAGGTCATCCTAGTGAAATAGAAACCTAACTAGTTAACGAAGTTACATCTAGTGGCTACTATTTCTCGATCCGATCTTATGCAAACTCATTGCATAGGATACCCTCACTCACACGTCAACTACAAAAGCTCGTTGGATCATTGTGTCTGTATCAAATATAAAGTAAGCCATATCCATAGTGTTACCAGGATAAGGAACCCAGCCTTCTCCCTATACTATAGACACTTTAAGCTGATCTCAAACATTGATCCCTGTATATCTCTAGATACTGTTCAAGACTCATTAATAACTTAGGATGTTAGTTTATTAGATTTGGGTTATTAAGACAAAAAAAATAGTATAATCAATAACAATTATTACGATAATAACACTTTATTAACAATGATCAATGGATTAGATTTACAATCTACGAGTTTTAAGGGATATAAATACAAACAAACTCCTACTTGGACTAAAACTCTAATCTCTTTGAGATGTACATAATAAAATAATCCTCTAACATTGAAAATAGTAAAATGTACAAGTATGTTACACAAAACGTGTATATATAAATACAATAAACTAGGGCATCATCATATTCATTACACATCTCCCACTTGCCCTAGATTACCTAATGTCTATAACTCGCAGCCTTAGACTTTCTAGAAGACCCTCAAACACTTTAGCTGTGGGAGTCCTTGTAAATTGATCAGCAATATGCCCTACTATTATCACAACATAAAGTGATGGGCATGTTCATGTTTGGAACAACTTCCACATCATGTAGGAACTTCCTGAGCCAAGCTGCTTCTTTTGCTGCTTCACGAGCAGCGACATACTCTACCTCCATAGTAGAGTTTGCAATGCATCCTTACTTGATGCTACGCCATACCATAGCTCCTCCGTTTGGGTGAACACTGATCCCGACGTGGATTTTCTAGAATCCTTATCGATTTGGAAATTAGAGTCAGTGTATCCCATAAGGATCAAATCTTTAGCTCCATAGACAAGCATGTAGTCTCTCGTTCTCCTAAGATACTTGAGAATAATTTGAACTGTCGTCCAATGGTCTAACCTTGGGTTGGACTGATATCTACTGACTATTCTCACTGCATAACAAATGTCTGGTCTCGTTCAGAGCATATCATACATTAATCTGCCCACAACTGAGGCATAGAGAATATGTTTCATATCTTTAACTTCTTGAGGTGTCTTAGGACACTATTCCTTAGACAAGTGAACCCCGTGCCTAAAAGATAATAAATCCTTCTTAGAGTTCAGCATCAAATATCAAACCAACATTTTATCGATATAGGTTACCTGAGACAATGCTAGCATTTTGTTCTTATAATCTCTTATGATTTGGATCCCTAAAAAACTTTGTGCCTCTCCTAAATCCTTCATTTGGAATTGAGCTGCTAGCCAAGTTTTAACTTTAATTAGGTATCCTACATCAATCCCAATGAGAAGGATATCGTCCACATTAGGTACTAAAAAAGCTACTTAACCTTTGTTGACTTTCTTATATCTACAAGATTCATCAACGTTTTGGTCAAAATCGTAAGATTTGATCGCAGTATCAAATCTAATGTTCCAAGATATGATGCTTGTTCCAACCCATAAATGGATCGATTCAGCTTGTAAATTTTTTGCTCCTGACCTTGGATTATGAACCCTTTGGGCTGAGACATAAAGATACTCTCTTCAAGATTACCATTCAGAAAAGCAATCTTGACATCCATTTGCTATATTTCATAATCATAAAAAGTGGCTATGGACAAGAGAATCCTTATAGACTTTAACATAGCAACAGGAAAAAAAGTTTCCTCATAGTCAACCCCTTCCCTTTGGGTATACGCTTTTGCTACAAGTGTAGCTTTGAAGGTCTACACCTTCCCAGCTAAATCTCTCTTTCTCTTATAGATCCATTTGCACCCTATAGGTTTTACCCCTTCAAGTATATCTACAAGCTCCCACACTGAATTGAAGTACATAGACTCCATTTCAAGGTTCATGGATTTGACCCATTGGTCACTGTCTACATCATTCATTGCCTGTTTATAGGACAATGGATCCTGAAAGCATCATCTGGTATGACAAACTGAGTTTCAGTTAAACCCAAGTAACGATTAGGTTGTGATACAATCAACCCACTACGTCGAGGTATTCTCAATTATTGAGAAGGATGAGAATGACCTGATGTGTTGGTTTCATCAACTCTTTATGAGGGACCAACTTCTTCAACAACCCTTGCTGATTCATCAGTAGCTTCACATAATACTAATTTGCTTTGTGGTTTATGATCTCTCATGTGGTCTTCCTCTAAGAAAGTAGCATTTGTCAATACAACACTTTGTTTTCTTGTTGATCGAAGAATATACCACCTCTCGTTTCTTTATGGTAACCAACAAATTGGCATAACCTTGAACCTTTTTCCAACTTCTTGGGATTTGTCACTAATACATGAGTTGGACACTCCAAATTCTAAAGTGACTTAAACTATGTTTACATTCTCTCCATAACTCGAGAGGTGTTTCAGAAACACTCTTCGAGGGAACATTGTTCAAGATATGAACTGCAGTCTCCACTGCATACCTTGAAAAAGAGCTAGGCAATTGTGCATAGCTCATCATTGAACGAACAATGTCTAGCAAGGTTCTATTGTTTGTTTTTGATACATCATTTTATTGAGGTGTGTTAGGTGCTAAAAGTTGATATTGGATTTCATGTTCTATCATATAGTCCTAGAATCTTAAATTCATGCACTCTCCACCTCGATCATATCGAAGTATTTTAATCTTTTTACTTAATAGATTTTGAACTTCAGCCTTATACTCCTTGAACTTTTCAAGAGCTTTAGACTTATGTTCCATTAAATATAAATAATCATAGCTTGAATAATTATCTATAAAGTAGATGAAGTATTCAAAACCTCATCAAGCTTTTACATTCATCGGACTACATAGGTCTAAATGTATAAGTTATAGGGGCTCTTTGGCTCTATAACCTTTTCCAGTAAAAGGCCTTTTAGTCATTTTTCCTTCAAGACAAGATTCACATGGAGGCAATAAATCATCTTCTAACTCATTTAGAAGTCCATTCTCTATCAATCTCCCGATCCTATCGAGATTAAAGTGACCTAATCTTAAATGCCAAAGATAGATATTATTATTTGGAGAAATTCATTGCCTTTTATTTTGAGTATTAGCAGTTTTAAACATCTCATGATTTAAAATTGCTTTTGTTTCGTTAAGTCGTAATACATACAAGTTGTCTTCAACCTTAGTCGAACAAATATGTACACCATTCTTAGAAATGAACGCTTCATTCAAAGAAAAGGTTACATTATATGATTGTTCAATAAGACAAGAAATAAATATAAGATTCCTTTTAACCTTAGGATCTATGTATGATTTTTCTAAAAATAAGAATCTATTTCTGAAAGACAACTTAACATCTCCCACTGCACGAGCTGAAATGACATCTCCCATTGTAACCATGAGAGTCATCTCACCCTCCTCGAGCTACTTAAATGAACTAGTTTCCTTTAAAGAAGAGCAAACATGACTAGTCGCTCCTAAATAAAGTATCCAGGCATTTTGGTCATTTTCCACTAAACATGTTTCTAAGACAAGTAAATCATATTTACCTTTTTTTTTATTCTTATTAAACATCTCTTGGTGAGAGTCCATGATCATGATTTCGTGTTTCTTGCTTAGTATGTCAGACATACTGAACAAGAGATAGGCACGGGCCTTGTCATTGGCCTTTGTCCAATGGTTATATGCATCCTTGACATTCTGAGATGCACTTCGAGCAGGAAAAGGAGCACATTCCTCCATTAAGACAAAGCATAAATCATCATTAACCAAAATCATATTCAAGTTTGACTTCCACATTGCATAATTTTTACCGGTTAATTTTTTGTTTTTAAGCTGTGGAATAATTGAAGAAGACATGCTAAAACAATCAATTGACCATATTAGTTATCTTTTTTTTAACCCATTACACAAAATAATCCAATCAATTTAGCAAAAACAAGAAATCAAAGAACCTTAATCAAACAAATGATTTAGTTTTTGCAATGATACTTCAAACGTTTAGAGCAACAGCCACCGAAGGGTGATCAGCTACTCCTCTTCGGAATTGAGACAGTCTCAGCTAATAACTATTATCAGAATAACTCATATTCCTATACTTCTTAGCTACGGTTGTTCAGCAAGGATTCATTATCTAACTTAATTCATCTTGTAAGTGTGACCTTACCATTTTCAGATCCCAGAGGTACGTTTCAACAGGCTACCAAAAGGAAAGACAACTGCTGAAGATTAATCTACGAAACCCTATCAATTTCATGAGTTTGCATTGTTTCGACTTCTATAATCAGGCCCACCGAAGGGATGGTCGCTCTAGGATGACACGAAGGTGAATCATAGAAATCTCACGATGCAACCTAATGAAGAAACCGTAGGATACGTTGACACACGTCCTTCTCTCACTTACTGTGAACATTTCCCCTATTCACCTGTTATTGATCCATACAAACTATTTTTGAAGGGAGGCCGCTCCCAGCACGACACAAAGCCGAGTATGAATCTCACGTGTGAACTGTTAGGGACGTGAGAGCTAAAAATTGATATAACCTATATACCATATTTTTTTCCACTAAAATGTTCTATTAATTTAGGGTTTGGAGTACTGAGCTAAATTCTGACTAAATGAATCTATCTAAATCTATTTTTATTATAACTCTTATAATAAAACTTTACTCTGAAGTTTCTAGGTATATTAAACCATTTAATTTACCTAGTGACATCTCATGCTTAATACGAATAAGGTTAATTCAACGTCAATTCTAAGTCAGCTCCCAGGTAGGAGGTGTTTCGTAAACTGTCAACTTAAGTATCCCCAGTCTTAGACAAAACTTTACCGGTGGAGTTCCCTTATAACCTTAAATCCTATTTACTCTAAAGTTTGTAGGTGCATTAAACCATTTAATTTATCTACTGGCATCTTATGCTAATAGGAATAAGATTAATTCAATGTCGGTTTTGGGTCAATTCCCAGGTAGGAGGTGTTTCATAAACCTTCAATTTAAGAATGATGCATGATAATTATTGTAACACCCCAAATTTTAAGGTATTTCTCTCAACTTAAATTTTTAAATTTTATTAAGTTTTAAGGATTTTGGTTGTGTTTTGGAGTTTAATGTGAAGTGAGGGGGTCTTTATTAGAAAGGAAAAGAAAAAGAAAAGGAAATGTAAAAGGGAATGATAATGGTTAAATAATAATAATATAATATATTATTATTATTATTATTATTATTATTATTATTATTATTATTATTATTATTATTATTATTATTATCATTATTATTATTATTATTATCATTATTATTATTATTATTATTATTATTATTATTATTATTATTATTATTATTATTATTATTATTATTATTATTGTTATTGTTATTATTATTATATATTATTATTATTGTTATTATTATTATTATTGTTATTATTATTATTATTCTTATTATTATTGTTATTATTATTATTATTATTGTTATTATTATTATTGTTGTTGTTATTATTATTATTATTATTATTATTATTATTATTATTCTTATTCTTATTATTCTTCTTATTATTATTATTATTATTATTATTATTGTTATTATTATTATTATTATTATTATTATTATTATTATTATTATTAATTTATCTTTATAATTTTACACCTCGATTTGCATGCGTTCCTTCTCCTTTCTCATTCTTCTTCTTCTTCCTCATGCCCTAGCTACCCTCTGCTTTAATTTTCTTCTTTTTCTGTTCACCTTCACCAGCCGCATCCTGAGCCGCCCACGTCACATGTCGTTCGTGTCCCGTCGAAGCTAAAGCCCAACTGAAGAGTTAGACTTTGTTCGCTTTGCCTCTCTATTTCATGTTGTTGTGTTCGTTACCACCCTGATCGATCTCCGTTTATGAACCGCAGTCGTTGCGTCCTTCATCCACTGATCGTGAAGCGCTAGCCATTGATTCTCTATCGCGAACCCAAGCCTGACCCGAGTCGAAGCCATCAGATCCAAGCTGCGGGCAAAATTCTCATCTTCCAGCCGCGAGTGCGAGTCGACCCAGGCTTAAATCTGTTGCACGCTCTCTTTCACTCTAGTCTTGTGAGTCGCTGCCTCTGCCTTGTTGTAAGTTCGTTTGATAAGGGAAAATGTGGGTTTTGTAGTTGTTTCATAGCTACCGTAAACGTTAATGTTGGATTAATTGTTTGGGTGTCATTTGATCCTTGAAGGTGATATTGGTGAATTAGTACTAGAATCCTAGAGTTTCACAGTAAGCTTCGTTGGAAGTCGATGCTCCATTTACTTGGGTATGTGTCAAATCCACATTTGGGTGAATTAGATAGATGAAATTATTTGGAAAAATTGTTGATTTTCTGTGTACTTATGTTTAGGAGTTGGTTGTTCAAGTTACTTCGATCAAGGAACTTGCATGAAACCGAGGTAAGAGATTTTCTACTATTGATCCATATATAAAAGTTGCAAAGTATTGACTGAATTGAAAATGCTGAACTGACTGAATTGAGGATGGTTGATTGTTTTATTAATGTATAGATAGGGTACTGTTGACTGAATTGTCTGAACTGAGGTGGGTGATACTTATGTATAGTTTGATTGTTTGATGAATCGTTATGCTAATAATTGATTATGTACTAGTATCGGTAAATTGACTGTATGTGTGTTCGACTGAAATGGTTATATAATGATGGTAGCTTGGACTGTATTTTGAGTTGACTATTTAAATTGTTAGAATGGACTGAGGGAAAATTGTTAGCTTTATCTATGGGGTAGTGTGTCTTGCAGGTGTCCCATGGGATCACCACCTGTTGTGTATCCTTCGGGAGCACTAGACTGATAGGTGCATCCTTCGAGAACACTAGACTAATATATGCATCTTTCGAGGGCATTAGACTGATTACGTGCATCCTATGGGATCATGAGACTGTTATGATACAGGGTACCTCCTAATAGGAAGTTAATAGTTTTTACCTTAACGGGACCAGTAGTGGGTTTCTTACTGGGTATATTTATACTCACCTTGTTATGTTTATCTTTTTCAGGCAAAGGTAATACGAGAGATAGACTGGTGAGGGACAAGAAGGAAACGTGATTGCCATAGGGGAACCTTCTTTCAAAATTAGCTTCCGCTTAATGTTTTTATTGTTTTCTAGTTTTGAGGATTAAAAATAAGTTTCATGTTTAAAACTGTTTGTTTCTAAGTAATTTATAAACGATACTTTAGAAAGTTTATTTTGTTTAGAATAGAGCCCGAATAAAGTTTCTTTATTAATTATTATTTTTAAATAAATTTTATCATACTTCGTGTCAACCAAAGTGTTTTTATTTAAAATAATGACTTCGACTTAAATATGAAAAGTTGGGTCGTTACAATTATAATCCTAATGTGGAATTTTAAACTATAAGACATAGAGTATGCATATAATTAATTTTATCAAAGTACATCACATGTAATAATAGATTAAATAACAAAATAGACCGACTTTGACATCCCTAAAAGATAATCCAATTAATATAATCATATTATATTAATTTAATTAATTAAAACAAAAGAAAGAAAGAAAAAACAAAAAAATTGCAAAATCTGAAATTTAACCCACAACCTCCTACATCAAGGATGAATGAACAACCACTGTACCAAAAATCTTTTCTTAGAACTTTACCCACGCCCAAAACATAATCTTTGGTTCTGAATTTTCTTTTTTTTAAAAAAAAAAAAAAAAAAGCAAACGCATCTTCACTGCAACTCTTGCCATCGAACAATAAGGACTTACAAACTCGATTATAGAATTAAAATGCCCAAAACAACAAGCCCTTACATCAATCAAATTAATGAAAAAATATAATATATGGTTCAAAAATTGAAAACATCTATTTTGCAAACCCATTTATAATGCAAAAAAAAAAAAAAACAACAAAAAACAAATCCCACCTGACCAATGCAAATTTTAAAATTCTCAATTAAAATTTGAGATGGCTCTGATACCAATTGATGGGAAAAAAAACCCTATGACAATGAAAGATTTTACAGAACCATTCCTCAAAACAATTTGAGAATCTCAAAATACTAGTACATTTGCAAAAATTTAGAATCAAAATTCTAAATAAAAACTAAGTATGCTTTTAATTTAAAAGATACAGAGAACTTACTTTTGTTGACGTCTCTGAATCTACAAACTACCGAATTGGGGCACCATTCCTCGGAGACTTTCCTATCCTCTGGGATGAGATTAGTTTGTGGAAACCAATTGGGATGGGAAAAGCTTTAGAGATATTTGAGAGAAACTTTTTTCTTTTTGCAGAGAGTAAAAGCGTTGGGCTTTTTTCTTGATTAATTCGTTGATTAAAGAAAACTGTTTTCTTCTAGATATTTATAACACTATTTCCTCCTTTGAATAGTAAAAAGAGTTGGAGAGAATCGTGGGATTCAATTACTTTTAAACATATTAAATTAATAGATATTTCAAATCTACTAATTAATTAACCATTAATCAATTAGTTAATAATTAATTAAATCATATTTAAACAATATCTTATTTAAATCTTATTTAAATGAATATCTCTCCAATATCTTATAGATTTATATTAATATAATTAATTAAATGATCTTTAATTAATATTTCATTCAAATCTTATTTGAATGAATATCTCTCAAATATCTTATAGATTAATATTATGGGCATTTTTAAAAATAGCAAAATAAATTAAAATATTTACAAGCTATAGCAAAATTTTAGATTCTATCACTGATAGTCTTCTATCACTATAGCATATCATTGACTATCAGTGATAAAATTTGCTGTAGGTTGTAAATACTTTGTAAAATCTACTATTTTTAAAAATTCCCCTTTATATTAATAGAATAAATTAAATCATATTTAATTAATATTTCATTGAAATCTTCTTTGGATGAATATCTCTCCAATATCTTAATGATTTAGATTAATTTAATTAAATAAAACTAAACTATTAATTAATTCTCCAACTAATTTATAGCCAAATTAAATATCTTATATTTCACTTAAATTAAATTTGAATCATATTCAAATATATGTTTCTCTCAATAATTTTAATATGAATCCAATTCACATTAAATTATTTGAACTCATACAAATATTTTATCTCTCATAAATTAATTTTGTATCATGTCCAAAATTAAATTTATATAATAAAGTTTGATAAACTTTATATTATAATGTATCACTATACATTATACAAATTTTCAAAGTAAATTTGAACATTTCAAATTACAACAAATATAAGTAAATCTCATTATCTTTTACGAGCTAGGAAGGGGATCTAATTGACCTACAGATCAAAAGCTACAACAATCTGAGAATAATTGTTAACTGTGTGTACACTTCACTAAAAAGTCATAGTTGATCTCTTCTTATGTGGATATATTTCTGTGTCCACGGATATAGACCAATAACAGTAAGCTAGTCCTTCACGAGTGTTCGTAACATCAGTTGGGTCAATTTACCGTTTTACCCCTATGTTACCTCCAATCCTTAAATACCAGTGCTTCTCTAATGAAAAATCTGTTTTTGGTCTTACCAATAAATAGAAACCTCTCTCGTGTCATAGAGAGGGTAGGGCCCTTTGTTCAAGTCTTGGAGGCACCATTTAAGGAAACACTGATCTACTTACCCTAAAGCAGGGAATAAGTAAATTCGATCTTGTGTGATTATGTTCCCAGCTCCCACTCGGTCTTGTCCCCAAAATGATAAGCTTATTAACTCTGCGATCTGGCCACCTTCACCCATACAAATCAAAGGATAATCCCTTATGAACAGGAGTTTATAATACACTCAGGATTAAGACTAAGTTACCTAAGTCATCCTATTGAAATAGAAATCTAACTAGTTAACAAAGTTACATCCAGTGGTTACTATTTCGCGATCTAGTCTTATGCAAACTCATTGCATAGGATACCCTCACTTGCATGTCAAATACACGAACGCGTTAGATCATTGCGTTTGTATCAAATACAAAGTGAGCCATTTCCATAGTGTTACACTACAAGAATAAGGCTTTTAATAGCCTTGTAAGATAGCCCATTTAAAATTGGGCTATTGAAAAAAAAAGTGGGAAAATAAATTAATATTATTTATCCCACCAAAATTCTTATTTCCCCCCTTTGGAGCCCTTTTCACATTTCATCTTTCCTTTTCCTCTCTCACGCACGATACCCACGCTCTTTCCTTTTCCCTCTCACGATTTCTGTTCAACCATCGCCGTCTCTTAGTCGATTTCTCTTCGCGTCCATCTCTCCGTCGTTGTCTCTATCACGACTGCGCTTCCGTCGTCTCTCCGTCCATCCTTGTCTCTTCGTCCATCATTTTCCCTCTCGCGATTTTCGTTCAACCATCGTTATCTCTCCATCGATTTCTCTTCGTGTCCATCTCTCCGTCGTTGTCTCTATCACGACTGCGCTTTCGTCGTCTCTCTGTCCATCCTCGTCTCTTCGTCCATCCTTTTCCCTCTCATGATTTCTGTTCAACCGTCGTTTCTTTGTCGATTTTTGTTCGCGTCCATCTCTCTGTCGTTGTCTCTATCACGACTCCACTTTCGTTGTCTATCTGTCCATCCTCATGTCTCTGTCCGTGTGTCTCTATTCGTGTCCATCGTCAATTTCTCAAGAGTATTTTATTTTTGCCTTCAATCTCTCAGGGTTGAATCTCTCGACTTCATCTGATCTCTTACCGTTGTCTACATGGGTTTCGCTTAGGGTTATTCGTTTACTAGCTCGTCTCTTTACTGCTATGGACACTTGAAGCTAATGATTCGAGGTTAGTCTTCTTCTTCATTTCTTCTACATCGTTTTTATGGTGAGAGCATTGAGTGGAATATCAGTATTAGTATATAAACTCTTATCATCATTTCAAACTCTAAAATATAAATGTTGACCCAAATAATTTTTCCACCATTATGTAGATTTTAAGTTCCACATCTTCTGCTGACCTCTCTGTTGACTAGCTTTTTGCATCAACAACAAGGTAAATACCTTCCAACTTCCATGCTTTTGCATACTTGAATTTTCTTTGTTGCATACTTGGATTTCAATGCAAATGAGTGTGATGTAGAAAGAGTACACATTATTGTAGCAACTATTGATATATCCTTGCAGTTCCTTTGCTAATGTCTATTTACTGTTATGGCCTCCATAACAGTTGCACTTAGGTAAGGAGTTTAGGACTGAAAAGAAAAAATCTTAGTTCTTACACTGGTTGGAATTGCAAACAATTTTCATCTTTAAATTTTATAACCAACAATAAAATTGTAGTGAGAATAACTTTGAGATCCCTCTTAATATAAATGAATGATGCCCTTGAATGCTTCTGTTGTGTTAATACCAAATATTAGATTATTGTAGAATGGGATTGAATTGCTCATTGCTTAAATGCTTCTGTTGTTTTATTTTTTCTTTTTCCTCTCGTCACCTACAACCATTCATCTATTTTCCTTTTTTTAATTGAATAAGGATAGTTAATTATGAACTTTTGAAACATCTCCTAATATGATCCCATATTAGTCGGTTTGATTCTAACCAATATTGAAATTGAAATTGAGAGGAAACGACAAAATGGGAGCGTGTCGACCATGCTTCTGGCAAGTTGCCGGCCACGTTCTCTCTATACTCTCAAACCTTCCTTCCACATGCCCATTTGAGATGAGACTTTGCCAGCCCTAATTTTCCACCATTTTCTTTCTATTTCTCTCTTTCTTCATCTTCCAATTCATCCCCTTTCTGTCTCTAACCTTTCATATTGCTTCTTTGCTTCCCAGGTATTGTCTCTTATTCATCCCAATTTTGTTTCTCCTCTTTGTTTCTTTTCTTATAGTTTTCTTCATTTTCTCACTTGGGTCTGTTTGTTTTTTTCACAATTTTCCATCCAATACGCCTCTTTGCTGACTTCTCACTTTGAAAATGCTGGAAATTTCAATTTTTTGTTACTGCAAATGCCCTTTTCTTTTACTTTGAGCGTGGAGTAGAAATTACCACTCATGTGATGATCTAACGTATGCTTTGTATAATTTCTTGCGTTGGTTGAAATGAAAAAAATAGAATTTTTTGGTTAGGTCTTAAGTTTTACATTGTTTTTGCTTTGTTTTGATTATTAAGATATATTGGTGGGGGTTATGTAATTGTAGAATTCTGGCATTTCATTTGGTTTCACTTATTGTTGAAGATCATGGTTTCTGAGGTTCATTCGAAATCGGTTGTTGAAACTAATGCTCTAGTCATGGCGTTGGTGTCCAGATAACTCCCGATGATTCTTGATTCTAATATTTACTTTGTTGAATGGACTGAATGTTTTTAAATTATAGTGCTTCTGTTGTTGTATAACTCGCATAAAGTAGTGAATTAGTTGTTGAATATGCCTGATATGGAAACAGAATAGAAAGATGGACTTCGGTTTTGCAATTTTACTTTGAATTAAATCATTAGTGTGTTGATGGTAGAAACTAGAATGTTCGTCTGATGATAGTTTGGAATGTATTTATGAATATGTTGCATTTAGTAATTTGCGATCGTTTAGCAATATGAATGTTAAACTTTTAACTGGCTCTTTATGCAGGAATTCTCTGGGTAAAAAGAATCAGGTGAAACTTTCAAAGAAAATTCACAAGGCTGAGAGGGAGAAGTTGAAGCGAGAGCATTTAAACGATCTCTTCCTTGGCCTTGCAAATGCCCTTGGTAATTTCTGCTTCTGCCAATCTATGACTATATTGCTTTATTGATTCACAACTATATCCCATCCACCTTTTGAGTAGTCTGCTTTCTGCCATTAATTGTCACAAGGATAGATTATAGGGGTTTTTTAGTAATTTAATAATGGATGGTTTTTATTTTTTTTTGTTCTCAATCTCAATAGTATGATCAATAATCTTCTCAAGAGATTTAATGTACACAATTTTCTCATGTATTTTGTATTAATGCATGATGTACTATATGATTTTTTTTATTTGTAGATTATCCATTGGGAGGTTGTTGATGCACTTTTTACTGCTTGTAAAAGTGGTAACTTCAATACTGCAAACAAGGAAGTCAACAATGTTCTTGCATAAGGATATCCAGTGGCTCAAATAATGCTTTCACGGGTTTTGTTATTGCTCAATCTATACAATGTCGTATTTTAATGGACTAAGTATGTGAAAGTTAGATGGCCTTAGATTTTAAAATCTTCTCTCTTTGAAAGTGGTTGGAATATTGTACTTTGTCGGTTTGCTTGTTGGATGTTTCTTGTTGCTTTGGAATATTGGGTTTATATATTGTTTGTTGCTAGGAGCGCATTGAACAAACTGATATATGTGTTCAACTTAACTTAGTTTGAGTTTGCATTTGATAAAAATAATGATTCTAGCGATGTAAAATGTATGGTTATTGTGTTTTATGAGACCTGCTAAATGGAATTTAACTTGGAACCCTTTAGTGGTTTTTTTGTTTTTTTTATGCTTCTTTTCATTTTGGTTCAAGCTTAAATTGGTCAAATATTATGTCCTCTTCAGATTGATCAACTTGGTATATTGCCTATTATGAGGAGCTACTTTAACGTCTCATCCAGACAATTTGGGTTCTATTACATCTTTCTTTCTATCTCATGTAGCAACTCAAAAAACTTTGTTGTCTTATTGTTTCTTCAAGTCTTTGAAAAGTTAACACTGATTTGGTTTGGTTTGAATTGAAATGTAAAGTAACGTATAGAATATGCAGGTGACTGCCACTTTAATCCTTACTGCTGCGAGTTAGTCCGCTGGGATTATTTTTCTTTATTCCAAAGATTTGGACGCCTGCAAGTTTTATAACGAACTTCCTTGTAGAATGTTTCAGATCTCAATAGCTCTAGCTTTTGTCACCTGGGCTCTTATTGCTATGTCTTTAACCATACATTTGTTAAAGATTTTTTATAATTGTTTAATTAATATACACTATTAGTAGTGTCTACATAATCCTACATTGATATATATTTTTATAAATTTATGTAGGTGAATGAAATGGTGTCTTAATCAGAGGACTAAAGAACCAACGATGGCAATTAGCTCATACCTACAATATAATTGTGAACACTTATATTGAATTTTGTTTGTATTTTGAGAGTTAATTTGTGTTGTTGGTACATATACAAAATATTTTTTTTATCCTCATGTATCATTTTAGACTACAACTTTAATTAATTAAATTATTAAATACTTTATTTTGTAATTTTAATACATTATGACTGTAAGTTATTAGTATTCATTGTGCTATGAAGTATTTATGTGTGTAGATTTAACTAAATTTCAGTTAAATTATCTCTTTCGAGCCATAAGTTAAAGTTATAGACAAATTTATATAGCTAAAAACAAAATGCTATCAAAAGGTTATTATAATTATTAAAATAATTGAAAACAATTAAATAGCATTATTATAGCTTAATATTACAGCTACAAGAACTATATTATAGCTTAATATTACAACTGCAAATACTATATTATAGCTTAATATTATAGCTATAAATACTATATTATAGCGTCGAAAAAATGCTATTATAGGTCAAAGATAGCACATTATTTAAGCTATAAAAACTTATTATAGCTCTAATGAAAAACGATATCAAATATTTTTATTGCAACGTATATAAGCTATATCTTCATACTCTACGATAGCACTCGTTATAGCTTAAAAAATGCTATAAAAAGTCCCAAACGTTTAATAACATGGGCTGTCAAGACTTTCGAAAAAGGCTATAGAAAGTCTATTATAGCCTTTTTAGTTAGCTAACATATGTGTTATTTCTTGTAGTATTCTAGGATAAGGTACCCAACCTTATCCCTATACTATAAACCCTTTAAAATGATCTCGAACATTTATCCATGTAAGTCTTTACATACCATTCAAGACTCATTAAACTACTTAGGATGTTAGTTTATTGGATTTGAGTTATTTAAACAAAACTAGTAATATAATCAATAACTAGTAATATAACCTTTTTGGGGAATACAAAAAATTCAGATAATAATAGCAATAAGGACACATAAAAAAATTTGACTCTCATTATATCAGACCACAATCAAACCACCATGATAAAAAGCACACAATAAGTTCCACGGGTTTAAGTGATCAAGCATTCCAAACTCATCATCGGGATCTGAGGTTCTCCTCTAGCCTGAATCTAGGATTCACATTCAAACAGCATCACGCAAGTTACCTAGGTTTCCACCAAAGTCTCGTTACATTCAGTCTTTTCTCGAGACCTGAGATTTAATGCCCCCGACCCAGGGTTCAGAATTCAGACCACCGACATTCCTCTGCATCCCCTACGACTCGACAGCATCATCCTTACATGTTCTAAAGGCTTATTAGAGTGAAATTTCTTACCACAATCCAACACAAGTTCTTTCAGTGTGCTTTGTTCTCACTCAGATGCATACTAGAAAAATTTCTGGGTGATGCATACTAGAAAAATTTCTAGGAGGTCACCCAATACATAATTGCTCTAAGCTAAGTACGCTTAACTTTGGAGTTCCTATGATCAAGCCCCTGAAAAGGAAGGTGCACCTTGTTGGTATACGTAGTAACTTTTAATTCTTTTAAGTCTTTCTAAACATTACTTTCATGTCCAAAGGATCCCTCTCATTCAAATGTCATACCGGTATTGGGATTTATGTCCTAAAACTCGAAGATTGTAAATATAATCCATTGACAGTTATTAATAAAGTGTTATTATTATAATTTTAATAGTTGTTATTGATTATATTCTTAGTTTTGTATTAATAACCCAAATCCAATAAACTTACATCCTCGGTTGTTTGATGAGTCTTGAACAACATGTAGAGACATATAGGGATCAATGTTCGAGATCAGCTTAAAGGTTCTATAGTATAAGGATAAGGCTAGGTACCTTATCCTGGTAACACTATGGATACAACTCACTTTGTACTTGATACAAATGCAATGATCCAACGCGTTCGTATAGGTGACATGCAAGTGAGAGTATTTTATGAAATTAGTTTGCATAAAAGCGAACAACAAAATAGTAACCACTAGATGTAACTCCGATAACTAGTTGTATTTCTATTTCGTTTGGATGACCTAGGTAACTTTGATGGAAACGGTAGACATGTGCAGTAGAATAAAGATCGGATTTTGCTCTAATTGCAACTAAACACTTTAGTGATTAACATGCATTACAATCCTAAAATGAAACAAAAATAGGGTTTATAGAAAAACTCACCTTTGATACTTTTCTATATTGTCGTAATCTCGTCACGTATTTGAAGTTAGAACTACCAATAGCGTTGACCCGCTATTCTCTGGACTTAGAACTGAGTTGTGGGACTCGAATGGTGGAGAAAATAGAGAGAGTGATGGATTTAGGACGAAGAAGTTAGCTTTAAGATCTTATGGAGAGAAAATGAGTTTCAGTTTGATTTTTGCAATTCCAAATTACAAAATCAATATTTTACCCAAAAAGGCACTAACTTTCATTTGCAATAATTCACTCATTTTATAGGCAAACTACATGCAAAATTGCATGTAGTGAGTTCTCATTCTCCACAATTGGCATCAACAACTAGGTGTCACATATGCTTGAAGCCACTTGCTAATTACATGCAATGTGCTTCAAGGGTAATATGGTAATTTGACATTTAAATTAAAGTCAAAAGTCAACATTGACTTTTGACCATTTTATCCGTCTTGACTAATTTTGACCTCCCGAGAATGGATCCATATTTATTTTTCCAACATTCAAAATCACATTTAAACATAAAGCTCCATCTTTAACTTATATCGGATGACTATATCAAATATATTTATGATTTCTCTCTCTTTACCGAATTCAAACAATTCAAGTTATTCCATCATAATGTTCTAAATTGATTCCTTGTGCGCTAGCGAGAGAACCTAATGGACTGATAAATCATGAGTTGCAACCATCCGAGATTAACTGGCTAAACACTTTAAATCTAGTTAATTAACCTTCGTTAACTAATGGGTCATTCCACTAAAGTCACATAGTTGCACTCCCGTCACTATAGATATATTTGTGTCCATGTGATATAACCATAATAAGTGAGTTAATCCTTCACAGGTTGTTCATAACCTCGGCTGGGTGAAAGTATCGTTCTACCCTCAAGATTATATCTTGCTCCTTAAGTCTCACTAATCTACTATTGAACAATTAGTTTAAGGTCCAACCACTAAACTAAATCCTTCTCAAGCCAATTAGAGGGTAGGGCCCCTTGTTCAAGATTTGGATTCAGTCATTAAGGAAACAACCTATCTACTAACCCTAAAATGGGTGGGAGTGAATTCCATCTTGCACCTTATGTCCCTAGCTATTCACAAGATCTTACCTCTGAAATGGGAGGCTTATTGGGCCAGCAGTAATGAGTTGCCCTCATATTTGCAGTTCTAAGGAAAATCTCGTGTGGACAGGAGTTCATAGTTAGCTCAGGATTAAAATTAAGTTGCACTTGATATCTATAAACGAAATAGTCAATTTTACAAAGTTAACGGTGTTGTAACTTAAAAGTGGCTATTTCATGGTTCCAGTCTTATGTAAACTCTTTACATGGGATGACCCCACTTTCATGTCTCTACATTAACAATTTAAGACACATTGTTTATACTAACTACAAAGTGAGCCGCATCTATAGTGCTCTCAGAATAAGGTATCCAACCGTATTCGTATACTATAGACTATTTAGGCTATATACTCGAACTTTATCCACCTGTATGTCTCTACATAAAGTTCAATTTTAAATAATAGCATCGGGTCCTTAGTTTATTGGCTTTAAGATGGTAGTATCAATAATGACTTTATTGAATAGAATATGATTACAAACTATTAGTTTTAAGACAAAAAATTCAATAAACTTAGTCTTAATCCTGAGTGTATTATGAAATCCTTTCCGCGAGGGATTGTCCTTTGATTTGTATGGGTGAGAGTGGTTGTATTGCCGACCCAATATGATTTGTATGGAGAGCTGAAAACATAATTACATAAGATGAAATTCACTCTTTCCCTACTTTAAGGTAAGTAGATAAGTGTTCCCTTAAATGGTGTCTCCAAGACTTGAACAAAGAGTCCTACCCTCTCTATGGCACGAGATGGTTTTTTGTTTATTGGTTGGACCATAAACAGGTTGTTCATTAGAGGAGCACTAGTATTTAAGGACTAGAGGTAACCCAGGGGTAAAACGATAATTTGACCCAATTGGTGTTACAAACACTCGTGAAGGACTAACTTACTGATATTGGTCTATATCTGTGGACATACAAATATATCTACAGTGAAAAGAGTTCAGCTGTGAGTCTTCAGCAGAGTGTACACACAGTTAACAATAATGTGGTTAATGAGTTTAGACAATTAATCTCATATCGTTGTAACTTCTATACGGTAGGTCCATTAGGTCCTCGTCTTAGCTTGTGAAAGGTAATGAGATTTATTTATATTTGTTGTAATTTGAAATGTTCAAATTTACTTTAGAAATTAGTATATTATATGGTGATAAATTATAATATAAAGTTTATATTTTAAACAAACTTTATGATATAAATTTAATTTTGGATATGATTCAAAATTAATTTATGAGAGATAAAATATTTGAATGAGTTCAAATATTAATTTAATGTGAATTGGATTCACATTAAAATTATTGGTTATGAGAGAAATTTATATTTGAATATGATTCAAATTTAATTTAAGTTAAGTATAAGATATTTAATTTAGCTATTAATTAATTGAGGAATTAATTAATAGTTTAGTTTAATTTGGTTTAATTAAATCAATTTAAAACTATAAGACATTGGATAGATATTCATTAAATATAATTTATATAAAATATTAATTAAATATGATTTATTTAATTATTAGTTGATTGATTGATTAATTAATTAATTAATTAGTTGATTTGAAATTTCTATTAATTTAATATTTTTTAAATGAATAGAATCTCATGATTCTCTCCTACTCCCTCAAGAAAATGGAGTTATAAAAATGTACAAGAAAATAGTTTTCCTAGAACCTATGCTTTTGCTCTCTACAAAAATAGTTTCTCTCTGAACCTTTTCCTATCCCAATTAGTTGCCACAAATCAATCTCATGCCAAATGATAAAAAGGTCTCCGACGGGTGGAGTTCCCAATTTGGAGTTTTAGTAGCTTCAGAGGCGTCAAACTACTTGAGTTTTCCATTCTCTGTATCTTTTACTTTAAAAGCATGCTTAGCCTTTTAGATTTTTGTTACTAAATATTTCCAATGTGTTGGTATTTTGGGAATCCCAAATTAAATTGAAGAATGATTCTGTAAAATCTTCTGCTACCAAGGGCTTTTATCCCTTCAACCGGTTCATTCATGTCCCCTTCTTAAACTCGGTGCGTTACATGGAGTTCACATTCAACCATCGTATTATACATTATTCCTTGCCTAGATCTGGGATTCACATTCACCAGCATCGAGCGTGAAGATTTCATCACAATTCACCTCGACCATGGATTCTCCCTTTGCCTAGATCTGGAATTCACATTCAACCAGCCTCTTGCAAGTTACCTGGGATTTCCACCAGCATCTTGTAATAGATCATACCAAACCATAACACACAATGCACATGATTAATAACAATGGAGCATTAGCTCATACCTTACTCCTAACACAGATTATCACAGAAATAACAAAGTCATGCAATAAACATAAACATGAGGTTGCGAAAGTAACACAACATTTATAGAATATTTCTTTCCAATATGAAGATCATAAGTACAAACGTTTCCGTAATAAACAACCATTCATTCATACAAAAAAAACTCATTTTACTTTATGAAGAATCATTCACAAACATTTATTCATTTATAAGGATCACTCACAAAAATACTTAGTCTAAACTCCTTCATTCTCGCATTCAGCTTTCTCTTCGTCTAGTGATTCTCTCAACCAACCGTTCAACACCCAGAACTTCCCTTTATCATTTTTATAAGAAAAACTAACTTCTCTGGCTCATTTTTCCTTTGGCCTTTGGCCCTATTTATAGCGACCTTTCATATCCAAGGGTCACTTTCATGCTTTACACGTGTCACCTTCTCGATTCGTCGTGCCATACTACCAACCCAAACTTGACATGTAGGCTAAATGTTAGTGGCGATTGGATGTTTCCTTTAGACGTCAGCCTTATCTTCTTGGAAAGCCAACTCTTTAATTGCCCGACTCTCTCCATCTTCTCGGAAAGCAACAAACATTTACTTTCCTCAGAGGGTCGTCAAGCATTTCAAAAAGACACCTACTTCGTCGCCCCACTCCCCTAGGCTGAGGTATTTCTGCCCTCATTACTATGTTAACCGCCTAGCTCTTGGCATCCAACACACACTTCTTCCTTGCCAGCTATTCATATCGTGTTTCTTACCTTAACGTAACAGAACTTAGACTCAAACATTTCTCTTTGGGTCGCTTTTTCTCCTTTCGCATCCTTCCTCGCAGGATGCCCCATACTTACACTAATCCAAAACAACTTCCCAAGAAGGCTCCTTTTTCAACAGGACTCCAATTTTTATTGATCAGGGCCTCACAGAGGAAGTGTTAAATGAGAGGGATTTAGAAGCAAATGGGTTTTAGGGCACTAAAACTCACTTTTAAAAATTAAAAAAAAATTCTTTAATAACATCTCATGCCATATCGTAAATTCCTTTCTAGGTCACTCGACTTAAAGGTTGTTCCAATAGTAACGTTACTTACCACAATTAGTATAGTCATAAATTAAGGAACCACAACCTTCCACTTAACTAGCATCTACACAATAAATCCAAATTTAATTTCAAGACATAGGTTGCAACCAATTTTTAATTAGCCAACTTGAATGCAAACAACCCCCAAAACTTCCACCTTCAATACTACCACAAAACCAAATTGAAACCCATAATTAATGGGTTACTAAAATAACCTAAGAATACAACTTACCCAAAACTTTATTTCACATCTTAATAATTATTACCTTTAGTTACCAAAATCTTGACGAAAACCCACTCGAACTTTTTGGACAGGGACTAAACAACATCACTGCCCTTCAATCTAATACCAAAGTGTGATAGGTATTAATTATTTTAAGTGTAATACCCACATCTTCTATTCCATTTGCTTGCTAAGTGTGGATAAAAAGCTACGAGTTTGCCCAAGAGTCTCAAGCTAAGTCAAGCATCTCGGGATAGCATCCTGGAATGTATCAAAGCAAAATAAGTACCCGAAAGTGGAATCTTGGGACAGAGGTGCTAAGGCTCGATTCTTTTTGGGCTGATAAAAAAGACATAGAGCTTTATAGTAAGAACTCTAGAGCAGCTTGAGTGATCTCCGACGAGATAGAAAACAGAGACTAAATCTCAAAGCTAAGACACACGCATCTCGATGCTTGTCGGTCGAGATGAAAGACAGAAAGATTTAAAGTTGTCTTCTGGGGTCATCTTGGGATTGTGTTCGATTCAGACTGGAAGTAGAAAGGAAAATTTTATGATTCTTGAACAAGGTTTCGAGCATACCTGACTGAGAAAAGTGCAGATCTTGGAGGATCTCGAGCCGTTCTCAGTTGAGATTATTAAAGGACATGTGACAAACAGATTTTTTAGAACATTCTATTTCTATAGGTTAGCGTTGTTCGAATGCGAAGTTTATTCTAAGACCCATAGTCCTGTTGGGATTTATCTCCTAAAACTCATAGATTGTAAATATAGTCCATTGACCGTTATTAATAAAGTGTTATTATTATAATTTCAATAAATGTTATTAAATATATTATTAGTTTGTCTTAATAATCAAAATCCAATAAACTAACATCCTAAGTTGTTTGATGAGTCTTCAACAGTCTGTAGAGACAATTAGGGATCAATGTTCGAGATCAGCTTAAAGGATCTATAGTATAGGGATAAGACTAGGTACCTTATCCTGGTAACACTATGGATACGACTCACTTTGCACTTGATACAAAACCAATGATCCAACGTGTTTGTGTAGTTGACATGCGAGTGAAGGTATCCTATGCAATGAGTGTACATAATACTGAACTTCAATATAGTAACCACTAGATGTAACTCTGTTAACTAGTTAGGTTTTTATTTCACTAGGATGACCTAGATAACTTAGTCTTAATCCTGCGTGTATTATGAACTCCTGTTCACGAAGGATTGTCCTTTGATTTGTATGGGTGAGAGTGGCCAAATCACCGACTTAGTATGCTTATCATTTTGGGGACAAGACCGAGTGTGGAGCTGGAAACATAACTACACAAGATGGAATTCACTCATTCCCTACTTTAAGGTAAGTAGATGAGTGTTCTCTTAAATGGTGTCTTCAAGACTTGAACAAAGGGCCCTACCCTCTCTATGGCACGACAGGGGTTTCTGTTTATTAGTAGGACCATAAACAGGTTGTTCATTAGATGAGCATTTGTATTTAAGGATTAAAGGTAACCTAGGGGTAAAACGGTAAGTTGACCTAGCTAGTGTGACGAACACTCATGAATGACTAACTTAGTGGTATTGGACTATATTCGTGGACACATAAATATATCTACAGTGAGAAAAGTTCAGTTGTGACTCTTTAGTGGAGTATACACACAGTTAATGAATATTGATTAATGTGGTTAATGAGTTTAGCCAATTAACCTCATACCATTGTAGCTTCTGATCTATAGGACTATTAGGTCCTCTTCCTAGCTCGTAAAGGGTAATGACATTTATTTATATTGGTTGTAATTTGAAATGTTCAAAATTACTTTGGTCATGAGTTTAGGGTATAGTGATACATTATAATATAAAGTTTATCAAACTTTATTATATAAATTTAATTTTGGATATAATTCAAAATTAATTTATGAGAGAGAAAATATTTGAATGAGTTCAAATATTAATTTAATATGAATTGGATTCATATTAAAATTATTGGTTATGAGAGAAGCTTATATTTGAATATGATGGAAATTTAGCACATCAGATCATGGACTCCCCCCAAGAGATGTTTAAGAAATATAAAAAAGAAGGTAAATATGATTTACTTGTCTTAGAAACATGTTTAGTGGAAAATGACCAAAATGTCTTGATACTTGATTCAGGAGCCACTAGCCATGCTTGCTCTTCTTTAAAGAAACTAGTTCCTTCAAGCAACTCGAGGAGGGTGAGATGACTTTCAAGGTTGAAACGGGAGATGTTATTTCAGCTCGTGCAGTGGGAGAATTTAAGTTGTCTTTCAGAAATAGATTCTTGTTTTTAGAAAACTCGTACATAGTTCCTAAGATTAAAGTTCCTAAGATTAGAAGGAATCTTATATCTATTTCTTGTCTTATTGAACAATCATATAATGTAACCTTTTCTTATTTCTAAGAATGGTGTACATATTTGTTTAACTAAGCTTGAAGACAACTTGTATTTATTACGACCTAACGAAACAAAAGAAATTTTAAATCATGAGATGTTTAAAACTGCTAATACTCAAAATAAAAGGCAATGAATTTCTCCAAATAATAATACCTATCTTTGGCATTTAAGATTAGGTCACTTTAATCTCAATAGGATCGGGAGATTGATAGAGAATGGACTTTTAAATGAGTTAGAAGATGATTTATTGCCTTCATGTGAATCTTGTCTTGAAGGAAAAATGACTAAAAGGCCTTTTACTGGAAAAGGTTATAGAGCCAAAGAGCCCCTATAACTTATACATTTAGACCTCTGTAGTCCGATGAAGTGAAACTACTGATGAATCAACAAGGGTTGTTGATGAAGCTGGTCCCTCATCAAGAGTTTATGAAACCAACACATCAAGTCAGTCTCATCCTTCACAATCGTTGAGAATGCCTCGACGCAGTGGGAAGGTTGTATCACAACCTAACCGTTACTTGAGTTTAACTGAAACTTAGATTGTCATACCAGATGATGGCATTGAGGATCCATTGTCCTATAAATAGACAATAAATGATGTAAACAAGGACAAATAGGTCAAAGCCATGAACCTTGAAATGGAGTCTATGTACTTCAATTCAGTATGGGAGATTGTAGATCTATCTGAACTGGTGAAACCTATAGGGTACAAATGGATCTATAAGATGAAGAGAGATTCAACTGGGAAGGTACAGACCTTCAAAGATAGACACTAGCAAAAGGGTATACCCAAAGGGAAGGGGTTGACTATGAAGAAACTTTTTTCCCTGTTGCTATTTTAAAGTCTATAACGATTCTTTTGTCCATAGCCACTTTTTATGATTATGAAATATGGAAAATGGATGTCAAGACTGCTTTTTAAATGGCAATCTTGAATAGACTATTTTTATGTCTCAGCCAGAGGGGTTCATAACCCAAGGTTAGGAGCTAAAAGTTTGCAAGTTAAATTGATCCATTTATGGGTTGAAACAAGCATCTAGATCTTGAAAAATAAGATTTGATAGTGCAATCAAATCTTATGGTTTTGACCAAAACGTTGATGAACCTTATGTATACAAGAAAATCAACAAAGGAAAAGTAGTTTTCTTAGTATTTTATGTGGCCAACATCCTTTTCATTGGGAATGATGTAGGATACCTAACTAATGTTGAATCTTGACTAGAATCCGAATTCCAAATGAAAGATTTGGGAGAGGTACAATGTGTTCTTGGGATCCAAATTATAAGGGATCGTAAAAACAAAACACACCCGATCGGATCTGTCACGAACGAGCTAACGACTACAAGGGAAGCGGTGCTGTCCCACGCTAGCACTATCTTGGGCAATCTATCGACAAAGTGTTGGTTCGATATTCAATTCAGAACTCTAATAAGCATTTATTACATTTCAGACAAGGGATCCACGTGTCTAAGGAATAGTGTCCTAAGACACCTTAATATTTATTACCTTTCGATGCCTTAGCTGTGGGCAGCTTAATGTTATGCTTTGCACTAGACCAGACATTTATTATGCAGTGAGAATCGTCAATAAATATCAAATCAACCAAGGGTTAGACCACTGGATGGTGGTTAAAATTATTCTTAAGTATCTTAGGAGACTGAGAGACTACATGCTTGTGTGTGGAGCTAAGGATTTGATCCTTATAGGATACACTGACTCTGATTTTCAAACCGATAAGGATTCAAGGACATCCATGTCGAGATCAGTATCCACCCTAAACGGGAGAGTTGTGTTATGGCGTAGAATCAAGCAATGATGCATTGCAGACTCTACAATGGAGGCGAGTACGTCGCGCTTCTAAAGCAGCAATAGAAGTCGTTTGGCTCAGGAAGTTCCTGCATGATTTGGAAGTTGTTCCAAACATGAACATGCCCACCACTTTATATTGTGATAATAGTGTGGCATATTGATGATCCATTTACAAAGACTCTTACAGCTAAAGTGTTCGTGAGTCATCTAGAAAGTCTAAGTCTGTAAGTTATGTACATTAGGTAATCGAGTGCAAGTGAGAGATGTGTAATAGGTATGAGGATGCCCTAGTTTATTGTATTTGTATATATACGTTTATGTAATATACTTGTATATTTTACCATTTTTAATGTCAGGGGATGACTTTATTATGTACATCCCATAGGTACTAGAGTTATAGTTGAAGTGGGAGTTTATTGGGATTTATGTCTTAAAACTCGTATATTGTAAATATAGTCCATTGACGATTATTAATAAAGCGTTATTATTATAATTTCAATAAATGTAATTGATTATATTATTAGTTTTGACTTAATAACCCAAATCCAATAATGTAACATCTTAAGTTGTTTGATGAGTCTTGAACACTATGTAAAGACATACAGGGATCAATTTTCGAAATAAGCTTAAGGGTCTATAGTATAGGGATAAGGCTAGGTACCTTATCCTGGTAACATTATGGATACTGGTCATTTTGTATTTGATACAAGCGCTATGATCCAATGCGTTCCTGTAGTTGACATGTGAGGGTATCCTATGCAATGAGTTTGCATAAGATCGGACTGCAAAATACTAACCACTAGATGTAACAACGTTAACTAGTTAGGTTTCTATTTCACTAGGATGACCTAGGTAACTTAGTCTTAATCCAGTGGGTATTATAAACTCAAGTTCGAGAGGGATTGCCCTTTGATTTGTACAGTGAGAGTGGTCAGATCGCTGACTCAATAAGCTTATCATTTTCAAGAAAAGATCGAGTGGGGAGCTAGAAACATAATTACACAAGATGGAATTCACTCATTCCCTACTTTAGGGTAAGTAGATGAGTATTCCCTTAAATGGTGTCTCTAAGACTTGAACAAAGGGTCCTACCATCTCTATGGAACGAGAGGGGTTTCTGTTTATTGGTAGGACCATAAACAGATTGTCCATTAGAGGAGCACTAGTATTTAAGGATTAGAGGTAACCTAGGGGTAAAACAATAATTTGACCTAGCTAGTGTTACAAACACTCGTGAATGACTAACTTACTGTTATTGGTCTATATCCATGGACATAGAAATATATCTACAGTGAGAAGAGTTCAATTGTGAGTTTTTAGTGGAGTGTACACACAGTTAACGAATATTGATTAACGTAGTTAATGAGTTTAGCCAATTAATCTCATATCGTTATAGCTTCTGATCTGTAGGTCCATTAGATCTCTTTCCTAGCTTGTAAGGGTAATGGGATTTATTTATATTGGTTGTAATTTGAAATGTTTAAAATTACTTTGGAAATTAGTTTAATGTATAGTGATACATTATACTATATATTATATAAATTTAATTTTGGATATGATTCAAAATTAATTTATGAGAGATAAAATATTTGAATAAGTTCAAATATTAATTTAATGTGAATTGGATTCATATTAAAATTATTGGTTATGAGAGAAACTTATATTTAAATATGATTCAAATTTAATTTAAGTTAAATATAAGATATTTAAGTTAGCTATTAATTAATTGGAGAATTAATTAATATTTTAGTTTTACTTTATTTAATTAAATTAATATAAAACTATAAGATATTTGAGAGATATTCATTATATAAGATTTAAATTAAATATTAATTAAATATGATTTAATTAATTATTAACTAATTGATTAATGGTGAATTAATTAGTTGATTTGAAATTTTATAAATTTAATATTTTTTAAATTAATAGAATCTCATTTTTCTCTCCTACTCCCTTTTTTACTGCATGAAGGAAAGAGGGTTATAAATATGCAAAAGAAAAACAGTTTTTCTTAACCAAAATATAACTAATAATTTTGTTTTTCTGCAAAATAATTTCTCTAAAAAATCTCTAAACCTTTTTTCCATTCCAATTGGTTCCCATAAACCAATCTCATCCAAGAGGATATGAAGATCTCTGACGGGTAGTGTCCTAATTTAGAGATTTATTTTGTAGATTCAGAGACGTCAAACAAGTATGTTTTTCTTTCTCTAATCTATAATTAGAATGCATGCTTAACTTTTAAGTTATAATAAGAAAATTAGTTTCTATATTATTTTGCCAATGTATTGATATTTTAGGATTCCCAAATTAATTTATGGAATGATTCTATAAAATCTTAAGCTGTCAAAGGGCTTTTATTCCTTCAAGTCCCCCATTTCTCTTATTTTTATTCCATTTCACTTCAAGAGGAAAGTAGAGAGAAGAGTTTGAGAGAAGTTGAGATTTTAAAAGAATGGAAGCCAAAGCAAGAGGGTTTTCTAGTCGAGCTTCAACTTTGAGTTTTCTGTCAAGAAGCATCCGTGCAAGTAAGGGTTTTAGTGAGTTGAGTTGAAGAAGAAGAGTTAAAGCTTGATGTTTGAATCCATGTAAGTTCAATCTTCCTCTTCTTTGTTTAATGATCTTTAGAGCAAGTTTGCTAAGTTAAAGCTTTTTTATTTTGAGCGTTTGCAAAAGTATCAAATTTTAATGATAATAGGACTCATGCCACTAGATTTTCTAAATTGCAAAAGTATCAAATTTAAAAGTTAATAGCCCTCTGATATATCGAATTACTTGTCATATTTTTCATATTTGCAATTTGCAAAAAAAGATGCTTTGGGTTGCTTTTTTCTAAATTTTTTTGTCATTTGATGCAATTTCCCTTTTTATTTCGACTTTAAATCTGGATAGGAGCTCTTTGGTCTATGGTTGTTCATGAGTCTTCATTGAAATCTTTATCCAAAACAAAAGAAACAAAAATTGAAAGAAAGCATGATGGCGAAGAGAAGCATCTTCCAACTTTTAAAGAAAGGCAGGAAAAAGTTTATCCATTTCTCGACTCTGATGTTGCAGACATGTTAGAACATCTGCTAGACAAACAACTTATTCAGCTGCCAGAATGCAAACGACTGAACAATCACGAAAACTAGATGATCCTAACTACTGTAAGTACCATCGAGTCATTACTCATTCTATTGGAAAGTGTTTCGTGTTGAAATAGCTTATGCGAAAGTTGGCTCGTGAAAAGAAGATCGAGTTGGATATGGATGAAGTAGCTCAGACGAATCAAGTTACAATTGAGATGACTTCAAGTGTTTCGCCATCAACGCTGCCTTATGATCAAAGGAAAAGCTTGGTTCAGTTTGGGACTTTTGAATCTATACTTGTTCGATTCCAACAAAATATCGTAACAACGAACTCTCAAAACAAAGAAAAGCTTATTGAAGATAATTGTGAAGGATAGATAGTCGTGACTCGTAAAAAAATGAAACAACCAAATTTCATTCAAACGATGTCGCACTTCCATCAGAAGCATGGAAAATGAATCAACTCTCATAAAAAGAGAGAAAAGAAACAAGAAGATATGGAAGCCTAAGCCTATCAAAGGAAAAGACGGAGACTTCTTTCCACCTCGACGGTTGATAACTTTGATAGAATTCCTTCGATGAAGGTTCCTTGATGATCATCCAAAGAAAGTATTAGAAGTCACTGCATGTCATGCTATCAGCATAGAAGAAGTCGACAACAATTATGCATCTTCTGAAGAAATCGACAATTCAAATGAAATTAAGCAAAAGACTTCTGTCTTTGATCGTATCAAGCCTTCAACTACTCAATCTTCAGTATTTCAAAGATTAAGTATGGCCACAAAAGAAGAAGAAAACCAAAGTCCAACGTCTACTTCCACTCAAACTTCAGCTTTCAAAAGGCTAAGTATCTTCACATCGAAGAAAGATCGACCTTCAACATCTGGTTTTGGTCTTCTAAAGATGTTAAGCGATCAACATGAAAGAGAGATGAAAATTTTAAAGGCAAAACCATTTCATGAAGAAAACAAGGACAATGAGATTCACAGTCGTGTCCCATCACGCATGAAGAGGAAGTGTCTGTTGACATAAATACAGAGGGTTCCTTAACAGTGAATCCAAGAGTTATTATATTCACCAATTCTATAAATAAAGAAGGTGAACAAATCCTTGATGTGAATATGAGCTGCTAAATATGTGAAGCTTCTTATCGCAATAGCCTTGCATGGTACTCCTAGCCCACAAGAGCTTAAAAGGTGAATGGCGGAAAAAAAACTTGAACCACGTTATATCTTGATTCTTTTCTTCAAAGGATGTTCGTCTCTACTATGGAGTCATAACAAATTGGGGGAAAATCCCTATATTCAAGATGTTCATCCTAGTAATAATGTGATGCAATAAATTGAAAATGTACACTAATTTGTGCAAGGCTATATATAAGTTGAGTGCATGCAAAAAAGGGAGCCTCAAAATCAAGCTCAAAGGCTTCATCGATGATTCCTCATATTCAAGTTCGAAGGCTTCATCGATGATCCCTCATATTCAAGCTCGAAGGCTTCATCGATGATTCCGCATATTCAACCTCAGAGGTTTCATTGATGATTCCTCATATTCAAGCTCAAAGGCTTCATTGATGATTTCTCATATTCAAGCTCAAAGGCTTCATTGATGATTTCTCATATTCAAGCTCAGAGGCTTCATCGATGATTCTTTATATTCAAGCTCAGAGGCTTCATCGATGCTTCCTTGTATTCAAGCTCAAAGGCTTCATTTGACACCTCCTTATATTCAAGCTTAAAAGTCTTTTGACGATGATATAGCTCCACCTCTCCGAGAGGATGGTGATGGTACAACTTCGAGGGGATGACGATCATGCAGCTCTGCCTTTGCCTCTCCAAGATGACGACGACAGTGTAGCACCGCCTCTTCCTCATCAAGAAGATGCGTACAATGCTAAAGCTCCACCTCTGCCTCATCTTCAATGTGTTGCAGCCAAGAGGACCATCATCTTCATCTTCAATGTGTTGCAGACGAGAGGATTCATTTTCATCTTCTCCCATGTGTTGCAGCCGAGAGGAATCATCTTCATCTTCTCTCATGTGTCGCAGCCGAGAGGATCATCATCTTTATCTTCTTCCATGTCCTGCAGCTGAAAGGATCATCATCTTCATCTTCTCCCATGCACCGCAGTCTTGAGGATCATCATCTTCATCTTCTCCCATGTGTTGCAGTCAAGAGTGTCACACCTCAAACCATACTATCAACGAAAATGCCAAAGTAGTAGGAATAGGATGTGAGTTTGTTACAACTTTGAAATTTTCTTATCGCAAAATATTATTTTCAACTCCTTTTATACTATCAATAAAACTTAAAACGCAATGGTGATCAACCTAAACGCCAAGTATAAAAAATACCTACCAAAACGTTTATTAATAACACTTTGACCAAACAACCAATGCTTTATTTCCAAAACGTCTAGAGTCATCTCGTTGCAAATCCTCCAACCTTCTTCTCTACTTGTCCTAAACGCCTGATCTTGGCAGATGAATTTTTGACAGCATGTCTAAAAAACTGAGGTTTTATGAAATTCTTTTTGCAATACATTTTCATAAACATCATTTCACATAAATAACATCAAATAATTTCATCTCGCATAAACCTTTCTTTATGCTTAACATATTCACATAACAATTTCACATAAACACACATTAGTTAACATTCATTCCTTTCGCCAAGGATCCCAAATCGTTCTCTACGCTTGGTCTCATTACTTCGCATTTGACTACTGTATCAAAGCATCCGAGAACATACAGATTCATCCTTGTTGCACAGGCCGATAAGTTTTATACGCTCCTTTTAATGCATAAGCCAGGTTCTTATCACCATGTGGCCCGTACACCCCATGGTGGCCTTGACTCTTTATGTGCACATAAAAGTTAGCATCATCTCAAGGAATCAACTAATGGTTTGAAAACCATTTCATAACATGGAAATCGTAATCATCAAATCAAGCTTTAACATGATTTTTATAATGCTATAACACACAAATTCTCATACAAATCTCTTTTTGAAACTTTCATTTGAAATCGTCTTTCAAAATAGTAAAGCGGAACCACAAAACACTGAAGAAGAAAACCATTCACCACACTTTAACAAACAATCTCCTCTTCCTTCTCTTCTCGTGGAGAGGAAAGAGACATTTTCTTAATCTTACACGTTAACCCTGTTGAATCAGATTTGACATTTTCTTAACCAGACCTTACCTCTCACCTAACCCCATACCGCAAATAACTTTAACCACAACACTTTTCGTGAATAACCTTCTCGCGTAGTTATATTTTTACAAGAAACCTTCTTCGCGAACTAACAAACTTTTACTGGCTTATAACACTTCTCGTGAATTTAAACTTCAAGGCTTCCTCGCAAACTTCTTCATCGCGACACTCTTGGTTCTTATCGTGAAGACTATCCAAACTCCTAGTCATTTTAAAACTTACAGACTTTCTTTTGAGAGCGTTTAGACTTATAGATTCTACTGCAAACCCTTCTTTTCTCAAAACTACCTCGCGAATTAACTTCTTAATCGCAAAACTTATTTTAACAATAAAAGATTTTATCGCTTAACCATTTCCGCAAATATATTCAAAGGTCAATTTCTATTGTTGTTTTAGCTAAAATTTTACTTCCTATACTAGAATAAAAAATGGGTCTCACATAGAGGATTCATCTTCATCTTCTCTCATGTGTCGCAGCCGAGAGGATTCATCTTCATCTTCTCCCATATGCCTCAGCCGAGAAGATTCATCTCCATCTTCCCTCATGTGCCATAGTTGAGAGGATTCAGCTTCATCTTCTTCCATGTGCCGCAGTCGACAAGATTCATCTTTATCTTCCCATATGTCCCACGGATGAGAGGATTCATCTTCATCTTCCTCTATATCCCATGGACGAGAGGATTCAACTTCATCTTCTCCCATGTACTGTAGTTAATAGGATTCATCTTCATCTTCTCTCATGTGTCGCAGTCGAGAGGATTCATCTCCATCTTCTCCCATGTCGCAGCTGAGATGATTCATCTTCATCTTCTCCCATGTGTCGCAGTGAAGAGGATCACCATCTTCATCTTCTTCCATGTGTTGCAGTCGAGAGGATTTATCTTCAACTTCTCCCATTTGCTGTAGCTGAGAGGGTTCATCTTTATCTTCTCACAGGTGTCGCAGCCTAGAGGATTCATCTTCATCTTCTTGCATGTGGCGTAGCTGAGAGGATCATCATCTTCATTTTCCATGTGCCACAGCCGCGAGGGTCATCATCTTCATCCAATGTGTGCTACAATCGAGAGGATTCATCTTCATCTTCTCCCATGTGCTGTAGTCAGGAGGATTCATCCTTATCTTCCTCCATGTGTCACAGCCATGAGGATTCATCTTCATCTTCTCCCATGTGCTGCAATCAAGAGGATTCATCTTCATCTTCTTCCATGTGCAGCAACCGAGAGGATTCATCTCCATCTTTTCCTATGTGTTGCAACCGAGAGGATTCATCTTCATCTTCTCCCATGTGTTACTGTCGAGAGGATTCATTTACATCTTCTCTCATGTGCAGTAGCCAAGAAAATCATCTTTATCTTCCGTGGTTGCAGCTGTTAGGCTTCTCAATCTTCAAGCTTGGTGTGATCCATCATAAAGTTCAAGTCACAATAATGATAAAGTCAAGTACACTTTCATCTAGAATCAAGGTCGGGGTGCTCCAACTTCAAGTGTTCTATCTCCAAGCTTTAACACCCTTGCTTCAAAAAAGGGAATAAGTTATTATTAGAAAAAAAAAAAAGGATTCTAGTAAGTAAAAAATAAAGTAAACGAAAAGAAATGAAAAATAGAAAAGAAAAATAAAAATAGAAAGAAAAAAGCAAAAATAAAAGAAGAAAAAAGGAAGGAAGAAAAAAAAACAAAGAGAAAAAGATTGAAAAAAAACAAGAAAAACAAAAAGAAAAAAAACAAAATAAAATTGAAAACAAAAGAGAGAAAAAAAGAAGATTGAAGAAGCTCGATCGTTCCTAGTAGAGAGGTGGATTTGACGGCAAATGTTTAATCGTCCCTTAGCAGAAGTTGGATTGCTAACGACAAAGCAGAACCAAGATGCCTGATCGTTTCTACTAGGGAGGTGGATCTGACTACAAAAGTTTGATCGTCCCCTAGTAGAAGTTCGATCGCTGACGGCGAACAGGGCCAAGATGCCCGATCACTCTTACTATGGAGGTGGATCTGACAGCAAAAGCCAGATCGTCCCTACTACAAGTTGGATCTCTAACGGGGAAGCAAAATAAAGATGCTTGATCACTCCTACAGGGAGGTAGATCTGACGATAAATGCTCGATCATTCCCTAATAAAAGTTGGATCACTGACGACGAAGTAGAATCGAGATGCCCGATCGTTCCTACTAGAGAGGTGGATCTGACTGCAAAAGTCTGATCGTCCCTAGTAGAAGTTGGATCGCTGACGACAAAGCAGAGCCCACATGTCCAATCGTTCCTACTAGGGAGGTGGATCTGACAACAAAAGTCGATCGTTTTCTAATAAAAGTTGGATAGCTGACGTCGAAGAAGAACCGAAATGCTCGATCATTTCTACTAGGGAGGTGGATCTGACAACAAATGCCCGATCGTCCCCTAGTAGAAGTTGGATTGTAAAAAAAAAATTAAAGAAGGAAGAAGAAGAAGTTCTTACCTTTAGCTCCTGTAAAAAAAAAAGGAAGTTCAAAGAGAAAAGAGAAATTTTTTCATATCTTTCTTTTGCCGTAGAAGGAATAAATGATCAATGTGTGGGTCTATTTATAAGGCTAACAAATCCAATTTCTAAAAAGATTGGGAATGATATTTAATCAGTTTTTAAAACAAATCTAATACCTAAAAGAATTAGGAATGATATTTCATTTTTTAAAAACATATCCAATTCCTAAAAGGAATAGGAATGATATTTAATCTTTTTTTTTTAATAATAAAGAAAAGATAATCCAACTATCTTATCTTATTTTAATTATATTCAATATTTAAAATATAAAAGATAATCCAATTATCTTACCTTACTTTAAATTATTTCATTTTTGGGAGAAATCTCTAATTTCATTTTTTGAGATAATTAAAATATTTAAATATTTCAAAAAATTTTAAAAAATAAATTTAGATCTCATTCCCAATTTTAAAATTAAAATATGGGTTCAAAATCCAAGTCAAATTAATTTGCATAAATGGCCTCCATTTTATCTCAAATTTAAATCAAAGCCATAAATCTTACTTTATCTCAAGATTGAGGGCCTCATTTTTATCACAAATTAAAATTGGTCATTCCAAATTCTTGTGCATCCTCTAGACAAATTAAGGTATGGTAGAAATCTCATCCTTATTTCAAATTAAAACTTTGGTTATGTTTCAAGTTTTATTTATTTTTTAAACAATCAAATTTAAATTTTTATCCTCAAATCAAATTAAATTGAGTATAAATGTCACACCCCAAACTGTACTGCAACCAAAACACCGAAGTAGGGAGAATAGGATGCGAGTTGGTTACAACCTTGAAATTTTCATATCGCAACTCTTATTCTGAACTCCTTTTAAGCTATTAACACTCAAACGCAACGGAAATCGCACCGAACGCCAAACACATTCAAAGACATTCCTAATGCGAAAAATTTAACGAGATCAACTCGGCCAAAACTTGCACTTTATTAATAATAGGCGTTTAATTCAATACTCCAAAGAAAGAACTCAACCAAATTTACATTAAATACTCTTTAAACACCTAGTAGCTTTCTCATCTCACTGCAAATCTTTCAACTTTCTTCATCCACTTAATATTCCGTGCGAACTAACTAACTTTTATTCGCATATAACTCTTATCACAAACTTAAACTCCAATGCTTCCTCGTAGACTTCTTCTCCGCGAAACACTTGGTTCTTCTCGTGAAGACCATCCAAAATGCCTAGTCTAACACGCAAAACATTCACTTCTTAACTTACGCAAAGACTCTCTTTTCATCGCATAACTTCCTTCGCGATTATACTTAACCATAAAAGATTTTATCCCTCAGTCCTTTCTACGATTTATTCAACGCCAACTTCTTAATACTTTGTCAAATTACTTCCTATATCCAAATTAGAAATGGGTCTCACATAAAACCGTGAACTTTTCCCAAATTAGTTATGGTTTGTTATTTCAACCCTTATTTCAAATTTAAATCAAACTCATGTACTAAATTCGTAGTTTGATTAATTTGATATGTTGAATTAAGAAAAAAAAAACTCCTATTTTGACTTCAAATTTATCATTTTTCGAGATTCATTCACTCATGTATGTGCATAAATCTCGAAAAGGGGCATTTGTTGAATAGAAAATATTTAGACCAATCACAAATTTCCACATCATTTACTAAATCAATGATGAAAAGTACAAATAATTGAATTTGGAACTAATTAAAAAAATTGACATGTGTCCCAAATTAAAATTGAAACCATAAATTGACCAATTCTGATAATGCCACATGTTTTAATCCTAACTGTTGGATCAAGTTAATTATTTTGGTTCAATTAAATATTATTTACTTGGACTAAGTTCAATTGAGCCCAAAAATAAGCTTAATTGAGCCCAAAGGCTAAATATGACCCAAATTCATGTGGTTGAGTCTATGAGTCTAGTCCATGAACCAACCAGGCTTAAGTCCATAAAGCCCACCAAGAAAAACATTTTATGCCAGAAGGTCTAGAGAGAATTCTCCCAAGAGCTCTAGAAGGCTCCCTAACTTCTGAAGTCGACCGCCCTCGAAGATTGAAGCTCCTTTGAAGATACAATATTTCTTTCAAGACTCCAACTTCCCCCAAAGATTGAAGTTCCTTTGAAACTACAGGCTTTCTTCCAAGACTCCAACTTCAAGAACATCACGTGTTCCGCTTCCTCAAATCAAGAGTAAGAATCCAATCGAGAGAGAATTAGAGGACCAAATTCTAGAGATTGAACCACATCGCATCAAATCAACAAAATTACAACATCAACTTAAGTTCAACTCCACGAATTAAATTTCTCCGGAAATCTCGTGCAAACGTTCTCAAGTCTATTTAATTTTTCTAAAATTTACAAACATATTAGACACAAAAACTCAAAGATATGGGATTCAACTGTTAGACATTAAACTTGATTTTATATCTATTGAACATAAAAATTAAAAGGATTTTTTCTAAAAAAATATTTACACTTATAGAACAAGGGAAGAAGGAGTCCGGAGTCCGCAGGATTCCAAAAATGGAAAACTCCCACAAGCTCAACAATTGAAAATACCAAAAATGCCTTAGTCAATGCACAGTTAATTCGTCACTCGCGAGTGTAATATATTTCGTACACGGTTTTTGTTTAGATTTGGCTAGCTACACGATCGTTTAGATTTAGTTACCCAAATCTAAATGATTTTTTTTTTCAAGATTTTTTGCTACATGATGGTTTAGATTTGGCTATCCTTTGAAACACGATCGATTAGATTTGATCGTTTGGATTTATTTAGGTAACAAAATCTAAACGATTTTTTTCAAGATTCTTTGGTACACTAACATTTAGATTTAGCTACCCAAATCTAAACGATCGTGTACCAATATCTCAACTATTGTTTTCAAGATCTCTTATATTTGTTAGATTTGGTTGTAGCCAAATCTAAACGTGTGCCAATATCCAACGATTTTTGTTCAAGATTCTGAACCAAGATCTTTTATATTTAATACACGATGTTGAATAAACAAATAACAGTTTGAAAAAAAAATAAAAGAAAAATAGATCTTTTATATTTGGTACATGATGATGAACTAAATAACAGTTCGAAAAAAAAATAAAAGAAATATTACAGAAGAAGAGACGATGGAAAAGAAAAGAAAAATTGCAGAAGTAAGAAGATGGAAAGAAATGACAAACTTGAAATAGTTTGAAAAAAATGGTCAACTTCATGGACTTTTTGATTTTGTAGATATGCCATAAATATTTAGGTGTTGTGTTAATTTATGAAAATGTTCCAAATTAAAAATTGGAAGACCGATTAGACGAACTTTTGAAGACGAAAATGTATTAGAACTCCTTTTAAAGTTTACAAGTCAAAAAACACATCCACTAAACTTGTAATTTAAGTGATTACATTAGTTATTTAAACTTGAAAATCACGCAAGAAATGGTTAAGAATGGATAAATATTTAAAATGCATTTCCTACTTCACACATCTAATAATATTATATGGTCAACGAATAACTTTTGTCAAGAAATATTTTTTTCTCTTGAAAAATAATTTAAAAATAATGTTTTTGTTGTCCATTAATTCTAATTGCCGTGCAAGTACAGCATTTGAGAAAAGTATGCCTAAACCAACTCCACCCCTCTTTAGTTATATAGATGATGAGAGATGGGAAGTCAAATATGAACAAACAAAAGAAATAAATTGTGAAAATTATTAAAAATCATTAGTTTTTAAAAAAATCGTTTTAAATAAAAATATGTTAAAAATATTTACAAATATAAGAAATTTGCAATTCATAAAATTAATATTTGTCTAAATTTATAAATATTTTTGTTCACTTTATTATATTTGAAACACAATACTATTATTATTTAGTTAATTTTGATAAAAAAAATTAATTTTTAATGAAAAATCTAAAATTTATTAAAAGTACTATAAATAAAATTATACAATTAAAAGTAATTTTTGTTTTAAAAAAGAGAAAAATAATTAAAGGGTGGAAGTTTTTGTTTTCATTCATAATAAAGGATTAATTAATGATTTCTTAACTGATTGAGATTTGATACCCACAAAATCAGACTTTTACTTCTTCTAATTCTTCTCAACTAGTTGATTGGATTGATGATATAAATGGCGTAAAATAGTTTATCTATTTACATCATAGTTTAATTAATTAGTTGACTATCTCTCCATACCTGACCTAATTGTATAAATTTATGATAATGTATGTTTTAAAATTTTTATAAAAAAATGGTAAAAAATAGTAAATTTGATAAAATATTTACTAAAATTTTTAGATTTTATTAATAATAGACATTTATATACTTTTATCAGTGACATTAATAAACAGTGATATTTCTATCACTAATAAAATCCAAAATTTTGCTATTATTTATATATTTTAATTTATTTTACTATTTTTAAAAATGTCTCATCATTAATTTTAAATTTAAATATCTTTAAAGCTTCCAATTTTTTTCCATTATATTTACGATGTTAGAAGAGTGTAATAGATTTTTAAAAATATATTCTTAATCTATTTGATGTGTTTTTTAAAATTAATGTATGTTAGATAATTTTATGTTAAAATTTTAGATTCCATAAACATAAAATGAAAATTTATCTGTCCTCCATTATTTTCTTTTTACTATTTAAAATTGACTACACTATTTAGAAGCTATAATAAAATTTTCTATATTTTTTACTGTCTAGATACACGTTGATAAAATTCTATCGACATCTATCAATGACAAAAAATTAAACACAGGTTCATCATTGATAGATGCAAAGATAGAACTCTACTAATTTCTATCAATGATTGAAACTTTTGATAGACACTAACACAAATCTATCATTGATATATAAGTTATAAAACTCATACAAGTCTATCATTAATAGAAACTGAGTTTATCGATTTTTTTTTCTTTTTTGCTATTTCTATTTTGACATCTTTTCTATTGGTAAAAATTCTCTAAAATTTAACACAAACCTACCAGGAATCTAGTGTACAGTTTTGAAATTTAAAGAACAAATAAACATATATTTTAAGGGTTAAAACTGTAAATTAACCAAACATATATTTTCATCTCATAATTATTTGCGTATCCAATCAGTGTCTATTCCTAATTGGAATCCCACAAATAATTTTTTTCCTTTTCCTATTATTATTTCTTTTGTTAAATTAGACTTTTATTATTCTTTTAATTAGAAATGTTTGCTCATCTTTTCTAATTTAATTTCTTAGATTAGATTATTCTCAAATTCGTACTCTTTTAAGGTTAAAATCATGTTTAATAGCCATTTTCTTCCATTCTTCAATTTTAGTTGGGTATTCAATCAATATCTATTCTTAATGGGTCCATATTTCTTAATCCTAACAAATTATGAACTATTTAAAATGCGGAGAATTTTTATGAATAGCAAAAAATTGAAACTATTTACAAAATATAACAAAAAAAACTTAAATAGACTCGTCCTCGTAGTAGAAAAACTTGCAAAACATAAGCAAGTTAATAAAACTAGCTGAGTCGCGAATCTCACCTCTTTAAGACATTTGTAATTCTGCTTAGATGTGCAAGCTGATGTTATGTGCCCCGTCGTCCCCAAGATGAAACAACCTCTAATTTCGTCGGTAGGAACTGCACTAGAACCAACTAGTACACCAACACTCGATTGATACTTGTTTACTCATAATACTAAAAGAAAATAGAATGGAATGAAGTGCGCATAAAAAGAGAAGTCGAGCAAGAAATGGAAGAGCTTGGAATGTTTAGTTGTGTTGTGGTATCTCAAATTAGAAGAGAGGTGAGTATATAGAGGTGTAATCGGGTTGGGTTGGGTTGAGAGACATTCTCAACCCAACCTATATTTTCGAGTTATTTGGGTTGACAACCCGAATTAAGTTTTCAAGCCAACCCAACCAACCAATGAAATATAGGTTGGGTTGGGTTGGGTTGGGTGGTCGGGTTGTTAACACTCGAAGAAAAAGAAAAACGTTATATTTGTAACGCCCCAAATTTGTAAGGTATTTATTCATAAGCAAATTTTCATATTTATTAAAGATTTTAAATTTTGGGTGTTATTATACATTAGCTTTGCGTGGAAGAGAAATAAATTTAATGAAAAATAAGAGAAGTAAGGATTAAATAAATAAAGTAATAATAATAATAGTCATTATAAATTATTATTATTATTATTATTAAATTTATTTTCATAAATTTTTATTCAAAAAATAAAAAAGAAAAGATAAAATTCCCTTTCTTCTTCACGTGTGCCCTCATCTCCCATCTCCATCTCCTCACGTTTCTACAGCCGCCACCTACCCTCCAACCTCACGTCGGCCACCCTTAGTCGCTACTACAAGTGTCGTTCGCTCACCGTCAAAGCCATCGCTGCCCCGATTCCTCCTTCTCCTTCGCTTTCAGTTAGCCGAGCCGCTCAGTCCATTAGCATTGAAGCTTTGTGTCATTCCGGTCGCGCAAGCTGATCGTTGGGCTTCACGTTCGTGAAGCACCGCCGCATGACTCCGTCTTCCAGCCGTGGGTCTTTGTTTTCGGTTCCGTCAGCGTCACAGCCGGTAGGCCGCGTTGTATAAATTTGAATCGGGTGAGCCCGACTTTCTGTCTTCCAGCTGTGGGTCCGACGACCCTTCACTTGTCGTTCAGATCTACCTTTCACGCCCGTCGATTTCACCTGTACTAAGTTGCGATTTCTGCCTTGCCACATGAAGTATTGAGTTTTAGTGTAAGTTTGTAATAGTGAATTTGATTGTTTTCGTGTGATGTATTCGTTGAGGTGTAATGTCAAATTAAACGGTTGGTTAATATTGTTCTTTGTGATGGAAACGATAGACATGTGCAGTGGAATAAAGATCAGATTTTACTCTAATTGCAACTAAACAAGTTTAGTGATTAACATGCATAAAAAACCCTAAAATAACATAGATAGGGTTAAAAGAAAAACTTACTTTTGAAGTTTTTCTTCTCTTGTATTCTCTTCACGAATTTGAAATAAGTACAGCCTCTAGAGTTTACCCGCTTTTCTCCAGACTTGGAATCGAGTTGTGGGACTCAAAAAATGGTGGAGGAAATAAAGAGAGATAATATCCTTTGGAGGAACCTAACCTTTAGTTTTTTTTTTTTTTTTTTTTTTTTTTTTTTTTTTGATGTTAAGAGTCTCAAATGAAAAGAGTTCTTGGTTTTATTTTGTAATTCTCAATTACAAAATTAAATTTCAATTTCAAATCCAAGAGTCATTTCACCTTTGCATAAAACTTCTTTACAAACAAACTACATGCAAGAACTTCCCTATCCCACCACTTAGAATTCTTAGTGGGGTAAGTGTCTTGCATGCAATAAGCCACTTGCATATCACATGCAAGTGATAAGCTTGCCAAATCTCAACAAGTGTTATTATTTAAATTAGTCTAAAGGCAATATGGTAATTCAACATTTAAATCAAATTTAAAGTTTGACTTTTTTTAACCATTTTGTCCGTCTTAACTAATTTCAACCTCCCAAGCATGAATCCGTATTCATTTCTCAAAAATTCAAATCACATTTGAATATAAAATCAATAAACGTTTGATTTTTCAAAGTCAAAAGTCAACATTTGGACTTTTTACATCTTTGACCTTTTTCACCAATTCCAAGCTTTCAAATATGGATCCATATTCATATTTAAATCACATTTAAACATGAAGCTCTATCTTAAATTATAACCGATGACTATATCAGATATATATTTGTCGGTTTCTCTCTCTTTACCTAATTCGAACAATTCGAATTATTCCATCATAATGCTCTAAGTTGATTCCTTGTGAGCTAGCGGGGGAACCTAATAAACCTATAGATCATGGGCTCCAACGATCCGAGATTAACTGGCTAAACTCTTTAGACCGAGTTAATCAACCTTCGTTAACTATCGGATCATTCCACTAAAGTCCCGTAGTTGGACTCCCCTCACTATAGATATATTTGTGTCCATGTGATATGACCATGATAAGTAAGTTAATCCTTCACAGGTTGTTCATAATCTCGGCTGGGTCAAAGTACCATTTTACCCCCGAGATTATATCTTTTCTCCTTAAGTCCGACTGATCCACTATTGAACAATTGGTTTAAGGTCCAACCATTAAACCGAATCCCTCTCAGGCCAATGAGAGAGTGGGGCCCCTTGTTCAAGACCTGGATTCAATCCTTAAGGGAACAACCTATCGACTAACCCTAGAACGGGTAGGAGTGAATTTCCTCTTGCACTATATGTCCCTAGCTATCCATCCGGTCTTACCCCTAAAATGAGAGGCTTATTGGGCCATCGCCATTGAGCTGCCCTCACTTATGCAAATTTAAGGATAATTTTGTGTGAACAGAAGTTCATAGTTAGCTCAGGATTAAGATTAAGTTACATTGTATATCTATAAACGAAATAGTCAGTTTTACAAAGTTAACGATGTTATAACTTAAAAGTGACTATTTCATGGTTCCAGTCTTATGTAAACTCTTTACATAGGATGGCCCCACTTCCGTGTCTCTACATGATTGATTTAGGATCACATCGTTTGTACAAACTACAAAGCGGGTCACATCCATAGTGTCCCTAGAATAAGGTGCCCAACCGTATTCGTATACTATAGACTATTTAGACTATTCACTCGAACTTGATCCACGTTTATGTTTCTACATAAAGTTCAAGTTTACTTAATAATAGTCTTGGGACTTTAGTTTATTGGCTTTAAGATTATAGTATCAATAACGACTTATTGAATAGAATATGATTACAAATCACGAGTTTTAGGACATAAATTCTAAGAAACTCCCACTTGGACTAAAACTTCTAGTGAGATCAAACAACGTTGAATTTAATCATGAGAGACCAATATGCATATGAGTACAATAAACACATGAATATTTTAAACTAGGGCACATGCCCAATAAGTCTCTCACTTGTCCTAGTTTACACACATCGTAGACCTAAACTCTATAGGTGACCCTCAAACACTTTAGCAGTGAGAGCTTTTGTAAAATGATCAACAATATTTTGCTCATAAGGTACTTGAGTCACTACAACGTCACCACGATGTACAATTCCCTGATAAGATGGTACTTGCATTCGATATGCTTTTTCCATTTATGGCTTCTAGGTTCTCTTGAATTTGCAACTGCACCACTATTATCACAATATAAAGTAATTGGCAGATGCATATTTGGAACAACTTCCAGATCTGTCAAGAATTTCCTTAGCCACACTACTTCCATTGTCGCTTCGCAAGTTGCTACGTATTCAGCTTCCATTGTGGAGTCATCTATACAAGTTTGCTTTACGCTTCTCCATACTACTGCTCCTCCATTTAGAGTGAATACCGATCCTGATGTAGACTTTCTAGCATCTTTATCAGTTTGGAAATTAGAATCAGTGTATCCAGTAAGGATCAAATCCTCAGTTCCATACACGAGCATGTAGTCTTTTATTCTTCTAAGATATTTTAGAATATTCTTAACGGTTGTCCAGTGATCACGTCAAGGATTGAACTGATACCTATTGACTATCCCTACTGAGTAGCAAATGTCAGATCTAGTACATATCATTGCATACATCAAACTCCCAATAGAGGAAGCATAGGGAATATTTCTCATATCCTCAACTTCTTGAGGTGTCTTAGGACATTGTTCCTTTGACAATTGAATTCCATATCTGTACGGCAACAAACACTTTTTGGAATTCTGCATCTTATATCTAGACAACATTTTGTCTATATAAGACGCTTGAGACATGACTAGTGTTCTGTTTTTACGATTTCGAAGTGCATCTCCCAAATCTTTCATTTGAAATTGCGTAGATAGCCATTTCTTGATGTCGTTAAGATTATTCACATCATTCCTAATGAGTAGAATATCAACGACATATAGAACTAGGAATGCTACAATGGAATTGAAAACCCTTTTGTAAACAAAGGGTTCATCAACATTCTGCTCAAAGCCATAAGATTTAATCACAGTGTCAAATCTTATATTCCAAGATCTAGATGCTTGCTTCAAACCATAAATGGATTTTTGAAGCTTACAAATTTTTTGTTCTTGACCTTGTTCTATAAACCCCTCTTGTTGAGTCATATAGATACTCTCCTCAAGATTACCATTCAGAAATGTTGTCTTGACATCCATTTGTCAAATTTCATAATCATAAAAGGTGGCGATGGACAAGAGTATTCTAATCGACTTGCGCATAGCAACTGAAGAGAAAGTTTCTTCATAGTCTACTCCCTCTCTTTGGCTATAACCTTTTGCCACAAGTCGAGCCTTAAAAGTCTGTATTTTACCGGTTTGATCTTGTTTTCTCTTGTAGATCCAGACAGAATTGAAGTACATAGACTCCATTTCGAGGTTCATGGCTTTGATCCATTGGTCACTATCTACATCATTCATTGCCTGTTTATAGGTTAATGGATCCTCTATGCCATCATCAGGTATGACGAGTTGAGTTTTTGTTAAACCCAAGTAGCGATCAGGCTGATGAACAACCCTCCCACTATGTCGAGGCTCTCTCAACTCTTGAGAAGGATGTGATTGAACAAATTTTCAAGTTTTATCAACTACTTTAGTTGATGAACTAGGTATATCTGTAGCATTTGTAGAAATCTCACTTAATACGAGTTTACGGTGCGATTGATAATTCTTGATGTGGTTTTCATCCAAGAATGTAGCATTTGTCGAAACAAATACTTTATTATCTTGAGGATCGTAAAAGAGACCACCCCTTGATTCCTTTGGGTAACCTACGAATAGGCATAATTTTGAATGATGTTCCAATTTCTTAGGATTTTATACCAACACATGTGTCGGGCATCCCCAAATTCTAAAGTGATGTAAACTTCCTTTACGCCCTTTCCAAAGCTCATAAGGTGTTTCTGAAACACTTTTAGAGGAAACATTATTCAAAAAATAGACAGCTGTCTCTAAAGCATATCCCCAAAAAGAATCTGGCAATTGAGCAAAGCTCATCATAGAATGAACCATGTCCAACAAGGTTCGGTTTCTTCTTTCTGATACACTGTTCTGTTGAGGAGTATTAGGTGTAGAGAGTTGTGACTGAATTCATTTTTCTATCAAATAATCTTGGAATCGCAAGTCCATATACTCTCCACCTCGATCTGATCGAAGTATCTTCATTTTTTTTCCTAATTCATTCTCAACTCTAGCCTTATATTCTTTGAAGTTTATAAGAGAATTAGACTTATGATGCATTAGGTAAACATGACCATAGATTGAATAATCATCAATGAAATTGATGAAATATTCGAACCCTGCTCGAGCCTTGACATTCATTGGTCCACAGAGGTCCGAATGCACAAGCTTTAAAGGTACTTTGGCTCTAAGACCTTTTCCAGTAAAAATCTTTTGGTCATTTTTCCTTCAAGACAAGATTCACATGGAGGTAGAGAGTTATCTTCTAACTGATTTAGAAGTCCACTCTTAATTAATCTCCCAATTCTATTGAGATTTATGTGACCAAGTCTTAAGTGCATAAATAGGCTTTAGAAGAAACCTTTTGTCTTTTATTATGAGTTTCGACTGTTCAGTATTTAAGACAAAGTTTGCTATAGTTGGTCTTAACTTATATAAGTTGTTTTCAAGTATAGCAGAGCATATTTGACTACCCTTACTAAAAATGAATGCTTCATTAATTTTTAAAGAAATTTCATACATATGTTCCAAAATGCAAGAGATAGATATCAAGTTCCTCTTCATTTGAGGTAAATACAAAACATTTTTAAGTAGTAGATATCTATCTTAAAAACAACTTCAAGTCTCCCACTGCTTCAGCCAAGACTACCTCTCCCGTTCCAACCTTGAGAGTAATCTCATGTTCTACAAGCCTCTTTCAAGAACTAGTTTCCTGAAATGAGAAGCAAATATGATGCTCCTAAATATAGTATCCAAGTTGAAGTATCATATTCGACTAAGCATGTTTCAACAACTAGTAAATCGTATTTACCTTATGCTGTTTTCTCTACTTTCTTCTCAGTAAGGTATTTTGGGCAGTTCCTCAACCAATGCCCGTTCTGGCTACAATGGTAACGCTTACCTTTTTCTGCGGCTCTCTTTCCCTTGTTCATCTTGGGAGTCTTCCCCTTTCCCTTCTTCTTCATTTGAGCTTTAGGCTTAGAAGGTCCACTTGTGCTTTTAGAGGACGATCCTTTTGAAAAGCTCCTTTTTGTGGTAGCAACATTTGCTTCCACTTGTTTTCATTTATCCAAAGTAAGAGTTTGGAACCTTTGAAGCTCATTCAGAAGAGTTGTCAGGTTAAACTCTATCTTGTTTAAAGACTCATTCGTCTGAAATGGAATGAAGCTCTTCAGAAGAGACTCTAAGATAAAGCTAACTTGATTAACCTCTTCAATGGAACCACCATTTACTTCGACGATGTTCAAGTGCATCATCATGTCCAGAACATGTTCTCTAACAGAGGTCCCTTCCTTCATACTCTTAGTGTAAATGTATTTGACTACCTCGTGTCTTAAGGACCATTTTGGTTGCCCAAACATTTCCTTTAATGAATCCATAATCTCTTTAGTCGTAGCTAAGGATTCATGTTTCTTTGCCAAAACATCAGACATACTGGCAAAAATATATACACGGGCCTTTTCATTTACTTTTACCCATCGATCATATGCTTCCCGACCAGTTCGGTTAGCATTAGAGGTAGGGTTTTGAGGACATTCCTCAGTTAAGACAATCCTTAAATCGTCAACCACTAATATTGTGTTAACATTTGATTTCCATGCTGCATAATTATCGCCATTAAGTTTTTCGGAAGGTAAAAGTTGAACTATGGAGCTATTCATGCTAAAAAATAAACATATTCATTTTAGAAACCATAATCACTAAAGAAGCCAATCATTTAGCAAATACTGATAATGTACCCATCATTATAGTTTTGCAACGATATTCCAAAGGTTTAAAATAACCCCCACCGAAGGGCAGTCGATTATTCCTGCTTTGAACAAAGACAATCTTGACCAGATGCTAACTCCTGAATATCTCATATTGCTATAGCATTTAGTTATCACTATTTCGGTCGAAAATATACTAACAACTTAGTAATTTTGTAAGTGTAACCCTCCATTTTCGAATCTCAGAGAAAAGTCAACATGAAAACTAATCAAGGAGACCCTATCCACATTTAGAGTTCATGGTGTTCCAAATCCTATAGCACGGCCCTTCGAAGGGAACGCCGCTCCGGGGCAGACAAGCAGGCGCATTATAGGAATCTCCCAATGGAAGAGACTGTGGGATGTGTTGTCACATATCCCCCATCCACTTACTATGAATTACTTTCCCTATTCACCTTGATATTGATCCATGCAAGCACTCTCTGAAGGGAGTCTGCTCCTACGCACGGCGCAAAGCCCTACATGGACCTCACTGTGTGAACTCTTAGAGAAGCTAGAGGTTAAAAGTACACTACTTCTCTCTAGCTGAAGTGTTCTATAATGGTTTTAAGGGTATTTGACTACTTTAGGATTTTATTCAGGCTAACTTAAACAAATCCTAAGTCTAGGTGAAACATCCGAGCATAACCATTATATCGGATTTTAACCTACGATGTCTAGGTCATAAACTAGTTTTATTACCTCACATCTCTCACACATGCTCATAAAGCTAGGTTAAATTAGGCTCAAGAACTGATTATGATCTCCAGGTAGGAGGTGTTCCATAAACCGTCAACTTAAGAAACTCCAAACCTTAGTCATCTTATCTGACGTGTTGACAAGATCTAATTAGGTGAGCCTCTTATAACCAGTTTTATAAGATATCGACATAACTCAACAAAGAAAGTAGATATTTTTTAACCTAGGTAAGCATGCAAGTTATCTTTGTTATAGATTTTAAAAGTTTAATTCATTTTATAATTATTATAAAAGAACTATAAAACTATAACAAATGGAAACAGATAATATATAACAATTATATAAAGAAATTAATTAATATGAATTTTAATTTATTTAACTTTTAAAATCATATTTAATTAAGTTAAATAAATAAATAAATAAATAATTTCATTAAATCACATTTAATTAAAATTAATATAATTAATTTCATTAAATCACATTTAATTAAATTTAATATAATTAATTAAACAATTAATTAATCAAACTATTTAATTTCCATACCAATTAATCAACCTGCATAATATACATTATAACAATTATAACATAATTTCAATGCATAAACATGTTAACCTATGGCAAGGGCGGATTTAAAAGGGGCCAGGGGGCGTGCCCCCCTCACATTCTCGGTTTTTGTATTTTAATATTAATTTGAAGTTGTCGACTTCTTCAGCAGATGCATAATTGTTGTCGACTTCTGTTATATTGACAGCATGACATGCAGTGACTTCTAAAACTTCCTTGGGATGAACATCAAGAAAGCTTCTTGGGAGGAATTCTCTTAAAGTTATCGATCGTCAAGGCTAGAAGAAGTCCTCGTCTTTTCCTTTGACAGGCTTAGGTTTCCACATCTTCTTGTTTCTTTTTCCCTTCTTTTTATGGGAGATGCTTCCTTTTGCATGCTTTTGACGGAATGACGACTCTTTTTTAATGCAATTTGGTTGTATTCCTTTACGACGAGCCACAGCTATCCATCCTTTGTCATCATCTCCAACAGGCTCTTCTTTGTTTTGGGAGTCTGTCGTTACGATCCTTTGTTGTAATTGAACAACTATAGGTTCAAAAGTCCCAAACTGAATTAAGCTTTTCCTTTTATCATAAAGTTGCATTGATGGTGGAACACTTGAAGTCATCTCGACCGCAACATGATTCGTTTCAGCTAATTCATCAATATCCAGCTCGATCTTCTTTTCACGAGCTAACTTTAGAATCAACTCCTTCAACATGAAACACTTTCCAACAGGGTGACTAATGACCCTATGGTACTTACAGTATTTAGGATCATCTACTTTTCCTGCTTGTTCCATTCATTTGCATTCTGGCAGTTGAATAAGTTGCTTCTCTAACAGCTGCTTTAACATGTCTGCAACATCAGAGTCAGGAATTGATAAACTTTTTTTTGTCTTTCTTTAAGAGTTGGGTGTCGCTTTTCCTCGCTATTATGCTTTCCTTCAATTTTTGTTTCTTTTCTTTTAGAGAAAGATTTCAAAGGGGTTGCATGAACAACCAAGACTCATTTATGACACTATTTGCAATCATTTTAGTGTCATCAATTTCATTCTAGTCACTCCTCATTTTTGGAACCAAGAAATCTTTTGCTCCTCTGCGAGTGATACTTAGTTCTATATCATGGGCATGAGTCGCCAACTCTTCAAACGTGCGTGGTTTTATCCCCAGTAAAATATAGAGAAGTTCCCGATGCATGCCTTGGGTGCACATCTCAACTGCAGACATTTTTGTGAGCCTGTCTTTGCAATCCAAGCTTAGAACTCTCCATCGGTTTATGTAGTCGATGACTGACTCCCCCTTCCGTTGTTTGGTATTCGCCTACTCCATCATGCTGACTATGCATTGGGTGCTGTAGAAGCAATTGAGAAAGTCCCCCTCAAGCTGCTCCCAACTGTCAATGGATTCATGTTCCAGGTCAATGTACCAGTCGAAGGCGTTTCCTTTCAGAGTTCGAATGAACTGTTTTACCAACAAATCTCCTCTCATACCAGCAGTTTGACATGTTTCAATGAAGTGAGCAACATGTTGTCTTGGGTTACCCTTTCCATCAAACTGTTGGAACTTGGGTGGTTGCATTCTGAGATTGTTGATCCTCTTCGTATATGGTTTGGAATACAGAGAGAGAGTTTGAGCAGGTCCACAATATTGAGTTTTGATGAAGTTTGCAATCATCTCTTGCAACTGCTGAACAGACAACTATGCAATTGAGGTTGAATTTTGTGGTTGACTTCTTGCATAATTGCCTTTCCTTTGTCAGTATTTTTTATAGTATGTGTATGTCTTGATTCAGCAGCATCACGACGTTCGATGTGATTTTTGAGAGGTGCAATCTCATTATCCTTTTCTTCAACGACCTTCATGAGCATGTTGATCTTCTTTTCAAGCTCAGCCATTCTGTCTTCATTTGTATCCACGCCAGTCACCATAGTCGACATGATATTTGGATGAGGCATCTCCTTATTCGAGCGTTCACAGGAAGAAATTTGTTCGTCGATCACAGGATTTTCTTTGATTATAATTCCACTTTTTGGTGGCTTGGACAATTGCTCCCAAATGTTCTTTGCGACCTCAAAGGATGGCATTTCCTCAGATGATTGAGTCTCCCTTGAGCGGCTGCGAGTATTTGCCTACTTGCCGATGTCACTTGGAGCTTTGGAAGTATTGCCTTGGGATGTCATGATTTCTTTAGATGTTCTTCAAAAGAGAAAGAGATGAAAGGTAGAGATTGTCCCACCGGGCGTGCCAAACTATTCACACGAGATTTCGAAGAAATGTATTTCGTGGAATTGAGCTTTGTATATTGATGAATATTGCGAAGACAATCTCTAGTATTTACTCCTTTGATACTTTCTCTCGAATACAAGTTAAAACTTAGAACTTCTTGATCTTCGGTCTTTAGGATATTGTAGTTGCAAGTCGATTTGAACTTCGATCTTCTAGAATCCAAGGAAAGTTTAATCTTCCAAGTCTTCAATCTTTCAGAAGTTGTTGATCTCGAGGTTGATACGAACTTGCACGTCTTGAGAGCTTGTAGAAGTTTGAATCTTCAATTCTTCAGAGCTTCAAAGCTTCAATTCTTCCTTCAACAAAAGACTCCAAAAATGAATGGCAAGGGTCTCTATTTATAAAAAAAATTTATGGGCTTTAGTTGAGCTTGGGCTCATTTGCTTGGTGGGCTTGGACTTGGGTCCATTTGCTTGTTGAGCTTGGACTTGAGCCCATTTTCGAGTTGGGGACTTGAGCCCATCTGCTTCTTGGATTTGAACTTGAGCCCATCTGCTTCTTGGATTTGAACTTGAGCCCATTTGTTTATTGGACCATATTTACTGTGATGATGTGGCATAATTTAATTGGTCAAAATTTCTTGCTCAACAATTACAATCAACAAGCTTAATTTAATTTGTCAAAACCATAATATATCTATTTTAGTTCAACACACAATTTATCTAATAAACTGACAATTTTCTGAGGTTTTGAAAATCTTCTCTCTAGCTATCTAGTCCTTTCGTCAAATTGTCAGTCAAGTTATCATAATAATAATCATAATAATTATAATAATCACAATAATCACAATAATCACAAGAATAATAATAATTTATGTCATGTTTTCAAGCCATTATTTATGCATGATTTATGTCATGCTTAAGTTATGTTATGAAAAGTTTTTCAAGCATGTTATTGATTAAAATATTTATTCAAGATCAGTTAAGTTATTGGAAAATAGGGGTTATCAAAGGATTACAATAAAGGCTCACTCAAAGAAACTTTAAGGTTTATTTATGTTTTATTCTCAGGTCCAAGATGTCTCAAAATTACCCTTAACGGGGCAGGACTAAGGGGCACCGAGGAATTGAGGTAGGACACTTATCTTCAGGATTCGAGCTAGGGACGCCTATCTTTCATGAACAGGGATTTGGGAATGTCCATCTCTGAGGTTTGGAGTTGGTATCAAGTAATCTGCACCACCTTCCAAGAGTAGATACTTGGGTTCCGAGCAAAGAAAACAATGATTTATGTTATTATATTGTAAATGCTTTAAGATTTAAGCTTTCATGATTATGATTTATTGTTTACATTCAAAGGATTTCTGAAGCAATATTTCTAAAGTTTATGATTTACGTTTATAAAAAGTATTTAGAAAAGTTACCACTCACTAGGCACGTTTAGCTCTTGTTTTCCAAAATGTTTTCCCACTTTTTCAGATAGCTAGAGACCATGTGCTCGGAGCCTGAATCGCTTCTACCTGTTTGTTTAAGAGTTTAGTCGTTATCTTACTTGTTATGTTTAGTACTTTTGCTAGTCTTTGTAATGTTAGACCTAGGATTGGGCTTTCGGTGCTGGGTTTTGTTATGTAAATAGGGTTTCGCGTTGTCTATGTCAACTTATCTAAGGTTTGTGTTAAATAAAAAGAGTTTCTTTAGTTATGTTGATAAGTTGTGTGTTAGCATCCACTGTTGTTCATTGTTTTATGGGTTATGGTTAAGAGTCAGCTGGTGTTGTTCTTGAAGTGGGCAATATCGATTGGCTTCATGTGACATTTTAGACCAAGCAAGCAAGTGCTCGGGGTGGGGTGTGACAAAAATTTCAGCTATTCTTGAAATAAATGTGATTACGTTCAACATTATTCATAATTCTTCTATTCAAACTTCCTAGAATAAACAATTTAAAGTAGGGGGCAATATGTTCCATCGAACTCCAATGTATAGAGAATTATTAATGGTAACTAACCTCTGTCAAATGTAATTCCAAGACAGCTCTAGTTGCATAATAGCACCAAAATTAAGAAGAAAACCTCACTTGCAGAATTAAGATTTGAATTGTATAATTTGGTACTTCTAAGTGTAATTCGGTACTTCTACCTTAAATTTGCTCATAGTGTACCTACCAAGAATTTGAACTTGTGATCATGTCATTTTTGTAATCTACAGTTGATAAGAACGTAAAAAATATAATACATCTTACCAGTTTTACAGTGTTGGACGACTCACGCAAATTATTTGATCTGTCATCTTGAACCATTTTCTTGTCAACCAAGCTGCCATGTGCATAAAGCAAAAACAAAAGAATTCTACAACACGAGTAAAAGAAGAAGTCAAGGACAATGGTTTCTCATCATCATTCAGAAAATCAAACTTCCCCATCAAAACTGTGCCACCTTACTTCTCTCCAAAAAAAGCAAAAGAAGATAAACAATAACAAAAACAACTAAGTAATACACAACTCCCTTCTAAACATGTCTCGGTTACAAACTCTAATACAAGAATCATCCAATTTCACAAGACAAATAAAAGAAATCTTCCTACCTTCCTAATTTGAAAAGCACTATCATGAAGATTTGAATTGAACCTCAACTCTCTTTTATACAGAACACCAATCTACACAATACTTCAATTCACAACTCAGACAAGAACACATACCAAAATTTCAAAACTCAGTACATACATTAATAACAAACACAAGGAATAAAATCTACCTTTTGGAACAACTGTACCCTATTTTTACATCCATTCCTAGCATTTTTGTATTTTTTAACCCCACTTCCAACCATAATTCAAAATCCGTGAAGCCAACTCAAAATTACAAAACACACCCAAAAACAAAAGAATCAACTCCCAAATAAATGATGCTATTCTCCCTCTCTATCTCTATGTCTGATTCATTGAACCATTCATTTATAGAAGGGGGCAGACGATGCTTTTCTCCCTCTCCCCCTCTCTCTCTCCCAAATAAGATCAATTAAGCTACTTGTTACATCAGAAAAGTACATGACTCTCTAACTTCATATATCCCAATGTTTTCAGTGTTTAATAATGAATGTGGACTAGACACATCAAGAAAATTTAAACCCATCAAGAAATCCAAAACAAATATATATATATATTTTTTATGATGGTCATTGCAAATCAAGAAAATTCATTCCATGATGGTCATTGCCACCATCTCTCTCTGCAGTTCATAATGTTTTTCATGTTTCGATGTTGAGGAAGTACGTGGCAGATCCATCTCATGTGGTGGACTATGAACCACTAGAGATTTACGAGAATTTGAGCTATGTGGAGCAACCAGTTGAGATTCTGGCTAGAGAGGTGAAGATGCTTCGTAATAGAGGAATTTCTTTAGTGAAGGTGTTGTGGCGCAATCACCGAGTTGAAGAGGCAACCTGGGAGAAAGAAGATGATATGAGGGCTCGTTACCCAGAGTTATTCCGGGATTAGAACTTTCGAGGACGAAAGTTTATTAAGGAGGGAAGAATGTAACGCCCTAAAGAAAAGAAAAAAAAAAAAAAGAAAAAAAAAAAAAGGTAATAATTAAAAAAAATAATAAGATTTTATTTTTAATATTTAAATATTATTATTATTATTATTATTATTATTATTATTAATAAAACAATAAAGAAAAAAAAACAAAATTTCTCTCTCTCCCCCTCTCTCCCTCACGCGTGCGACAGCCCCCCCCTCCATTTTTCTTTCTTTTCTGTCAAGCCCAGCCGCCGCGATCTTGTTCGCGGTTTTGAAGCCAACGCGCCCCTCCCCTTTTCCGACGAAGCTCGAGTCGCGTCGCCACATCTCCGCCGTTCGTTCCAGCCGCACGCCGACGTCCAGTTTTTCGTCGTGCTGAGGTCGGAACCGGACAGCGTCGTAGATCTGGGTTCACCGTCTTTCGGGTTCGCGAAGTCTCACCGCGCGCCGTCCGTCCCAGCTCGCGAAACCCAGCCGCGTCAAGATTCATCCTCGTCCGACCGTCCGACGAAGCCCAGTCCAACCGCACGCCGTCTGCCTCCATCCTCTGTTCCGACCGTTCGAAGAAACCCTCCGCGTTTCTTTCTCCTTCCAGCCGTGTTTCCTCTCCATCCAGCCGCGGGCCTTCCTCGGTTCCGACCGTCCGACGAACCCAGCCCGCGTCTCCCCATCTTCCAGCCACGGATTGGAAGCCGACCGCCGACTGACCCACACGTAAGGTTCCGCGAACTGACAGCTGTGCGCAGTGGAGTGCCATTGCTTTTGTTTTACGGTAAATTGTCGAAGTGGTTTTGTTGGTAACAAATTAAAGTTGTGAATTTAGTTGTTTCAAAACGAATTCGAGTTATCGATTGGATTAATTGCTGACCGTTGTTCGATCTTAGGTTGAAGGTAACGCCTAATTCCCTTGGGCTTACAACAAATATTGGATTTAATTGGAGCTTTGTTCGTGAATTTGGGAAAGTTGTGAATTTCGCATTTGGGTTGATTTTAAGTGAATGATGTTGTTGGAGAAAATGTTGAGTACTTATCTTAATGTTTAGGTTGTTCGCGGTTCTCAGTTCGATCAAGGAAAATTTAGTAATCCTTAAGGTAAGGGACTTTCTACTGGACTCAATAACAAGAATTAAGATGTATTGACTATATGGACTGAATGTTATATCTGGACTGAGTAGGGATGACGTTTATGATGTTTGTTTGGGTGTGGACTGAAAGTTTAACGTATATTGTGCTTGACTGAATGAAACTTATATATGTAGTATGGATTGACGTGGACTTGTTATCTAGCGTATGTTGTGACTGCTGGGTTATTTATGTTGATGACTGATGTAGTGATATGTTTGACTGTCCTTGGGTGAAATTTGGATAATATGATCGTTCGAGGTTAAATGGGGAGCTTATGTGATAAGGAAATTTAACTGTATTGAGCATGACTGTTAAGATGTTTAGAAGGGACTGAGGGGATAAATTATTAGTTTCCTAGTGGATAGTTACCCTGCGGGTGTCCTTCGGGATCATCCCCTTTATGCGCATCCTTCGGGAGCACTAGACTGATATGTGCATCCTTCGGGAGCACTAGACTGATATGTGCATCCTTCGGGAGCACTAGACTGATATGTGCATCCTTCGGGAGCACTAGACTGATATGTGTATCCTTCGGGAGCACTACACTGATATGTGTATCCTTCGGGAGCACTAGACTGATATGTGCATCCTACGGGATCACAAGACTGTGACTGTGCAGGGTACACCATAGGATGCTAATAATTTATTTTTCCCCTAACGGGACCAGTAGTGGGTCCCTTACTGAGTATATTAATACTCACCCTTTTTATGTTTAACTTTTCAGGCAAAGGTAACACGCGGGGCAGACCGACGAGGGACAAGAAGGACTCGTGAATTTGCCATAGGGGACTGTCTTTAAACTGCTTCCGCTGAAGGTTTGAAAGTATTTTGATTTAACTAAGTCTACAAATAGTTAAATTTTTTTGTAAACAGCATTTGAAATTTTGTATTTTTGAAATAGGGCCCGATTAAAATTTCCCTTCGTTTTCTTACGGTTCCAACTGGATCTTCCTATGTCTTTTGTCAACAAACGGTTTTGTGTCAAATTGACGACTTAGACGGTCAGTCCGAAAAGTCTGGGTCGTCACATCAATAGAAACATGTGTTTCTACTTTTGAGTTTGTAAAATTTTTTAAAGGCTTTTTTTAAAAATTGTTTTCTTCTTTGGAGATTATTTTGAAGAAGATTCTTTTGTTAAAGAATCTCTAAGTGTTTCTAAAATATTTCGTTTTAATTCTTCATTCAAAACATGGTTGATTGTTTGAAATAATAAATCATGTTTGGAGGTTAAAACATTTATTTCATTTACATTAGTCCTTAATATAACCACATGCTCTTGGTTACTCATCTGAGGAAGAGTGGCTTGAAATTTCTAAATCGGTTTCACTTGCAATTTCCTGTAATTGAAAGTAAAAAATATAAGATAAATATGAAGAATATTCTTCTTCATTATTTCATGGTTCCCTCTTTGTGGACACTTATTGACATAATGTTCTTCTTTTCTACATTTGTAACAAAAAAAAAAACTCTTTGTTAGATTTTCCTATTTTTTTAACTTTCTTTTGTTGTTTTTCGACAGATTTTTGCTGTAATTTGAATATTTGTGAAACATCTTAGGAGTGTAAGGTTTGTTATACTATATATGGGTTTCATATTATAGTTTTTTTTGGGACTATTTTTCCTTAAAGAATAACTTAGTTTTTTGATTTTCTCAAATTCATATTGAGAACAAAAAGTCTTCATTTCTCTTTTATGAAGATTTGAATGATTTTGTACCTTGGTTTGATTTTTTTTTTCATTGCAAATATCTAATCCACATTCTATGATTATGCATGGAAGTTAATTGGTCATAAGTAAGGTTCTCCCAAGGTACTTTCTCAGGATAAGTTTTGTTGAAGGAGTTGTAGACTATTTCTGTCATGAAGCTTGGAAGTCCATCTATGAACATTTCTTTTCAATGTTTGGCATTACAATCATTGAAGATATAAATCCCGAATAAAAACATATCTTTATAGCATCTAAAATTTCTCATAGAGAAACATTTTAGATTTTTTATTATTTTTCTCTTGTTGTCTATGTTATTGTCGTTTTCTAGGCCAGAATGTATGTTGATTGTGTAGAGAAGAGCTTCTATAGAGGCTATTCACTCTTTTTTTATTTATTGAGTTACTGAAGTTCCATCTTGAATTTTAATTGTTCTTTTTATCTTTGTCCTATTATTTTTAATTGCTTCTTTTTGTTCATTGGTTAGGGCATTATCCCACCATAATGTAAGACTTCCACTAAATCCATTGATTAGAGACATGGCACCTTCTCCATTTGAATGACCGTTGGATTCATTGGCTATAGAACAAGTTAACATATTATTTAATATGTCATAAATTTGATATTTCGGAGTTCCATCAATATTCCATACATATATGGATTCTCCATTGAATTCTGTATTTATGGCCTATCTTTGTCTTCGCTCCAAACCTTCTCTTGGGAAGGAAGGTCGAGGATGGATATTAATTTGATCTCTCCTATTAACAAATCTTCCAAAATTTATTTTGTTGATTTGTTTTTCCTCTCCATTGACTGAAAGATTTTCAAAATCTTCCATGAATTGAGCTGCATCTTTTTCATTAAGAACATTTTATCGAACTTTCGCCCCTTAGGTTGTTTAGACGTTTATTGATTTTATCAAGAAGATTTCTTTTTTTTTAGTTTTTATCTTAACTTTCTCTAAGGGTTGGAAAAGATTAGGAGTTTCTTCAAGAATAGGAGGGTTGAAAATTTCCTCTAACTTGAAGACTTGGCTAGTACAATTGAAGAAAGCATTTTGTTAGAATAATTGTTTTGAACTTGGATGTTTTTTATTTCCTTATTCATAGGAGACTTGTATTTTTCGGATTCCTTGATAATTTGAAAAGGTTTTGCTATAACGTTCTCGTTATAAAAGCTCTTGAACTCAACATCTTCCATTTGAGGATAATCAACTTTTTTCTCCTCTTTGATTTTTTCAAGATTCTTTCTCTTTGACTGTGCAAAGATGGTCAAACTCTTTCCTTTGGTTGAACCATCTAAAAAATGCAACATGTTCTTGAAGTATTTCAAGTCTTGAAATACTCTTCTTTAAACAACTTCCTTTTTGTTTTAGAGTAAGTTTTGAAAAAGGCAATTCTTTCAGTCGATTTGCTTTAGACATAAATTCCTTTTGTAGAGATTCTTTGTCAAGCTCAAACTTTGATTCTAAAATAATTACATTTAATTGAGAACTGGTATCTATTTCAATTTGAGTTGGAGAACTATTTTATTCAAAATCATTCGATTTAAATTTCTTAAGATTAATGTTATAAATAGATTTGTAATCCCATGATTCAATATTCAGATTATAAAGACCATTTATTAAACAACCATTGCCATAGAAAATGTCTCATTTGAATAGAGAAAGGTTATTATTGTCAATAACAAATCTAAAGCCATCCAAATCCAAGCATGAAATTTAAATAATGTTTATGCTAATAGCAGGTACAAAATAACAATTATTTTGTCACATCCCGCCCCGCAAACCTGCTTGCTTGTCTCGTGAGACGCAGTGCGACTCGAGCATCCTTAACGCTGTAAAACGTCAAAGACCTCGTCTTAACTTTCTTAACTTAACCGCCAAAACGCTTAACTTCACTAATATCCTTTAAGCGATAAAGAACTTAATGCGAAAAGATAAAACAACTTTAAACCTTTATTCCTTAACAAGGCATTTAGTACAACAGTATACAGAACAACACTTAACCAAAAATACAACAACACTTAAACATAAAATTCCTGACACCTTCTCACCTAGCGAGCCCAATCTTTCTCTTCTCTTGACCTCAACGCCAAAGTTCTGAGTGATAAATTTTGAAGGAATAAGTCTATAAGACTTAGTAAGGTTTTATGAAATCCTTTTCATAATACCTTTTCATAATACCTTTTCATAAACATCATCTTGAAAATCGATTCAGTAGAACAACATATCAAATCATATAAATATATCGTTTCGGATAAACAACATTAAATCATTTCATTTTGCATAAACCTTTCTTTATGCTTCACAATGAAATCGCATAAACAAACATTAGTCAACAACAATGGGACTACAGTATCAACAACATCCGAGAACATATAGATTCGTCCTTGTTGCTCAGGCCACTAAACTTTATACACTTTTTTCAACGCATAAGTCTGCTTTTCATCATGTGGTCCATACACCTCATGATGGCATCGACTCTTTATGTGCACATAAAAGTTAGCATCAAATCATACTTTATCAAATCAAGCTTTCACCATTATAAATCATGCTTGGAACACATAAATTTTTCATATAAATCATTTTCGAAATTCTTCTATCTTTGAAATCATTCTTGAAAATAATAAAGTGAAATCACATAAAACATTTAAGAAAACCACTAACAGATCGCAGATCAAAACCTTGGTCGATAAGCTTGCCCAATTTCTTCTTGTCCTGGATGATGGAAAACAACTCCAATTAATGCCCTTCAATATAAAACATCACAGGCCCACAAATATCAAGATAACATCTATAACAATTTTGCTCATCTCGCGTACCTTGTCACTCAACCAAAACCTTATCTTCACTTTAACACTTAATAAGTTAAACTCCATAACTCAAATAAACATATTTCCTTCTACAAACTTGTTGCATAATGTCTTAGTAATATTACCTCAAAATTTCAGTGAAAGATTCAACGGAATGAGTCTTGTAATCTCCTTGGAGTAAAGACTGTTCAGTTTTTACCTCATAATGATCTTCCTCTCTTCTTTTAACTTAAACTCAGCTTTCCCTTTCTCAAATTAAACGAGCAGCCCCAATATAGAAAATAGACTCAAAATAGAAACTTTTGAAACTAATTTCACTCAAAACGCTCAAGTGGATTGTGAGAAACTCAATATTGAAGCTGGCTTATTTTTAGAGTTCCTTGCATGAGTACAAGTTGACCCCTCATTCTTGCTTAAATCCACTTTAAACCTTCTTAAGGCACCTCCTGCTTAATTTACATCTTAAAATGCATGCTAACAAGGCTTTGACACTTCACTAAATCTTTAAACCGATTGCCTTAAACATGCCACGTAGTTGTCAAAAACGCATAACTAACTTCCAAGGTTATCTCGCCTACTTTCTCGCCCTGAGTACATAACCCAACTTAGAAAAGTTATAACTTAAAATCCGTAACTCTTTTGACCAAACTTCCTTCTACAAAGTTTCTCTAAAATGAGTAACTTTCTTATCACAAACTTTCAGACCAAAATGCCAAACTATGTGTTATGTAGCCTTCTGGGAGTGCATCTTACTCAGATTCACTTGTGATTCACTCCCTAACTAAGCTTCTCGCCTTCTCTTATCCAAAATGCCAACTTTCTCATATCTAAAATGCCCAGCAGCCTGTTTCAATAAACTAGACACAAATTCTGAACTTTCAAGATAAATTTGAGTTCAAACGCTCAAGTGAGTTGTGAGAAACTCCTTTCCGAACTAAGTATTTAAGTAAAGAATGATTTTAGAATGTTTTAAACTATACCGTACGATGTATATATATAGCAACCCTTCGGGGGGTATGGCCTGTGCACAGAGGTTCCTTTGATGAGGAGGGTATTTAGTAGATACCTAGTTCCCATTATTGGGACATATTAATGAAACGAGGGTTCTACATATGGTTTTCCATCTCTTGAGATGATGATCTGTAGGTTCCCACCTCAAATAGCTATAACAAGATGAGGGTCATCAGAGGGTCCACCTTGTGTTTCATATGGTATAGCAGGTAAATTGATTTAATTATGCTAAAGACGAAGTTTAAAACTACAATGTTTTAGAAATTATGTTTTAATAAAACCATCACTCACTGGGCTATTTTAGCTCACCCTTTCCAAATGTTTTCCCCACTTTCCATGTAGAGGTCCTGATCGGCAAGCCTGACCGATGTCCCCAAGTCTACTGTGCAAAAGTTGCGAATAGTTTAGTTACTAAGGGTCAGTTTTAGTTAAACCTTATCATGTACATGGTTTTGCATAAGGTTAAGTGCACTTGTTTAATTTTTGTTTGGTCTGTAAGTATAGTTTGTAATCAATGACATCTAGCCTCAATGACTTTTTAAAAATATAAGAAGTTTGTTTAAGTTTGTTTCTCTTAGTTTCCGTCGTATAAGTCTTAAATTACTCAAGTTGTTTAGCGTTGTAAAAGATCGATAGTGAAGGTTAACTGATGTTGTTCAGAAAGAGAACAATGTTGATTGACTTCACGCCACATCTCAGATCGAGCAAGCAGGTGCTCAGGGTAGGTGTGATAAATAGCCTTTTCGCCGCTTGTAAAGTCCATTCTTTTCTTCTACTATCAGTTTATAGAGTGAGAGTTTAACCTTCAAGTGGAGAAGATCCAATATTTTCCATTTTCCCATAACTTGTAATGTTCTACATCTTCTTTGTCTTCCAGTTTTGTACTTCTCTGTAATATATGTGTTCAAATTGTAAAATGGTCGAAGGCCTACATTCTTTAATATATTGCATTATTATACCTTTTCAATCCATCATGTTTTACTCTCCATCAGTCGTTGTGTTGTTTGTACTTTAGGTTAGTGATAAGTTCTTGATAAGTAGTTTTGTTTATAAATATTATCGCGTTAGTTAAGCTAGTCTCATCCTTGGACCAGCATAAGTTGCCAAACTACATAAGATGGTATGTAGCAAGGACATGGCTAATGAGCGCAAGGATGAGTTATATCTTCCTTTGCGAGATCACTTCCAACATTTGTATCCTGAAAGGCGAACAAGTGTGGACATTAGGCACCGAGAGGTTGCTATCCTTAATCTCGAAGTCCTTTACTACTTATAATTAATGCTTCTATATATACCTCACCTAATCATACTTAGTCATATAGATCCCGAGAGGTGACCATGTGTGATGTATAATGACTTTGAGAGAAGCACGCGTTAATCATGATCATGGTTGACTAAGTTATATCGCATCAAGGTGTTACATTACTTAATCGCATGATAATGCATAGACAATCCTTCACTCACTTCTCGAATACAAGTTAGTTCGCATTGTCATTTCATCCTCTTAATTCCCCTTTAGAGAATCTCTAGCTTAGTTTAGCAATTTAGCTTAGTCTTACATTATTTACATTTTTTATTCTTTAATTCGTTTATATCGTCTAGATGATAAGTAATTCCTAAAACTAATGTCTTGAATCAATTTCCTGTGTTCGACCTTGGATCACCCAAGTAAACCTATTGTTTCGCTCGTTGTTGGGCAAGCAGTAGTAAAACTTATACTCAACAAGAACTTAGTATTATGCGATGTAGAGAGACATAGTGAGCATATCACATGCAGTGAACATGTTCAGTGGTGTATCGCCTAGACCAGAATAAAAACCTCACATACTTCACATACTCAGTCCGAGTGAATTAAGTAATCACACTTAATTGCACAAAACACCCCACAAACCAAGAGTCAAACCTAAAAGCACCAAACTCATCAAGAAAATCACCCTACTCATTTTGTATAACAAGCAATCCCAACAGCATGCTTCAAATTTGAGATGTATAACAAAACATCAAGAAACCAAGAACATGTTTTAAATAAACTCATTTTATGTATAACAAACCATGATCGACATTTTAAAAAGCTATAGCTCATCGACCTACTAATAACCTCAAACAAAACTAAACAAAACTCAAATACAAAAACATAAGACTAAAAAAGGAAACAAAACTATGGTCCTAATCACAATAAGGAAAAAAGGGGAGGGGGGACATGTCAAACTTATAAGCTCAAACTCATCGAGAAACTCACCCAACTCAAAGAAACCATCATATTGAACCAAAACTTAAGTTGTTTCGAAAAATTACCACGTGGACTACATGTGGTAGAGGAACCAAGACCAAAGAAACGAATGTTCCTGCGCACTTGTATGCTGCCCAAGTACCAACCGTGGAATTCAACACTAAAACCATTCATTACAAAACCACTATACTTAACTAAAGAAACCAAGACAATATTTTAGCAATGTAAATCATTTAGCGGATCCAAGAGTTGGTGTAGGAAAACCAATAGTAAACAAAAACTTAGAGAAAAATGAGTGGATCTTTACAATATCTTGCCGAAAGGGAGAAAACATGGAAAACAAATGAGGTTTTCAATTAGATTCAATAGGCAATCTCCTGATTAAACTACATCCAGTTTACATTCAATTTGAAACAACAAGACTTCAATATCTATCAACTCTTCTCAATTTTCTAACAGCCAAACAAGAACAAATCAATTGGCAAAATCAAATATCCATCAATTAGTAACTAAAGGGTCAATGATTTTTGTTTTAATAAAATGTCCCTCCAAAAGGAAAGGTGATGAATAGGAAGATTTTAGTATTTTACCCAGATGTTTTGAATTAAAAGAAAGTACTATTAATGATCTTCGTTATCATCTGTTAATATAAAAGTGAAACCATAAACACCAACAATAATCTCAACACGTATATGATATGTTGTGGTCCATCGCTGTGTGGTTCAGCTTTTTGAAATTAAATTGCCATAAATATTTTCAGACGATGATATCCAGCAAATGCAAATAAAGGCAAAGCACTTACACATCCTTGCCTTATCATAGTCCCTTTTCTTCATGGAACGTTTGCGAAAATAGCAAAAAAAATTATGATAATAGAGTTCATATCATTACATTTTTTAAATTATAAAAATAACAAATTTTAAAACGGATAGTTCTATGACATATCTGATTAATTGTCATATTTGTCATATTTGCAATACGCAAAAAAAAAAAAATACTATGGACTGCTTTTTTCTATAAAAAAATTTGTCATCTAATACAATTTTCTTTTCTTTTTTCTTTTTTACTTTTTTTTTTATTATTAATCAACATGTAGCAAGTGAAGAATATGATATTTAGAGCATCACACATTTTCTCCATTTTTCAAATTTCACACATTTTAGTGTATGAAGTGTATCCAAATATCAAGTGTATCAAATGTTTATCAGTAGCATATGAAATGTATCAAGTTTATATTAGTATTATATCAAGTATATATCAGTTGTATTGTATCAAGCATATAAGGTACCAAGAGTATCAAGTGTAACAAATATCTACTGTATATCAAAAGTATACCAATAGTATTCTATCAAGCGTATAACCCATCAAATATATCAAAGAGATCAAGTGTATCATATGTATCATGTGGTAGTATGTGTCAAGTGTTACGTGGTAGTATGTATCATGTGTCAAGTGTATCATATGTATCATGTAAAGGGTGTATCATATGCAGTCATACCATTTTTTACCTTTGTAGGTTGAATTTTTATTTATTTATTTTATTTACCAATTTTGCAAAAGCAGTAAGTTTGTCTATGGACATAATGTTTAAAACTTATTCAACCAAATCTTCAAGAAGCTTTATTATTATTTGGTTTTTCCTTTATTGTAATCAAATTGTTAAATTTTGGTAGTTGGTGAAGGACGATTTTTTCCCAATTTTTCGAAGTTTCTCAAAATTTCAAGATTTACCATTTACAATTCAATATTGCTAATGAATTTCGATCTTTCTTTTGTTTTGAAATTAACTATGCTAGCTCAAGGAAATTTGAGTGAAGTCTTTTCTCTTTTACCATACAAAATCTACATTTTCAAGAAACTATATATTTTCATGCATTTTTTTATTTTTATTTTAAACATAATTTTACTATAAAATCGATTAATGTGAGTGTTGAGCAAGAAATTTTGGCCAATTAAATTCTGTCACATCATCACAGTAAATATTGTCATAATTATATTTTTGATTGGGTTTGGATAATTAAGTTTACTCAACCCAACCCAACCAAATTCAAACTCAACAAGCAGATGGGCCCAAGCCCAACAATTAGATGGGTCCAAGTCCAATAAGACAAATGGGCCCAAACCCAAGTCCAAGTTCAACAAGTGGATGGACCCAAGCCCAATAGGCAAATGGACCCAAGCCCAAGCCCATCATGCAAATCGGTCCAAGCCCACCTAAAACCCATGAAATTTCCCTATAAATAAAGATCTTTGCCACTCATTTGAGGGGATCTTGGGTTGAAGGAATAATTGAAGCTCTAAAGTATTGAAGCTTTAAGGAATTGAAGATTCAAACTTCTACAAGCTCTCAAGACGTACAAGTTCGTATCAGCCTCGAGATCAACATCTTCTGAAAGATTGAAGACTTGGAAGATTAAACTTTTTTTGGATTCCAAAAGATCGAAGTTCAAATCGACTTGCAACTACAATATCCTGAAGACCGAAGATCAAGAAGTTCTAAGTTTTAACTTGTATTTGAGCGAAAGCATCAAAGGAGTAAATACTAGAGACTGTATCCACAATATCAGTTTATATACAAAGTTCAATTCCACGAAATACATTTCTTCTGAAATCTCGTGTGAACAGTGAGTACACTACTACAAAATTGGCTTTACTTGATGCTTAAAAACTGTCAAGTATCTGTTTACTTGACGCTTTTCAATGCGTCAAGTAATCCAGTGTCAAGAATAAGGGAAGTATACTTGACAGTTTTTAAGCATTAAGTAAAGTTGTCAAGTATATGAGATTACTTGACGCTTTTTACACGTCAAGTAATCTAGTGTCAAAAATAAGAGGGATTTTGTTTGACAGTTTTTAAGCATCAAGTAGAATTATACTTGACAGTTTATAAACATCAAGTATATAAGATTTGTTGGCATTTTCTATATGTCAAGAATTTGTTTACTCTTGACACGTTTTGCATGTCAAGTGTTTTTTTTAATTATATATTTTAAAATATCTTCATAATTTATCGTGCACCTGTTTTGAAGTTCAACAATGTTGAATGTATATAAGAAAAGCAAGAGAGTACACGTACAAATGTGCTAAAGTACACATTAATTGAACAATTGAATCAACTAAACTTTTTCCATCAAAGAATTAATAATATTTTAACATATTGCATATACATATATCAATGAACCATATACATACATATAGTTAGCCTAAACTTCTAACAATAGCCTAAACTTTCCATCAATGTGTAGCCTAACTATAGGTGTATCAACAAAATATCAACTAAACTAACTCACCTAGCTATATCAAGTATATCAACAAAACATCACACCTATATCTAATATCAACCAAACTTGTCTATCTAACCCAAAATATAATCATCATAAATCAAATGTGCCCACCCAAAAAATCAGCAAGCTCCATGCACACTTCATCCAACTCGAATTGACTATTAACGCACAATCAAAAGTTTCTCTATGCTAAATCAAAAGTAAACTACAACAATAAAAGTTGAACTCCCTGCCCCCCCCCCCCCCCAACATAATCTAAAATCTTAAGATTCAATTCAAAGTAACATATCACCTATAGATTATTTTATTTCCTAAAGAAAAATAATATGAACAAACCTAAACGGAGAGAACATTAAAGTATGAGCTATGTGTTTCAATATCAATGGAAGAAGAAGCAATACAAATTAATTCAAAGAAACATAATATGATCTAAAATTTTAAGATTTAATTCAAAGAAACAAATTGCCTTAAAATAACCCAAAATAAGTTTCTAAAAATCAAAAGTAGACTACAACAATAAAAGTTGTCCCCCCGCCATCCCCCCATATTGCCTTAACATAATCTAAAATCCTAAGATTCAATTTATAGAAACAAATTGCCTTAACATAACCCAAAACAAGTTTCTAGAAATCAAAAGTAGACTACAACAATAAAACTTGAACACCCCCCCCCCCAATATTGCCTTAACATATTCTAAAATCCTAAGATTCAATTCAAAGAAACAAATCACCTGTAGCTTATTTTATTTCCTAAAGAAACATAATATGAACAAACCTAAACGGAGAGCACATTAAAGTATGAACTATGTGTTTCAATATCAACGAAAGAACAAACAATACAATTTAATTCAAAGAAACATAATATGATCTAAAATCTTAAGATTCAATACAAAGAAACAAATTGCCTTAACATAATCTAAAATCCTAAAATTCAATTCAAATAAACAAATCACCTATAGATTATTTTATTTCCTAAAGAAAAATAATATGAACAAACCTAAACGGAGAGAACATTAAAGTATGAGCTATGTGTTTCAATATCAACGGATGAAGAAGCAATACAATTTAATGAATTGATTAGTATATTTTATTACTTACCCGGGATTAAAAGAAGAAGCCAGAACTAGTTGGTTTTGTTTTGAAGCCATTAATCTACTACATAGATTGCGAGTTCAAACTTCTTGGGTGTTGTGACCAACAGATATAAGGGATGGGTCAACGAAGATGTAATTTGAAATATCTTGTGAATGAAAATACCTAAAAAGATTGAAAAGTCAATAAAGGAACAGTTATATAAAAAGTCTAGAGTTGACGAATGAGTACCTACGCCATATATGCCACCAATGTGAAAGTCTTGACTTCCGCATGTTACAGAAAACAATAATATCTTCGCGGAGAACACAAGTCTTCCTATTGATACCAAACAATGAGATTGGTAGTTGGTAATGAATGTTTGAATCTTTGTCCATTACCTTTTCAACAAATCTAAGTATTGTCTTCAAAGGTAGTGGCATGTTGATATTAGACTCACAAGTATCTTCTTTTTCATTAGGAACCTAAGAAAGTCATAAACCCAACAATAATGCTAAACTACGTAAGACTTATACAAAAACTCATGCATTAAATTTTGCCAAAACTTAACTAATTACCTCGATAGCATCCTTATGTTCATCATCCACATTCACCTCCTCTTTAACCACCTTTGTTATGACATTCTTTTTCTCATCTTCCGGTTTTTTTACATTGAATATCATATTCCAATCTTGGACTAGAGCAAGATCTATGTGCAGACGTTGGTGTAGATTGTGTTGATATGTGAATACTCTCTAATTCTTGAACTCGCAACTAAAGCTTTTCATTCTCTTGGCTAAGCTTCTCAATTTATTCACTTCGTTTCTTTGAGTGTTTTGTTGTATGGAAGTAAGCAGTTGGGGTGACAAACCCGCCAACTCCACGTACATGTCCACTATGCTCTTCTATACCCAAAGCTTGTGCCAAAACATCATTTGGAGATGGCTCTTTGTCAACATAAGTCTTTGAGATCTCATCCTAAAAATGTTAAAATAATGTAGCGTAATTTCATAAAACTTAAAAACTTTAAAGAATGTAAAATTGTAATATGTGTCTTACTATACGATTCACAATTTCTTGAACGTGTTCATTCTCATATTCTCCCTTCTTATCTACACGAGCCCTCTTCCACATGCTAGCTCGATCAAGATCACCTTCTTCTGAAGGGTTATTTTTCTATATTTCAATATATACAGTGCATTAGATTTATTAAGAAACTTTTAAGACTAATTCAAACATAAACTACTTCTTACCAATTCCTCTCGAAGATTAGCATAATCATTTCTTGAAAGCTGATGGTTATACTTATTCTTCTTCCTTCTCTCTTGTTGAACTTTTCTTTTGTCCTACACAAATATAAAGTTTATTAACAAATATTTAAAACCTAAAAATCTAAATAAATGCATTGATACCTCAAAATGCTGACATAGTCTAGATCTAACAAATTCTTCCCATTGTCCTTGGTTAGTGTAAGAATACATGTCTAGGAGTCGTCTCAAAAGTTCAGGTTCATTCCTGAATGGCAAGATATGTTTCGTCGTCAACCAATGCTTAAATGACATAATGTTGTCCCTACAGTCTTAAGAACACTCTTTCTAGATCTACTGTCAATTATAAATGTAGCCTGAGATTGAATATCGGTTAGCGCTACACTGTCAATTGAAATAAACTTGTACAAAAACTATAAGCAATTTTACCTCAACTATGGAATAGATCTTGTCCTTCAATTCAGTAGGCACATCTGTCCATGATGGATAGTTAATGGGGATGTGATAGTGTACACACAATCCAATAAAAGAGTTTAGCTTCGCCCCATTTTCTCCAATGGGTACGTCATCTTCATTATTTTCCACTAATTTCCTCTCACCTTCACTTCGAACACGAGTCACATCGAACATAATTGTAGGTCCCCGCTTCTTTTGTTTTTTGGGTTCTCTATAATTTGTTCATCAACTCCTCCAACAACTAATCCACCACCTCCTTGTCTTGATCATCACTTACTATCTTTGGCTCTATGTGTAAGGAGAATATCCTGTCAAAGCAATATTAAAAAAAATTAGTGAGATGTTAGGGTTTAGGGTTTAGGCATATTCAAAATAAAACATGGCATATATATGTACATATATAAGAAGTAGAAAGCCACCCACAATGTGTTATTTAGGAACCCATGGCCTTCACAGTCTAATCGTACATGTGTTGAGATATTCTTATCTAAATCATTACTTTCCTCGATATTTGGCATATCACTAGGTACTCCTTGACTATGTAACATGATATCTCCAAGTTCGTCATCATTTGATTGATCTTTACAATCTCTATGTGGTGGAGTAAGCACAATTGACCATCTAGCATCACTTGGATCTTCAACGTAAAAAATTGCATTGCTTGGGTTGCCATTATAAATGAATCAGACTTGTGATCTATTCTTTTTAAATCAACTAACAGAAAACCAAGGTCATCGATCTTCATACCATTATTGTTCTCAACCCAATTGCATCTACACACTGCAACATTTAACGTATTATAATTAAGTTCCCAAATGTCTTGCATCACTCCATAAAAGGACATATCTTCAATGATGGGGTTTTTATCTTTTGAACTAGACACTTGCATTGTTTTTGCCACTAAACTAACTCCAGTATTTTGTACATTTCGATTCTGATCATAAGACTTCGTGTGATAGCAACATCCATTAATGACATAACTGTTATACTTAATGACAAAAGGATGAGCGCCATAAGCAATCCACCTCAAGTTATCTGAAACTTCAACATTTCTCATTCCAATTTCAGATGCAACCTACCAAAATAAGTACCTTAACATAATTACAATGTTCACCATAAAAAAATATCAATAAGTTTAAAATTTCACCTCTTCTCTTAACCAAGATATGAAAGTTTGATTTATGTTTTTCTTGAATCCATTTTTGATGAAGAACCTTATTTGGATATTTCAATTGCAATACCCCACGTGTTTACTTGAACATTGAAACATTGTAACATAAAGTTAAGTTTATGTCATAAAATTAAATAAAAAATAAAAGACAAGATAATTGAAACTTTAACTTACTCTATATATGGTTTCACATCAATTGTATTTGCCAAAAAATCCATTAATGGTATAGAAGATCTTGTTCTGGTCTGAAGGAAACTCCTGAAGACAATGGTCTACCAAAGCTTGAATTGTCTAAAGATGCATCTAATCTGTTAATGCCTAGCCCAACAGGATCAACCCCAGATAAGAAGTCTGAACAAAACTCAATAGCTTCTTCTACTATATAACTTTCTGCAATACAACCCTCTGGACAATGTCTATTTCTCACATAGTTTTTTAGAACTTTCATGTATCCTTCGAAGGGATACATCCAACTTAGATATACAGGCCCACAAAGTTTGACTTCTTTAACAATGTGCACAGTGAGATGCATCATAATGGTGAAAAATGGAGGAAAATATTTGTTTAGTAGACACATAGTCTGTTGGAATTTATGTCCTAAAACTCGTAGTTTGTAATCATATTCTATTCAATAAAATCGTTATTGATACTATAATCTTAAAGCCAATAAACAAAGGTCCCAAGACTATTATTGAGTAAACTTGAATTGTATGTAGAGACATAAACGTGGATCAAGTTCGAGTATATAGCCTAAATAGTCTATAGTATAGGAATACGATTGAGCACCTTATTCTAGGGACACTATGGATGCGGCCCGCTTTCTAGTTAGTACAAACGATGTGATCCTAGATCATTCATGTAGAGACATGGAAGTGGGGGCATCCTATGTAAAGAGTTTACATAAGACTGGAACCATGAAATAGTCACTTTTAAGTTATAACACCGTTAACTTTGTAAAATTGATTATTTCATTTATAGATATCCAATGTAACTTAATCTTAACTCTGAGCTAACTATGAACTTCTGTTCACACAAAATTATCCTTAGATCTGCATAGGTAAGGGAAGCTCAATGGCGCTGGCCCAATAAGCCTCCCATTTTAGGTAAGATCAGGTGGATAGTTAGGGACAAAGGGTGCAAAATGGAATTCACTCCTACCCACTCTAGGGTTAGTAGATAGGTTGTTCCCTTAAGGATTGAATCCAGGTCTTAAACAAGGGTGCCACCCTCTCATTGGCCTGAGAGGGATTCGGTTTAAAGGTTGGACCTTAAACCAATTGTTCAATAGTGAATCAGTGGGACTTAAGGAGAAAATATATAATCTCGGGGGTAAAACGATACTTTAACCCAACCGAGATTATGAACAACCTGTGAAGGATTAACTTACTTATCATGGTTATATCACATGGACACAAATATATCTATAGTTAGGGGAGTGCAACTACGGGACTTTAGTGGAATGACCCGTTAGTTAACGAAGGTTGATTAACTCAATCTAAAGAGTTTAGCCAGTTAATCTCGGATCGTTGGAGCCCATGATCTATAGGTCCATTAGGTTCCCCCGTTAGCTCACAAGGAATCAACTTAGAACATTATGATGGAATAATTTGAATTGTTCGAATTAGGTTAAGGGAGAGAAACCGACAAATATATCTGATATAGTCATCGGTTATAACTTAAGTTAGAGCTTCATGTTTAAATGTAATTTAAATATGAATATGGATTCATATTTGGAAGCTCAGAATTGATGAAAAAGGTCAAAGATGTAAAAAGTCAAAATGTTGACTTTTGACTTTCAAAAATCAAACTTTGACCGACTTTATATTCAAATGTGATTTGAATTTTGGAGAAATGAATACAGATTCATGCTTGGGAGGTTGAAATTAGTCAAGACGAACAAAATGGTTAAAAGTCAAAATGTTGACTTTGGACTTGAAAAAGTCAAACTTTAAATTTGATTTAAATGTTGAATTACCATATTTCTCTTAGACTAATTTAAATAATAACACTTGTTGAGATTTGGCAAGCTTATCACTTACATATGATATGCAAGTGACTTATTGCATGCAAGACACCTACCCCACTAAGAATGTCAAGTGGTGAGATAGGGAAGCTCTTGCATGTAGTTTCCTTGTAAACAAGTTTTATGCAAAGGTGAAATGACTCTTGGATTTGAAATTGAAAGTTAATTTTGTAATTGAGAATTACAAAATAAAACCAAGAACTCATTTCATTTGAGACTCTTAACATCAAAAAAAAAAAAGTCTAAAGGTTAGATTCCTCCAAAGGATATCATCTTTCTCTATTTCCTCCACCATGTTTGAGTCCCACAACTCGATTCCAAGTTCGGAGAATAGCGGGTAAACTCTAGTGGTTGTGCTGACTTCAAATTCGTGAAAAGAATACAATAGAAGAAAACTTCAAAGGTATGTTTTTCTTTGATATCTATGTTATTTTAGGGTTTTTTATGCATGTTAATCACTAAACTTGTTTAGTTACAATTAGAGTAAAATTCGATCTTTATTTCGCGGCGCATGTCTACCGTTTCCATCATAGTCACCACAATATCTTCTTCCAACTTTTTCAGTTGTTGCACATCGACAACTTTATTACATACTAGATTGAAAAATATACATAATCGAGTGATGGCATACCGAACATGTTTTGGAAGCACAAATCTTATCGCAATAAGAAACAATTGTTGTAAGAACATGTGACAATTATGAGATTTTAAACCATTAAGTTTTAAATCAGTCATCGACACAAGATTTTTAACGTTGGAAGAATAACCTTCAGATACCTTTACTTCTGACAATGTCTTCATAACACAACATTTTTCTTCCTTTGTAAGAGTATAACAAGCAAGAGGAATAAATATTTTTTTCACCGTTGATAAGTGCAAGCTCTGGTCGAATTTTCAGATGAACTAAATCCCGTCTAGCATTCAAACTATCCTTATTTTTTCCGGGAATATCAAGAAGTGTACCCAATATATTCATACAAATATTTTATTCAATGTGCATCACATCTAGACAATGTCTAACATGAAGATCTTTCCAATATGGTAGCTCAAAAAACGAAGACATTGTGTTCCAACAACTCCTTGTACTTTCTTTCATAGGCTATTTTTTTTTTTTTGTCTTCTTTCCTCTTGAAAATTCAAGGTCTTTTATTCTCAAATATATGGCCTCTCCAAACAAAGGTTCTGAAATTGTTTTAAGCTTCTTTTTGCTATTAAATGACTTCTTTTGACGATGGTATGGATGGTTGCGTGCTAGAAATCTTCGATGTCCAAGGTATGCCATTTTCTTTCCATATTTTAATCTAATAGAGGACGTATTATCTCCACAAATTGGACATGCCTTGTACCCTTTCACACTACATCCACTAAGATTTCCATATGCAGGGAAATCATTTATTGTCCATAATAAAACAACTCCTAAATTGAATAATTAATCTCGATCAGCATCATAACGTTCAACACCACTTTTCCATAATAGATTTAAATCCTCAATTAGTGGTGCTAAGTACGTGCCAATGTCATCCCCTGGTTGTCTTGGACCCGATATCAACATTGATAACATCATGAACTTTTTTTCATGTACAACCATGGTGAAAGATTATAAATAACTATTACTATGGGTCAACAAGTATATTTAGAACTCATTTCACCGTGTGGATTATCAGCTTACAATGCTAAACAGATATTCCTAGGTTCAAAACCAAAGTTTGGCCACTTCAAATCTACTAATTTCCAGGATGGAGAGTCTACAGGATGTCGTAATTTTTTATCAACTACTCGTTCATTAGCATGTTAACTCAAATTTTTAGCATTGTTAATACTTCGAAACAATCTTTTGAAACTTGGAATCGGTGGAAAGTGCCATACAATTTTTCTAGGAATCTGTTTTTTTCCTTTGTTTGCATTATTAGCATGCTTCCACCTTGATTCACTACATTCAGGACATTCAATTGTATCAACATATTCTTTTCTATACAAACAACAATCATTAGGACATGCGTGAATCTTTTAATAATTCATTCCTAGTGCACCTAAAGTTTTCTTCGCTTCATACATTGATGTTGGGATCATATTGGTAGCAGGCAAAATTTCCTTTAAAGTTTTCTGTAGTTCTGAAAAGCTAATATCACTCCATCCACATGTATCTTTCAAATTATACAACTTGACTAATGTGGACAACTTGGTGAATTTTTTGCATCTTTCATATAATGGTTTTTCAGCATGATTAAGCAATTTCTCAAATTCATTTGGATCTTTTGAATACTCCTCATGAGCAACTTCAATCATTTCATTTATACTTCCAACATCATTATCTTCATACATGTGGGTATCAAACTTAGAGATTTTCCATATGAGGATGAGTTAGGTAGTTGTTCGCCATGCCAAAACTAAATTTTATAACTTTCATCAATTCCATTGACATATAAGTGATTTCTAATAGTAGTGCGACTTTGTTTTTCACAATTCCCACATTTCAAACAAGGACAACGAATAGAGCCATCATTTGTATTAGAAAATCTAAAATTCAAGAAGCTTTCTACACCAAATTCATAATCTTTGGGTAACCTACTCTTGTGCATCCATGAAATTCCATAGGTGTAAATCCTAAGAGAAGTTATTGAGTAATGGTTATCAATTTGAAGTATAATATAAAAAATACAATGATACATAAAAATAAATGATGATGATGAGAAGTTTTCTACACCCACTATTGCAAAGAAAATCTCATTAACAATGATGATGCAATTAACTGTTTGACCAACAAAAGACAAATAGAAAATAGAAATTGGTAATATTCAATATCATCAGTCATTCTATAACTATTACACCACCAATAATAAAAAATATGGTTGTAGGGTCTCATTTTATAGATTTAATGTACTAAAATAATAAAAATATAGTTAATAATATAGAAGACTATTTAGTTAGGACTCAAACTATTAATATATTACTATGAGCATTCCCCCCACTGTTTCTTTTACCATTTGACCTTCTGGTAAAAAAATTTGATACAATTATTGTCCTTTTTAACCCATCAAATTTTGATAGAGTTTCAACTTTGGGTACCTAAGACAGCTTGAAAAACAAAAAAAGCATGCCATGAGACAGAGAATGCTTTAAGGTTCCATACATTATAAATGAACCACTACGAATATCTAAAATCGATGCAATGCATGCAATATGCCACAAAATGAGTTATCTACAACTACAGACCATTTCAATGCAAGAAGATTCAATGATCTATTAAATCCTACCCAACTTCTTCAGTAAAAGCACTACTCTTACGTGAGGGTGTGATTAGCTGAACTTAAAAACATTATTTCAAACTTCATAGCATTGACAAAATGTTATAAATTTTCTAAATCACTAAGATACTCTTCTGAAATAAAATGATTGAACAACGAATAAGAATCTAACATTTAATCTAACAAACTGCATCATTAAGAAATGAAAAAAGTATCTACAAACAATTGGAAGAACTTAATGACTTTCAGAAAAATAAAAATTTGAAGTTATGAATGATATAAAGATTCATATTGATGATTCCAGTTGGTTTTGTTTGGTTGTGTACCTGTGCGTGTGGGTCTATATAACCTACCGATTTAAAGATCATCCTAGTAAATAAAATCAACATGATACAAAAAACAACCATCCTACAATAAATTATCAGCATGGAGGGTCTTTTATCTATTCAAACTTGTTACTACCAAAAAGAACAAAATCCAACAACAAGCGTTGCTTTCCTTTGTATGGGCAGTTTATCTTTTTGTACCATATATAATTGAAAAGTTGTAAATTAATAGATGTAACCCACTTACTGTCAGATGTAACCCACCCTTTTGTTTGACATTGATTTTTTCCTCTTGAAACAGTTAGTATTAGAAACAATAGAAAGTGAAAGAGAGAGAGAAACAAATGTTGAAAATAGAAGAAATAGTCAACAATTTATAGGCAGTAGGATTTATCTCCATAAAGTACTTGACAAGAACCAACATGATATTTATATAGCCATGCCAAAATTAATGGATGAAAGAAACATCCTATGAGGATGATGCATCCTATAAGGTGATAAAAAGAAAAATGAAATGGCATAGCCTAAAACAGTAGAAGTGTAGGAAAAATAAATAAAATTGAAAGCTCAATATTTGCAACCAAATTATTTCGACAAGTAAAAAACACATTGTGATCTCAAATATCATATGTTGCAAAGTTCATGAAGCCAATGCCATAAGATCATTTTCTCTTAACTAATCATTTAAAGGAATAAGTAAAGTCATCGAAACCTCTTTTCTTGTTAAATAAGACAACTGAATCATTTTACCATGCTAAAAAAGAGATAAAAGATTCTCTCCTGCAACAGAATTTTGAAAGCATCATATTGAAATGGAAACTTTAGTTATACTATGGTAATAGAAATTAAATTTATCGTATATGGTTTATTTTAGTCTTCATACTATCAATTTTTGTTCATTGAATCCCTTGGAAATGAATAATAATGAAAGTAAAAGGAGTTAAAAAATTGGAAACTAAAATAAACATAAGTTGGCAAAAAGAAACAGAAACCAAAAGTAAATGGATAGAAAGAGAAGAGTCCAAAGATGACAACAAAATTGGAGAAGGCATGGGAAAAGCTTTAGAGGACACGTGAAGGGCAAGTAAAAGAAGCAGTAGCAATGGTAGTAATAGGCTGAGCATTCTCAGAAAGCATAACAGAGAACAGAAAAGAACTTCAAGTTGCAAAAAAGAAAGTATTGTTTGGACATTCTGATAAAGAAAATTCTAAAACAAACCCATCATACCATAAAAGACAACCACCACGTAACATTCATCTAAACTAAAAGACTAAAAGACTTGAAGAGAGAGAGAGAAATAGTAGAGATATCTGCTGATATTTATGACATTGTATAAGATTCGTGATGAGTCAACAATATCTCACTACATTTGAGATACAACAAACCCAAAGAGTAATGTTATAATAGCTTTTTCTACCAATTAAGCATTAGAGACTAGTTGAACATCCAGAAGTACGGTTTTTCTTTTTTTCTTTCTTTTTTTTTTTTTAATCCCAACTGGCATTTAGGATATTTTGCTATTTTATAAATTTTCCTTATTTTAGTGTGATCCAGTTGTAATAAGATTCGAGTGGATACAACAATATCAGCATTGCTTGTTTTTCAATTATTCATTTTCAACGTAATCTCAAATGGATATAGCAAAAAAGTGGTTCCATAGCTTTGACAGTTTATATGTACATTTCAATTTTAGATTCACTAATGTAAAAATATATCATCACAGTTTCATGGTATTTTCTCAACTTCCAAAGAAAATAACACTTAATTAATAAACTTGACATTAACATTTCTATCTCTTAAAGAAATAATTTTTGTAGTAGTAGTGGAAACATTTCAATGACAGCTACATCATTAAATTTGCAACTCTACAAACTTACCTAGTTTGGAATGACTAAGGACGCATCTTATAAGTTACCAAAATGAAAACAGAACAAGCATAAAATGGCCCTTCAACTGTTTTAACCTTTCTCCTACCGTTTCCTTTGAACATATCATTCAGTTTCATGCAGTAATATATTACCAGTGGAGGAAGCATGGGTTTCAAGTCTATATCAATGGATTTTGTTTTACAAGCAGTTGTGAAGGAAGAAGATAACATGGTTGATTCCTCAGATATCTTTTCTCAAATCAGTAGGTTTTCTACTAATGGCACAGTGGAAAATGAAAAACAAAATAGTAAAAAATAGTCTCAAACTAAACTTTAACCATTGAATCATCTAAAAGTAACAATTTAATGAAGTAAAAATCCTTGAAGGCATACTTTACTTGCATCATAAATTTTAGATTAAACTTTCATCACACCAAGCCATACTTTGAACAGTCAAAATCACTAAACTTAGCTATTGTAAGGGTGTCAACAAAGCGATCAAATTTACACAAACAAACTAAACTTAACAAACCATGAACAAAGCCATCGACTGTCAATCTTAATACTTAGTATTCTTATCAATTTAGCACCACACTAAAAACAATGGTAGGTAAAAAAAAATGCTTCTCAACACCAAACACGGTACAAATGGATGGAGTTTTAGCAGACAATTCACTAGTGAAAACAATACACTATAGACAAATTTCATCCATTCAAGCTAACTTTGCGTATGTGATGTTTGAATGAAAAACTCCAAGTCAGTATACCTCTAAAATAACAAAAGAAAAAATATCAATGGGTGGGTAACCTCTAGATTTGCTTTAAATCAATCTATCTGTAACAAAAATAAACGCATCAACAAAAACAATACTCAGACTATGGAAACCTAATTTTAAGGGAGATGAAGATCCACAGAAGACAGACCATATTTTGACTTGTTGGAGAATCTAGAAATAGAGAAAAAATACAAATTTTTACTTGAGAACGAAGGTGAAAGAGGAACGAATAGCTGGAGAGAAACACTTAGTCAGAGAACGGAGATGCAGAAAAGAGAGAAGAGGAACAAAGTTGTACATATAAGACGAAATTAGAGAGAAGGTGAAGATGAAGACGAAGCTGAAGAAAGGAGAACGCCTAGAAGACAAAATTAGAGAGAATAGGGAGAGAAGACGAAACCGAGAAGGAAGAATCACTACAAGAAATTTCATTTTCAGTGGCATACCAAAAACGTCATTAGAACGCAAAAACACGTCGCTAAAAGTATTAGCGACGCACATCCATTCGTAGCTAGGACTGTCGTTGAATCCGCGTAGCTTAAAGTTTTAGCGTCGCAAAAGATATATTTTTAGTGACGTTTCCGCGTTACTAAAAGCTTACTTTTAGTAACATATGTTATGTCACTATTTATCTTTTATAGTGACATATTATACTCGCCACTAAAGGTGATGTTTTAGTGACAAATAATGTTGTTGCTAAAGGTTAATTTGGGACACTGTTACAAATATCTTTTGCGTCATATTTAAGTGCGCCACTAAAAGTGCCTGCGGTTTTTTTTTAAAACACCAATATATTACAGCCTGACACAGTAATAAATTGGATATTATTTTTTATATAAACTTGTTATAAAATGTAAAATATAATTATATTGCATTTGTTTTGCAGTCTAACAATGTGATATACAACATGATCAACTCAAACAACGTATAAGCAAGAATTTAAGCTTTCCGTCAATTAAATTATCTAAGTTTTTTTAATCAACCCAAACATTCAATCAAAAAACTAACAAATTGCATATATATCCCTGAACATACATATAGTTGGTTAATACAATTCTATTTCAAGAAACACAAACTTAATTAAAGAAGCTTGAAACTCAATGACCTTGTATGAACTTGGCTTCAAATACATACTTGGATTCCACAACCTAAACCAAAATACAACAATGTCAAGTTAAAAATAAGCAATTAATTAGAGTAAACTTAGAACATATAAGTATACGTCTTGTAGCATATTAAATCACTAGCAGACCCATTAAATCGTAATTAATCAATGAAGAAACAAGGGAGAGAGTTACCTTAGTTAAAAGAACTCTCAGATAACTCCAAACTCAAAGTCTCATCGATTGTTATTCTCAACTCTTTAAAATCTACAAACAAAATGAGAATAGCATTAAAACTAAGAACTTTAACCTAACAATCATGTCCTTCAAATAGAAGCAAGGCAACAAAGATTCTTACCATCTATAAAACTTCATAAAACATACATCTTTAACCATAGATATACAAACCTACATATCCTATATCAAAACCAATATTGACCAAAATATATCAAGTTCAAATTACAAGTAAGTTCATTCTTTAGAAGATTGTACTTGAAAATCTCTACATAATCAACAGCACTAAAATCTCCATAGCCAATTTAGTTTTAATACATACACAAAAGATTAAGAAACGGAATTGTAGTCTATGCATAACAGTCTAAACCTTCTTACAAGTTTTCAGATCTCAAGATTTTTAGTTTTCTAGCAATAAAAAAAAAATCAAACTATTTGTTTTCAGGATTTGTAGAGCATCAAACAAAAAAAGACATTAAGTATAATCAAATAACTCCCATCTAGGTTAGCAAATTAGCTACAGAAAAGCAACATAGATTCTTATCATCTAAAAAATCTTCATAAAACATACATATTCAACAATAGATCTACAGATACTATATCAAAACCACACAAATACAACAACAGTAAACAAAGTCTTCATATCTAAAATTTTACCAAGTCTTTCAAAAGTCAACACTTCCATAAAGCAAGCGAATCACATAAAGAATCGCAAATGGGGATCTAAACCGAATAATTATGAGAAATCAAAAAGTATGATAAAAATGGCTCACCTAAGCGCTAGAATTACAAATTTGTTGTAGTGAGCATGATTAAACCTGATTATCTTTCTCTCATGATGGACACGTGTAAGTTTCCACAAAAAGATTTCCCTTCCACATAAATAAAAGTAAATCATACTTTACTAAAATCTTCAATTACATAGTTATGATGGTATAGAAAGGATAAACCAACGTCGTCTTGAGGTAAGATAAACGTGTGAATAACATACCTGGCCTAGGAGGATATCATACATGATGAAAAAAGAAGTACAATCTTAGAACCGAAGAAATATAAAAACAATTAGAGAGATCTCACACTTGAAAAGTTTTCAGCAACTCACATTTTCATGTTGACATGCTTCTCAACCTAGCTCAAAGTGTTTGTATGAGTTTGATATCAAACCAAGGCAACAAATATAACGTTCTAAATGCAAGAACTTTAAATACAACACAATATTTTTAAAAAGAGCTAAAGGTAATTCATATCATAAAGTAACCTTGTTTCTTTGCTTCCCAACCTAGCTCAAAGTGTTTGTATGAGTTTGATATCAAACCAAGGCAATAAATATAAATGTTCTAAATGCAAGAACTTTAAATACAACACATAATATTTTAAAAAATAGCTAGTAGATTAGTTTCAATTGAAAACAAAATGTGGATTTTAGTTTAGACTTTCTTGAGCATTAGTGTTGAAAAAGATTGTTGTACTACCTTATTAGCAGATGAGTAACAACTTGAAAATGTATCAAGAATCTACAACATTATTTAACATTAGTAGTTAAGATGCAGAAAATGTTATGAAATGTTGGGAAATATTGTGACTTTTAAAAGAACTAGACATTTTTAAACAAAAGAGAGAGTTCATATTTATTTTCTTTATAATTTAGCCATAAGGTATAGAATGAAAAGTATTTTATAACTAGCTGAGATGAGACACCAAATTCATTTTCCTTTGGTTCATATTAATCACATCATAGCTACCATTAACCACATTTCTATCTTCACCAAACTCAATTCTCCCACTTAAACCATTGAAACACTTTACCCAATTGAATTCTAAGTAAATCTCGCCCCCTATCAAACACTTTAACTTTGCTAAATTGAATTCCTCTTTCATTATAGCCAAACACTTTACAAGCAACATTAAAGACTACAAATAGTTTTTGAATACCCAAGTAAAAGAAACAAACATGAATATTCAACGGTTAATAGAATGACACAAATCATCTAGAAAACCATAGAAAGGAAAAAATTTATACAACTACAATACTACAACAAAGCACCACCAAAAGTGAAATACAAGTGAATCAAACACATCGCTACAGCTCAAGAAATGCTGAGATAGTTAAAAAAAATATAAACAGACCAATGTGTAAAGAACAAAAGATTAATTTCTCATATAAACATGGTAAGAAAGAGAAGAAAAAAGGAAAAAAAACATGAACAAACCTTGACGTTAAGGAGAAAGAAAACTTGAAATATGGTGGGTCACTGGCTGAAAGGGAAGAAATGGGTCGCCGACCAAAATAGAAATGGTCGTGGGTCAAAGAGGCTTCTTCATGGTGGTGGATAGCCGACAAAAATGATTTTGAGTCTCCGTTCGAAACTTTTGATGTGTGGCCATCCGAAATGGTGGATATGTGGCTGGCAGAAAAGAGGGCTTTTTCGTGGTCATAGGTCACCAGCCGAATTAGTTGTGGATTGCCATTGATGTGTGGTCGGCCAGTGGAGATGGAGAAAATTGGGGTTGGGGTTTTTGGGAAGGGTTTTCGTGAAGATGATAAAGAGAAGGGAGAAATAAAAAGGAAGATATATTCTTTGATGAAAAGTTGGAGGGAAATTGAAAAAACGGGGGGAAATTTGAAAGTTTTAACAACATTTAAGTTTGTTGCTAAAACTATTTAATTTTTTGTGACATTATTGTTGTGTGTTACTAATTCTTTTAGTGACGCAGATTAAAAATGTGTCGTTAATAATAATCTTTTGTGAAATTTTTTTTTTGCGTCGCTATATATGAACTTTTACCGATAAAAATTACTTGCGTCATTAAAATTTTGTCACTGAATAATAAATTTCTTGTAGTGAATGCCTAGCCAGAGAGAAAACGAGCAGAAGAAGAAAAGAGGAAAAGAGAAACAAAGAAATAAAATTGGAAACGGATCAAGAGAAACTTGATTTTTTTTAATTTTGGGATATGGAGCGGAAAAGTAAAGAAAAATTAGGAGATAAATTTTTTTTAGACAAAGGAGAAAAATTATTTAAAAATAGGAAATTTTTGACATTTTTTAAATGTCAACTAAATAAAACTAGATTTGACGTTTTTAACCGGTCAAGTATTGAATTTAAAAAAAAAATTATGCATTTTTCCACATTTTGTTATTCTTGACGTTTTATCATTTTACTTGACAGTTTTTATTAAAACTGTCAAGTATATCAAAAATACAAGCGTCAAGTAATGTTGTTTTTGTTGTAGTGGTACAATAATATTCCTCACATTTTCTGTAAGGATCTATCTACTTAAAATTTAATTTTTCTTTTTTAATTTCTTTTCCATTATGTTGGGTTAGGTTTGATGTTTTGGTTTCTCTATTCTTGTTATGTTAGTTTAACACTGTTTTTCACTTTTGTATCCGCGTCGTTTTATAATAAACAATCTACCATTATTTTATATGTAAATATTTCATGTTCTTTTACATATCAAATTTTAATATTTTTATATTTCCATGGGCATTGACATTTAGAATCTTGATTATAACTAGCCCATATTAAATGTGAAATTATAATGTTAGTGTAGTACATAACAAAGATATAAAAAAAAAATTAATCAAATGAGGTAGTCTTTTACATCCTTCAAAATAGTTGTAATATTTGAAACAACAACTAAATAAGAATCTATAAAATTTTAAAATGTAAGAATTTATTAGGCATATTTACATCATTGGAACGCGAATGTTTTATATTTGTAGTTGTAGTTTATATTATATTATACTCGTACACGAATTGAAATATTTCTTTTTTATACAACCCCTTTTATGAGTTGCATGTGTTTGTGATTGGACAAATGATAATTGCTTGTTCAATTATACATTGGATTTCAGACTGCGAAGTTTCATATTTTTGACCTAAATCACACTCATGCAGTGCTAGGCTCCAAATAATTGTAGTGAATATAATGATAAAATTGAAATTATTAAACAATATTAGGACAAAATAGAAAACGTAAAAGGATTATTTCTTCATAACTTTTTGTACATGTTCTTTAAATTATTTAGCTACATGGGATTCAATGATCAAATCGCCATATAGATTAAAAAACCCATCATATAGAAACATATATCGCTGCTTTTAAACAGATATGCTTTAAATGCATTAAAAAGTGAATGTCATGGAAACCATTCTATTATTGCCTTCAAAGTGGCAAACCCTATAGCCATTGTTGCCCACTCAAATAAAATCTGTTTTTTTCTTTTACTTTTTATCATGATGAATATATAAATGGTGACATTGAATTGATCAATACTATTTTAAAGCAAAAAGTTAAAGTTCTATGGGCATCTATATCTCTACTTGTTTTATTGCTTAGTTGATAAGCTCAAAACTCACTTCATTCTCATATTGTGATTAACTTGAATTTCTTCTCTCACGTCAAACCACTTTGGCCGATAAGTTTAGTAAGATTAAAATATTATTTTGATCAACTAATTAAAATGTTTCATCTTTTCATTTGAGTATTTAAATTTAGTATACGTAAGTATTTGAAACAATCTTAAAGTTAATTTGTAATTTTTAGTTTAATCCTTTTTTATCAAATTGAGTAAAATAATAATTAATGATATTTTATTGGAGAAAGGCTTTCCAAAATTTACAATGGGTTGCTAATAAAGCCTTATCTAACCATATTTTAGATTGATTTGAAAGTATAATAAATGAATTTAGATGTTTCAAATACAAAAAATAAATATAATACAATCTGTTATAAAAGTTAAAATGATATTTTCACCTTTAAATATGTGCATGCACATGGTAAAAAAAAAAACAATTATATAAGCAAGAAATCATGAAAGAAAAAGTCATGAGCGCCAGTAATATAATACTTGAGGAAAAAAGCAGCTAGAAATGAGAAAAAAATTTGATTATGAAAATGGATAGAAAAGTTATAAAAATGACGATGGTTCTTCCCACTAACGTTGTGTGTTTATGAAACATTTTCCATTACCACAAAGAAAGTATGAATAGGGATTAAGGGTCATTGTGAGCTTTTTAGTGACTTTGGTAGGTTGATGTCTTTGGGAGAGTTTATTATAGAATAATTGTATTAAATGACAAAAAAAAATTAGAAAACCAACTCATAATATCACTTTTTTTATATTGCAAATTTGACAAATCTGATGGTAATCAAATAGTAATATGATGATAATCTGCTTCTAAATTTATTATTTTTGCAATTTTTAACATATAAGTAACATGGACTCTATTATCATAATTTTTTTTTGCTATTATTGTAAATTCTCTCTTATTGTATCCCACACTAATCATTTTTTTTAAAAAAAAAAAGACTTTTAAAAACAATTTCCTACAATCACGTTTAAGACTTTATATAATTTGAAATATAAAATTGTTCGCAAAGCTTAAGAATGGATTTCACTTGTTTTTTTATCTTCAACTCATGATGTATGAAATTAATGATAGGTTTGAAGATAATAAATAAATAAAGTAATTAGATTATACTATTACTATTCATCTCCTATGTTTGAAACTTTCAGTTTTATATTTGAGAATTATATCAGATGACAAAAAAAAAGGAAAATTACATTAGATGATAAAAACATTTAGAAAAAAACAGCTCATAACACCTCTTTTATATACATTGCAAATACGATAAATATGACAAATAATTAATATCATACGACTCTTAGACGGGTATTAGAGAACTATCAGAGGGTTATCAGTGGGGAATTAGAAGTTTATTGGTTTTTAAATTTGCTACTTTTGCAATTTAGAAAATGTAGTGACATGAACCCTATTATCATAATTTTCTTTTGTTATTTTTGCAAGAGCATTTATAAAAAAGCAGCACAGCATCTAGTTTTGTTGCAAATATGACAAATATGTAATTAGATATATTAAAAAACTATTAGAGAGTTATTCACTTTTAATTTTGTTATTTTTACGATTTACAAAATCTAGTCACATAACAAATTTATAACAAATTTAGAAAATATATGCGAAATGAATTTTAAAGTAATTGAAGAGGATATTAAAAATTCTATGTCAAATGAATTTTAAAGTATTTCATTTTGAAATTTTAAAATGTAAGATTATTGTGTTGATTATAACAGATATTAAATGTCTATATAAAGATCATTGACGAAACGTCAATCAAACAGAGTCTAATCTTCATGGTAGGAATTATATATGAAAAACCTTATTGAGGGTAATATTGTAGAAATATATACAATTTTACAGAAAAAAAAAAGAAAAATAAAATAGAAAAGCCAGAAACTAAAGTACTTATGCTTTCACTTTAGTCAAATCAATTCATCAAATTGTTTGGTCAAAGATTCCCTTCTTGATAACACTGGCTCATATTTGGGTAGCTCTTGCACGAAATGTATAGAGCAAAATATCATGGTGAACGATATTTTTTTTAATATATCAAAGAACATAATATGGTTTTAAAATGAAATGAAAGGTGAAATATAATCCCCACTCATGTTTTAACTTTACGAAAAAAGAAAATTCAAAATGTCATTTATTTATTTAAACACTTTTTATTAAAATAAATTATAAACTTTTAAAATATTATGTTTTATAGAAAAATAAATGTAATAAATTTTGTTTTTGAGTAATTTTATTTTATGGAGTACAAATATTTTTATCATTCTTTCTATTTTTAAAAAAATTCGAATATTTTAGGTATCCTATGCTCAATCCTTGTTTGGTATGCTTTTGAAGCCTAGCTCGCCTTCCTACCCCATTCCCATGGGTTTGAATTGAATAGTAAAATAGTAAAGCTCCACTTGCGACCAACTTAGACAATTTCACCGATGAATTTCTGGGTGCTACTGATTAAGCTTGAAAATATTAATAAAAACACTTTTAATACATAACAAAACTTGTATATAAAAGTACTTTTAAAGAAAATACTTGTCAAAACACATTTGTATTTTTATTTTAAGAATTTTTCGTAAAAAGGATAGAAAAATAAATTTTGGAAATATATATATATATATTGTTTCTAAGGAATTCTAGTTAAGCTCACTTTAAACATAATAATATATCTTAAGAAAATACTTTCTCATTTAATTCTCTATTTTTTTAATCTTTTTATTGGAGTTTTTTAGAATTATTATTATTATTATTATTAAATTATCTATGTTAAGCGACAAATTTTGAACCAATAAAAAATTGTCACGTCATTTTTCAAATTAATGACAAAATACAAATAATTGAATTTCGCACTAGTTAAAAGTTCAATTCAGTCAAAAAGTAAGTTTAATTTACTCTTAATGTTAAATAAAGCCAAATCCATATGGTTAGCTTAGAAGCCAGGTCCATGGGCCAAACAAGCCCAAGCTCATAAAGTCCATTCGAGAGCTCTACAAATAAAGAAGTTTTATTTAGGGTTGTCAAGAAGAATAACAAATTATAAGTTTTACTTTGGGAAAATAGCAAAAATAATTTTAAATTGTTAGAATAGAAAAACATAAAAATTAGAAATTTAAATAAATGAAACAATCTCTTAAATACACCTACTCAAGCTGAAAAATACAATTGTTCACCTATACCCCAAATACACTATAATTGAAATAACATATGCTACATAAAAATTTCCCTCCAAAAACATAACGATTAGAAAACTTGTCATTAGTGGAAAGTTCCACCTCATGCCTGCAAAATTTAAAATTCAGTGATTTTTTCTTTTCTTAGACTTCAGCTGCCCACTTCCTTCTTTCATTAAGCCTAAAAAAACCATTTGAAATATTTCATCTTCTTTCATATGACTTATGGGCAATAGTCGAACAAATCACTTCTGGGCATTCCAAATTTTTTCCTCTTTCATTCAGTTTTTTTTCATCTTCTTAAAATCTTGCAAGTGATATTTTTTTTCCATTTGGACTTTGCTTGCTTACTTCCTTCTGTTCCTCTTTCATTTAAACGTTTTTTTTTTCATTCGAAACCCTATAGAAAACCATTTGAAACCATTCAAAAGTTTTTTTTTTTTTTTGGAAAAAATATGGGCATTGTTGTGGCTTCTGTAATTTTGGAAGCTTGGAAAGAAAAGAATAGTTTGAATAAAAATTTGTTGTTTTTTATTATTCAATTATATGATATATTTAGATTTAAAAAATGATTTTATTTTTATTTTATTTTTATTATTATAAAATAAAATGTATAACAATATCTCCATTTTAGGAGCAAACAAAGAGATTTGGTATCTCCTCCATTTTAGGAGCAAACAAAGGGATTGGTTTGTATTATTTGTTTTGAACATTCATTATTTTATAAATATTCTAGAAAATCTAAATATAAGAACGGATATATTATTCAACTGGTGCATAATCAACAACTACAACCAGGAATTTCGACATAACCAACATAAGCCAATACACGTCATTGTCTTCGACAATCCAAATAAGGTTTGAATTGTTGCATCACACAAAAAGATCTGAAGATGGGAAAAGAGTACAATAAAGTCAAACTTGTCGTAAAAGAAATTCGAATGCAAACACTAAATTATTTCTAGTAGTGAAACTAAAATCGAATATTAGTGTAATTCAAAATAAAAATATGATACAAAAATTATTGGTACAATTAAATAATTTTTTCAGATAAAAAACACACAATTATCACGGTTTTTATGGGATCTTGACATTTAAAATCAAAATTTTAGTACTTTGGCGGTTTCTAATCAAATTTTAAAATCAATTTTAAAGTAACACTTATGGAATATATAAAAGGATATTAACAATATTATCTTAAAATTTTGAAATTATGTTTGCCATTAATTTAGGGAAATCAATCAAGAATCATGATGTTTATGGATGGTAATTTTTTTTAAAAATAATAATATGTACGTTAAATGCATAATAATTATAGGAAAAAATAAAATCATTTTATGGAATGATAGCTAAATGAACAATTTTATAGAAATTTTAATTTTAATTTATTATTATGTTAAGTAACAATTTTATGAAAGGTTGGTTAAATGCATAATTATAGGAAAATAAAATCTTAATATGAAGTTGTTATTATATCAAATGCGCAATTTTAGGGAAAGATAAAATTATAAATTGAAATTTTGGAGATATTTCAACTAAACTTTCAAATTCAAATAATAAAATAAATATTTATAAATATTGAATTATAAATATGAGAATTGTGTATTATATATGATATAATAAAATGTTACTAAATATTAACCAAACCTCATGAAACGTACAATAACTCCATTATGAGTCGTACAATGAATAAATTATATTATCAATCATTATATGGATAGAAAAAAGAATATGAATTAAATATCTATTAGTATATAAATAAACTTTTAAATAGGTTATTTGAAACCTACAAATCCGAAAATCCGGTATCAAATGTTACCAAGAATTAACCAAATCATTATATGCAAAATTCTGTATTTGTATGATATAATAAAATGTTACTAAGAATTAACCAAACCTTATGAAACGTACAATTAAGGAATTATATTATCAATCATTTTATGGATAGCAGAAAGAGTGTGAATTAAATAGCTATTATTATATATATATCAGTAAAAATAAATTTTTAATCATTTGATTTGAAATTTACAAATCCGAAAATATGGTATAAATTGAAGGCATAAATCTAAGAGATGTTGGTTAAATGAGATCAATCTCAAAAATAAATATTTATTTAATATTTTTATAAAACGAATGATATGTAAATACACTTTATTCGTAAATCTGTTTTATATTCCATTGTTTTATTCTGCACAAATACACTGTATCTGAGAAAAATGAGTTTCATTCTATGAAGGGGTAAAATCGGTTGAAAAATAGTCAAAAAATATCTACTTCAGACGGTTTTACTAAAAATCAAATTATTTTTTTAGATTTGCTATTTTTCAAATTGTACTCCATTATTTTGTCATTCTCACGCTTATCTCTTCTATTTATTTATGGGGTTAAAAAAAATTTACTCCAAAGAGCCTAGAGTAAATTCTCCCAACAACAAGAAGACTCAATAGTTTCAGAAACAAAATCGCTCATTGAAGCTCAAGTTCTTTGAGGATACAAATCCTCCTCTAAGACTCCAACTTCAAGATCATCAAAAGCGCTATGCTTTTGTCACACCCCATATCGGATCACATACTCTCGATCCAAGAGACAGTGTGAAGTCAATTAATATCATTCGCTTCTCAAAGACACCAGTTTACCCTTAACATTTAATCTGTATATCAAACACATGCATAAGCAAATAACGCATCTCATAAATAAAACTACAGTGCAGCCCATTATTGAACAAGCTCCACCATAAGTCTTATACAAATATTTGACACAACCCTGATTATTTAAATACAAATATAGGCCCACACAGATTTTAGTTCAAGATGATATAATTACATGATTGTATATACATAACTTCAAAACAACTAGACCACAAACGAAAAAAAAAATGGAACCCTTTAGTAGACAGACAACGACGAATCAGGCTTCGATAACACGATCTCTACCTGAAAAGTAGAAAACATTTAGAAAGTATGAGCAAAACAAGGCCAGTGAGTGATTAGGTTTTTAAACACCATTTCATAAACATTCAAACATTAATCAAAACAATAACGTAAATACTTTAGCTTGGAAAATTCTTAGAAATAAGTAACTCAAATCCTGATTTTTCCACGTCAATAACCCAAGAATCTACTCCTAGAAGATGGTAGTGCTAACTCAATAGCAACTCTAAACCTCAGACATGGACATTCCCAATCCCTGTTCCTAAAGGTAGGCATCTCTAACTCTGATCCTAGAGATAAGTGTCCTTACTTCAATTTTCTCGATGCCCCATAACCTACCTCGAAAGGCTATTTGAGATATCTTGGATTAGATAAAACATGGATAAATCATAAGTCTTATAAACAATGTTTTCAAACCTTTTAATAATCCCTTTTCTTAAACCAAACCATAAACCAAATCATATCCTGCCAAACTCATTTTCTTTAGCCATAAATAATCCTCATCAATTTATGCTTAACCAAATACTTTAAAGTAATCATATGCTTATGAAATTATTCATAAATCAGATAATTTAAGGCATGTTAAATAATAGCTTACAAGATATGATTAGAAACTAATTTAGAAATTCATTTTGCACTCACAAATACAAGCTTAGGTCCTTGGCCTATAGATTTGCCAAATGTTTTATTGACCTAAAATAATGGTCTTTAATTCCAAATGAATCCCCTTAACCAAGAAAAAATGAAAGCTTTACTTAAAAATATAAAAGATGTCAAAAAATGGCCACAAAATAGTTTTTGGCATAGACTGGCGCGCAAGCATGAATAACAAGGAGGTGGTGCCTGTCACAATCACAGTTTTTCAAACATGGGACGGGAAATTGTGTGGCACTTGTTCTAACTTGATAAATATGTCGGTCGTGTTAAATTCAAAGTCACGGGCAAACTCACGATATGATGTAGCCTCCCTTCATATTTGAGAAATTGGTTTTATAAAACATGAGAGAGAAAGAAAAGTGTTGAAAACGTCGTTAATGAAAGCATTGAAGATTGTCGATTACAAAGAAAGCTTAGATTGTAAAGAGTACAATAATCAACAAGGCTTGGTTGGGAATTCAACTAGTATTTCTCCCCTATTGTACATTTTAAACTTTTTTAGCTTTGACATGTGCATATGAAAAGTGAGAAACATGACACTTAAGGTCGATGACATATAAAAGGAAATAAATAGACAAAACTAAGTACAAAACATAAATATAAGATGATTTGAGGATGTTTAGGCATGCGTGTTGGGATTTATGTCCTAAAACTCGTAGATTGTAAATATAATCTATTGACCATTATTAATAAAGTGTTATTATTGTAATAATTGCTATTGATTAAATTATTAGTTTTGTCTTAATAACTCAAATCCAATAAACTAACTGTTTGGATTTATGTCCTAAAACTCGTAGATTATAAATATAATCCATTGATCATTATTAATAAAGTGTTATTATTGTAATAATTGTTATTGATTAAATTATTCATTTTGTCTTAATAACCCAAAACCTATAAACTAACATCCTAAGTTGTTTAATGAGTCTTGAACAGTATGTAGAGACATACAAGGATCAATATTCAAGATCAGCTTAAAGGGTCTATAGTACAGGGATAAGGTTGGGTACCTTATCCTGGTAACACTATTGATACGGCTCACTTTGTATTTGATACAAACGCAAGGATCCAACGCGTTCATGTAGTTGACATGCGAGTGAGGGTATCCTATGCAATGAGTTTGCATAAGACCGGACCGCAAAATAGTAACCACTAGATGTAACTCCGTTAACTAGTTAGGTTTCTATTTCACTAGGATGACCTAGGTAACTTAGTCTTAATCCTGAATGTGTTATGAACTCCTGTTCGTGATGGATTCTCCTTTGATTTGTACGGGTGAGAGTGGCCAGATCGTCGACTCAATAAGCTTATCATTTTGAGGACAAGACCGAGTGGGGAGCTAGGAACATAATTACACAAGATGGAATTCACTCCTTCCCTACTTTAGGGTAAGTAGATGAGTGTTTCCTTAAATGGTGTCTCCAGGTCTTGAACAAAGGGCCCTACTCTCTCTATGGCACGAGAGAGGTTTCTGTTTATTGGTATGACCATAAACAGGTTGTTCATTGGAGGAGCACTGGTATTTAAGGATTAGATGTAACCTAGGGGTAAAATGGTAAATTGACCCTCTGTGTTACGAACACTCGTGAAGAACTAACTTACTGTTATTGGTCTATATCCGTGGACACAGAAATATATCTATAGTGAGAAGAGTTCAACTGTGAGTCTTTAGTGGAGTGTACACACAGTTAATGAATATTGATTAATGTGGTTAATGAGTTTAGCCCATTAACCTCAGATCGTTGTAGCTTTTGATGTTTAGGTTCATTAGTTCCCCTTCCTAGCTCGTAAAGGGTAATGAGATTTATTTATATTGGTCGTAATTTGAAATGTTCAAAATTACTTTGGAAATTAGTTTAATGTATAGTGATACATTATAATATAAAGTTTGTGAAACTTTATCATATAAATTTAATTTTTGATATGATTCAAAATTAATTTATGAGAGATAAATCATTTGAATAAGTTCAAAAATATTAATTTAATGTGAATTACATTCATATTAAAATTATTGGTTATGAGTGAAACTTATATTTGAATATGATTCAAATTTAATTTAAGTTAAATATAAAATATTTAATTTAGCTATTAATTAAATGGAGAATTAATTAATAATGTAGTTTTATTTAATTAAATTTGATTTAATTAAATCTATAAGATATTGCAGAGATATTCATTCAAATAAGATTTGAATGAAATATTAATTAAATATGATTTAATTAATTATATTAATCTAAATCTATAAGATATTGAGACATATGTATTCCAATAAGATTTGAATGAAATATTAATTAAATATGATTTAATTAATTATTAACTAATTGATTAATTATTAATTAATTAGTAGATTTGATAATAGAATCTCATGATTCTCTCCTACTTCTTTTCCTATTCCAAGAAGGAAAGAGAGTTATAAATATCTAGAAGAAAACAATTTTCTTTAACGAATTCATCAAGAAAAGAAAGCCAAGACTTTTGCTCTGCAAAAAGAAAAAAGTTTCTCTCAACTACCTCTAAACTTTTTCCCATCCCAATTGGTTCCCACAAACCAATCTCATCCCAGAGGATAGGAAGGTCTCCGACGGGTGGTGTCCCCCATTCAATGGTTTGTAGATTCAGAGACGTCATCGAAAATAAGTTCTCTGTATCTAGTAAATTAAAAGCATGCTTAGTTTTTATTTATAATTTTGATTCTAATTTTTGTCAATGTACTGGTATTTTAAGATTTCCAAAATTAATTTGAGGAAAGATTCTTTAAATTCTTCCTTTGTCATGGGGCTTTTATCCCTTCAATGCGGCCATAGACAAACAACGCATTGGACAAGCATGCTCGTGACATTCTCTCCAGTTGACATCCCTATCGATTGATGAAGCTAGAACTCTTCAATCTTCTGATTCCACGTGTCAAGGTCTTCGACATGTTCTCAACTTGTTTCTTCCACGAGAAAGTTCTTCCACTTAACAAGAAATTCGTGGATTCTCCTCGTGGGCCTTCAACCCTTCCTTATTTTGTCAGCAATGATCTCTTCAACTTCTCTATCTTCTTTCGACTTCAGGTCGATAGATGGTCGTACACAATTGTTGTGCTGCTTGTGGTTTAGATCCTAATGGTAGGGTTTTAAGTTTCTCACATAAATTACGGGATGAATTTTTATCCATGCAGACAACGCCACCCTATATGATGCATTTCCTATATTCTTAAGGACTTCCACAGGCTCCTCATATTTTCTGATGAAGCGTTAGTCTTTATGCCCTCTAAATCAAACTTGCTATGCCTTCACCTGGATGAGGACTTGATCTCCTGCTCGAAACTCAAGAGGATGCCATTTCTTATCAGCCGACTTTTTCATACACTTTGAGGTTTCTCTAAGTAGGCTCATGCAATGTATGTAGTTTGCTTCCATTCTTATGTGAATTTATGAACTTATGGATTTTTCCCAACATAAGGATGATCAACAATATGAGGCAATAAGGGTTGTCTTCTACTTAGAATTTCAAAGGGACTCTTTCCCATTGATGAACTGGTTTGAGCGTTAAAATAAAGTTGAGCCACATCCAATATCTGGACCCAATTCTTTTGTCTTACATCAACAAAGAGGTGTAGATATTCCTCGAGCATACAATTGAATCGTTTAGTTTGACCATCAATCTGAGGGTGGTAGCTTGAGGATATATTTAGGCTTCTCCCCAAAAAGGTAAAGAACTTAGTTCAAAGGTACCAAATGAATCTACCATTCATGTTGCTCACGATTCTCAACTGTACTCCCCACAACTTCAGGACATGCTTAAAGAACAACTATGTTGTCAACTCGGTAGAATATATTTGGTAGTGGGGATGAAAGTGGCTTATTTCAAGAACCGATCGATGATGATCACGATGGCTTCAAGGTCGCCCACCTTTGGAAGTTGTGTAATGAAATCCATGGAGGAACTCTCCCACGGTCTCATCGGAACATGTAGGGGTTCGAGAAGCTTAGCAACTTTCACTTTCTCGACCTTATCTTGTTGACAGATGTGGCATGTCTTTGTATACTGCATGACATTGTCTCGCATATTAGGCCAGAAGTAACCTTTCTTCAATAGCGTATAGATCCTTTGCCACCCAGGTCAGCCTGGCCACAAGGTGTCATGACACTCGTGCAGTAGCTTTTTCCTCAGATCACGAACTTGTGGAAATCAATTCACAGAGCAAAAGAATTGCTTGATGTGTTATTTAACTTCATTCAGACATAGGAAATAGTGTTGTTGCTTATGTTGGTGTTTACTTCTACATGATGAGTCATTGATAAAGATCATTGCATGCAAAATGCTTACTATGAATCTCTTCATCATGTGATTTCTAAGTTCTCATTATGTACAAGTTTTCCTATTGTTTGTCTAAATGGAAACGAAACAATAGGTTTTCCTGAATGATCCAGGATCGAACATAGGGAATTTATATCATAGCTTAGTTCGGATCTTCTCTTCACTTAGGAGGTATAAAAGAATAAACTATACAATGTAAAAGACTGTAAGTTTATACTATATCACTTATGTAAGCTAGAGAAATCTGTAAAGATGGAATAATGAAGGTGGTTGCAAGAATGAAACGCAAACATGCACTAACTTATACTAAAGAAGGGGGTGAAGGAAAATCCATGCATTACTAGGAACTAAGCTATGAAAGCTTTGATGTGGTATAACTTATTTAACTAGCTTATGATTAAGTCGAGCACCTTCCGGTGTCTTTAAGTGCCACACTTGCTCATCTCAAGATCCAAATGACTAAGTCTATCTCAGCAATGTATATCTAGAAGATTTCACTTTTAAGACTTATAGTGCTTCGCGTTTAAGGTTGACAACCTCCAGCGCCTAATACCCACACTTGTTCTCCATTCACGACATATATACGATGGAAGTTATCTCCCCAATGTGGAGTTTGTCTCCTAACTCCTCCTTAAGCGTGTTAGCCATATCCTTGCTACTTGCCTCTTGGATAGTTGGCGACATACATTCGCCAAGTAATGAAAATATCTCAGTTAAAGCGATAAAAATTATAAGCTAAGCTTCTTATCAAGAATCTATCATAGATCCTAAACTACAAATAACACACGAACAAATGAACAATAAAGAAATGATGGATTGAAAAGGTATCAATCTAAATTGTATTAACGAAGAAAGGTCTTCTGCCACTATACAATATAAACAAATACAATGTAAAGAAATACAAAAATAAAAATTAAAGAATAGAAATCACATTACAAATTCGAGGAGATGGGAAATGGGATCTTCTTCACTCAGATCTCACTAGTGAATTGATCAGAAAAGAAAAAGAAGTGCTTTACATACGATGGAAAGGCTATTCCTTTCCACCAACTCTTTAGGGTTTGGCCAATTTGAGCACTTTCTTGGCTCATGCAAGCATTTTGTGGCCAATTTGAGCCTCCTTTTCTTGCTGGTGATGAAGTCCTTTTTATAAGCAGATTTAGGCAGAAAATCTAATCTTTTGAGTATGTCAATGCCGAAAGTTGCCTGTTGCTAAGTCATATCAACTCCATCTACCACTTTTGTCTTCTACCAAACCTCTTCTTGACTACTCATAAAACTTCTCACGTAGTCTCAAGGTGAGTTCCGCTACGATTTGCTAACTTCTTCTTTTGTTTCCAATCTTGCGTTTAGACACTCAAAACAGAGTGAAACGGGCATGGATGGTTATGTGAAGTGTATTTCTAAATATTTATGCATTTACAATATAAGCTACGCGTTTTGACACAATTCCGATGCATTTTGGTCCCACTATTCTATCTAAGGCTATAATAACTTGTATTTCTACAAGTTATCAGATCACCTTTTCTTGGAACATACAATCAGTTTCCTTTTGTCAATAACAAGTCTTCTGTGATCCAAAACTGTCTTGTTTTGACGACTTTGGCTATAGCAATGACAGCCTAGGTAGAGGAATCCTTCTAAATGAATTCACAAATGATATCGTGCATCAGTGCGTCAACTTTACTCGTACAAAGAGGGCTAGCATACATAGGGTCGAGTGCTGGCCTGTACGGCTAAGAGGGTTAGCAACTTGATTGCTGGTTCTTTTCTTGTGTTGAAACTGTAAGTCGAATTCAACTAAAAATGCATGCCACCTCGCTATGTTAGAGGTCAACTTTGGCTGATTGAAGAAGTGACAGATAGTACTGTTGTTAGATTTCACAATGAAGGGCGATCCCAATAAATATTGCCTCCAGGCACTCATACAATGGAACACTGCAAGCATTTATTTCCTGATGTGTCGGTCTCAACTACAAATGACTTAAATACGTCAACCAATCCTAGGACAGGAACCTTCGTTATTGTCACCTTTAGTTTGTCAAAAGCAGTTTGACATTCGACTGACCATCTCCAAGTCGTACCTTTCTTCAACAACTTAGTTAATAGTGCATCCCATCTTGAGAATCCTACAATTAATCGACAATAGTAATTAGACAATATTAGGAAGAAGTGTAATTCTATCACAAAAGCGAGGGCTCTTCACTCCTTAATAGTCCATAACTTATTCTCATCCATTCAAATCTTTTCATATTCAATGACGTGACTTAAAAGATTGATATGTTATTAAGCAAAAGCACATTTCTTTTTCCTAACATATAGTTGATTTTATTAGTGCTTGCCAAAGACTAATCGAAGATGGACTTGGTGTTCTTCAAGGTTGGAACTGAAAACCACAATGTCATCAAGATAAACCAGCACAAAATGATCTAGATATACTCAAAGAATAGCTGATTCATCAAGGTGTAAATGGTTGCAGGGGCCTTTGTCAAGCCGAAGGGAATTACGAGGAACTCAAGACCTCATAATACGAAAGTAGTCTTTAGTTCGTCCCTTTGTGTTATCCAAACTTAGTAATAGCCTAACTGAAGGTCGAGCTTCGTAAATTACTAAGCTCCATTCAATTGGTTAAACAAGTCACTTATGATTGGGAGAGGGTACTGATAACGTGAAGAAATGACCGTTATTATAGCCATTTTTACTAGAATAATGGGGTAAAACACATAAGGAGATTATTAGAACGCATAACTTATGTTGTAAATGCATAAATATTTAGTAATATGGTTTTCATAAGTGTCGTTGCTGTTTTACACGGTTATCATGTTTAAACGCAGGACAAGTGGGAAAAGAAGAAATGAGCAGCTCACACTTGACATCTCGTGCAAAGACAAAGCGATGGATCGCACTTGGCGATTAACAACCCCAGGTGATGAACCTAAACATCTCACAAGGAAAGCTCACAAAAAGACGAGAATGGTAATTAGAATGATGTGACTTCACAAGGGCAGATGACAGCGCTGACACACTCAGAAGAACAGAGTTTTCCCAACCAAAAAGCAACTTCTACAAGCACTTCATCCCTCTGAGAGAAAGGGGGCTAGAATAAGCCCGAAACCTGAATAGGTCAGAGAGAAAGAGAGACTCAAATGGCTGGAAAAAATTACAAAGAGAGAGCTTAAACAAAATACCTTGAGATTATACAGCCGTGATAAAAGAAAAGAATATTTGTTGTTGATCTCCAAACTTGTAGTAACATTTCCCATTATTCTATCTTTCAATTTTTATTTCATTGTATTTTATGTATTGTTTATATTGTACAGTGGCCTACATTCTTTATACATAAACTGCATGTTTATACCTTTTCAATCCACCATCTCTTAACACCTCATCTATCTTCATGTTATTAAAAGAGAAGAGTTGTGATAAGTTCTTGATACGGAGCTCAACTTATAAAGCTTATTGAATTAGTTGAGCTATGTTCGTCACTTCGCCAGTGTAATCCACCAACTGCCCCGATGGGTACGTAGCAAGGATAAGATTTAATGCACTTAGGGAGGAGTTTGGTGACAAACTTCACCTTAGTGAGGTAGCTTCCAGCATTTGTATTCCGAAAGGTGAACAAGTGCGAACAATAGGTACCGAGAGGTTGTCATCCTTAAACGAGAAGTTCTATAAGTATTATGAATCACGATCTCTAGATATAATTTTCCTAAGCAAGCATAGTCATTTGTATCTCGAAAGGCGAACAAGTGTGGTGTTTAAACATTTTGAGAGAAGATCGCCTTAATCATGTGTCCATTATGCAATTATTGCGCGTTAAGGTTATCGTAACGCCTAATCATCTAATAGTATGATTTCCTTCACTTGTCATCTGCATACAAGTTAGTTCAACCCATTCTCCCTTACCTTAAATTACTCTCTGTGCATGAGTCTCGAGCTATAAATAAGTAGTTGTAGTTAGCGTACATTCTTTCAATTTAATTACTATAAAGCCTAAACGATAAGTAGAATCTAGAACTAACAACTATAACAATTCCCTGTGTTGGACCCTGGATCACCCACGTAAACCTACTGTTCACTTGCACTTGGGCAATCAGTAGGAAAACTTGTACCCAACGAGGACTTAAGATCTATACGATGAAGAAGTACATGGGAGCACTTCAAATGCAATGATCATGACTCATGACTCATCACCATAGATTAAAACCAAGCAATACCGAAAGTTATGATGAGTGCATTAAGCGCAATGGCCTGACTTAGTGAAGTATTGCTACAGTAACTTTTATGAACGAAACCATTGAATCTAAGTCCACGATATAATAATTCCATCAACACTAACCAGGTACATGTTTCAAACTGTAACCTTGTTTAAAGCTCTGTAGTCTATACATAGTCGGAGTGTCCTGTCTTTCATCTTCTGAAATAGCATAGGGGCCCCATAGGACATTTTCGTAGGACTGATAAATCCAACAGCCAATAACTTGTCTAATTGTTTCTTGAGTTCAACTAACTCAAGTGGAGTCATTCAGTCTCGTGATCAATCCTCCGTCGAGGAAGCAGTGACTTAGGCAGTTCAGACGACATTATATCAACATATTCGATCACAACTTTCTGGATCTCTACAGAGATAGTTCCAGTTTCAATTTGCTCATCCATCAACAGGATGGCCATAAAGGTCGGCTCTTCTCTACTAAGCCTCTTTTTTCAGTTGTAGGGCTAAAATCATTCTCACTCCACTCAATTGCTTAATCTTTGATTGGACCACTATCGAATTACTGCTCGTTATAACTTGACACTTAGCTAGTGGCATGAAAATGATTTTATCTTTCAAGAGGAATTCCATACAGAGTACAACGTCAAAGTTGTCCATGCAAAGCACAACTAAATCAACGTCTTCTCTCTATTCGCCTAATTTCAAAGATACTCCAACAATTGGTAAGGCTTCTAAATTAACAGCTTCCATCTTGCCTGTGTTTTTTTGGATTTTCAATTCCAAACGACGTGTAATTCTCTAGAAATGAAGGTAATATTGAATTTAATTATCTTAATTTTATTTAATTATGTTGGAACTATTAGGCATTATTTTGAAATATTTGATTTAAAATTGATGGTTTTGTGGAATTATGTCACACCCTGCCCTAAGCACCTACTTGCTTGTCTCAAGATGTGGAGTGATGTCAGCCGAAGCCGCTCATTTTCGAAACAACCTCAACTGACATATGACTTGAAACATGAAACATTCATGTCTTTAAACTTTAAATACTTAAAACCGCGGTGTACCCATTTTAAAAATCTTTTTATCAAAACCAAGTGGAAAGTATATCAAACGTAAAAGTATAAACTCTTGAATAACAATAATAATATTTACAGTAAATCAATTTCTTTTATAATTGAAAACCAAGTTGGCCTGGCAGTAGTATGTTCAACACACGGAGATTCACAATCCATATCTAAAAGTGGGAAAAACATTTTGAAAGGGTAAGTCAGAAGACTTAGTGAGCAACGGTTTTAGAAAATTGGTTTTCGTAAACATTTTGGTATAAAACTGAAACTTGAACACATTTATCAGTAAATCATAACATGAAACTTGAAACATTTGCATAGCTTTGTTTTTTTTAAGACAGTCCTCCATAGCCACAGGCAGTATTTACCCCTTCGACTGAAAACGAAATGGCCAATGGGTAGCTAACCCTCCTCCTTTAAGGTATAACAATATACCCTTCCTGATGGCCCATAAACTATAGGTTCGTCAACCCTACCATCAGTACGGAGTTAACCACATGTATACAAATAGGTCTTATGGAATATTCGGGCATGACACAACAACATTTGAAAACATTGAAATATTTTCTTGAACGTATTTGAAATATTTCCTTGAATCATGAAATCATAATATGGCTTGAAATATCATTTCAGTAAACATTTATCATAAAACATAACTTGAAATATTCACTTAAACTTATACTTTAGTAAATCATTTCACGAGCTATTGCTTGTAAAACTTGAAAACATGCTTAATAAATACATTCAAATCATTTTGTTACTCACAAGCTATTGCTTGTAAGCCTTGAAAACAATGTTTCTTAAATAATGATTTGAAAACATGGTGTTACTCACAATACTTGAATAGCCTTGGTCTTGGGAATTTCTTCCAATTCTCCTTGTTCTGAAAATTCATATTTATTCCTTATTTAGTCCTTTGAACAAGAAAATATCTTAAAGATCCTTAAAAATTCCCAAATATATCAAAACAACCTCAAATAACATAACAATTTTGCCCATCTCGCCTAACCTTGTCACTCGGCCAGAACCTTATCTTCAATTTAAAGTTTAATAACATAAAAGCAAGAACTCAAATGAAAATAATTTCTTCTACAAAGTCGTTCCAAAATATCTTAATAATATTACCTCAAAATTTTAGTGAAATATTCAACCGAGCGCGTTCTGTAATAAAGACTATTCATTTTTTACATGAAAACGACCTTCCTCTCTTCTTTTTACTCAGAATCAACTTTCCCTTTCTTAAATTAAATCAACAGCCCGAATATTGAAAATAGACTAAAAAAGGAAACTTTCTAGATTAATTTTATTCAAAACGCTAAAGTGGATTATGAGAAATTCAATACTAAAGTTGTCCTATTTATCAAGTTCCTTGCACGAGTACAAGTTGACACCTCATCCTTGCTTAAATGCACCTTAAACCATCTTAAGACACCTCTTGCTTACTTTACACCTTAAAATTCATGTTGACAAGGTTTTTACACCTCACTTAATCCTTAAATCGCTTACCTTTATCATACCACATAGTTGTCCAAACCGCATAGCTAGCTTCCATGACTATCTCGCCTAGACTACATAACCCGACTTAAAAATGTTATATCTTAAAACCCGTAACTCTTTTGGAAAAACTTCATTATACAAAGTTTCTCTAAAATGCGTTAAATTTCTTACCTCAAAATTTCAAAGAAAAACGCCAAACAATGTGTTTTGTAGCTTTCTGGGAGTGTAGCTTGCTCATATTCACTCGTGAACTTACCTTCTCGCCTTCTCTTATCCAAAACACCAACCTTCTCATATCCAAAACGACCAATAGCCTTCATCAATAAACTATAAACTAGACTCAATTTATGAACTTTCAAGACCAATTTGAGTGAAAATACCCAAGTGAGTCGTGAGAAACTCCTTTCTTTCTCACCAACCTTAAACACTCGAAACCCTTCCTAACCTCTATAGCCAACCTTAGCCAATCTTCCTACTTTTCTTTTTATTCTCAAATTAAACTTGAATTTCAATAATTTTTATCTTCTTTTGCTATAAATTTCACTTCCTCTTATCCGTGACTATTTTTGAAAAAAACCAAAGGTTACAAAAATTTTGGGTTTCACAAATTATAATTAATTAAATATTTGTTAGTTGAATGTGGTTAATGAGTTTAGCCAATTAATCTCATATTGTTGTAGCTTCTAATCTGTAGGTCCATTAGGTTTCCTTCCTAGCTCATAAAAGGTAATGAGATTTATTTATATTGGTTGTAATTTCAAATGTTCAAATTTACTTTGGAAATTAGTATATGGGAAATTGCATCAAATGACAAAAACATTTAGAAAAAAACAGCTCATGACACCTATTTTTTGCATATTGCGAATATGGCAAAATTAATGATATCAGGCGGCTATCAAACTGTAGACATAGGGCTACCGGAGGGCTATCAGACGGTAATCATAGGGTTGTCGGCTTTTAAATTTGCTACTTTTACAATTTAGAAAATGTAGTGACATGGACCCTATTATCATAATTGTTTTTGCTATTTTGCCAAGAGTCCCTTACTATAATGTATGGTGATACATTACAACATAAATTTTATATTTTAAATAAACTTTATTATGTAAATTTAATTTTGGATATGAATCAAAATTAATTTATGAGGGATGAAATATTTGAATGAGTTCAAATATTAATTTAATGTGAATTGGATTCATATTAAAACTATAGGTTAAAATTTAATGTGTCTATGACACACATTAAAACTATAGGTTATGAGAGAGATTTAAATTTGAATATGATTTTAAAGCTATTTTGCTATTTGCAATTGTAAAGCAATTAAATTGATCTAAGGTCTTTGTAGGTCTTTGTAAAAGTATAGGCATCAAACTACGTGAGTTTTTCTTTCTCTAGCCTATAATTTTAAAGCATGCTTAGCCACAATTAGAAAATTGTTTCTATAACATTGCCAATGCATGATATTTTTAAGTTCCCAATTAAATTGATCTAAGGTCTTTGTAAAATCTTCCGCTGTCAAGGGCTTTCTTCCTTTCATAAATGAAATTTTTAAAATTGTAATATGTTAGGGTTTAAATTATTTAAATTATAATAATAATTATTGAAATTCAGATTTTAATTGTTACAAAGAGATTTAAATGTATTGAAAATTTTGAATTGATGAAATTAATGAATTTGAAAATTTCTAAGGGTCCATTTGGATTGAATTAAGAATTATTTTTTTAAAGAAACTCATTTTCTTAAAAATTGTTTAAAATACACTTATAATCTATTTTGAGTGACTTTTAAACACTTTAGTTTTTTTCAAAATAACTTATTTTCTAAATTAAAAACTTGAAAATTTAATCCAAACACCCCATAAATTGTTGAAATTGTTTCCAACGTGAAATTTTTTATTGGTTTGTTGTGGCTATCCTGCAGTTATGTTAGCCTATGGTTTATTATTTGTGAACATGATTTTTTTGTTAGAAGTATGGTGGCTTTTATTTATTTAGAATTATGTTAGCGCTTAGTTTATGATAATTTGTTCGAAGTGTTGGTTGCTACTAACGCTTGTTAGATGGAAGTGTTATATAGATTTTTGAGTTTAAACTTAGATATAGTGAAAGTTGAGATATTGGTACTTGTGAAGTGTGACTTATTCATGGAAGAAATTTAACGTTTGAGAGAAGGAATATAAGACTAATTACATGTATTTATGTTCTAGGTCTTTAACGATGGACAAGAGTTGGATGAAACTTAGGAATAAGTTATCGGTTGAGTATAGAGAGGGAGTCTTCCAATTTTTAAAAGTTGCCAAGTATCACATCGATGAGTATGGACGGATAAGGTGTCCATGCAAGAGATGTATGAACTCGAATTGTGCATCATTAAAGGGTGTGGAGAGACATTTATTAGTGATTGACATATGCCCCTCCTACATAGATTGAGTGTATCATGGAAAGCCAGTGAACTTGTATTGAGGTATAAAAAGATTTGATGAAGGAACTAGTAGTGACCATTTTCATGAAGGAACTAGCAATTACCCCTTCCCTGAATCAAGTAGTAGTAACCCGTTTCTTGAAGACAGTGAAATGTTGGGCATGTTGCATGATTGAACACGAACAAGAAATGGCAGTGAATGGTTTGGAGAATGACATGCTGTTAAATAGTGGTGTAGAAGACAAGATGACAAATATATTTTAGAAGTTATTAAACGAAGCACGTTGTGAGCTATACCCAGACTGTTTAGAATATCCTTTAACTTTTTGGTTACGTTGATGCATGTGAAAGTTATCGATGGTTAGAGAACAAGTCCTTGAACATGATGTTAGAGATAATAAAACATGTGTTTCCAATGCTTGGTACCAATGTCCCTAACTCATTCTATGAAGTGAAACAAAAATTTCTTGACTTGTGCTTGGGATACACGACTATTCATGCCTGTAACTACGACTATGTATTGTACTGAAGGAGTTTGCCGATTTGCAACACTGTCTCGTTTGTGGTGAGTTTCGATACAAGGGTCATCCTAATAAAGGGAAAAGATTCTGCACAAGGTATTGTAGCACTTTCCGTTGATATCGAGATTATAGAGATTGTTTGAAATGAGATGGCAAAAGGATAAATGAGTCGAAACAGAGGACGTGTTGAGACATCCAACTAATGCCGAGGGATGAAAGAATTTTGATTCTGAATTTTTTGAGTTCTCTTCAAATCCACGAAACGTTCGTTTGGGATTAGCTTCTAATGGGTTTAATCCGTTTGGGCATATGAGTACAACCTATAGTATGTTACATGTGGAGTTAATTCCTTACAATTTTCCACCTTGAAAATGCATAAAAGAGTCCAACTCCTTCATGTCATTGCTAATACACGATCTATGATCTTCTAGTAGGAAATTTTATGTTTACCTCCAATCATTGATTGAGAAACTGAAAGAGTTATGAAGTTTTAGTGTTCATACGTATGATTATCTTACCTGTTAGTTTTTTCATTTGTATGCAGTTTTGTTGTGGATGATTAATGACTTTTCAGTGTATGGTGACTTATCCAGATCGAGTATAAAAGGGTATCAGGCATGTCCCATATGCATGAAAGATAAATCGTCATTCAGGATAAGAGGGAAAATAGCTTACACGGGATTCCGACGTTATCTACCAGACAATCATGTTTAGCGTAGAAGTAAGCTACATCATGGAAGTGTAGAGCATAGTCTTGCCAATTGTACTGTATATATGGGCATGATATCTTGGAACAACTGGATTCCTTGAAGTTTCCAGTGATGAGTAAACATCCATCACTAAAAGATAAAAAGATTAAAAAAAAAAAAAAAAAGCTCTGAATTAGACGACGAGAAGTATCTTTATCAAACTCTTTTACTGGCCAAGTTTAATATTACATCATAAATTGGATGTAATGCATATTGAAAATAACATTTGTGACAACTTGGTTGGTACATTATTGAATATAGAAGGGAAAACGAAGGATACTACGAATGCTCCGTTGGACCTTTAGGATTTGAAAATAAGAAAGGATTTATATCTGTAGAAGTTGATAACATATTGGAAGCCCCATGCAAATTACACGTTGACTAGCAGCGAACGAGTTACTTTTTGTAAGTACCTAAATTTAGTTAAGTTTCCTGATGGATTAGTTTATAATATTTCACGATGTGTGAACTATAAAGACGAAAAGATATTAGGTCTTAAGACCCAGAACTGTCATGTTTTGCTTCATCGATTTCTACCTATCAGTGTTCGAGCGTACTTATCGAAGAATGTGTACACCACTATTACTGAATTGTGTAGTTTTTTCTGCGACTTGTGCCCAAGGACGATAAGAGTAAGTGATTTGGATCGATTGCAAGCAGATATCATTATACTTTGCAAATTGGAAATAATATTTCCACTTATCCTTTTCAGCGTAATGGTACACCTTGTTGTTCACTTACCGTATGAAACAAAAGTCACTGGTCCGGTTAATTATAGTTGGATGTATCCCATTGAGAGAAGTCTAAGCATGTTGATGCAGTATGTCTAAAACAAAGCACGTCCCAAGGGGTCTATTGTTGAAGCATATGTGATGAGTGAATCAAGTTCTTTTTGTTCGAGATATCTAAGTGGGATTGAAAGTCAATTTTCTCAAGATGAACAAAATGGTGATAACATTCTCGAAGATGAGGTACTTGGTCAATTTGAAGTGTTAGTGCAGAAGGTATGATCATTAGGCGCAACAAGTTCTCAATCTCTATCACAAGAAGAGAAATGCCAGATACATTGGTACATCTTGACTACTGTAGATGAAATTGCGGAGTACCATAAGTATGTACTTTTAACTCCGTACTTCACTAGTGCTTTACGTTTTGTTAAGTCATAGTCGTCACAAATACTCACAACTATGAATTTTAGGAAACACTTGAGGTTGATACGCATCAGGTAAACAACTCTCTCGACTTATTCAAAAGACATCAAAGACATTTCATGATTGGTTCAGAGATCAAGTATGTAGAGTACATAAATCCATTTCAAATTGATGTAGGCTTATTTAATACTTATATTCATTAGCAAAACAATTTTGGGTCATTAAAATGCGTTCTAGAGATAACCTTTTTGATGATTTCTTCTCACTGCGATGGGACCTTCACTTGACGTTCGATCGTGTAGTGGATGCATCGTAGATGGGGTACGATTTCACATGATAAATCGTGATTTCTAACGCACATAAGAAAATAGTAGAGTAATGGTAGTCAGGGAAAACAGTGCCAATGGAACCGCCAAGAACACTTTTTACGGTGTATTAGATGAAGTTCTTTACGTTCAATATCTGATGGAATGTCTTGTTTGGCTATTCAGGTGTACATGGGTTGATACGGACAAGAACAAAAACCATAGGACACACGTCGAATTAGGGTACAAATCAATCAACACGTCTCATTTTTTGTTTCCTCAGGAACCAATCATTCTCACAATCCAAGCACATCAAGTCTTTTACATCGACGACTCAAAAAGTGGTACCAATTGAAAGGTTGTTTAGGTGGTCTAAAATAAACATTTATGGGACGTGCTCGAAGTGGATGATGTTGAGGATCAACAACTGAATGTACTTGAAATTGTTGTTGGACATCGTGTGGATGATTACATTAAGGATGACACCCTGTGAAAACTCGATGCTGATCCTACAATCGTGGAAAGATCGATTGTGCATCATGTCATTGACGAATTCATAAATCATGATGACGAACAATTGTCTGTTCATAGCGGATCAAGCAATAAAGAGTAATAATAATGATGAATCACGTATTCACATATATTTAATTTTTTATATTTTTTGTTTGAAGTACACTCATATGTTTAATTAATTTTGGTTTATTGTCCTCAGGTACTACAATGTCTACTTTTTTGTCAGTTTCGATGAGAATGATGATCTTTTTTATAGTTCGTCATTGATGGGCAACATGTTGATTAGTCACCGTTACATAAACAATTAATTGCATAAGCATGGAGTTTTGTTTTTTAAATTATTGTTTTTCTGTAGATGGCTCTCAAATATTTTACTCTCCTAGAAGATTCAAGCACTCGAGAAACCATGAGTTGGAACAATAAGTTGCACAAAATGGAAAGATCCCCATATCGATTGATCCAAGAAAGGATAAGCCGATCTCGACACACGTTGTTTGCTTCAACTGTACCATCAGCGTGGTAACTAGGGATAGCTTTCCAGTTCGCTTTATTAAATGGTAACAAGGGATACCTTTCCAGTTTCCTAACGTTACACCAGAGTATATCGAGCTCGTGAAGGGATCTTTACAGGTAAGTTTGAAAATCACACATACATATATGTTAATTAACTACGTATATATATAGAATCCTAATCCATGTGTACTTTTCTTTTGTAGCAATTTTTTGTGCCGCATTTCACAAGTCCAACATTTACTTGATTTGTTGAGCATCAAATGCTCACCACCTGGAAGGAGTTCAGAGGGCAAAACCATCGTCATTTTAAGAAGTTCAATGATCCTGAACAGACACATGCCAACCTACCCCAAAATTTAAGAATTGTGTGGAAGATTGGCACTTCCTATATGACCAGTACTTTTAATGTTATGAAAAGGTAGTTCATTTTTCTTCTATGTAACATTTTGATTGTTTGTATGTAGGAACAATCAACGATGAACAGGGCTGCTAGAGCAAAGCAACCTTACAACCACAATAGCGGCACCAAGTCATTTCTACAACGAGCACATGAGCTCACTGAAAAATGAGGCCATCAAATCTGGAGTTGTTCAAGGAAACACATGCTCGGGATGGCCAATTCATTTCGCCAACGACTGAGATGCTCATGTAATTTTTTGCTATACTTTTGTCTTAGTTTGTACATACATTTCATTTACACACTTTACTTAATTAATAAAAAAAAAATATTGCAACAATAAATGCTGTAACTCTAGTTCCAGCTCCACCCTAGAGGGTTCTTAACCACTATCTGGGGACGAGATATGCCAAACAGTTTTGGGTCAATGATCAGACTACTCAAAATGTCTTGGGTGGGACCCAAACCAAAGTCTCTAATGGAAGCGATAGACATGCGCAGCGGAATTAGGATCAAATTTTTATTCTAAATGCAACTAAACAAGTTTAGTGATTAACATGCATAAAACACCCTAAAATAATATGGATAGGGTTAAAAGAAAAACCTCACCTTTGATGCTTTTCTTTTCTTGTAATCTCCTCACGTGCTTTTCACGATCTCCTCACGAAATTGAAGCCAGGACTACCACTAGCGTTGACCCGCTATTCTCCGGACTTATAATCGAGTTGAGGGACTCAAAAATGGTGGAGGAAATAGAAAGAGATGAGATTCTTTGAAGGAACCTAACCTTTAGGTTTTTTCTTTTGTTTTTGATGTTCCAAAATTAAAAATCAAATAAAAAGAGTTCTTGGTTTTATTTTGTAATTCTCAATTACAAAATTAATTTTCAATTTGAAATCCAAGAGTCATTTCACATTTACATAAAACTTGTTTATAAGCAAACTACATGCAAGAGCTTCCCTATCTCACCACTTGACATTATGCAAGTGATAAGCTTTTCAAATCTCAACAAGTGTTATTATTTAAATTAGTCTAAGGGCAATTTGATAATTCAACATTTAAATCAAATTCAAAGTTTGACTTTTTCAAGTCCAAAGTCAACATTTTGACTTTTAACCATTTTGTCCATTTTAACTAATTTCAACCTCCCAAGCATGAATCCGTATTCATTTCTCCAAAATTCAAATCACATTTGAATATAAATTCGGTCAAAGTTTGATTTTTCAAAGTCAAAAGGCAACATTTTGACTTTTTACTTCTTTGACCTTTTTCATCAATTCCGAGCTTCCAAATATGAATCCATATTCATATTTAAATCACATTTAAACATGAAGCTCTATCTTAAGTTATAACCGATGACTATATCAGATATATAATCGAAGTGTCTTTATAATTTTACCTAATTGATTTTCAATTTAGTCATATATTCTCTGAACTTTTCAAGAGAATCAGATTTATGATGTATTAGGTAAACTTGACCAAATCTTGAATAAGCATCAAGTAAACTGATGAAATATTCATGTCCTCCCGCACTTTGACATTCATTGGTCCACATACCGAATGTACGAGCTCTAAGGGTACTTGTGTTTTTAGACCTTTTCCAGTAAAACGATCTCTTGGTCATTTTCCCTTTATAACAAGATTCACATTGAGAGAGTTATCTTGTAACTTATTTAGAAGTCCACTCTTAACTAATCTTCCAATCACTTTGAGAATTATGTGACCAAATCTTAATACCATAAATAGGCGTTAGAAGAAACCAATTGTCTTTTATACTAAACAATTAGGTATTAAAGACAAATTTTGCTTTAGTTAGTCTTAACTTATATAAGTTGTTCATAAGTATAACAAAATTGAATATATTATCTAGAAAAGATGAACACTTCATAATTTCAAAATATATTCAATACATTTGTTTCAAAATACAAGAGATATATACTAAATTTCTCAACTGTTTGAGAAGCATACAAAATATCTTTAAGGTAGTATGATATATCTATCAACAAAAAACAACTTCAAGTCTCCCACTGCTTCAGCCGAGACTACCTCTCTCGTTGCAACCTTGAGAGTATTCTCGTGTTCTGCAAGCCTCTTCCAAGAACTAGTTTCCTGAAATGAGAAGCAAATATGATTAGTGGCTCCTGAATCTAGTATCCAAGTTGAAGTATCGTATTCGACCAATCATGTTTCAACAACTAGTAAATCATATTTACCTTGTGCAGCTTTCTCTGCTTCCTTCTCAGCAAGGTATTCCGGGCAGTTTCTTAACCAGTGCCCGTTCTGGCCACAATGGTAACACTTACCTTTTTCTGCAGCTTTCTTTCCCTTGTTCGTCTTGGGACTCTTCCCCTTTCCCTTCTTCTTCATTTGAGATTTAGGCTTAGAAGGTCCACTTGTGCTTTTAGAGGACGATCCTTTTGAAAAGCTCCTTTTTATGGTAACAACATTTGCTTCCACTTGTTTTCCCTTACCCAAAGTAAGAGTTTGGAACCTTTAAAGCTCATCCAGAAGGGTTGTCAGGTTAAACTCTATCTTGTTTAAAGACGCATTCGTCTGAAATGGAATGAAGCTCTTCGAAAGAGACTCTAAAATAAAGCTAACTTGATTAACCTCTTCGATGGGACCACCATTTACTTCGGCGATGTTGAAGTGCATTATCATGTCCAGAACATGTTCTCTAACAGAGGTCCCTTCCTTCATACGCTTAATGTAAATGTATTTGATTGCCTCGTGTCTTAAGGACCATTCTGGTTGCCCAAACATTTCTTTTAATGAATCCATAATCTCTTTAGCAGTAGCTAAGGATTCATGTTTCTTTGCCAAAACATCAGACATGCTGGCAAGAATATATACAAGAGCCTTTTTATTTGCTTTTACCCATCGATCATATGCTTCCCGACCAGTTCAGTTGGCATTAGAGGAAGGGATTTGAGGACATTCCTCAGTTAAGACAAATCTTAAATCGTCAACCACTAGTATTGTGTTAATATTTGATTTCCATGCCGCATAATTATCGCCATTAAGTTTTTCGGAAGCTAAAAGTTGAAATATGGAGCTATTCATGCTGAAAAATAAACATATTCATTTTAGAAACTATAATCACTAAAGAAGCCAAATCGTTTAGCAAATACTGATAATGTACCCATCATTACAGTTTTGCAACGATATTCCAAAGGTTTAGAATAACCCTCATCAAAGGGCAGTCAATTATTCCTCCTTTGAACCAAGACAATCTTGATCAGATGCTAACTCCTGAATATCTCATATTCCTATAGCATTTAGTTATCGCTATTTCGGTCAAAAATATACAAACAACTTAGTAATTTTGTAAGTGAAACCCTCTATTTTTGAATCTCAGAGATTAGAATCATTATGCTCCCGAAGGGGAAAGTCAACATGAAAACTAATCAAGGAGACCCTATCCACATTTAGAGTTCACGGTGTTTCGAATCCTATAACACGGCCCTCCGAAGGGAACGTCGCTCCAGGACAGACAAGTAGGCGTATTATAGGAATCTCACGGTGTGACCCAATGGAAGAGACCGTGGGATGTGTTGTCACATATCCCTCACCCACTTACTATGGACTACTTCCCCTATTCACCTTGATATTGATCCATACAAACACTCTCCGAAAGGAGTCCGCTCCTATGCATAGCGCAAAGCCCTGCATGGACCTCACTGTGTGAACTCTTAGGGACGTTAGAGGTTAAAAGTACACTACTTCTTTCTAGCTGAAGTGTCGTATAATGGTTTTAAGGGTATTTAACTACTTTAGGATTTTATTCAGGCTAACTTAAATAAATCCTAAGTCTAGGTGAAACATCCGAGCATAACCATTATATCGGATTTTAACCTACGATGACTAGGTCATAACTAGTTTTATTACCTCACATCTCTCACACATGCTCATAAAGCTAGGTTAAAATAGGCTCAAGAGCTGATTACAATCTCCAGGTAGAAGGTGTTCCGTAAACGATCAACTTAAGAACCTCCAAACCTTAGTCATCTTATTTGACTTGTTGACAAGATCTAATTAGGTGAGCATCTTATAACCAGTTTTATAAGATATCGGTCTAATTCTACAAATAAGGTAGATATATTTTTTTAACCTAGGTGAGCATGCAAGTTATCTTTGTTATAGATTTTAAAAATCTAATTCATTTTATAACACTTATAAGAGAACTAGGATAAACTATAACAAACAACCAACAAACAAACAATATATAACAATTATATAAAGAAATTAATTAATATATATTTAAATTTATTTAACATTTAATTAAATAATTTCATTAAATCAAAATTAATATAATTAATTAAACAATTAATTAATCAAATTAATTAATTTCCATATTAATTAATCAACATGCATAATATACATTATAACAATTATAGCATACTTTCAATGCATGAACATGTTAACCTATGGTGGGATTTTAAATCTATATGCTATACTTTATGCACATACAAATTAAAAGAATAATTAAAACATACATCACATGCATAATTAATTAAACACCCTAACATGGACTGGTTTTGGATCCTAAATTAAGCTAAAAACTAAATTATTACAATAATAATTTGGTGAAGTACATTAGAGCTTCCGAAAAACTCAAACCGACTGAAAAACCACAAAAAAATCCACTGAACCGGTCCAAAACTCATTGAACTGGTCCAAGAACCCAACATTTGGGCTTGAACCTGCCCAAAATCACACCAGGCGCGCACGGATCGAAGGAATCGGGTCAAACCGGGTTGATCAGATCGAAAACGGGCACGTGAGGACCCGAGTGAGGCGCGCGCACGGGACGGGTCGGGTCGGATGCCGGTTGGATAGGGGCAAGATGCGTGGCCGCTCGACGTCGCACCACGTGGCAGCTTCTGGGCGCGTGTGAGAAGTGGGTCGCGAGCAGGGTTTCAATTCCGGTCAGCGGGTCTGAAACCCCTTCTCGGGTATGTCCTCTTTTTTCAAATTTTTACCTTTTCTCTAACCCGGTTGATGAAATTACATCTTAATATCAACTCTAATGACTCCATAAAAATTATAGACTCTTTGCAATAATAAATCAAGCCACAAAAGGGCTAATTACAATAATTATTACAAACAACAAGCTTAATTTAATTTGCCAAAACCATAATATATCCATTTTAGTTCAACACACAATTTATCTAATAAATTGACAAAACCCACCAAATGCAATTGAGTAAAATTAAGCATGCTCTGATACCACATGATGGAAGCGGTAGACATGTGCAACGAAAGTAGGATCAAATTTTTACTCTATTGCAACTAAACAAGTTTAGTGATTAACATGCATAAAAAACCCGTTAAAAGAAAAACCTCACCTTTGATGCTTTTCTTTTCTTGTAATCTCCTCATGTGCTTTTCACGATCTCCTCACAAAATTGAAGCCGAGACTACCACTAGCGTTGACTCGCTATTCTCCGAACTTATAATCGAGTTGTGGGACTCAAAAATGGTGGAGGAAATAGAGAGAGATGAGATTCTTTGGAGGAACCTAACCTTTAGGTTTTTTTTTTGTTTTTGATGTTCCAAAATTAAAAATCAAATGAAAAGAGTTCTTGGTTTTATTTTATAATTCTCAATTACAAAATTAATTTTCAATTTCAAATCCAAGAGTCATTTCACCTTTGCATAAAACTTGTTTATAAACAAACTACATGCAAGAGCTTCCCTATCTCACCACTTGACATTCTTAGTGGGGTAGGTGTCTTGCATGCAATAAGCCACTTGCATACAACATGCAATTGATAAGCTTGCCAAATCTCAAAAAGTGTTATTATTTAAATTAGTCTAAGGGCAATATGATAATTCAACATTTAAATCAAATTCAAAGTTTGACTTTTTCAATTGCAAAGTCAACATTTTGAATTTTAACCATTTTGTCCATTTTAACTAATTTCAAACTCCCAAGCATGAATCCGTATCCATTTCTCCAAAATTCAAATCACATTTGAATATAAAGTCGGTCAAAGTTTCATTTTTCAAAGTCAAAAGTCAACATTTTGACTTTTTACTTCTTTGACATTTTTCATCAATTCCGAGCTTCCAAATATGAATCCATATTCATATTTAAATCACATTTAAACATGAAGCTCTATCTTAAGTTATAACCGATGGCTATATCATATATATTTGTCGGTTTCTCTCTCTTTACCTAAGTCGAAAAATTCAAACTATTCCATCATAATGTTTTAAGTTGATTCCTTGTAAGCTAGCGGGGGAACCTAATGGACCTATAGATCATGGGCTCCAATGATCCAAGATTAACTGGCTAAATTCTTTTAGATCGAGTTAATCAACCTTAGTTAACTAACGGGTCATTCCACTAAAGTCCCGTAGTTGCACTCCCCTCACTATAGATATATTTGTGTCCATGGGATATAACCATGATAAGTAAGTTAATCCTTCACAAGTTGTTCATTATTTCAGCTGGGTCAAAGTACCGTTTTACCCCCGAGATTATATCTTTTCTCCTTAAGTCCCACTGATCCACTATTGAACAATTGGTTTAAGGTCCAACCTTTAAACCGAATCTCTCTCGGGCCAATGAGAGGGTGGGGCCCCTTGTTCAAGACCTGGATTCAGCCCTTAAGGGAACAACGTATCTACTAATCCTAGAATGGGTAGAAGTGAATTTCGTCTTGCACCCTATGTCCCTAGCTCTCCACCCGATCTTACCCCTAAAATGGAAGGCTTATTGGGTTAGCGCCATTGAGTTGCCCTCACCTATGCAGGTTTAAGGATAATTTCATGTGAACAGAAGTTCATAGTTAGCTCAGGATTAAGATTAAGTTACATTGGATATCTATAAACGAAATAGTCAGTTTTGCAAAGTTAACAGTGTTATAACTTAAAAGCGACTATCTCATGGTTCCAGTCTTATGTAAACTCTTTACATAGGATGCCCCCACTTCCATGTCTCTACATGAACGATTTAGGATCACTTCGTTTGTACTAACTACAAAGTAGGCCTCATCAATAGTATCTCCCGAATAAGGCGCCCAACCTTATCCATATACTATAGACCATGTAGGCTATGACTCAAACTTGATCCACTTTTATGTCTGTACATAAAGTTCAAGTCTACATAATAGCCTCGGAACATTAGTTTATTGGCTTTCAGATTATAGTATCAATAAGACGATTTTATTTAACAGAATTTTGAATACAAACTACGAGTTTCAGGACATAAATTCCAACAGTCTCGACATGCTGCTGGCAGTTCTTCCTGTACATTCCATGAGCGAGAGATGCACGCCAGGGAGGTTACTGAGCTAAAAAATCATCTTCAGGAAGTAGAAGAAGAATGTAGACAAAGGCACGAAGAAAATGCTTGACAGTTGGAAGAAATGAAGAAGATGGTTGAAGAACTCACTCAAGTAGGGAGTGACCTTGATTTCTTCATTTAATGTACGTAATTTTCAAATTTTATGTTCTTTCATCTCTTATTAGGGTGATATATATTTAAACTTAATTTTGTGTCATTGTAGATTCGAAGGCATGGGGGACTACATCCACATTGCTTTAATTGTGTTTTTTGTTTTTGGTTTAGGTTATTCATGTATGACCTATGAACGTGTCTATTTTTGTATATTTGAATTAATTTTACGTTACCTGTTTTAAAATTTCAATAAATTTAAATCCAATTTGATCCCAATAGCAACAACACAAAATTAAATAATTAAAAATAAAAAATTGTACAAAGGTTTTTCCGACTCACAAGAGGCGTTAAGAATGATAACCTCTAACGATGCAGCATCATTCCAACTTATATCGACATCGTATTGGTCTTTCTTTTAAGTTGACGTACATGACAATGTCAACAATTCTGCATTGTCGACGTGTTGATTGAACGTCGACAAAACACTTATGTCAACTATTGGCACGAGATATTTGGAGAAATTTAATTCGTGGAGTTGAACTTGAGTTGATGTTGTGCTTGTGTTGATTTGATGCGATGTGGTTTGATCTCTAGAATTTGATCCTCTGATTCTCTTTTGAATGGATGCTTACACTTGATTTGAAGGAAGTGGAGCACATGATGTTCCAAAAGTTGGTTGAATGCCTACGCTTGATTTGGAAGAGGAGCACATGATATTCTTGAAGTTGGTTGAACGCCTACACTTGATTTGAGGAAGCATAGCACGTCATGTTCTTGAAACTAGTTGAACGCCTACACTTGATTTGAGAAAGCGGAGCACGTGATGTTCTTGAAGCTGGTTGAACGCCTACACTTAATTTGAGAAACCGTTTCCAATTAAATTGATCTAAGGTCTCTGTAAAATCTTCCTCTACCAAGGGCTTTAATCCCTTCATATGGGACATGCCCGAAGTGAAACATGTTGAGAATGAACAATTGAATATATTGGAAATTGTTGTCGGACATTGTGTGGATGAACACATTGAGGATGACACTCTGTGCAGACCTAACATTGATCCACAGTGGTTGAAAGACCAGTTGTGCGTCATGTCTTTGATGAGATAAACGATGACGATGAACAATTATCACCTCAAATCGGATCAAGCAACAACAAATAACGTCGGGAAATTATGTATCCACATATTTTTTTTAGATTCAATTTGAAATATTCTCATTTGTTTAATTAATCTTCGTTTTCATGTCCATAGGTACTATCTCATCATTCTCCATCGCTTTCAAGAGATAGATGATCTGTTTCTAGAGTTCGACGACGTTCTAAATAACAATAATGCAGAATCGTCCTCGGTGGGTGACACTTTAGGTTAGTCCCGTTACTTTGATGATAATTGTGAACATATAGATTTGTGTTTTTTATAGTGTTTTATTTTCTTAGATGGCTCTCAACCCACTCCCACTTCTAAGAGATGTCAACACTCTCGAAACATGGAGTTGGAGAAATACGTCCATAAAAATGGAAAGATTCCGATCACCATCGCCCCAAAAGAGAAGTCAATCTCTTCACATGTTGTTTGGTTCAACAACATCATTAGTGAAATTTTCAGTCAGCTACCTTAAGTGGGTTGATGTTTCACTAGAATACATCGAGTTTGTCAAGGGCGCTCTACAGGTAACTTTAGTACTTAATTCGTATTTATTTTAAACGTACATAAGTTTAAACCTAGCTAATCTATATGTTCTTTACTTTATAACGTTATTTCGTGCTTGATTTCACAGATCACACAGTTAATAGATTTGTTAAGCATCAAATGCTCACATCTTTCAAAGAGTTTAGGGGAGATTGCCATAGACATTTTAAAAAGTACAACGACCCTCAACTAGCACGTGCCAACCTACCGTACAAATTCATGAATCATTTGAAAGATTGGCAATTACTATGCGATACTAGTTAAGTTGAGCATTTCAGGTGATTTACATATTGTAATGTTACTTCACATTACTTCATTTTTTTTACGCATGTATAATTTTTAAAAAAATGTTTACATGCAGGAGCAATCAAGGATCAATAAGACTGCTAGATAGAAACGACCTTAAAAGTATAGTAACGGATCCAAGTCGTTCCTACAACGACAACATAAGCTCACTGAAGAACGAGGTCAGTCAGTGGGATGTGTGGAGTTGTTTAGAGAGATACACGTCAATAGGACTGGTCAATTCGTTTCATAGGCCGCCACAGATGCAAATGTAAGTTTATTATTTTTTTTTCAACTTTTAATTGTGAGTTCATAACTTAAAACTCTTGGTGTAGAATCAAATGCTGGAACTTCAGTTTCAACCCACCCTAGAAGTTTTTAAAACCATTCTTTGGAGAGGAGATATGCAAGACCATTTTGGGTAAATGACTAGGCTACTCAAAAGGTCTTGGTTGGGGCCTCAAGCCCATATCCTGAAAGAGTGGTAGTAGTTCCTCGTCTTCATATCTGCAATAAATGCACTCTAGAGAGGTTAGCGACCTATGAGCTGGCCTTAGTGCTCGCAATCGAAGATTAAAGAATAAATAAGTGAGCTTGAAGAAGCTAAACGATTAATTGAAGAACAACGAAAAACGTCAAAGTTGCATGCTCGAAAAATGGAAGAAAATGGTCGACAAATGGAACAAATGAAGAAGATGATTAAAGAAATGAGTCGGGTACACATAGGATTTTGAAAACTTATGGTACATATTTTTGAAATTTTAAATTGTATAATTTGTTATTTGAAATATATAAATTTACTTTCATGTCATTATAGGTGTGGATTTGTTCGAAAATGGCATCTGCAGCGACTAGGAGCTAGATAATGTATTTTTTTTCTTTTTTATGTAATTGCTTCAAACAATTTGTAACTGTTCGCATATTTGGATTTAGTTTCTAATTATATAAATTATAATTTGGTATTTTAATAATTTTATTAATTTTGTATTAGTTGTCTTTTAGAATTTTATTGAATTTAAATCAAAAGCGAAAAAAAAAAGCATAATAATGGAAAATTATATTAAAATTATCTTTCAACACACAAAAGGCGTCAGAAATGATGACCTTCCCCCAACATATTAAGCAACGTGTCGGGCCAACCTTCTCCGACGCAAGAATTTTCGATGTCAGGATCGAGTAAGCCATTCTTAATGCCTTTTCATTTGCACATCAAGATTTCCTCCCCCGATGCACTACTACTGACTTCCTTCTTGACGACGCTATATATGTCGAGAGATCTTTTCTCGACGTTTTTGAGTATACATGCCGACGTTGGACGACGTCGGGAGACTCCCAATTTCTTATAGTGTACAATCTTTCCCTTATATTTTCTATGATAATTGGATTGTAAAGTATTCCAAACCACCTTTGTAGAAGTAGCTGTTGAAATTCTCTAAAAAAAAAAAAATTTGTCAACAACTTGGTAAAAGAAGAATAAAGTCTTCTTATCTTTCTTACAAATTTCTTTCATTTCAGAAATTTGTTGGTTTGTGAGTCCATTCTGGTTCTCGACTTAAGTGAATCTTTTTTCAACAATATCCCACAATTCTTATGAGCCATATAACACCTTCATTTGAATCCACACTAATTGTAATTCTTCCTACTTAATCTTGGAAGTTGGGGTTGGAAAAATGTTACCATTTGAAGCCATATCTAACCTCCGAATACAGAACAAGAGACAAGAGAAGAAGGTTGTTCTCTTTCTCACACAATTTAGAATAAATAACAACTTGAATAATATTTCTAATAAATTTGTTTTTCTTACTTTCTTTCTTATATACAAATAATATTTCTAATAAATTTGTTTCCCCTTTTAACTTTAATTTTATTTATTTATTTATGGATCAGTATGTATGCTCGATTAATTTTCACTAGAATAAAAATTTATTAAATATAACTTGTAAATAAAATTATAATAATTTGTTCTTTTACTCTGTGTGTTTGTTGTGAAGCGAGAGACTTACAAGATAATATTAGAATAACTTTCATTTCAGTTCCTGCCTAATTTTCTCGCTTTTATCTTCATCTTCAAAACATTTTTATAAAAATACAATGCTGTGCATAATTTATACTCTTTGAAAATGTCTTTTCCAGTCAGCATCGTCTGTTGTATATATACTCCTTTTAAGTCATACTAAGCATAAAAGTGTGATTATCCATTCTAGAACAAGTACTATTTATGTGCTCTACTTCATATATTCTTACGCTATAGTATATTTCTAATTATATATTTAGTCTGCAACCATTTAGATTCTTTAAAATACCATTTTATTGAGTACTTCACATTAAAAATAAACCAAGAACGATTGATTGGTAATTTTATTTAGTGCCTCTAGGTAGGCCTCATTTTCTTTTCCATTAATTATTTCTTTTATTGAAGAGCAACTCCCCACAATTTTCTCTTTATAAAGGTTGCACTTCAATGATGTTTCTCATGTTGCTCTCCCTTTTATTATCACTTCTCAACAAGTCGAAGAAGATGATGAGTGAGAATTCTATTGTGAGTAAGTTGAAGCCTTATATTCTAGTGGTGAGCCTACAATTTGGAATTGCAGGCATATATGTAATATGCATGGCCACTCTCACTAAAGGCATGAGTCGTTATGTTTTGATCGTGTATCGAAACACTGTTGCCGCTCTCTTTCTTGCTCCATTTGCGCTAATCTTCGAAAGGTTTAATCCTAAACTTATACTACTCTATCATTCTTGAAAGTTGAATATTTTTGCCTTATTTATTAAAATTTGAACAAAATCATTAATTTCATTGCAGGAAAACAAGACCAAAGATGACACTCCATGTCGCTTTACAAATCATGGTCTTGGGTTTTCTAGAGTAAGAATAACAAGTTATTTATATCAAGAATATAAAAATGATATCCAAATAGAAAATTAAAAGTTAAATTTACATGTTATATATGATCATCTTTTAACGAATTATACTAATATATATTTCGCATGTTGGATTTCATGAATCATTTAGACCCGTAGTCGATCAGGGGTTTGGTTATCTAGGGATGACATACACGTCAGCATCATTCACATCGGCCATCATGAACGCTGTGCCCTCTGTTACCTTTATCATTGCGGTCCTTTTTCGGTAATTATTCAATTATCTCATTGGTTATAAATAGTATATTTATACCATATATTGGGTATTTAAGTGTATTTTTCTTTTTAATTGGCTCAGAGTGGAACGTTTAAATGTAAAACAAGTACGAGGGGTAGCCAAGGTAATTGGGACCTTGGTGACCTTCGCCGGAGCTTTGGTTATGACACTTTACAAAGGCCCAATTCTCGATTTCTTTTGGACACAAAAAACCAACCACCAAGTTAACAGAAGCGCCGCCGCCACCAATCAGCATTGGGTGGTAGGAACGTTGTTCATCCTTCTGGGCTGCGTGGCTTGGTCTTGTTTCTACATATTACAAGTACGCTATTATCACCTTACGAAACCCTTCAACTATTATGATATTGATAATACTGTTTTGTATTTGTTGATTTTTGCTTTTTTTTTTTTAGACATTTTTTGGATGACAATTGGAGTTTACCATTTTTGAGAATTTATTATTATCATTATTACTTATTTATTTATTTATTATTATTATTATTTTATAAGTTTGTTAATTTCAAAATCTTTTTTCTTTGTATTCGTATATCACCTCCTTTTCTTTAACTTTATATTTTAAAAAAGGTGAAAAGTGAAGAAGGGAAAAGCTGTGCACGATCATAAAGTGAGGTTTGATTTTTAAATCCGACCAACTTAATTTTTAAGCTAAATACACAACTTTGTACAATTTGTATTATTAAATGAAATGGTTGAAAACAACAATTAGATTAAAAATAATTAAATATATATTAATATTTTAAAAAATTTATAAATATACTAAAATTTGTCAAATTTTATCGGTAATCAAATTCTATCAATAATAGAAGTCTATTACTAATTGACCAAATTGTAAAATCTGTCAAATTCTATCCATGATAGAAGTCTATCATTGATAGATCATGTTGCAAATTATTGATCTATTACTGATAGATCATAAGAATATATTATTGATACAAGTCTATAAATTTTGCTATATTTGCAATTTTTTTTTAAAATGTACTATATACTTAATTGTTATTTATAAAATTACCATTAATTATAATTAAGAAAATTTATTTTCCAAATTAAAAATTGTCATTTAGATTTCTTTATATTTTAGTATATAGTTTGTAATTGATATTTTGAACATGTGCGTATGTGACTTTTCTTTTCAAAGGTTGAATAAAATTGAAATTACATAACTATTTTGGGGTAGGAAAAAAAACATAGGGTATGATTATTAAAATACTAGCTTAAATTTCTAGTCGAGGAAAGATATTTGATAGGAAATTTAGTCTATTTTAAGTTTGTCCACGGGTGGTAGCAAAGGTTAATGATGTGTTTGAATTCTATTTTTAAGTGTTTAATTTAAAAAATAAGTTATTTAAAAAAAATAAAGTGTTTGAAAGTCATTCAAAATAGTTTTTAAAATGTATTTTAAATAATTTTTACAAAAATAAGTTTATTGAAAAACATTTTTCTCTTCAGTCAATCCAAACATACCGTAAATATTAAAGTATGTAGAAAAGTTAACCCAATTTATAAAAAAATTTTACCATTTACAAAACTTCAACTGAAAAATAAGATTAAATAGGTGCAAACAAAGTTGCATGTGAAAAACCATCCAATTTTATTGCACGAAATAAGTAGCAAAATAATTGAGATATAAAGATAAAACAATAAAAACTAGAAAACACAAATTTAGGTGAATTTTCGAACGGACAATAAAGAAATTTACTTATGTGAATAATTGCTATAATCTCAAAAAGTAATTTTCTCCCTTCCAATCCAAATTACAGAAATACTTTCAAAGATTTTGACAATTCTTGCACCTTTTTTTCATTCTCAAACTAAAGAATACAAGAGAAAATTAATTAAAGTTAACATACTAAAACTTAAAGTGTTTTTAACTAAAACAATTGAAACCAAAGACATGGGCTCCTTGGTTATAACTTTCCTAAACCCTTGCAATGTAGAACAAACCCGAAAACCCTTGCAATGTAGAAACCCATGATTTAATATTCTGCAAAAAAAAAAAAAATTCAACAAATTGTAGATTGTGTATGGAAGAGATAGAACTATAAGGAGTGATTCAAGGTGGTATTTTGTTCAAATAAAAATTGTTGGACGGAAACAAAATCGTGATTGATTATGTCTAGAATAAACAATGACGTAGCATGTTGTAGAAATTTCATTGTCAGAAAACTAAATCGACCATAAATCCAGGCTTGTAAACTTATGAATGGTTTTTTTTTAGTCTGTAACAGTAAAGAGATACCCGGCGGAGTTGTCTCTCTCAGCACTGATATGCTTGGCTGGTGCACTTCAGAGCACAGTGATAGCAGTAGCTATTGAGCATCATGCTAGTGCATGGGCTGTGGGCTGGGACTGCAGGCTTCTGGCTCCTCTCTATACGGTATTTCTTTTTTGTTTTCTTCATTACCTTTATTTTATAATTATTTCGAATCTAATCTGACACTTTTCATTCCATTGCGACAAAATAATGATAGATGTGTATGTACATTTGTAAATATTTTCAAAAAGCTTTTTTATTTAAAACAAATTCTTATATATATTAATCAAATTTTTAAAAAACGAAAAATCTCACAATGTAATCTTTAGATAGCTGTGCATAAAAATAGATAGTTAAGTTTAAAAATTTGATTTTACTTTAACTAATTTTTTTAAATGTATTTGATACAATAATTCTAATTATAAACCATCAAATTCTGTAGTGTTTTTCATACAATTTTAGGTTTGATACAAACTAGATAAATTATTTAAATAGCAAAATTTCTAATTTATTTTTTCAAATATAACAAAATACATGTCACAGTTTATTGATGATAGACACTGTAATAGATACATAAACAATAAGATCCTACTATATTTCTAAATATGTTATTTCACCTTCATATAAAATTGAAAACAATAATCTTATAGATTATATATTATTATTCTATTTATATAACATAATTTAGTTGACGTTTTTCTATATCATTATTATTCTGCTATATTGTATAATTTATCGTCAACTACATAACACATATTCTATTGTTTTTTAAATGAATGGAGTCTATTAACATAAAATACTATATTTTTAAAAGTATTTTTTTATATATCTAATTCAGTATTTAAAAATTTAAAATGCAGAATCAAATACACAGGGAAAGATAAAAACGTAGGATTATAAAATTTGTAATATTTATATCAAATAATCCAAAAAAAATTTTATAAAATAAAATTTAGATTAGTAACCAAAACATATATTTGTTAAACTTTGTAAATCTAAAAATATTACGCATCATCTGGATTCACAACCCAAACGAGCCATAAATTTTCAACTTGGCCCTTAAATTTTAAACAATATAAGCTCTAAAATTTGAAAACCATCTTTTGTATTAAAATAATTTTATTTAACTTTTTAAATGTTTTATAAGTATTAAAAAATATTTATAAATACGTACTTGAGAAGTCAATCTAAATAGTTTTTAGGTAGGTCGAGCTTCAATTTGATAGTTTTTTAAATTCATGAACCATTTACTAAAATGCAAGGAAGGATTTGAATTCTCCCATTCTTTTTTGTATTTCCAACAAAGTCAATGTCTTACTATAAAAAAATTGAAATTTTGAGGGTCTCTGGAACCATTATTTAACAACTTTTTATTTTTGTTTATGCTTGTGTAAAATTAATCCTATTTCTGAATTTCTTTCCTATGTCATAAATGTTTGAAGTAAAATTAAAAAGAAAAAGAGTTTTGAACAACTTTCTTTTCTTCTCGAGCGAAAACTCAAATTAATCTTTCAGAAGGGTGATTAAAAACTTAATTAATTTCAACAAGAGAAACAATAACCAAAAACCAACCTTACGTACGTAGAGATTGTCCCTTCTTTCCTTAGTGGTGAATGGGTTTGGTATTAATAAGTGGTTTTGAAAATTGATTTGTACAGGGAATTGTTGGGTCAGGAATTGCATATTACTTTCAAGCTCTTGTTATGAAGACTAGAGGTCCTGTCTTTGTGACGGCTTTCAACCCTTTATGTATGATTGTTGTCACCATTATCTCTTCCATTGTTCTTGCCGAGAAGATTCACCTTGGAAGGTACTTTTAATTATCTACGTCATCTCTATCATAAATAATGATTTACATTTTTTTGTTGTAGTTAGAAGTCTCCCACCGTAAATAAATGAAAACAGCAATTAAACTTTCACTAAATTAAACTGTACAAAATAAAAATTTGTTAATTCGACGTTTCACATCTCTTTCTTTGGTTGTATTGGCAGTTTCTGACGTTAGTATGACATTGTCAAGACAAACAACCACAAAAATATGACCAGTTTTATGCATGAAAATTGATCGCCTAAGCCAACACCTTTTTTTTTTTTTGAAAAAAAAAATGATTTTGCCCCATAGATAAATAAATAGTGAATAGCGTGAAGGGAAGGGGAAGCAAGCTATTTTTTCCAAAGAAGGAAGATTGAAGTGTGTGTTCTTTGATTATGTGAAAAATGAGAGGAAATACCTATGCTTTTATAGTCCTTAGGGGCATTTGGGAAAAGCGTTGATTTATAGTAGGGTTAGTGTTATGATAAGATAGTATGCTATTTGAGAAAAAAATTATGATAGATAGTGTTATGATAGTATGCGTTTGAGGAAGGAATTATGATAATAGTGTTATGATATTTTTTTTCTAAAATATATAATGTAGATCCAATATATAAATTTCATAAATTTATTTTATTCGATAATCTTTCTTATGGTATTTGTTCAATAAATTTAGTATTTATTGTGATGTTTCATGATTTTTTTTAATGTGTATTTATTGTGATGTTTGAAGAAGTTTCCTAAATTGAACGTTCATATCAATAATTTAAGTTGTAATCCACGATGTGTTTTTTCATGCATATATATTTGCCATTAGATGCAATATTTTTCTTAATATCATTTTCCTTAATTTTCTTAATTACATTCATTCCATAAATTTGTTATTAAATCGTTACTTTTCTAAGCATATTTTTAGAGTGATTTAAAAAAGTGTCTAGTTCTAATTGAAGTATCGTTGTTTTTAATTTTATCACATAACAGCACAAAAAACAAGTACCAAAATATACATTACCTTTAAACATTTTTTCTTTTTATCGCATACTAACTGTAAGTATGTTTTAACCTTTAAAAAAGTTTAATGAGTATGTAACTTAAAAAAATATTTTTTTAAACAAAATACAGTAAATACTAAGTTTTATAAAAAAATAATAAAATTCAAGATAAGTTTCTATGATTTAGTTAAAAAATAATACATTTATTATCTGAAACTAAAATATTTGGATAAGATTGATAGGAATTGGTAAGTTTAAATTCATTTGAATAATTTAATAAACAAGAAAAAGACTACTTCATTAAACATCATTCAATATCAAAATTTCTTAAACGGTTTTTTTATATCCCACAATTGTTAAATTTGAACTAAAAGAATAATATATTAAAATAGTATGTAATTTTAATTTATTGTTTTTTGTAAAAAAAAAAAAACTCCCTTGATATAGATTAATTTAAGGGACATTTTAAAAAATAGCAAAATAAATTAAAATTTACAAGTTATAGCAAAATTTTAAATTTTATCATTGATAGTCATTGATTGACTACTATCACGTGATAGAATTTAAAAATTTTGATATATGTTGTAAATATTTTGTAAAATTTGCTATATATATTTAAAAATTTCCCATAATTTAATTAAAAAAAGAAAAAAAGTGATGATTATAAACTTTATCAATTTTTTATTTTTATGGAAAGAAGTTTGGGGATTATATGGGAAGGAATTTGTATGGATAAATAGAATCTTGAGAGAATTATGGATAAATGGTATGTTATGAAATCCTGATCCTAAACAAAAAAGTGAGTTATCATAATCCACTCTAATCTTCTTTCCACCCCCAAACAACTCCTTAAAATTAAGCCAACTGAATAGTGAGTGCCAAACAACACCTTAAAATTAAGCCAACTGAATAGTGAGTGTAGAGTGCGTTCCATCGTTTGCGTACGTTGAGAAACAGCAAACACTTGGGTGGTTGGGAAGCGTGACCAATTTGTGAAGATCAAGAATATAAGAAAAAATAACAATATCTTTCTTTATATAAATAATCTTTAAACAAAAAAATTATTTTTCTTTTTCTTTGGCCTAACTAGACCTTTCTTTTTCTTTTTAACAAATTTCATAAACAATTATTTTTATACGGGAAGTGAAATATGAAAATTTAAATCCATGATTTTAAAAGAAGAAATTCATAGACTAAATATCATTGAAGTTAGATCACTTTGTTAAAATCACATCCACATCAAACATTACTATTGATCTCTTAATAAAGTTCACTATAAATTATTTTCAAATATATAGAAAAATGAATAAAATATCTACAAATATGAAAAAATATCATTGATATCTATGCTGATAGACACTAATAGAATATGATCATGTATCTCTAATACATGTTTATTTGTATCTATCATTGTTTATCATGATAGACTATAAAATTTTGTCATATTTATAAATATTTTTAGCCATTTTGTCATTTTAAACAATTTCTCTTTATATTATGGGGAGTTTGCAAAAATAGAAATAAAATTTATGATAATATGACTCATGTAACTATATTTTCTAAATTGTAAAAGTAGAAAATTTAAAACATATAACCTTTTGATAATCCTCTGATACCCCTTTGATAGCCATTGTCATATTTGTCATATTCGCAATCTGCAAAAAAAAAAAAAATGTTATGATATGTTTTTTTATAAATTTTTTTGTCATCGGATGCAATTGTCCTTATATTATTATATTTTTATAAATAGGTTGAATTACAAATTTTAGTCGTTTGTTTTCCTTTTTCAACTTTGTGTCTAATTAGTCTCTAAACTTTAAAAGGTGTTTGATAAGAACTTAAATGTTTGATCATAGGTCGAACAAGTTTTTAGATTTTCAATTTAATTAGTCCTTTGTATCTCGTTATTTTAGAATTGAAAGTTTAATTAGAATTTGAATTAGACATAAAATCCAATTTGTAATAGTTTAATTATAATTATTAAAAGTTGACTCTATTGATTAAAAAGAAAAAGAAAGAAAATAAAAGGTAAAAAAGAACACATTAATTGAACACGACTAAAAGTTTTGTAAACCAAATGTCTAGACTTACAAATGGTTGGGACTGAACTTAGAATTTAACCTAATTAATTTGTATTAAATGTAGAAAGTTTGAGAAGCATATGTTTGTGTAATTAATGTTTAAAGTTGAAACTAGTTTAAAGAAGAAAGTTATATAGATATAAAGTTATTCAATTTGTGATAAGTTTGTGAGTTAGTATTTTGTAAAAGTCTAATAGATTAGTTGTAACTTCTTGTGCAAACACCAGTGTTATTGGAGGCCTCATCATCGCAATTGGGCTTTATGCAGTCGTTTGGGGAAAAAGTAAGGATTATTCCACCGCCGACCACCTCAAAAAGCCTAACGGCGGTGCCGTACCAGAGCTTCCAATTATTGCCTCTCAACTCCTCGCCGAACAAGAAGCTTATCTTCAACCTTCAAAATGAATTTAATATACAAAATGCTGCCAACAAAATCCACTTGCTTGTAGACCTCTTTGCCTTATATTTACATATGTCAAAATAAATGATACGATTAATAATATCCTTTAGCTATGTCTAAAGTAATTAACGGAGAAAATAACTAAAGAAACAGAAAGAATAAATAACATAAAAAGCTTTGTTAACCTAATTCGATAAATACCACCTACGTCTTGGGAGTTTCTTAGCTCAGATAAGAGATATTATTGAGATTCCAAAAGTGAACAACTTATCACTAAAGCAAACTCTTAAGTTATAACAAAAACTTAAATAAAGACAGGTCCCCCTGAATATGTGCTTAAATCTTATTGAAGATAAACTCAGGTTCCCCTAAATTTATTGACCGCAGTACAACTATTTCAGTCTTCTTTCATATTTCTTATCACTGATACACAGTTAGATCACCTATCATTCTTCAATAATTTGTCATATCACAGAAGGTAACAAAAGTACCTTTGAAAAGCTTCTTCAGCAAAATAATACTTTTTGAATTGAAAGTCCAGTAACGTGCATGCATAATCAGGCGAGTAACTTCGGTATTTAACGACTAATCAAATCTACTTGATTTTCTTGTTTAAAAAATATAGATAAAGATTCCTATTAAAAAGGACAATCTTTCATCTTTTAATATAAATAATACTTTATTCCTTTTTATAAAGTGACCATAGAACACCAAATAATAAAAAGAATTCTTATTAAATTTTATTGACAAAAAAACCAACAATCTCCCCCTTTTTGTCAAAAAGAAAAAAAATTATTTTTATGTTTAATCAGATGCTCCTTACTAATATACCATCAATAAGGAAGCCATAGAAATGATAATAATAATAAAGAACCATTTTGAGAAGCAGAGTCTTCTAGAAGAGTATATAAAAAAGAAATCAACAAGAGTCATCAAGCGGACAATAGTCATCAAACAGACAATAGTCAAAACAGAAGCCATTGCGAAAGTCACACCATACTGCACTTTTAATCCACATAACACATAATAGCATAACACAAAAAACTATAAGCACAAATACTACAATCCACCAACATACTTGCTTACAAAAAAAATTCTCCCCCTTTGAACACAAAAAGAATTCATTCTCGAGACTTAGAGGCAGAACTAGTGGAAGGAAGAACTGTCTTCAAGTAACGAATAAGAGAGTCCATCTCCACTATTCGATCAATTAACATATTGATAGAGGTACTCAGCGCCAGTGATTCAGCTGTTAATAATCTGCGAGGCTACACCATGAGGAATATGGATCCCTTCTGAAGATACATTTACATCTTCTGAATCAAACATACGAGCTTCCCTGGAAGGTTGTATGGTGTGTTTAATGTTAGGAACATGGGATCCCTGAAATAATCTATAACTGAGCGACAAGGTTTTTGGATTCGGTCCAAGAGCATCTTGAGAATTAAGAATCTCAGGATTCAAGTGAAGTACCAAGCCTGAAAAGAACCTTGGAAGAGGAATAAATATCTTTACTCCATACGTGCCAACATGATGTAGTAGTTATGAATAAATAAATGAGCCAACATCAACCGATGATCCAATACCAATTTGATATAATAAAGTAGCGAGATCAACTAAAACACTAGATGCGTGCGAAGTCGAAAACCTGTTTGCAATACCAATTTTATGTAAAATGGCATATTTCACGCTTAGGGAGGCAACTGGGATTCCATAGACAGGCCAAACAGACAGAGTGTCACCAAAAAAAAACTTGAAGCCAATTCTTCATTGGAGGGCTGAGTGACTGAAGAGTCAGAAGAGGTATCATTCCCAAGAAAACCATTTATGACAGATGGAGAGATCTTCAACTGAGACCCTCTGATGTGAATAAGTTGATACTCCGAGCTACTTGGATCATTAAAATAAGATGGGAGATTCACAATGAATTTCCTAATAAGTCTCGGATAAAAGGGGCCTACATTAGCAATAGTCTTAGAGAGGCCAACTTTGATAATTAACTCCATAACGCTGATACAGGAATGATGTTTGTCAGAAATACTGACTTCATCATCAATTCTCCTTTGTATAACATACGTCCACCTTTGAGCACTTTCTTCATGATGGAAGGAAATTCCATCAATGGAAAAATGGAATGTTGGGAGAAAGTTTATGTTTACCTATTTTGGTGGGAATAACTTTAGGACCCATGGAGAACTTTTTAGTTTTCATTGGGGCATGAAGAGGTCCTTGTTCTCAGGGCAAGGTGAATCAGAGGTATGAACATGTGGATGTGTAGGAGTCCCGGTTGCTTCTTTAGAATCAAGTTCTGGAGCTTCAACATTAGTTTGAAGTAAAGATTCAGATGAACTACTCTCAGAATTGGAAGATATAGACCTCAAGCTGGTTTTTTTAAGAGGAAGGATAAGGATTATTATGACTATCAAGGGCTTCTGAAGGTTTTCTAAATAATCTATTTTTCAAAAGTTCAGCCAAGGGAACATCATCCCTCTCATTCGATTCGGACTTCGAATGAGGACAGGATTGTGGAATATCAAAACATACAACATCATCATGCATAAGAACATCAGAGGATACGAAAGTAGGCGACTTACTTCGATCATATGGCAGGAAATAAGAACGACGAGCCTGAGTACTTTTGAAACAACTTTCTTGCAATCGGACTCCATGCATGTTCATTCTGATGCTATTATCTTCTGAAACAATTGGGGAAGATTGATACTTAGCTCTTCTAGTGTTCACCATCCTTCAAGAATAAAAAAATGCTTCTAGTCCGTTGCACTGCTGAGTTTCTTAAAGATGAAGAGATTGAGGTTACGAAAAGAAGAAATAGCTCTTCTTAAATTAAAACACAATTTCGACTTATGGGCCTATGTACTAAATATATGGGCTTTGAATTGCAAGCACCATAAAGCCACCTTCCTTTATTTATTAATTATATTTTGCACACTTCCAGTCCTGCTCTAAAATTCTCTAAAGAATTTACATCAAGAGGTTTTGTAAAAATGTCAGCTAACATAAGAGAAGATCTAAAATGTTGAAGAGAAATAATTCAGTCTTCATTAAGTTCTCTAATAAAATGATGTCTGATGTCAATGTGTTTTGTTCTACTATGTTGAGCAGGATTTTTTGAAATATCAATTGCACTAATATTGTGAAACCCCAAATTTTTGGATGTTTGAAATTTATTAAGGATAAGAGAAAATGAGATTTAAGGGAAAAATGAAGTTAAAATATTTGAAAAGGTTAAGGTTTAGGTTTAAGAGAAAGAGAAAAGTTTGAAATTTAGGTTTAAGTCAAAGTTAAGAAAATTTGAAAAAATTGGCTAAGTATCAAAGAATGGCACATTATGGATTTAGAGGTTAGCTTGCGTTTAAAGTTGGGTATTTTAGGTAATGCATCATGTGTTTGGAGGTCATTTGTGGCTTGTGGCTAGGCAAGAAGAACCTCCAAATGGGTGTCTTTTGGTGAAAAGGGTGCTATGTGAAAAAGCTATCTTAAAATTGTCCTGGATTTTGTTCGCGACAGAAAATAACTCTCGTCGTAAACCATTTTTGTTGGAGTGTATTAACATGCATTTTGAGATGGAAAGGTAGTTTGAGGTGTCTTAACAAGGTTTAAGAGTGGATTAAGCAATGTTGAGGTGTCAAGATAATTTCATGCAAGGGTTTCTATAAATATCTAAGTTCAGCAAGGAGTTTTTCACAACTCACTGAGACATTTGCAATTAAAATTATCTTGAAAGTTCAGAAATTGTATCAGGTTTATGAACGAGGGCTGATGTGCATTTTGGATTGAAGGAGATTTGTGTTTTGATCAAGAGAAGGCGAGAAGGTCATTTGTTGGGTGAATCTAAATAAGGTGCATTCAAGGTGGGCTACAAGACTCGTCTTTGGAATTTGATTCTGAAATTTTGAGGTAAGAATGTTAAATAATTCGAGAGTAACTGTGTAGAAATTTTTTTTATCAAACAAGTTATGGATTTTAAGTTATGATATTTCAAAGTTGGGAGATGTATTCTAAACAAAATTTAAAGTTGTAGGCAGTAAGATAGTGTTATGCATGCTACGCGAGATAGGATTGACATTTTGGTCATAGAGGTTATTTTGCGTTGTTTTGAGGTTGGCAACAAGGTCATGGCATAGCTGAGAGGCAAAGCATGCACTCAGGTTGCACGCATGACTTGCAGAAGGAGGTTAGTAGGTGCAAGTTAGGCGCACAGTGTCACAATCGTAGCGTTTCAACCCGAGACGGACGATTGTGCGGCACTTGTTCTAACTCAATGAACAAGTCAGTCGATCAAAATCCAAAATTTACAGACAAACTCGACGTACGATTCAAACTCCACTCACTTTTTTCAGAAAATGTTTTAGAAAACGTGAGAGAGAAATAAATTCATTGAAATCAATGTTATAATATGCATTAAAAACTGTCAGTTGCAAGAAAAAAAGGTTGCTTGCAAAGAGTACAATTAATGCTTGGGTGGGGATTCAACTGGTATGCCTCCCCTATAGTACATTTTGAACATTTTCAGCTCTAGTAGGCTTGCATATGAAAATGCCGAAACGTCACACCCAAGCTTTATGACTTAAAATGAAAGGCAACTACCTAAACTAGATACAATACCTAAAGATAAGATGAATTGGGGGTATTTGGAGCATAGGACCATGGGCAAACATGCCTTGGACAAGTATGACCATGACAAACTCCCCTACTTAAACAGTTAACGTCCCCGTCGACTGGCAAAGCCAGAATCCTTCGATCTTCTGCTTTCACGCTTCACGGTCATTGGTACGTCTTCCACTTATTTCTTGCACGAGGAGGTTCTTCCACTTCGCCATGAATTCATGTATCCTCCTCGTGGGCCTTCTTCTTCTCCTCGCTCTCTCGGCATGGTTTTCTCTCATCTTTGCTAGTCCCTCGTATCTTCTCATGAGGGGGTGATCTCAATATCATCAAAACCGAGTTTATTCAGGTCGCAGTTTAACGATGACCTGATATTCCACACGAAAGTCTGTAGGGTGATGGTTCTTATCTGCCCATCTTTTAGGTCTCTTGAAGACTCTATCTAAACTGACCTGAACGATGCCTGATTCCCGCTTCCATCTCTTAGTAATCTTCCAAGTCTGAGGACTCTCCTCAACCCAGGAGGGATCAACAAGGCACGACAGTACAGGTTGTCCGCCACCAACAATCTCAACCAGTCTTCTACCCATTGACGAACACGCCACATCACTAACACAAAATTGGGTCACCTTCCACAACTGAATCCCCTTCTTTTGTCTTGTTCTACGGGCCCTCGTCAAACTCACACCATCCTGAGCAATAGAGTATTTCAGCAAGGATTTCGTCGACGCGTCCCGCATTGGGCCATTCATTTGACACGCCTGTATATGGCCCAACATGCACGAAATCGCATGATCATTACTCTGACTAAGGGCATCAGTTGCCCGATTTCTCATTCCTTTTCTATGTTCTGACCCTAAATAAGGATCGAACAGGCCTCCCTGCCCCTTTGCTTGACTTAAAGTCAGTTTTGGCTGAGTACTGAAGTCCTTGGTAACCGTGTGGTTTGTCTCTCTAACATGGGTAGATCTCTAGGAATACAGTTTCCCATCCTTCAGACTACGTACCCTGGCAAGCGTTCCTTCCCTAAACATCATATAACTACTTTTTGCAGTACTCGGTCTCCTACCCTTAGATGTGAAGGGTTGTCCTTTCTGCTCGAGGACATCGTCCAACGCACAATCAAATACCCCAACATGAGCTTCATTAGGTTGGGTCACACTCGAGACCCAAAAGTTGGCCCTCTCCTTGGGGCCTGCTTCAAGACACGATTGTCAACACACAATCGTCCTTTCTCTTCTTCCCGTAAGAAGACTTGAGCTTCATACAGAGCCTTTGCAGGTTTAACGCATCCTGCCCTCAACAATCCTTTCAACTATATTCGAAGTTCAGTTAACTACAATGATGCCACACGATCATCATTCTTCGTAGGCGATTCTGACATGGGCAAAACATCAAGCATCCCATCGCAATACTTCTTTACGACACACCTTGTGTCTCTGTGAATTGTCTCCCCCGAGCTATCCACTAACTCAAACAGGGTGGCTTCAAACGTTGTTTCATCTTGAGTGAGGTCCTCTCTCAGTTGCATAGCTGAGATCATTCTCAATCCTTTGGGTTGTTGAAGGTCTGTCTGCACAACAGTGGGGGTAGATCCCGTGTTCACCAGACATTTAGATGCAGGCATCATGATCACTTGATGTTCAAGGGGAATTCCATTCTGAGTACGACATCAAAGTCATCCATACCTACAACCACGAAGTTAACAGGACCTTTCCATCCTCCCAACTGTACCAACGCTTATTTCACTACTTCGACGATGGGTAAAACTGTAGAATTCACGGCCTTCATTTTCTCCATATCCTTCTTCTAATGAAGGTTCAATCATCTGGCTTCTACCACTGTTATAAAATTGTGGGTTGCATCGGAGTCAACCATAGTGCTCTTTGCATGCTTCCGGTTGATCCAGATGTCAACATATATTAGGCCTCCTTTTGTACGTCTACTTGTCTCCCCCATTTTCTTCTGAAGGGACGACAAGAATCTTATGGCTCCCACTCTGATATTTTGAACTTCCTCCACTTGCCCAACTTCCTTCTCTGTTTGACTCGACTTGTCACCTGAGTCCACAGCTAAAGAGGCCTTAAAAGCATAAAAGGTCGTTATATTCGGGCATTCCTTAGCCCAATGTGATCCATCACATATGTAGCAACTGAAGGGACGATTTGACGTGTTTGGACTATCACGTCTTCGTCAGGTGTCCTCCGTGTTGGATTGGGAAGGCTTGCGGTCTCTACCGGAACTTCTGTTTTCACTGACAGCCTTGGAAGAATTCGATCGACTGTTTCTATTTCTTCTGGATGACGAACTTTGGTGACACGCCTCGAATCTTGAGAGTCACTAGAGAGATCGAACAAGCGTTCAACGGTTGCATAGGCTGATGTGAGGTCTTGAACTCTCTGCTCATATAGCTTAGTCCTTGCCCACGACTTCAACCCTTCAACAAAACTGAAATTTTTGTCCTTTTCGGTAATATCGGATATATCTTAACATCAGCCCTGTGAATTGCTTCACATACTTCTGAATGGTTTCAGTGTGTTTTAATTCCCATAGTTTTCGCGAAGCCAAAATTTCGACATTCTCGGGAAAAAACTGCAAGTGGAGTTCTCTCTTTAAGCTGTCCTAAGTATCTATTGTGCAACGTCCTTCCTGAATGTCAACATATCAGGATCTCTACCATAACTTTGCATCTTCAGATAGATGCATGGTTGCCAATGTCACTTTGGTCTCTTCCGTACTAGTGTTCGTGGCCTTGAAGTACTGCTCAATGTTTTTCTGGGCAGCACTTGTGACAAGAATCTTCAGATATGTACTGCTCAATAGTGAGTTCCGCATAGTAAGGTTCACCTTCATGTTCACCTCTGCGATTTCATCCCTAACGACATCCAGGGGGCTCGAAAATCCTCTGTCATGCCGTTTATCATTCCATTATATTCTTCTGGGAGTTCTCTAGCTCAATAACTCACTCTTCCATCTGGGCAGCAGCGTCCGACAAACTATCCCCACGCTAATAGGTGACATTTTCAGTTCTCATAACTCATGACTCTAGAGTATCGACTCTAGCTAACAAATCTTGTATGGGTAATCTGTCCAGACGATCAGACACCACATCAATGACATCGACTTTCTTCGAAATCTCCTTAAGCCAGGTTTCTATTGAGCTGATGGAATCAGGAATTTCCACCAGATAGAGCATCTGCTCTTCGATTTCCATCAATCGTTCATTATGGGTCTTCCCCATCTGTTTCGCAGTCGACATCTTTCTGTCTCAACTGTCAATTAGCCAATTTGGCTCTGATACCATTTGTCACAATCGTAGCGTTTCAACCTCGAGACGAACGATTGAGCGGCACTTGTTCTAACTCGATGAACAAGTCAGCCAATCAAAATTTGAAATTTACGGACAAACTCGACGTATGATTAAACCTCCACTCACATGTTTCAGAAAATATTTTAGAAAACGTGAGAGAGAGAAAAATTCATTGAAATCGACGTTACAATATGCATTAAAGATTGTCAGTTGCAAGGTAAAAGGGTTGCTTGCAAAGAGTACAATTAATGCTTGGGCGAGGATTCAACTGGTATGCCTCCCCTATAGTACATTTTGAACATTTTCAGTTCTGGTAGGCTTGCATATGAAAATGCCGAAACGTCACACCCAAGCTTTATGACTTAAAATGAAAGGCAACTACCTAAACTAGATACAAGGCCAAAAGATAAAATAAATTGGAGGTATTCAGAGCATACGGCCATGGGCAAACACGCCTTGGACAAGTATGACCGTGACACATAGCACCTGGCGAACAAGGACATGCGATGGGGGTTGATGTGCAGTCTTGTACGCGCGTTGCCTCTCATTGCCAGGTTAGCACACGACAAACGTTCCTCACTGTGAGGTTAGCACGCGAAAAGGCCCTAGACCATGCATGCGTGGCCAGCCCCATCCCTTATGTTAGTGGGCACTGTTGGGCTGTTGTGATATTTTGGGAAATTTTAAGGGAACTTTTAGAAATTTTCATGTTCAAGGAATTAATTAAGGATAAAATATGAATTTTTCAAAATAAGGAGAATTAGAAGGAATATCCGACCAAGGATCTGTAGAAGTATGGTGAGTGATTAAATAAATTTAAATTAGATTTCCGAATCTAATTATCTATCAAATGTTTTAAGTAGGCTTTCATGTATGAATTGCTTGAGTTTACTGATTTAGAAAAATGTTTCCAAAGTATGAGATTTGAAATGTTTGTTAAGTATATTTTATAAGTAAAGAATGGGTTTATAATGTTTTAGACTATGTCGTACGATGTATATATATAGCAACTCTTAAGAGGATATGGCATGTGCACAAAGGTTCCTTTGATGAAGGTATTCAGTAGATACCTAGTTTCCTGTCACTATGACAAATTTATGAGAAGAGGGTTCTACATTTCTTGAAACAAGGATCTGTAGGTTACCTACCTCATTTTAGCTATAACAAGATGAGGCACTACTAATGTCTGGTTTCTACCTTATAGATATCATAGTACAAGGTGAGGGCCGTCAGAGGGTCCACCTTGGGATTCATATGGTATAGATTTAAAAAGTAGAAGTTTTATTCATAAATGTATTTAAGCTTTAGTTTTATACCAAAATGTTTATGAAAACATGTTTTCTAAAATCGTTGCTCACTAAGTCTTTCGACTTACCCTTTCAAAAATGTTTTCCCTCTTTATAGGTACAGATTGTGAATCTCTGCATGTTGAACATACTGCTGCCAGGCCAACTTAGTTTTAAACCATAAAAGGAATTGTTTTACTAAAGCATTACTATATTTATTCAAGAGTTTATACTTCTATGTTTGATATATTTTTTTACTTGGTATTTTTAAAAAAAAAAGGAATTTCAAATGGGTCACACTACGATTTTAAGTATTTTAAGTTTAAAGACTTCCACTGTTGAATGTTTTAAGTTTGCAAGTCAAGTGTCAGTCAGAGTTTTTTCGGAGGCAAACAACTTTGGTTGATATCACGCCACATCTCAGACCGAGCAAGTGGGTGCTCGGTGCAGGGTGTGACACATATTATCACAATAGAGAGTCATATTATCCTGTAGGAATGCATATTCATTGGACCCATTTTCTTCATCCATATTAATTGAGTACACTAACTCTTTGCAGCAATATACTCAGGTTCTACTGTTGATAAGGGAACACAATTCTGCTTCTTACTGAACCACGATATTAAATTGTTTCCTAAAAGAAACATCCTCCTGAAGTGCTTTTCTTGTCTTCAGAGCATCATGCCCAATCTACATCACAATATCCAACAATAGTTGAATTAGTGTCAAAAGAATATAAGATGCCAAAATCATTAGTACCATGAATATATTTAATAATTCTTTTAACAGCCGTCAAGTGTGAAATCATTGGATCATATTGAAAACGAGCACATACTCCTACAACATATGAAATATTTGGTTTACTAGCTGTTAAAAACAACAAACTTCCATTCATGATTATGTATAGCTTGTTATCCACAACTTCAGCTTCAAAATCTTTTGATAATTTAGATGCGTAGCTGTTGGTGTTCTCTTGTGTTGAGATTTGTCAAAACGGAATTTCTTGACAATGTTCTTGGCATATTTTTCTTGAGAAATAAATATTTCATCCTTTTCTTGCTTGATTTGCAACCCAAGGAAAAAAAACAGTTCCCCAACCATGCTCATCTGACATTCAGATTGCATAATATTAATGAAGTTAATAACAATATCTTCCGGGAAGCCACCAAAGATGATATCATCAACATATATTTGTGCCACAATTATGTCTTTGTCTGTCTAATTAATAAATAGAGTTTTATCATAACCCACTCTAGCATATCCTTGCTAAAAAAGATAAACAGTAAGACGTTCATACCAAGCCCTAGGGGCTTGCTTGATGCCATAGAGAGCTTTATTCAATTTATACACATGCTGAGGATAAACAAGATCTATGTATCCCTTAGGTTGTGCAACATACACTTCTTCATTTAAGTACCCATTTAAGAAGGCACTTTTGACGTCCATTTGATATAATTTAAACCTTTGGATGTAAGTGATGCTGAGTAAAAGGCGTATGGATTCAAGTATAGCTATGGGAGCAAAGGTTCAATCAAAATCAACACCTTCATCTTGAGAATAGCCTTGAGCTACCAATCTTCCCTTGTTTTTTGTAACACAACCTTGCTCATCAGTTATATTTTGAATATCCATTTTGTTCCTATTACATTAGCATATTTAGGCTTAAGAACTAGTGTCCAGACATTATTTCTTTTAAACTCGAGCTCTTCGTGCATAACATTTATCTAGAATTCATCTTTGACTGCTTCATTTACTGAGATAGGTTCAATAGGAGAAGTGTAACAAATATTGGCAATTAGTTTTGCATAGTTTATTCTATCCTTCTTTCTGGTTGTGATTCCAGCTTTGAGATCACCAATAATTCAACTCTATGGGTGATTCTTTTTAACATGTGAAGACAACCACCAATAATTCAACTCTATGGGTGATTCTTTTTAACATGTGAAGACAACCACCAATAATTCAACTATATGGGTGATTCTTTTTAACATGTGAAGATGGAGAACCATCTTTCAAGGGAGTCTCTATTTCAGTTTCTAAATTTCCTTGAGAGAGATCAAAGTTTGTTACTGTTGTTCTTATTATTCTCATTAGCTGGAGACATACTTTCATCATTTTGCACAAGTTCAGAAACAATACCTGGCTTTTGCATAGACAATTCATCTTCATCATTACTGCGTTTGAGAGGTATTTTCTCATTGTCATTCACAACAACATTATTAGTTTTCATAACTCTAATTGACTTCGTGTATTGAAAACTCTGTAAGCACGACTATTTTGAGAATACCTCAAGAAAATTCTCTCATCTGATTTGGCATCCCATTTTCTATGATATTCCCAATCTGCAAGAATATAGCAAACACTTCCAAATATATGAAAATATTTTACATTTTGTTTTCTGCCCTTCCAAAACTTATAAATTGTTAACGTGGATCCAGTGCGAACAGTAATTCTATTATGGATGTGACAAGCTGTATGCATAGCTTCAGCTCAGAATTGTAATGAGATGTTTTTAGCTTCACCTTAACTATTTTGTTCCCTAGGAACTAACTTTTGCTCTGATAGCAAACTGTCACACCTTCTCCAAGATCACCTACTCTCGACTCGTGAGATGGTGTGAAGTGAACTGATACCTTCTCTTACCTTGACGATACATGCTGACCATATTCCTTTAATCTCTTAAAATGCAGCAATACATAAATCTCATTTGATTATTATAGAAACTCAAGTGCAACCCAACTCATTACAACATTAAATTATGCATAATGTTACTTATAAAGGTTTGACTCATCTAGATTTCTATATAATTTTCTAAACAACTTCTACAACAAATTTGGTCTTTCTTGACTCATGCAAATTTTGATTTCTTCATGGTCATGGCAAAGGACCATCAAGAAAAATATTTTAAATATTTTTCTTGATACAATGTTTATCTGGACGGTCATGTATGTCAAGAAAGGTCTCCTTATTTTGTTGAACAAATACAGAAAAAAGTAAAAGTAATGTGGATTCTTGATTTTCTTGATGGGCAAAGTTCCCTTAGTTTTGTTGGTTCACAAATGTCAAGAAAACTATTTCTCTATGGACAATAAACATCAAGGATAATATATTAGTTGAATAGCAATGCCCATCAAGTTAGTTAGATATTCTTGATGGATGAGACCCATCAAAAGATTAATTTTCTTGATTTGCAATTGCCATTATTGAAAAAAATTAATATATTTGTTTCAAATTTCTTGATGGGTCTAGGTGTTCTTGATGGATAAAGACCAAAAAAAGATCATAGGCAAGGTCCATCAAGAAAAATGATATCGTGATGGACATTGCTTATCAAGAAAAAACTATTTTTCACGAAGCACGAAAACCATTAATGGGTATAAGGTTTCCTTGATGGGCAAAAAACATCAAAGTCTCCTTTCTTGATGGTCAATACCATCAAGAAAGAGTTTTTGATTACATGTTTTGACCATCTAGTTTTCTTGATGGTCTGGCTTTTTTGACGTCTGCCTACTTGATAGACAAAGACCATCAAGGTAGATACTTTTTGACGTGCTTTACACATCAAAGAAGGCCAAATTTTTTGTAGTGTTTGGGTGGCCAAAAGAAGGAAGAAAACCTCTATAGAGGTTACTAGATGTTTTAGACATGCCTAGCCAACTAAGGCTTGTTGCTTGTGCATTAGGTGTGAAGAACCTCTAAAGGAGTGTCACTGGGCAAAGAAAGCATTTCCTTATAGGTTATTTAGGGTGCTAATGAGCTAGACAAGAAGACAAGGCAGCAAGGTGTTGGGCGAGGAGCATGGCACGCGAGAAAGGCTTGAAGGTTAGAAATGCATTGACACTGGGCATTTTGGCTTGTTAAGGGACCTTGGGCGTTTTGGTTAGCGAGGTGATGAAGAGGTGAATTCGGTGAGTGCTTTACAACTGTCTTTGCATGCTTAATTTAGATTTCGGCTAGTAGGAGGTGTCAATAAAGATTCATGCAGGGTTCAATATAAATAGGTTGATAGAAAGCATACAAACTTAGGGGGAAATACGGATCAATTTTACTCTATATGCAACTAAACTATTTAATGATAAACATGCTTCAAAAGGCCCTAATTAAAAAAAATTAGGCTTATAGAAAGTATACTTTTGAAGCTTTCCGAAATCCTTGATATCTCCTAAGGAACTTAAATCGAGACAACCAATAGAGATGACCCGCTAATCTTTGGACTTAGAACCGAGTTGTGGGACCCGATTAGTTGAAGGAACTAAGGGAGATGTATGGAAATTGAAAGGTAGAATTTTGGTTGAGATTTGGGAAAGCAATGATTATGTAATTTCCAAAATTACTTGAAAAGGGCAAATTTTTTTAACATAGATGAAAACAACCCTATTTTTAACCTAATTACATGCAAAATTGCATGTAATTTGTTAGCCAAATTTCAACACCTAAGAATCCACTAACAATCAGTGGAACTTAGTGGGCTAGGTGTCTACATCTCATGTAGCCACATATCCCGCTAAGTGTTAATGGGATTATACAACAAAATGTTGGATTTTTCCACTAACTTAGTCCAGGGATAAAAAGTCAACATTTTGACTTTTAACAACTTTGACCATTTCCATCAATTTCGAGCTTCCTAGTATGAATTTTTATTTATATTTATAGTATTTAAATCTTATTTAAACATAAAACTCTATTTCTAATATGAAATCCGACACCTATATCACACATACTTGTCGGTTTCTCTCTCTTCTCTAAATTCGATCAATTCGACTTATTCTATCCCACTGTTCTAAGTTTATTCCATATGAGCTAGCAAGGGAACCTAATGGACCTATAGATCAAGGGCTCCAATGATTCAAGATTAACTTGCTAAACTCTTTTAGATCGAGTTAATCAACATTCATTAACTAACAGGTCATTCCACTAAAGTCCCGTAGTTGCACTCCCCTCACTATATATATATTTGTGTCCATTTGATAAAACCATAATCAGTAAGTTAATCCTTCACAGGTTGTTCGTAGCCTTGGCTGGGTCAAAATATCGTTTTACCCCCAAGACTACATCTTGCTCCTTAAGTCCCACTAATCCACTATTGAACAATTGGTTTAAGGTCCAACTTATAAACTTAATCCCATTCAGGCCGATGAGAGGGTGAGGCCCCTTGTTCAAGACTTGGATTCAGTGCTTAAGAGAATAACCTATCTACTAACCCTAAAACGAGTAGGAGTGAATTATGTCTTGCATACTATGTCCCCAGCTATCCACCCCTGAAATGAGGGGCTTATTGGGCCAATGTTGATGAGTTGCCCTCACCTATGTAGATCTAAAGATAATCTCGTGTGAACAAGAGTTCATAGTTAGCTTAGGATTAAGATTAAGTTACCTAGGTCATCAATAATTGAGATAGTCAGTTTTAAACAGTAAACGGTGATATAAGGCAAAAGTGACTATTTCATGGTTCACTCTTATGTAAACACTATACATAGGATGCCCCCACTTCATGGTCATTTCAGATGAACATTTCTCTCAAACTAATCATGCAGTTTGGTTGAACTTACTCTCAAAAGATCACAAATTGAGTCTAGTTTTATTAGGGTTGTCGGATGATTTTGAGCAAGGGAGGGTTGCGTTTGAGTTGCAGAAAGTAAGGAAAGTCAGTTCTCGGGTGAATCTGAGTAACATTAATTTCTAGATAGCTATAGAGATTACGATTTGGAATTTGAAGCTGAGTTGTTGAGGAGAGAATGTTAAAACATTTTAAATAATTTTTGTAGAAGGAAGTTTCCTAAAAAAGTTATGGATTTTTAGTTAGGGTTTTTCAAAGTCGAGTTAAGTTTCTGAACGAAATATGATTTTTGGGCTAGTTGGTGGCTGGTCGAGTGACAAGGTAAGCTAGGCTAGATAAGCATGCGTTTTGATGTTCAAAGAGGTTAGTGATGCGTTGTGGCTTGTGTTGGATGCACAACCCACGCACAAACACGTGGCAAAAGAGACGCGTTGCAACCATGCGTGCAAGGAGGCGCTATGCGAGACGACAGACACGGCTAGGGTGAGGCACGCAGCAAACCTCTTGTAAGATTAGCACGCGGGCAACCTAGTGATAACGTGTATAAATACTCGTTATTACAACCTCTTTTATTAGAATAATAAGGTCAAAATGTATGAGAAAATGATCAAAGCGTGTGACTTATGTTGTAAATACACAAGTATTTAGAAATACATCCTACATAAGTGTCATGCCTGTTTTAAGTAGTTTTCATGTTTAAACGCAGGATAAGTAGACAAGAAGAAAGGAGTAAATCATTAATTTTCTAAATGGATGATCATCACGAGAACCATGGAATTGGAAACAAAGAACTAGATATCAGAAGGAAGTAAATACTATGGTTTTGCATACCAAAAAACAGAATACAATCTGCATACCAATCTTCCATCTTCATCTCTAAAAACACCCCCACAAAAACAGAATACAATCTCAATCTCACACACACACACAACCTTCAAAATTACAACATCCCCAGATCAAATCTCATCAAAAAAAATAAAAGGAATTGTAATTTACTAACTATTACAACACCCCTAGGTTTAGAAATTTGAGCATCTACCAATTGTAACTCAAAGATCTCCAACCACAATAAAAGGATTCTCTTCGGAATTCTAACAACCAAATTCTACTTATCTTATCTATCTATCTTGAAATCAGAGGTGAAATATATAGAAAATACCTTAATCGAAGGCGGCAAAAGAGTTGGATTTTCGAGAAACTCCACCATATGTAGCAATCTATTCTAGTTTAAATAGTTTGCATTCTAGAGACATTAAAATGCTCCAAAATATAACAAACAAAAGTAAATCAGGCATTATGCATTAACACAATTTAGAGGATCATGGAAACTTGTATATAATTAATTAGTGACATTATGAGTTTAAAAATTCAGTACATAATTTACAAAGCAGTGAATTATTTTGTCAAGCTAGTGAAGAATGACAATACTCCAAAGTCATTCAAATGCAAGGATATTGTGTTACCATGGTCAAAATCAATCCCTAACATACTCCAAAGTCTAATGTATAAATTTTTGTTGCAAATAGTAGTAGTATAATCAACAAACAAGAGAATAACCCTATAAAGTATAAAATTTAACCTTATATGAATCAACAAAACAACAAATAGTATTTAGGAAAGCATGATGAGTTACTATGGATGATTGTAGTCATACAAACAAGTCAAAAAGGGAGAGAGATAATACTTTTTTTTATATAAGTACGTATTTAATTTGTTTTAAATACAAAAATCTCACCTGTGATATTGTTTTTCAATAGATGTGGTTCTTCAACGCTTTTCTAGTTTTTTATAGAAAGGAAAAGTTATTGGAAAATCATAATAGGAGTAATTATTTTACATAGCTCCTCCCAATATCATTAAATAAAAGAGAAATTTAATCATTGGTTTGAGAATTAAAAAGTCATTTGCATCCTCTCCATACCTTCGCTACCCCCTTGCTGTGGCGTAACTAGAAAAACGCTTTTCTAGTTTTTCTTGTATGTTCCAATGTTTCTAATTTTCCAAACTAGAACAATGCCTCACCTCATGGAAATGGTATCTTTTTCTATGTTTAACAATTCCTTCAGTAGCATTGAAAACCATGTCCATGAACATTGTCTTCCCTAGATTATTAGAAATTAATTGAGTAAATCAAAATTAAATTGATTCTAAGATTGTAAGCATAAATGAGAGCGATAGTCAGATTATAAACTTAAATCCCCTATGAATTGATAAAAAATATCCAAGCTTATCGCATAAAATTTTATCACAATCAAAACTTACCACTTCCAACATTGCCATATATGTACAGTCCATGTGAAGCAGAAGGACATCAACCTACAAGTGAATCCAACTTCTTCTCCCGGTTAAGGTATGAAACCCATTTTCCAATTCTGGGTTCAATATTTTCAGACTTTGTCCTAAGGAAAAATAAATGAATATTTACAAAAGATCAAAATTTACAAGGTTCATAATCAGATGCCACAATGCTTTCGCCTTTGTTGGTTTTATTTCTCACTGCTTGTGCCAATGAACGCTCTGGTACTTGTTCTTTTGTGCCAATGATATATAGTCTATTGGGTTTAGGCACGAGAGGGGTAATGATAGATGTGTTAATCTAACTGAGATGTCTAAGTATACCTACTAGTCCCTCTTAGCAGACCTACTCTAAGTTTTTTGTTTAAAACAATGTAAAAATAGTATTCTATAAGCTCAATTTTAAAAATATAACGGTTGTCAAAAGGGGCATCAGTATCAATTTTTCTTGGCAAAAAAATTCTCACATAAATTAACTTTCACATTTTGCAGTTTGCTGAAGGAAAAACTGAATCTTCTATGAGCGAAATTGTTGAGAAGAGGAAACAAATTGAAATGAATGAATTTACTGAAGCAACATCAAGTACAATACAAAATCCCACCATAAAAATGGTGACCATAATTAGAGATAATATTCAAACTTTCCAAGATGATGAATTTCCAATGAAGAACAATAATAACCATAATGATCACTCTTCTTCTTCTTCATTTTATATGAATCACAATATAAACCCTTTACTCATAGTTTTCTTCACAATCAATGACCAAAATTAGTTGATAAAAAACTCCCAATTTATTTTCCTAAAAAAGAGACCCTTCAAAATCCCCTCCATTTTTACAAAAGAAAAGGGTGATCAAATCCCTTTCTCCTTCAAACAACTCCCATAAATCCTATCTTCTTTCTCTTTCCCTTCAAATTTCCCTCAAGCTCAAGCAGTCAAAGAAATCCTCCAACAATGTGAGCTAAAACCCATCAAAGGAGAGACCAAATTTTGTGCAACTTCAATGGAATCATAATGTTGGATTTTGTAAGAACATCCTTAATAATTCCTACAAAATCTTCTCCATTATCATCATCATTCAAACTTCTCAAAACTTCACATCTCACAAAATCCAATGTCCATTTACAAAATTACACAATCTTTGGTACCCCCAAGTTAATTTCAGCTCCTAAGCTCGTGGTTTGTCTTACTATACCATATCCTTATGCTATTTAGTATTTTCATTACCAAGAATGAGATAATAATATTTTTGTTCCCTATATAATATACCAAACTCAGGGTAGGAAGTTTCTAATAATTGACACTAGAATTGGACAAATAGGCTAATAATAATAAGAAACCATTAGTTGGACTTCATGAGTTGCAGATTGTTTTCTTCCACTAGCAAAGCAAATGGGTTGGATTCCAAAAGTCCCTCTCTAGTTCCACAATCAAAATATGCTTAGAAAATAAATTGTATAAAATAGAGCCACAATCCACTTCCTAAAAAACACTATTTTTGTCTCTCAGGCATTTTCACAAACACCTTCCGTACTCAAAATTTTTCCTCACTAAACACCCATTCTATAACTTTCAAAGATTCCTTGATCTACCATAAACATTACAATTATTAAGATTTTATGAGGAAACAATTAGAGACATAGATCACATATATATGGGGGAGGGGGTGAATGAAAAGGTGAGAAACTATTCACAAATGGTTTTGTTCCATTTCTTACGCCCTACTAATTAAAATCAAAAAAGGAAAAGACACAAAAGTGAAAGGTATTAAACACTAACCTGTCTTCGAAATCTTTAAAAAGAGTGTGGGTCGCGAGTGTGGGTCTTTGTCAATGAGAAAACGAGTGTGGGTCGTTGTCTTCGAAACGTTTAGATTTGACGTCGCCGTGGGTCTCCGTCGTTGAGAAGAAAGTTCATGGAGATGGAGAAGAATGGGGTTGAGGTTACATTTTTTGGGTTCTATCATGAAGATGATAAGGAAGAAAGGGGAAATAAAAGTAAGTTTATATTTTAATAATTTTTAATGAAAAGTTAGAGGGAAATTAAGGGGGAAATATTTTTTAATAATTTTTAATGAAAATTATATTTTATTATTTATATTTAATGACATTTAAAAACTGTCATAGATTTATGACAGTTAAAAACTGTCATAAATTATTTGAATTCGAAAAATTCCGTCTTTTTCCGCCAAAAATGCGAATTTTGATCTTTTGTAACAGTTTTTTCTTTCCTCTTTCCAACTTGGGATATATGCAACTGTCATAGTAGGTAGGTTTTGTTGTAGTTAAGCAATAAGAAAAGCATAACAAATAAATCAAAGAAACTTTGTACTTGTATAAAATTTGATTAATGAATGTTCTTACATGAGTACAAAAAAACAAATTACAAAAGGGAAATTTAATTATAAAAAGGGTACAAAGCACCTTTAAATTTAGTTCTCTTGGCGGGTGTCAAGTGAAAAACAATACGTGTGAAAGTATGTATTGGTAAGGTCGTTAGAATCAAGCAGTAATATTTTTAAAAATGAAATTTAGCTTGCTAAGGGTAGGTTGCACTTATCAAGATTTACCTCGACAAAAAGTATTTTGAAATTTACCCCGTAGCTCAGTGGTAAGTAGGGGTCGAACACAAAAGAATATTGGCAAAGTAAATTTCTTGAAATCAACCTTCAAAGAAATGATGTTAGTAGCAAAAGAAAAGCATTGAAGAAAGTGTGGGAAAAATCAAGTTGAACTAAGAATTAAGGGTGATTTAACATGTAAACTCAATTAACAAAAAAAGAAGAAGTAGAAATTAAACTCTACGAGAAAAGTGGTATAGGGCCAACATGAGCTTAGCTCAACTGATACTTGTATGTACTTGTGGACAAGAGGTCCCAGGTTCAACTCCTCACCCCTGCATTTATTACAATACCTTTACAAAAAGAAAAAAAAAGTGGGGAGGGACAATAGACATTATTCAATTCTTATCATTGAATTAAAAGAAATATGAAATGATTTTTGTTCAAAAAATGGGATTCTTCATCAATGTTCTTGCAAGATCAACTTGCTTGATTCTTGTAAGAACTTTGATCAAGATTATAGAAAAGAGATAATGACCACAAGCATTTATTGTATATTCTTGCAATAATAACGAATGCCTAATTCTTACTCTTTAAAGAATATCAAAGTATCTTTCATACTTTTTTGGAAATAATTTGCAACAATGAATTAATTGGATTTAATTGTGCACATAAAGTTGATGCAATTAAATTCACAAATTTCCAAGAACAAAGGTGATTCATCTAGCATTAACCAATTTCAAGATTTGACATATTGTAATCAAGAATTAAATTGAATTTTTGCGTGGACAAAGGTAATCAAATCAACCTTGCATTAAATTTTCATAGTCAAAGTATCTTGCATACAAATTGGTGAACCAAGAACAATTTTAAGAATTAAATTGCCAAGAATACTTGTAATTAAAAGAATGAAATGTTGTTGACACAAGAAAGTTAGGAATTCAACGAAAACCAGAAGAAATTCAAAGATTCAATCATATCTAATTAATAAGGAAAAATAAAAGGAAGATTCTCCAAGAATTTGAAAAAGCCTAATGCCTCTTACCTCTTGATGATTAGCCCTCCATAAAAAAGAAGTTGCTGGAAATTATTTTTGGAAAGAAAAAAGACAGAACGGAAAAGATGATTTCTGAAAAACTGAGAGAATTTTGAAAGAATTTGGGATTGATTCAATTGATGAATTATAGAAAAATAATGGAAATAACCATTTATGGGGTTCGAAACCATGACTTCTAATGTGAGGCGCGGAGAGAATTGACAGAATTTTGGCTATTTTTTGGAAAGGTGCAAAATCATTTCAAAAATGCCATTGAAATATATTAAAAAAAATTAGCGCGTGCATGTGATTCGAACTCGAGTGGTTGAGGATGCGAGCGCGAGGAGGTGCTAACACGTGGCAGCTGGTGAGAGAAGAGGAGCGCGAATGAAAATAAATTCGAACTTTTACGTCTGGGGAGGATCGGACTCATCATCTGGAGGACGGGCGTGAAGAGTGATCAAAACGACAGTGGATTCGGAAAATCTGGAAAATAATACGCTGCGCTTGGGGATAGAACCTGTGACCTCCGTTTTGTTTGCGCGTGGCGAGGCTTTTTGTATATTTACCAATTTGCCCTTAATTTTTGTTTTGTGCGTTCTCCTTCCTTTGAACTCCGTTTTAAGTGTTTTTCGTTGCGTTGAGTTTGTATCGGAGTCTTCTTTCATATTATGTGCAAAAATATCAAAATAATGAATATATACATGCTATGAATTGAGAGTAAGGTACAAATAAATGGATTAGCCTCACCACCATGTGTACAACACTCTTTCATCTTCTCTGACCAGATTGTAACGCGAGAGCTTAGAGTGTGGAAGGAGAGGAGTCCATCCCCCATTTCTCCCTAACTTGTATTTAACTTTCTCTCTCTTTCCATTTTACTATTTTTTTACATTGTATTCATTCATATTGTACTTTGGCTGAAGACCTTCATTTTTTAATACAATGTATCTTTATACACTCTTCAATCCATCCATGTCTCTATTGTTCATCTATCTTTGTGTTATTTGTAGTTTATGTTTATAATTTGTTCGCGATAAGTAATATTTATTTGTATCGCTTAGTGTATTGGCTGAGCTACATTCTACACTTGGCCAGTGTATGTCGCCAACTACCCGAGAGGGTGAGTAGTAAGAACGTGGCTAACACACGTAAGGAAGAGTTTTCTTTACCTTGTGAGATGACTTCCTTCATTTGTATCCCAAAAGGTGAACAAGTGTTGACAATAGGCGTTAAGAGGTTGTTGTCCTTAAACGTGAAGCACTCTAAGTAGAATAAATAAATATTTCTAGATATAAACCATTTAGCCAATCTTAGTATTTTGGATCCTGAAAGGAGATCAGGAGTGGTGAACCTTCAAGATCTGGACAAACTCTTCTAATATTCATACTAGAACCATGCGAATATTCAAGGTTTAGAGGGTTGATTGATAAAAAAACTTAATATGATTTAGTTAAAATCTGTTGTTATAAGAAGAAACTATTGCCTTAAAGGATCGAAGTTCATCATCTGGAAACTGATGGATTCTCTCTCTCCTCTTCTATGATAAACAAACTCCTTTCTAAACTCTCTCCGCACTCTCCCGCGATCATTGACACCACAGCTCACTCCTCTTCTTCTTCTTCTTCGTCAAAGAACCTTAGATCATGCGACGATCTATCAAAGGTTTTATCTACTCATAGCTCAGCCGAAGTCCATCTGGCTCAGGTTGAAAACCGTCTCAAAAATTGGTCTATCCCAAAGATCGATCCAAGCCAGGTATACAAGATTAATACCTTCAATTTCTCTCAGCAAGATGTCATCGTCGTCACTGAAGAGAACGTTGCAATGAAAGATGAATTCACTGCAATCAAGCTCCTGCATGAAGAAACCCTCTTCAAAGTCAAAGATAAGTTCAAGTACCTCCACATCGGATGCGTTCAAGTTGCCTTGAAGCCACTCTTCAGAGAAGGTCTAGACGTGCCAGTCTACCTTGCCCTAAGAGACAAGAGGCATCTCCGGTTCACTCCCTCTCTCCTAGGGATTGTTCAGTCAAACTTGGAACAAGGACCGGTCTACTTCAACTGCAAACCTGGTCTTACCATCTCCCTTCAAGATCGGAACATCATGGATTCCCTAAGCCTTGATGTTCACTCGCAAGGACTTGAACTAAAGGATGGTTCACTTCCTTTCGCCGTCTCATACCGCATCTACTTCAAGCTGATGCATACCAACCTTTCTCCTAAAGCCTTAGGTATCTCCCCCAAAGGCTACACCATGCTTATGGAAGTTAATCTGGAAAAGTCTTCCTAACCATTCCAAAGACCCTCCAGTGGGCAGATCTGACAAAAGATCCCATCTGGAAACTACAAGGAGAAACAGCCCCGATCAGCAGATCCAGCACCGAGGCGTCAATCACCGAGTTTCCCGATGGAAACGTCGAAGTTCAATTCAATTCCGGAACCTCATATCCGAAGATCAGCGAGATCATGAACAGCCGTCCTAGCACATCTTCTATTGCAAGGACAGAAGCCTCTCTCCCTGATTGCCTGACGAAATCAGAGTCAATTCGTGCATCGGTAGATTTCTCTCGCACAATCCCCGATGTCCAATACGGAAAAGATGAAGGATCACTTTCTCCTACCCAGTCCGATATGGAAAGGTGAACCGAGTCGGTCTACAATCAGATCAACGTCATCACTAAAGACGCAGATCCAGCCGATATTGTTCGATATGAAAAACAATATTGGAAGTACATCGACATGTGGCTCGCTGCCCCAGAAAAGGGAAGGAAACCTATTCTCGGCCTGCCAACCTTCATCGAAAATAGGAAGCGTGACGAACGATTGCAAAGAGAAGCACTCGTTAAACGGTACAAAGAACAGGGATACATTGCGATGATCTCTGGTTCGAATGTCTACGTCACCACCAAAGGTAAAGAAATAGCTTCTAATTACCCTCCAGAGGAAGAAGCTTATTTCCCTCATCCGGTAGTCCCTGCCATCAAGATGGTCTCCTCTCCGTACAAGACCATCGACGAAGACAAGGTTCAAAAGGTTGGAGTTCGCGAGATCAAGAACATCCAACATCAGCTCAACTACACCAACAAGGTGCTTTCTACAGTTTCCAAAGCAGTAGAAAGGATAGAGAATCTGGTTCCTCAGATCAAGATCAAGAACCCAGAGATTCCTCAAGCTGATCCTCATCGACCGATCTTCCAGCCCAACAGCTTCAACATCGGTAAGCTCAAAAACGACGAGTCAGACTTCTTGGCCGAAATCGACAAGCGTCTTGCAGCTCTCTCCATCAACAAAGAAGCAAAGACCTCGACAAGCAAAGTTGAGAATCAGAAAGGAATCAACGTGATCACCAAGGATTCCTCTCAGGCTTCTAGTTCAAAGGTACTTCCAGTAGCTCAATGGGTAGACATGAAGAATCACTACCCTCGACCGTCACCTCCAGATCTGGGATGGGATGACCTTCATCACGAGAAACATACCTACGATGGTATGTCTCTGGTCACTTGGAATATCGACGGATATTCTGAAGCTCAAATGATGAACACCTTTCAAGAGATGTTGTTAGCAGCCTCAGCCTACAGCGCAAGGAAGACAACTCTTGAAACTGCCCAGATTCTGATCTCAGGTTTCACCGGAAACCTAAGGAGTTGGTGGCACAATCAACTGACAGAGCAGGAAAGATTCCACATCCTAACTGCTACCCGAACAGTTGTCGAGACAGAGAACGCCTCTACCCCTATCCAGGTCGAAGAACAGGATATGGTCAACCAATTGGTCTATGCAATGACAAAGCAGTTCATTGGCAGCACCCAAATCCATTTCAATCTTGCAACAGAGTCTCTCCTCGGACTACGTTGTCACAAGATGAGTCAATACAAGTGGTATAAAGATACTTTCTTAGCGCGTCTTTATACCCTTACAACCTGCAGAGCCGACGTCTGGAAGCAGAAGTTCGTCGAAGAACTGCCGCACTACATTTCTCAAAAGTTCTATCAAACAGTGGCAACTAATTCAGTTACCAAGCAAATCGACTGGTCTGAATTAACCTACGGAGATATCTCGGCCACGGTTCAATCGATATGCATTAATCTCTGCACAGAGAATAAGCATACCACCAAGGTAATCAAGGACTCTGACTACAGGAAAGAGCTCGGCACCTTCTGCAAGCAGTACGGCCTCGACAAAGGACCGAAGGATGAAAGGAAGAAAAAGAAAAAGTCTTCCTCCAAGCGTCTCTTTAGCAAAAGCAAAGCTAAAGACCCTGAATTTCCTCGAAAGAAGAGGAAATACTACAACAAGTTCAAGAGCAGACGACGTTATGCTGCAAAGACCAACGTCTGCTTCAAGTGCAACCGAAGAGGTCATTTTTCCAGTAGTTGTCCCCTCAAGGACAAAATCAATGCCCTGACCATGGACGAAGAAACCAGACAGTCTCTTCTCTACGCCATTAGGTCAGAAGACGAATCCTCTTCTCAAACTGAGTCTTCTTCGGACGAAGACGGTATCAATGCCCTTCTCGACGAAGGATCTTCGAGCGAAGATGCCTTCTACTCTCAAAGCGACTCAAGTGATGAAGACGGAGCGATTCCCTGCACAGGAAGGTGTGCTGGCAAGTGTTCCGGTCATATCAACGTCATCACGAAAGATCAAGAACGTCTTTTTGATCTTATTGATGAATTACCTGAAGCGTCTTCCAAGCAAACCTGCCTCTCCAAGCTAAGGCAGAGTCTTGAGGATTCGAACCCTCAGAAGACGATTCAAAGTCCTATCATCTATTCGTTTCAAGACATCCTGAACCGAATCAAAGGCGAGACGAAGAAGCCCATCCAAATTGAAGACCTTAACCACGAAGTAAAGGTTATCAAATTGGAAGTTGCAGACAACCGGCAACGTCTCAACCTTCTCGAAGAAGCATTCCTAGCATTCCGAGAAGTCTCAAATCCAAGCGAAGTTCTGGGAGCCTCCTCCTCCAATCCTGAAAGGCAGATTTCAGGAAATGCACTGATGATTGAAGAACCAGCTGAAGCAGGAGTCATCAACTATATCAGTAAGTCTCAATCCCAGAAATGGACAACGAAGATAGTCTTCAAGATAAGAGACTTTCTTCTCGAAGCAGTCGCCCTCGTTGACTCAGGAGCGGATCAAAATGTCATTCAAGAAGGCTTTGTTCCCTCAAGGTATTTTGAAAAGACAAAGGAGACCCTGAGTGGTGCCAACGGAGGACCGCTCAACATCCAGTTCAAGCTCTCCAAGGTACACATTTGCAAGGGAAATGTGTGTCTCATCAACACGTTCATTTTGGTAAAGAACCTTAATGAAGGGATCATTCTAGGAACGCCATTCCTAACCCAGATATACCCATTCCATGTCTCCAGCAAGGGTATAGTCTCAACCAAGTTGGACAAGAACATTACTTTCGAGTTCATTAATCCAATAACTCCTAAGTACATCAATAGTGTTGAAGAACAAGTTCATCAATACATCAACCGAATCGCCAGGAAGGAAAAACAGATCGAGTTCCTTCAAGACGAGGTCAAGTCCAGCAAGGTGGCTTCGCAGATCAACAAGCCATCTGTTCAACTCAAAATCCGAAGCTTCCAACAGAAGCTTGAAAGGGATGTTTATTCAAGCCTTCCAAATGCGTTTTGGAACAGGAAGAAGCATATGGTGACCCTACCATATGTTGACGACTTCAAAGAAGCCCAAATCCCTACCAAGGCTCGGCCCATTCAGATGAACAGGGATTTAGTCAAAGTCTGCTCCGAAGAAATAGCAGATCTCGTCAACAAAGGCCTCATTAGCCCTTCGAAAAGTCCGTGGTCTTGCGCGGCCTTTTACGTCAACAAACAGGCCGAACAAGAACGTGGAGTTCCAAGGCTTGTCATCAACTACAAGCCTCTCAACAAGGACCTCAAGTGGATTAGGTACCCAATTCCTAATCGCCAAGACTTGCTGAAGCGGATTACTTTAGCAAAGGTCTTCTCAAAGTTCGACATGAAATCAGAATTTTGGCAAATCCAGATTCATCCATCCGACCGCTACAAGACGGCCTTCAATGTTCCATTTGGTCAGTATGAATGGAATGTCATGCCTTTCGGACTGAAGAATGCACCGTCCGAATTCCAAAGGATCATGAACGAGATCTTCAACAAATATCAAGAGTTCACGATCGTCTACATTGACGATGTCTTGGTATTTTCCAGCTCAGTGGATCAACACTTCAAGCATCTGCAAGTGTTTCTCAATGTCATCATTGATACCGATGCCTCCGATATCGGTTAAGGCGGCATTCTCAAACAGGATCTTAACGGCAACACCTCTGTTGTCCGTTACCATTCCGGAGTCTGGAATAGTGCACAGAAGAACTATTCCACCGTCAAGAAGGAAGTACTAGCAATAGTACTTAACGTCCAGAAGTTCCAAGGCGATCTTATCAACAAGGAGTTCGTCATCAGGACTGATTCAAAGGCGTCAAAGTATATCTTCGAGAATGACGTCAAAAATCTTATCTCCAAGCAGATCTTTGCCAGGTGGCAAGCGATCTTATCCTGTTTCGATTTCAAGATAGTGCCTATAAAAGGCAGTGAGAATTCATTAGCTGATTATCTCTCAAGAGAACATCTCTTGACGAAAGCCCCTTCAGCCCTGAATCCTCTCCTCAAATCTCCCAATGCAACCTCCTCTCGGCCGGCAACGGCCACCGCCGCGACCACCGCAGCAGCAGCAGAATAGTTCCCAAAACTATTCTCTTCAATCAGTAGCTTCCTCCTCAGGAACTACTCCTCCTTCTAAGGGCAATCAACCCTTAGGTCAATCATCTGCACCAGCTCCGATGAGTGCAGACAATTATGCCATGGACTTGCAGTTCTAGCAAGTTTCCAAGCGTCGTCAAGGTTCCTCTCCTAGGACTTTGACTATTCAATCAGACCCTTCTGGTCTTCCACCTTTTCCTTCAACCACGTTGTTACGCCCTACTGGTGTTTCAACTCCAAATAAGCGTGCTGCTTCCCCAGCCGCTTCTTCCTCAAGATCTCCAATTCCGAGGAATCCTTCCTCGTTTTCTCAAGTTGTCAGGCCTAGGGTTTTCCAACCTAGACCTCCAATTCAAGGTTATTTCACCAAGACTACGATGGTGGACTTAACCATTGAAACAGAATTCGATGGACCTTCTGTCCAAGAAGTCTGTAATCAAATATTTCCTCATGGCTTCCACTTCCTGCCAGAGGATCTGTCCAAGTCCCGGACCTTCTATGAGTACATTTTAGTCGATTCCAAATCTGCTGAAATTACTCATGTTCCAGATAGAAATGATCCTTCCAAGATCGTTTACTCCAAGCTGAGAATTTTCCGAGTCCTCACTCCTTCCTCCTGGAAACAGGGAATGTTTGTCGGAAGGAAATTCTCCCATCCCTTCAAACCAACATCTTACAATTACCGTGACTATACCAAGGCATGGTATTTTGTATTTTGGCTTCAACCTTTCAACCATTCTTGGTTTGTGACATTTTGTAAGCAAGCTTACAAGATGCACTTCCCTAACTGGTTTCAAAACTGGTGGATGTATTTTTAGACTTTCCGAGGAAATCTTCCCCGTTGAAGTTCAACGTTCATACCACCTCTTCCAACAAAGTATCTATTCGTCACCCCTTTCCAAGACGTTTAGATTTGCTTTGTATTTCCAAATATCGTGGATCTTCTGCTGGAATTTCCAGCTAGGACCCTCAGGTAGCTTCAAAGCCCTAAGCAAATCCCTTAGGATCAAGTGGTGGGAAAAGTTCAATTTTTCACACCTGGAAGTCAATAAGATGAAGGATTGGTTCAAGGCCAATATTCATCTCCAAGACATGACAAGGCAAGAAGATGAGAGTTTCCTCCTTGCGAAGAATGCGGTTATGTCTTCATTAGCCGGAGCAGGATCACAAGCCGAATTTGACTCCGTCGTCAAAACAGTTGCCGGACATCTCCTGGAAACAGAAGATGAAGACGAAGCAGCTTCTCAATCTTCGGTCAACGATGAGATCGATACCTTCGATCCTTACGAAGGTTACGACATCAATGACCCAAATTTGGACACGCAACCATACTAGTCCAAATTTTCAATTATTAAATTTTATTCAAGTGTTTTAATTTTTAGTTAATTATTGTAAATTTATGTAAATTAATTTGTTTTAATTTCTCACATTTATTTTGATAAGATCATTGTATTCCGATCTTATCGTTGCTTTAACAGTCTGCTAAATTTCTGGGTTACTCTGAAGAACATTTGAAAGAGAAGAATCCATGCCGGAGATGGCATACTTCTGATGAGGAATCACCGACCTCAGGCGGCGCGTTTAGCGAGAGTGGACTGACTTTGTGCAAGAGAAGACTCTTATATCTCACCGGGCAAAAGTTATGTTTTGCGGATGGACGCTCTGTGGCAGCAAGGCGGGGTAGCCGAAGTAAGACCACCTGTGGAGCCGGGTCTAACCGTACAATATGATAGATGCCTATACGATCGATATGAGTGAGTCAACAGTCCAAGCCAATCAGAAGACAGCTGGGTGACGTCATTATCTTCTCCAACAAGTTTTCAGAAGGAAGAATCCAAGACTAGCAGACATATCCAATCTATGTTACCGCTTTCCTTTACTGTTTTCCGCTGTAATTATTTATTGCTTTCCTGTTTTCGATAAGAACAAGTGGGGGTCCTGTCCCACCAATCTTATCTTTTTAATTATTTCAAGCAAAGACTTTTAGAAAACGCCAAACAGGGGTCCTGTCCTGTCGGCCATTCTGAATAGTTTAATGTAATTATTGTTGGTTACACTGTGTAGACAATAATGGAATTAATAATTGGACCCCACGGTGCAATTATTGATTTGCATTATAAATAGGAGTGCATCCGACCATCAATGGTATCAAAGCCTCAGTTGCTCATTTTACTTCTCTCTCTTCTTTCTCTCTCTATGGAGTAGTCTCCCTTCTGAATCCGGGGGTGGAAGGATGGTGTTCTGAGTTCTTTATTATTCGCCTGTGCATGAGTCTCTAGTTTTTTTAGTATTCTAGAGTGTACAGATGGAACTATAAGCTCTATTAAGTATGGTTGGAAAGCGTATTCAATTTCCTATAACTTTCATGTAGGACTCGTTAGCCAATTTTGGCTTGCAATATGTTTAAATTTAGGAGGAATGTAGGAGGTTGCAGAGAATGCGATTTTAGAGTATCTATTTTTTAGGGTAATTCTGGACAAATCCAATGAGAATCTCACTTTCGCTTCTTCAAGTAAGTTTTAGAGGGTTCCAAAATAAAGAGTTTTATATAAAGTACATTAAATTTTATTAAGTATTGAAGAAGTTATGAGTAGTTGAAATTAGCCTACTGAAACAGGAAATTTCTTGAAAAATATGAATTATGATTTTCTTCGTTAAGTGTAGAATTCATGAGCGCCATGGTTTTTGCGTCATCTTAAGTTATTATTGAAAGATAAGAGTATTTAAGGTCGTTTAAGATAGGTTTGGATAATTCCTAAGTATTTAAGTCATTAGATTGGTATTGAGATTGTTAATGGATTTACTCCTTTAAGGTAGGAATATTGGATATAAAAGCGTATGGAATTAAAGACCCACTAAGATTGATTTATGTTGGGTGCTTATGGTGTTAAGACTTTAAGTTGAAGCTAAGGGTTCAAAAGTGCTATTTTAACTCAAATTAAAGTATGTAGGGATTGATACAAGTTAATAATGAAAATGAGAATTTAAGTCCTTGAAATATAAATAGCTTAAATGCTAATAACAAAGTGTTTTGGAAATTATTGTGACGTCTTGCTATGTGAAGGTAACTGAGAGGTCTAAATCTTTGTATCAGACCAAATCGAAGTGGAAAAGCGTATAATCCTAGGAGATCGAGTTTTTGATAATGAATGGTTCCTTTTCAAGATTTGTTTGTACTTGTACATGTTATTTATGATATAGCTTGAAAACTACCGTTATTTAAACTTGTTATGACTACGTTTCCATTTATTCTTAAACGACATGTTTACTCACGATGATTTTAAGAACAGGTATGTTTAGAATTTTTATAAAATTGTTATTCTAAATGTATGTGTTGATAACTAAGGACTGGAACTATTTTATAAAAATGTGTTTTCTTACCATGTTTGGCTTTTAAGCATGAAAAATGTGATTTTATGAATGATGGTGATTTACCCATAAGCTATGCAAATGTGTTTTCGTAGCATCGCTTACGGTTGTCAGGGGATTCAAAAGGCTAAAAGAGGCCATGACTGGAGATCTGAGAACCTGAGCCTAGGTGAGGATATGGATGGAGGATTGAGATATGACTTCGAGCCTAATTTAACCCATGATGGGTGGCTATGTGCACATAGGAGCGAACATGGAGGTGGATATTGTGGTAGGTGCTAAGTATGTGTGAGCTCCATTTGGCTGCGCGTTTCCTTGTGGATATGGAACATGTGTGAGCTATTCTGGGTCGTATATTTAGTATGTTGTCATGGTTGGATTGGATAGAGGTGGATGCTGTGGTAGATGCTCAGTATGCGTGATCTCCGTTTGGCCGTGTGTTTCCTTGTGGATATGGGTCAAGTGTGAGCTATCCTGGGCCGTGTATTTAGTATACTATCATAGTCTGATTGGATGGAGATTGTGAGCTAGTTTTGGCCGCATGACTCTTTGATCATGTGCGAGTTGTCCTTGGCCGTATATTTAGACGCCTTGGGATGGTTGGATTGGGTACAAGTTTGTTGGCCTTACTTGCGATGTATGGTACTTTATGAGTTTAACATTTTAATTATTATTTCGTTATTGATGTTATATTTTAAGCAGTTTGAGAACATGTTTGCGAGCTTATTCTTTTTTTAAAAAAAACATGCCACTCACTGAGTTTTAGCTCACGTTTTAAATGTTTTCTCCCCCCCCCCCCCCCCAGGTAGCGACCAAGGACTAAGCGTTGGTTGAATCCCATTCATCTATTGTAAATCTTCATTTTGTATGAATATAGTTAGTTTTGTGTTTACATCATGGGGTAGTTAGATGTAACAAGAGTGACACCAAGGACTTGTGTTTTGAAAGATTTCTCATTAGATTGTAATCGTTTTGTATGTAATATCTAGCTTAATTCTTGAACTTTACTTACACTCTGAGATTGTCTGGATGTGTGTGATGAGACACACTTGTTGTGTTGTAGTATCTGAAGTCTAGTTATATACGTTTGGAAGTGAAGATATCTCCCTTTTCAGGTTTGGCTACCCGTATTTTAGGGGAGGTGCTGCCAAAATTTTATAAAATTTTGATTGAAAAAGTATTCTATTAACCTTACGTTTGAAAAAGACTGTTTTAAAGAATAGATTCACACCACGATCTAGGTTAGAGGAAAAACCTAGGACGGGGTGTGACAGGTGATCTTGAGGAACACCCATATGGGTATGACTCTAACAGACGAAGCTGACAGAACACCATAACCTATACATGAAGCATATCATAAATATCATATCTAAATCATAACGTATCTCAATCATAGTATAACTCATTCATAAATATATCATGGTCATCACATCTCTCAATCATGTGTATCTCAGTGTCTATGTAGCCATCAATATTAGTAATCCCTAACAGTCACATCATGCATCATAGCAATAAGGGAAAACATACATGCAACCTCTTTAATCTAATGTTGAGGGTCTAATAGTAGAATCTCTTACCTAAAAGATTAGCTTAACAATTCTTTCCTAGCAGTCACAGTCCAAGTTTTCCAATAAACAAGTCCTAAACAGTAAACGAAAGTGCAAAACTTAATTAATAAAATTAATTAACTAAACACCCAAAATTCCTTTCAATCAACTTACCCAAAGTTGAGGTTGAAACCAAATTCAACCTTGCTTAATTCCTCCAATTGAATCAATTGATCCTTCAAGGGAAAATACTCCAAATTAGATCCCAAAATTAATTTAATTTAGACAAAAAATTAATATTTGATGGACATACCTCCAAATACTTACCAAAAATACCAAAAACAGCTAAACTGACTTGAGAGAGGAGCTCTTGGCTTGGCTGAACAAAAGAAATGAGGCAGCTTGGCTCAAGGATGGAGGAGGAAGGCTTGGGTGCAGCTTGGAAGAGACGGGTCGACTGGGCTCACAAATTGAGAACTCGACTCGGACTGAAACGACGATTTGAGACGGACTGGGACGAAGAGGAAATTAGCCGGATTGGTTGAGAGGCAACTACACACGACTGGAACGTATGGTAGGGTGTGCCTTTGTCCAAACGTCAACAAAGGATGGCCAACAGTGACACAATGCGAAGGAGAGATTCATACAAAGAGATGCAATTAGACGACTCGAGAAGTCTGGATAATAATAATAATAATAATAAGAACAACGGTAGCTAAGGACTCTAGCTTAATAATAATAATAATAATTATTATTATTATTATTATTATTATTATTATTATTATCATTATTTCTATTATTATTATTATTATTATTATTATTATTATTATTATTATTATTA
>CM046885.1:11740970-11993722 GCA_025688845.1 Cucumis hystrix | reverse complement strand
TAACAAGAATCATATTCAGGCTTGACTTCCACATCGCATAATTTGACAGGTTAATATTTCGTTTTTAAGCAGTTGAATGATTGAAGAAGACATTATGAAACAATCAATTGAACGCATTAGTTACCTTTGTCTTAACCCATTACACAAAATAATCCAATCAATTCAGCAAAAACAAGCAATCAAAGAAACATAATCAAACAAATGATTTAGTTCTTACAACGATACTACTGAAGTTTAGAGCAACAGCCACCGAAGCGTGATTAGCTACTCCTCTCATGAATCGAGACAATCTCAGCTAATAACTAATACCAAAATAACTCATATTCCTATAGTCCTTAGCTACCATTGTTCGGTCAAGGATTCATTAACTAACTTAATTCATTCTGTAAGTGTGACCCTACCATTTTTAAATCCCAGAGGTACGTTTCAACAGGCTACCGAAAGGAAAGACAACTGTTGAAGATTAACCTAAGAAACCCTATCCATTTTTGGAGTTTGCATTGTTCCGACTTCTATAATCAGGCCCTTCGAAGGGATGATCGCTCTAGGACGACAAGCAGGCTTATCATAGAAATCTCATGGTGCAACTAATGGAGGAGATCGTAGGATACGTTGACATGCGTCCTTCTCCCACTTACTATGAACATTTCTCTTATTCATCTTGTTATTGACCCATACAAACACTTTTCGAAGGGAGGTCTCTCTTAGGGAGACACGAAGCCGAGTATGAATCTCATGTGTGAACTCTTACGGAAGTGAAAGCTAAAAATTGATATATCTTATATACCAATTTTATCCCACTAAAATGTTCTATTAATTTCAAGTTTGTTATACTTAGCAAAATTTCGGCTAAATGAATCTATCTAAGTCTATACTTATTATAACTCTTATAATAAAACTTTACACTAAAGTTTATAGGTATATTAAACCATTTAATTTACCTAGTGGCATCTTATGCTAATAGGAATAAGGTTAATTCAATGTCGCTTTTGGAGCAGATCCCAGGTAGGAGGTGTTCCGTAAACTGTCAACTTAAGTACCCCCAATCTTAGACAGAACTTTACCAATGGAGTTCCCTTATAACCTTAAATCCTATTTACTCTAAAGTTTGTAGGTGTATTAAACCATTTAATTTACCTAGTGGCATCTTATCCTAATAGGAATAAGGTTAATTCAACGCCAGTTCTGGGACAGTTCCCAGGTAGGAGGTGTTTCTTAAACCGACAACTTAAGTACCCCCAACCTTAGACAAAACTTTACCGTGGAGTTCCCTTATAATCTTAAATCCTATTTGTTCTACTTAGTTTCATTAAACTAAAAATAAGACACAATTCTAATCCTATTAGAATTAATGTGATCTTAGGTCTATTTAATTTTAAATAATTTAAAATTAAATCAAATTAATCCTAAGATCCTATGTTTGCATGCAACTCTTTATTATAGGTTGATGGTTTTTAATTATCAAATTTTATAACTATTATAATATTAATTAATTAGTCCTATAATATGCATACTATCGTTTAATTAATTAAAACAAATTTTAATTAAAAAATAAATCATGCAACATGCTAAACATTACATTAATATAACAATTACATTAATCTATGGATGTAATATGCTCAATGCAAATTGATTTTCATCTTGATTAATATAACACTTGTATTAAAAAAATCATGAAAATCAACCAAGCATACACAAGACATTAATTTAAATATAAAAAATTATATTTAACTAAGTAATATCATGTATCTGCTTATCCAATTTCATATATTTAAAATATCAACATACTTTAAATAACTCATGAAATTCAAAAACTTGCATTAATACCATATATTATAACATTTATAATAAATAAAAATGCATTAACATGCTTAGAAAATCATGCAACTAAAATATCACACTTATATTTAAGAATGATGCATAATAATTATAATCCTAAGGTAGGATTTTAAATTATATGACATACATTATGAATATAATTAATTTGGCACCCCTAAAAAAATCAAATTAATATAATCATGGAAAAAACTGAAAACTGTATGATCTGGAACTCGAACCCACAACCTCCTGCATCAAAGGTGAATGAACAACCACCTTCAAAATTTGGGGGTGTGATAACGCATATACACCCGTTATTATACTTTCTTTTATTAGAATAATGAGGTTAAAATACATAAGAAAAGGATCAAAGCATGTGACTCGTGTTATAAATTCATAAATATTTAGAAATACAACTTACATAAGCATCATGCCTGTTTTATGCGATTAGCATGTCTAAACGCAGAATAAATGGAAAAGAAGAAAGGAGCAAATCACAAAGAACATCTCAAGCAAAGACTACGCGATGGAAACCTGATTGTGAAGGGATAAAAGCCCTATGACAGAGAAAAGATTTTACAGAACCATTCCTCAATTTAATTTGGAAATCCCAAAATACCATTACATTGGCAAAAGTAATTAAGAAACTAGTTTTCTTATTAAGACTTAAAGACAAAGTATGCCTAGTTTATTAGGCGAGCAAGTTGTACCTTAAACCTCTTTTGTAAAAAAACTTATGTGAATAATCTTATCATTCACTTTTAGCAATGAGGACATTGCAACCTCTAAATTTGGAAGTGTGCGAGATCGGTGTTAAAAATTTTGAAACCTTTTTAGAAACCCTCTTAAGGCGTTTTAACAAAAGTTAAAACTAAGCCAAAAAGTAAAAATTTTTAAAATTTTGTATTCCTTTATTCAAGTAAAATAACCACTCCTATGTTGCCTTCTCTTGCAAAAATAATGAAGCAAAGCTTCAAAAGTAAAAATTTAGAGAGTTGAGTAATAGAGGCGATAAGAGTTATAGTTGAGGAGAGAAACAGACTCATAGAGTGCCTACGATTTTTCACTCAATGCCAAACCAGAAGTAAATACAGTAGAAAACATTCTTTCTCTAAACAAAAGGATTAGAAAATTTTTAAAAATTTTAGCCATTTGTGAAGCTAGAAATAAGATTTACTGTGGAGAATGAACAAGAGTATTTTGAGTATTAAGTTTGCCGCATTCTGAACTTATGAATATTTTCATAGCAACAAGTATGCGATGAGAGTGAATCTTGAATAATGAATATAACTTGCTTGCGTTTTGAGAAGTGTAGAAACGGAAAGGGAAAGGTGAGTCTTTAAAGAGGAATGGTGCTTGGGAACAGGCATGATACGGAGTGATGCTTGAGGACAAGCATTATTCTAAATTTGGTGGTATGATAACGTATAAATACCCATTATTATAACCTCTTTTATTAGAATAATGAGGTCGAAGTGCATAAGAAGATGATCAGAACGCGTAACTTACGTTATAAATACATAAGTATTTAGAAATACATCTTACATAAGTATCATGTTTGTTTTACACGATTGTCATGTGTAAACGTAGGATAATGAACAAAGAAAGAAACTAGTGAACTGCAAGAAACATCTCCCGTAAGGGCTACGTGATGGGAACTCATCGGACGATTAACATCTCCAGGCTTGAAACCACGTTATCATGCGAAGCAAGCTCACTAGAAGACAAGAATGGTAGTTGAAGTGATGTGACTTCATTGGACCGGAGTCGACGCTGACAATCTCAGAGGAATAGAAGTTTTTCGCCTAAAGATGCCTATAAAAGTACTCCATCCCCACCAAGAGAAAAGGAGGCCTGCATGGGCCGACTAAGGTCTTAATGGACCAAAACCTAGAGAATTGGTGGCAAGGATTAGCCTCACCACCGTTTGTACAACACTTCTTTATCTTCTTCGACTAGATTGTAACGCGAAAGCTTACAATTTGGGAGAAGAAGAGTCGATCCCTCGTTTCTCCTAACATGTATTTCACTTTCCTCTTCTTTCCATTTTACTATTTTTTTACATTGTGTTCAATTATATTGTCCATTGGTCAAAGACTTTCATTCTTTAATACAATGTATCTTTATAGACTTTCCAATCCATCCATGTCTCAGTTCATCTATCTTTGTGTTATTTGTAGTTTAGGTTTATAGTGTTCTTGATAAGTAATATTTATTTATACCACTTAGTGTGTTAGCTGCGCTACATTCTACACTTGGCCCGTGTATGTCGCCAGCTACCCGAGAGGGTGAGTAACAAGGACGTGGCTAACACACGTAAGGAAGAAGAGTTTTCTCAACCTTGCGAGAGGACTTCCTTCATTTGTATCCCAAAAGGTGAACAAGTGTGGACTAAGACACCGAGAGATTGTTGTCCTTAAATGTGAAGCACTCTAAGTAGAATAAATAAGTATTTCTAGATATAAACCATTTAGCCAATCTTAGACATTTGGATTCTAAGAGGAAACCAAGTGTGGCGTTCAATGACTCTGAGAGAAGCACACCTTAATCATAAGATAGCTTGGTGAGTTATATCGCATCAAAGTCGTCATATAGCTTATTCCCCTGATAGCATGAGACCTTCCTTCACCGCCTTCCTTACGCAAGTTAGTTTGCACAATCTTCCATCTTGCCATAATTTATTCTCTTGTGCATGAATCTCTAAGTGTAAGTAAATAGCTTTAGTTCTTTTATTATTCTTTTAACTCCATCGCCATAGCGCCTAAACGATAAGCAGACCCCAGAACTAATGTCTTGAACCAATTCTCTGTGTTCGACCTTGAATCATCCAGCTAAACCTAAACCTATTGTTCGCTTGCACTTGGGCGAACAGTAAGAAAACTTATACTCAACGGGACTTAGCTATTGCGCGATGAAAATGTACATAGTGAGCATTTCACATGCTATGATCATGACTCATGACTTATCGCATAGAATTAATAAAACAATACAGAAAGATAAGGTCAACATCTTACTCGCGATGAACCTGCTTCGTGACTTATTGTGATGGCACTATACAAATGCAAAACTAATAAGTCCCAACACAACCATATATTTACAAAACTTGAAGATGATGGCTAGATTTCCATATATTCTCTTCTCTTCTTTCTTTCTTTTTTATCTTTATATTTTTTATTTTTTATTTTTTTTCCTTTTTCATATCCATGCTTGTGTGTGTTATATAATTTTAAATTAAACAATATATCAATTATTGGTGTAGCCGAATACAAATTCCCCACGTTGTTTCTTATGATTCGGGATTTATCGTCTTTTGCCCTTTACCAATTGGAAGAAAATCTCGCCTCGGGGCCCCGCATTTTCCCTCCGCACCGGAGCGGAAATAGGACTGAACACACGCCGGAAAATTGCGGACGTTCTAAGAAACGTCAGACCCAAAATGGTGATGTGGGTATTCGGGTACGGCTCTCTTATTTGGAAAACTGGCTTTCCCTTTGACCAAAAATTACCTGGCTGTATCAAAGGCTACCGCCGTGTCTTCTATCAAGGTACTCATTTCTCTCTGCTTTTTCGTTTCTTTTATGTATCTTCCACTCTGATTTGTGCAAGTTTTTTTGTTACTAGGAAGTACTGATCATAGAGGAACTCCTGAATTTCCTGGAAGAACTGTGACATTGGAGGCTGCGGAAGGGGAAGTTTGTGTATGTTCTTTATAACTCCCTTTTTTATTTTTGTGCTTAAATCCTCTTTTGGTAATGGATTGGGATTCTTGGGGTTAGTGGTTATTGTTATCCAACATTGAAGAAGATGGGAGTATTCACAATAATTTACACCTTTTGGATTTGTCTGTGTTTGGCTGTCTTCCCATTTGAAAACCATTTGGTTTTTGTTTTTTGTTTTTTTTAAAATTAAGTCTATAAACACTTAGTTGCGGTCTCTTGATTTCTTGCTCTGTAATGATTTCCTTCCGATGTGTTAAAAAACTAAGTTAAGTTTTAAAAACTAAAAAAAAATGTAGTTTCCAAAGTTTTCAAAAACTGTCTTTGGACTTTGCCTTAAAATTCAACTCTGGCATTTAAGAAAAATGCAAGTCATAAAGTCATAGTAAGAAATTGAGAGAAAATAGGCTTTAATTCTTAAAAACCAAATTGTTATTGTGAGATAGTTGGAGTTGTGGTCAGCTGGTTCAAAGCCTTATATCCCACTGGAACTTTAGCATAGATTGGATTTTCTTTTTCTTCTTTTTCTTCTTTTTCAAGTAAACCCTAAAAAAGATGGGCTGAGTTATCGAATTATGATTTGTCCTCTGTCTTTCTTTTGTGTTCTTCCATTCTTCATCTAATGAAAATCCTGTATTGTGTGTTTGTATGTGCTGGAGGCTTCATGTTTTTGGAAAGTTGGAGGGGAGTTAATATGTCTTTCTATTTAAGCACTGAGAATACTTTTTCCTTTTTAAGAGGAAACCAAACTTTTCTGTCGACAAAATGAAAAGAGATTATTACTAGAATATTTAATGAATCATTGGAAGTTATTGATCTTTTGGGTACAAAGTTGGTGATTGGTTGATGCTAATCTGCATTCTAGTTTATTTATTTTTATTTTGGAAGAAAAGGAGCTTTAGATTTTATGGAATGCGTTGCAAATAGTTCGGGTAAAAGAATAATATTTAGATTACGTTCGCCCAATTTATAGACTTGGTAGAGTTGGGATGTTATTCTTGAAGATATTCTTCAAGTTCTCTTAGAACTGGCCATGGATTGGGTGACGCTGTAAGGCCCCCAATCATTCATACATATGTGAGAAAGGGTAGAAAGGTAAACACACCAAATATTAATGAGAAGGAATGATGGGAGAAAAAGATCACAGAGTAGGACCCACGGGAAAGAATTTAAGGAAAGACTCTAAATAATGATTGATAGGGAGAGAGTAGCTAGGTTTTTGTTGTAGCCGACAGGGATCTCCATTGGTGTAAAGGGAACTGGTATGCTTTATTTTATGTTTTCTTTCCTTGTTATCTTTATATTGTGATCTGTAAACATCTTTGACATTTATATATAAATAAAGAAGACAAGAGTACTGCCTCTATTTTGCCACTGTTATGGTGTTTTATTTGATTTTTGAGTTGGTAGCCTGACATTTGGTATCAGAGCCCGAAAGTTGGGGGTGGTCGCGCGACTCATGGTGCAAAGACAGATTGAGGAAAGAGTGGAAGGAACTGAGAAAGAGATAATGGGTATGAAAGAAATGTTAATGGAAATGAAAAAGTCTATGGAGAGGATGGTGGATGCGCTAAGGGTTAACCATAGCTATAAAAAAATAGATGAGTCAGGGGCATGTGATGGATCGGTCATGAAGTTAAAAGGAAAAATAGAAGAAACAGAAGTTGCCACTTGGACGAACTTGAATGCTAGACCGAAGCAAATACAAAAAGCTGGAAATGCCTATGTTCTTGGGCGAAAATCTTGAATCCTGGGTATATAAGGCCAAACACTTCTTTGAAATCAACAATCTGCCAGAATCAGAGAAGATCAAGGTGGTTGTAGTTAGTTTTGGGCAGGACGAAGTAGATTGGTACAGATGGACTCATAATAGGAAGAAGGTGGAGTCATGGGAAGACCTGAAGGGAAGGATGTTTGATTTCTTTAAGGACTCATGGCAGAAAAGCTTAGTTGCGCGCTTGATTAGAATTCAACAAGATGGTTTCTATAATGATTATGGGAAGAAGTTTGTTACCTATTCAGCTCCTCTACCACACATGGCAGAGAGTGTACTACGTGATGCATTTTTAACCGGTTTAGAACCCAACCTTCAAGCTGAAGTCGTCAGCAGGTATCCACAAACATTGGAAGATTGTATGAGAGAGGCTCAACTGGTCAATAATCGGAACTTAGCATTAAAATAGACTAAGGCAGAATGGAAGCTAGTAGAACCAAAAAAAGGAGAAGGGCACACCGACAAGGTTCCAGAGGGAACGAATAAGGGAATATTAAGGAAAACTGACTTTCCAATGAAACAAATAACTATCCCCATTAAGGGTAATTACCAAAAGAGTGAGCCACTTGTTAAGCGTTTGTCTGATGCAAAGTTTAGGGCCAGATTGGACAAAGGCTTGTACTTTAAATGTAATGAAAGGTACTCACCGGGACATAGGTACAAAATGAAGGAAAAAAGGGATTGATGTACATCATGAATGAAGAAGAGAGGGGACGAAGATAAACAGAGGAAAATACAGAGGAGGTGGTGGAATTGAAACAATTAAACCTCACAGATGGGGAGCCAAAATTGAGCTAAAGATGATCAGTGGACTGACTAATAAGGGAACCATGAAACTTAAGAGGGATATAATAGGGAAGGAAGTGGTGGTACTAATTGACAGTGGGGCCACCCACAACTTCATACATCTCAAGACTGTAGAGGAGAAAAATATACCATTGGAGAAGGGAACCCAGTTCAAAGTAACTATTGGAAATGGCGCGAGATGTAGAGGAAGAGGATTGTGTAGGAGATTAGAACTGAAATTGAAGGGACTCACTATGGTGGCTGATTTTTTGGCTATTGAACTAGGAAATGTGGATGTAATTTTGGGGATGTAGTGGCTTGGTACCACTGGCACTATGCAAATCCATTGGCCTTCCCTAACTATGACATTTTGGATAGGGACAACAAATTAGCCTTAAGGGAGATCCATCCCTTATTAGAGCAGAATGTGCCTTGAGAACCATTGAGAAAACATGGGAAATAGAAGATCAGGGCTTTCTTTTGGAGTTACAAAATTATGACATAGAAATGAATGAAGACTTGGAGGAAGAACAAGAAATGAAGGGAGATGAAGAAGATGCCCCGATGATAAGATTCCTACTGAAATAGTATTCAAACATTTTTGCAAGTCCAAATGGGTTACCTCTTAAGAGAGAAGTAGATCACCGAATCATGGTGATGCAAGAATAGAAACCTATTAACGTGAGACTTCATAAATATGGCCATGTCCAAAAGGAAGAAATAGAGAAATTGGTGGCGGAAATGCTTCAAGCAGGAGTGATAAGGCCCAACCACAGCTTTTATTCCAGCCCAGTCTTGCTAGCGAAAAAAAAAAGATGGAGGGTGGAGATTTTTGTGTGGATTACCGAAAGTTAAACCAAGTGACTATGTCTGACAAATTCCCCATACCTGTGATAGAAGAGTTGCTGGATGAATTGCACGGAGCCACCATATTCTCAAAGCTGGATTTGAAGTCCGGTTATCATCAAATAAAGATGGAGGAGGAGGACATTGAGAAGACGGATTTCAGGACTCATGAGGGCCATTATGAGTTCATAGTTATGCCCTTCGGCTTCATGAACGCGTGTGCCACCTTTCAGTCCTTAATGAACCAGGTATTTAAACCTTTTTTTAGGCGCTGTGTCAGTTTTTTTTTTACGATATACTTGTGTAGCGATATCACTAAACATGAGAAGCACCTTGGAATGATATTTGCTGTAATGCGTGATAATCAACTTTTTACCAACAAGAAAAAGTGTGATAGCACATTCTCAAATCACTTCATTTCCAGTAAGGGTGTAGAAGCTATGAAGAGAAAATTCTAGACATGGTGAACTGGCCTCAACCGAAGGATGTTACTGGCTTGAGAGGATTCTTGGGTTTAACAGGATATTATAAGAGATTTGTGAAGGGATATGGGGAAGTTGCGGCTCCTCTAACGAAGTTAATACAAAAGAACTCCTTCATATGGAGTGAATAGGCCACAATAGCTTTCAATAAGTTGAAAGTAGCAATGACTACAATACCAGTGCTAGCTAATCCTGACTGGAACCTATCGTTTATAATTGAAACTGATGCTTGTGGAATTGGATTAGGGGTTGTGTTATCTCAGAATGGTCACCCCATAGCCTTCTTTAGTCAAAAACTATCTCCTAGGGCCCAAACAAAGTCTATATATGAAAGGGAAGTTATGGCTGTAGTGCTCTCTGTGCAGAAATGGAGACATTATCTCCTAAGGAAGTTCACAATCATATCCAACCAGAAAGCATTGAAGTTCCTTTTAGAATAGAGAGAGGTACAACCTCAGTTTCAATAGTGGTTGACCAAACTCCTAGGATATGATTTTAAGATTTTGTATCAACCTGGGTTACAAAACAAAGTCGTTGATGCCTTCTCTTGGATAGAACAGCCCATGGAACTAAAGACCATGACTACCATTGGAATTGTGAATATGGAAGTGGTTGACGAGGAGATACAAGAAGATGAAGATCTTAAGAAGATCATAGAAGAGTTGAAACAAAACTGAAGAGGCAAGTAAATATCGTTGGGAGAATTGGAGCCTATGGTATAAAAAAGGAGTAGTGTTGTCCAAGAACTCTTCACTGATTGGTAATCTGTTGCATACGTTTCATAACTTGGTTTTAGGGGGCCATTCCGGATTCCTAAGGACATATAAAAAGATAAGTGGAGAACTACATTGAAAGGGCATGAAAACAGATGTCAAGAACTACGTTGAGCAGTGTGAGATTTGCCAGAGAAATAAGTACGAAGCAACCAAATCAGCGGGGGTGTTACAACCAATTTCGATACCAGAGAAAATTTTAGAAGAATGGTCCATGGACTTCCTTGAAGGGCTACCAAAAGCTGGAGGAATGAATGTGATAATGGCGGTAGTGGATAGACCTAAATACTCATATTTTATTTCCATGAAGCATCCTTTCATAGCTAAAAAGGTGGCTGAAGTATTCATTGACAAGATAATAAGCAGGCATGGCATACCAAAATCAATTATATTGAATAGGGACAAGATCTTTATTAGCAATTTTTGGAAGGAACTATTTGCTACTATGGGCACAGTTTTAAAGAGAACTACGACTTTTCACTCACAAACAGATGGGCAGACTGAAAGGGTGAACCAGTGCGTGGAAAAATGTCTGAGATGTTTCTACAATGAACAACCCCATAAGTGGGATAAATTCATCCCATGGACTGAATTGTGGTATAATACCACCTTCCATGCCTCCATGAAAAGCAATCCCTTCCAGATCGTGTATGGAAAACAACCCCATCCTCTGTTATTATAAGGAAACAAAAAGACAACGAACGATGAGTTGGAATCTATGTTGAGAGAAAGGGACTTGGCACTGAATGCTTCGAAAGAGAATTTGAATACAGCCCAGAATAGGATGAAAAAAATGGCGGATACTAAAAGAAGAGAGCTTAAATTCATGGTTGGAGATGAGGTGTATTTGAAACTTAGACCCTATCGGCAACGTTCCTTAGCGCGTAAGAGGTGAGAAATTGGCACCGAAGTTCTACGGGCCTTATAAGATAATTGAGGAAATAGGTGAAATAGCTTATAGACTCCAACTTCCCCCAGAAGCAGTGATTCACAATGTCTTTCACATCTCCCAATTGAAAATCAAGTTAGGAAATCAACAAGTAGTACAACATCCCGAGGAATTCGAGCTGCAACTATGGCTGGAAACCGTGCTGGGGTTCATTGGAACAAAGACTTAGGAGGCAATGAATGGTTGGTAAAATTGAAAGATCTACCTGAGACTGAAGCTACATGGGAAGCCGTTTATCAGATGAATCAACAATTCCCCACCTTCCACCTTGAAGACAAGGTGAATCTGGAACCAAGGGGTATTGTAAGGCCCCCAACCATTCATACATATGTGAGAAAGGGTAGAAAGGTAAACATACCAAATATTAATGAGAAGGAATGATTGGAGAAAAAAATCGTGCAGAGCCACGCACAGGGAAGAATTTTAGGAAAGACTATAAATAGTGATTGATAGGAAGAGAGTAGCTGGGTTTCTTTTGTCATCTTTATGAGGGTAGGCTGCTCTAGCTTACAGGGGTCTCCATTGGTGTAAAGGGAACTGGTATGCTTTATTTTATGTTTTCTTTCCTTGTTATCTTTATATTGTGGTATGTAAACATCTTTGGCATTTATATATAAATAAAGAAGACCAGAGTACCGCCTCTGTTTTGCCATTGTTAGGGTGTTTTATTTGATCTTTGAGTTGGTAGCTTGATAGAAGCCTCCTCAAGAATTAGTGTGATGGGTAATGAGTGAAGTGGGATTTCTCATTACTCATGCTAAAATAAAATAAAAAGGTGACTCTCATAGGCTCGAATCTCTATCGGTATAAAAGGTCCCAGGTTCAAACCTTTCAACAAGCCTAGTATAAAAAAATTTTGATGTTCGCCAGATTCATGCTTTTGAGTGGGCATGAGGCTCGAGTATGGGGGCAGCAAGTTCCAGCTCCTAATTATCAGAACATAAAAAATATATATAAAAAAAAGAGTACTAAAACAAATACCACCTGACTCTACAACATTTAGGAAATTAATTCCTAAATGGTGGCCACTATAGATTGAACCTTTAACCTTTTAGTTATTAGGACTGTCTTCTTTTTTACCAATAGGCCAACCCATGATAGTTGGCATAATCTTCTTATTATAGTTTAATGAAGGCACAAGTCTCAAAGCTAAAACTTAGAACCTTGCCACCAGCCTCAATAGTCTTTTAAAACATTGTGTCAAAACTGTTTTGGATCCTCTTTTCAAATCAAAATTATCATAGTTAGAATAACTCATTCATTTTTGGTGGCCATAGTGGGGTGTTGCTTACAAGATCACCAAAACGGAGGATAAAGAAACTGCACTAAATGTAAGTTCTCTTTGAACTTTTGTCTTTCCAGATGTTATCCTATCCTTTTGACCGAGTCTGGCTCATGTTTATGTTACATAGTAGTTTTTATCTTCGCTTGCATTTTCTGTATGGCGAGATTGCTCCAAGTCTATTCCTTTATCATTGATCTATCTGATCTATCTGCATTGAGTATGGAATTGTTCAACAAAGTTATTTTATGCATGAAAAACACTATATCTTGATGACGTTTATTCTGTTGTTGTAACATGTTCCCTTAGCATTTGGAAGTGAGGGAGAAACAATATGATAGAAAAGAATATGTCGACTTTTTCACCGTAAGTTTCTATTCTTTGAAGTCCAAAGCATCTTTATCATTCTTGGTTTACTTGCTCCTGTTAGCAACCCTTGTTGAAAGCCACTCAATTTTTCAGGACCCCATGGATACCACCCCTGTTGTTTCTAGAGTAATGGTGTAAGTTGGTCTACAGTAATAATTACATTCAATTTTTTATTTAAATTAATATTTTCTTTTTCATTTATTTCCTCCTGGATAAAATTAGAAGTGTTGCGAGTTCTATGTTGCGAGTTCTATGTTGCAGGTATATTGCATCTCCGGACAAGAAGCTAAACAAGAATTACCTTGGCCCTGCGTCTACTGAGGAGATTGCTAAGTATGTATCCGATATCAATATCCTATACATTGTGATGTTTACTGAGATAAAAAAAACTAGTACTGTTCATTGTACACCCTAGATTAATCAACCATGATGAGATAATCTATTACAAAGCATAAGAACTAGAAAATAATTTTCCCCATTAATCTCACTAGTCTTTACATTGAATCTACAGACAGGTAGTTCATGCGGAAGGACCCTCAGGACCAAACAAGGACTATATTTTTCAACTTGAAAAGGCTCTTCTTCAGTTTGGTAAGCCCCTGGTACTGTTATAGAAGATTGAATTCTGATCTAACTTAATATTTTTTCTATTCTGTGGTTAAATGTCACCGTTTTTTCAACTATTCTTTGCTTAGGATGGGATGATAAACATGTAACCGATTTAGCAAATGAAGTTAGAAGCCTTCTTTCAGATGGGAAGCAGACTGCTGCTTAGCGTTCAACATCGAACTTAGCTCGATTAATTTGTAGATAATTTTTGAGGCCCTGGAAGATGTATTGCTAGCCTCTTTCCTATCATCGTCTTATATTTAGTCCGACTAGAGGGCGGTTAGATGCATCTTTATTCAATTATTGTTGCCTCCAATGGCAAGTAAAGGTGGAAACTTTCTTAATGATAATATTCAGGGGCGTTTGGGGAGGAAAAGGATTACACTTAATTTTTCTTATTCTTTCTATTTTCTCATTTATTACTCCATTTTTTTCACTTAATCATTCCATTTTTCAACATAATCCTTCCATTTATCAGGAGAATCCTTCTCTTTCCTCTATTTCCTCATTTATTTCTTCTTCTCGCTTATCGTTCTCATGAAGAAAACAAATCTTAAAAATGAAAAAAAAAAAAAATGAATCCAATTTTTTATTGTATAGAATTGATGATACAAACTTAAAATACAAATTTCTTTTTGTATTCTATTTACGGTATAACTTGAATAAACATACTTTAGATAAAAAAAAAAAAATACAATTTGTTTGTATCGTGTACAAGAAGTTAAATATAAACATTATTTTAATACAATTTTTGTCGTTTTGGAAAACAATACTTACAAAATAAATAAATTTAGACAAATGTAAAAAAAAAGTTAATACAGCTTCTATTTGTATTTAATTTACTGAAAACATTTCATAAGCATTTCTTATACATTGGAAAAAAATGTAATCCAATTTCTTTCTCTAGGGTTGCCATAGAAAAATCAAATATTTGTCATAAATTTGAAAAAGAACATATTTTTTAATGTACTGGATTTGCCTATCAAATTGAACTACAAATTGAAAACAAATGAAAAATTAAATAATACAATTTCTTTGTAAATTGAATTTACGATATAAATTTTTTAAACATATTTTACACAGCAAAAAAATAATAATAATAATAATAATACACTTTATTTTGTGTACGTATAAAAAGAAAGAAAAAACTAATGTACATATGAAAAAAAAACTTCCCTTTTGAAAGTATTAGGTGTATGTTACAAGTAAAAAAAATACATTTATACAAAATCAATAAAAAAAAATAAATACAAATTTTTTGTGAACGCTTGAATTATGATACAATCTAACTAAAAAAATGAATTTGAATACAATTTTTTGTTGTAGAGGCTTAACAGTACGAACAATTTACACATGCAAAAAATATTAGCACATTTTTAATAAAAAAATGCAATTTTTTTTTGTCATAATCTTCCTACATAATCTTTCCTCCAAACAAAGATTATAATAATCACTCTATAATCCTTCCATTTAATCATTCCCTCAAACAAGAATTATAAATAATCCTCCATATTCCTCACAATTAATCATTTCCCCAAACAAGGACTATAATAATATTTTCTTCCATTTAATACTCTTTTTCCTTATTTCTTTTCCCAGATTCCTTTCCTTCCCCCAAATGGCTTTTTAAGATTTTTTTTTTGTCTTAAATGATGAATTATCAAGTTGGAAACTTTATCTCAGCATGCGCAATTATGCTATGCTGAGCACTTAAACTGTCATTCATAATGTCAAAAGGTTATGAGGGTATTGCATCTTCAACTAATGTGAAGTCCTACCACTGACGTATAAAATCAAAGTACTAATTTGAAACGAAGGATAAATCAAAATTATATAGATGTTCTTTAATTTGTCTTTATCATAAAGAGTAAAAAATATTGTACAATAATACTACGTCCAATCTCCTAGATATATAGCTCTAACATCGCTCAACACAAGCTCTTCAATAAAACTAAGAGATAAGGGAACTACATAGAGAATTAGTTTACACTGGATCGTTTCAACGTTGATCAAGGATCAGATGCCAGAATCTTGGATGCTTTTCCGGTTTCAATCACTGTCTTCATTGTCATCTGTAGGAAAAGCACATAGCCGAGGGTGATACAACAAAACCAGAATCAATCAATCACCAAATCAGATTTTCAAAACAATCAAAAGCTTCTATTCAAGAATATGACGTACAAAACCAGCATGTCAAGTTTTAAAAAGTGAACGGTTTGTTACCCTCATTAAATTCTTCACCTTGGCTTTCATCAACATCACCATTATCCTCTTCCTCACCGTCCTCTTCTTCCTCGTCGTCTTCTTCTTCTTCATCATCCTCCTCATCATCTGCATCATCTGCATCATCGCCATCAGTTTTAACTGGTATTTTCGGTTTTGGAGGTGGTGCAACATAACTGGTTGTTGATCTTCTACGTGAACTTGAGACAATATTACTTAAGTCGATGCCTTCAAGTTCTTTGGCCCTTTCCTTCTTCTTTTTTACTTCCTTAATTTCTGACATCAGATAATGTGCATGATTTTGATTAACAATAAAATAGTAATGAAAAGCTACAAACTGCTGCTATATGTGCTAGTGCTAGTATGTTTACTAATCTAGAGCCATCAACCACAAAGGGTAGAGCTGACAACCCAAAAAAGGACCACCAAAGAACATATTTTACAAATAAATCTAACTTCTGCTCCATATCTTTTTCTTATATGAAACTAATTTCATTGAACTGAAATTACGAGACACCAAGCCCATAAATAAGATTGTAATCTACTTTTTTCCCCACATCCAATAGTACCACTCCATTCCTTTCATTCACCTTTTTCCGTGGAATTAGCAGATAGTCCTTCTCTGGATAGTATCCCCTCCAACTCCTTTATAAGTTGTGATTCACGTTTGCTTTCAGGTGCCTGCTTGACTTTCTTATAAATCGATGGAGGAACACTGTATGCGAGATTACTGATCTTAAATCTTAATTCTTTACACATCAACTCAGAAATTAAGCATGTAATTGGTGAGAGATAGAAACAAAACCTCATCCCACATGATTTGATAACAGATTTCAAGTGCTCCACACGCTTGCCATAGACAGGAGTTGAACTTGAAACTTCCTTCTGTGGGGTTTAAAAAAATCACCCGGAATTCAATATGTTAATTATCAAATAAAAGAAAGGAGAAAATGAATCTAACCTTCACAGGTTTTTCATTAGATGAACCAGACCGACCATCTTCAGAGACATTTCCACCACCTTCATCACTATCCTCATCTGATGAATCCTGGACATGCTTGCTTTGCTTCTGGGCAGAGACAGTCTTCTTTGTAAACCTTTTCCGCTTTTTTGTTTCATTAGAGTCCGGTATTCTTCCTTTAGTTGCATTTGTCTTTCCAGGGTTTACCTCATCGTTTTCCTCCTCACTGCTGCTCCCTTCAGTAGAATGAGAGCTTTCTTTGCTGATCTTTTTCGGAGATTTCAAATTAGAAACTTGTTCAGCAGCTTCACAAGAAGTCAATATCTGATTTTAATATTCATAAGAAACAATTTATCAGTATGGTTGTTGACATTATAGCCTAGAGAAATGGGTACTCAACAGGATTGACTCACCTCCTCTACTTGTTGGCTTATAAACTTCTTACAACTGTCGAGAGCATTTTTAGTAAGTTTAAGGTCATCCTCCAGAAGGCGGCGAACTCCAGCCATAGTAACTTTCCTGAATAAACACATTGTTTTTACTATATATTTGTTTCCTATTAAAGGGATTGAAGGACAGGAAGAGCATCTATGCAAATAACATTAAGACAAATAGACCTGTCTCCATAGAACTGAGGCACAATGACTTTATGAGTACTTGATTAGCAATTCTAATACCCATTCTTCAAACAATCTCGTTTTCAATTCCACTATGTTTTTAGTGAACTAGATGTAAATCAATGCATTATGAATTTCTAGCAAGAACAATTCCATTAGGATGTTTTTCCAAACCAATTTTGGGCTTTAAGAAAGCAACGAGGATCAAAATACAGGAAAAGGTACATAGCTATGCAAAGGAATGAAAATTCATAGCATAAAGATGATCCATAATGGAGAAAATAATAACTTACTCTGAATTAGCTTTAAGATAAGAAGTTCTTTTTCTAATCGCTTTCATAATTGTACTCTCACTAGGAACATCTTTGTCATCTTTGCCTTCGATTCCTTTGATTCCATCAGATTCAACATTTTTTGTGCTACGTCCTATGAGAAGGCCCATAACTGGAGAGTCTTCCATTTTTTCCTCATCTTCCAAGCAAGGTTCCTTTGCACCTTTCTTGGACTGATGCCCTTCAGGTGATTCAGGCATTTCTTCTTTATTTACACTTTTCCTCCCCGTCAACTCAGAATCCTTGGATACATTGTCATCCAAATCAGCTTCTAAGCACTAGGATACAGAAGGAAATAAAGAACTCAATTCAAGGATGATGAAAGATGTCCAAACGACATTTTCTTCCAAGTACTCAAATAACTAGAAAATATAATAACATTGTCATCATGAAATTTTTTGGACAATATTTGTGATCAAGAAATTTAAAACTCTGAATCTCAAAAGACGCCTCATAAAGTATTTGGAGCATATTACTTCCAACTATGATCATGTTTCTCAATAAGAAATCAACTTCGTTGAAGCATATATTAAATAGTTACAGACGAAGCCACCAAGGCTTACAAAGAGATACCTGAGTGCATGGTCAACCTAGGACTATAACTGCAGAACAAGATAGAAACAGAGAGAGTACACCAAGAGAAGGCCAAAAGATGAGTGATGTCCCACCGCACCCAACCTCTCCCTCCTCTCCAAAATTCTAGAATTTTTCTCATTCCACATTTTACCAAATGTGGCTTTCGTAGTCACTATCCAAATGATATTTGTAGACTTGAGTTTGGATGCCACACACCAATTGTATAACATTCAGATTCATACACATGGAATCAACAGGAAATCCCAGTAGAGTTCAGCAAACTTACTCAATTACGACATAGATAGAAGATTCACATGATGAGTATCACATGCTAGTGACAAGATGGTCTAAGGTGTTGTGTTAACAAGTTTAAAATTCTTCAAGGAGGGTACCCATGAAGAGTTTGAATGACCAAGAAGCAAATGAATGAGCTAACTTGATGAGGTGAACCAATATTCATGCCAATAAGGTATAGGTTCCTTCTGTGATTTATGGGTTCATTGGTCTGGATTAATAATTGACGACATGATATATATACCTACAAGATCACAATTCTTATAATTTCTTATGTCTACATTCGTATTATATACCTTTGTCAACTTGACTTCAGCTTCTAATAAAACAGTGTATTAACAAAAGAAAAGATAAAAACCACTTATTCCTTGAGGCTCTTGTCTCTCAATTATCATCTTTCCTTAAAATATAAAAACTTATCAAATATCAAAACAAAGAAATATATATTCATATACACTTCAACATGATATCATAAAGCAGAAGGCATAACAGAAATAGTATGCCACCTCCTAGAAAACCAAGATGTCATATAAAGAGAAATAAAAAAACATTACCTTCACCAAACACTGCTTGACGTATCTTTTGTGTACATCTAAAGTATACGTCTCCATACACAAGTCCTTTTCCAACAACCTTCTAACCCCCTCAAATGTCAAAGAGCTGTAACCAATAACAGACAAATGAATAGCAGATTGGATAAAGGTATCAATGTTTTTAATATTCTTATAATTAAACATAAGATAATAAAGTAATTGTTAAACGACAAAAAAGAAAACAATAGTTTATGTGTAAAACCCTATAAATGGGAGAAAAAACCACGATAAAGAGTCAATTTTTATTATTTTCACACACCAAAAGTTACAAGGGAAGAAACTAGGTGTTAAAGCCCTAATACAGAAAAAGAAATAAACTTAGGGTAAAGATACTAAAGTACCCCGAGACAATAAACTATCAACAGAGTCCCTTATTCCAACACTCCCCCTCATGTTGGGCATAGATATCAATCAGACCCAACTTGCTAACACACGAGAAAAAACTTGGCCAGAGTACCCTTTGGTGAGAACATCAGAAACTTGTAGACAAAATGGAATATACGAAATACAGATACGCCAGTGTCCAGTGTCTCTTTTATAAAGTGCTTGTCAAATCTCCACATGTTTCGTTCTATCATATTGTATAGAATTATTTGCTATGCTTCTAGCCAATTTATTATCAGAATAGAGCTTTGTAAGAACACTACTCATAGCTCTACCTTGAGCATTACTTCTAGCAACAACACTTTACTTCTTACTTCTCCAAGTAACTAGGTTACCTCACACAAAGGTACGATTCCCAGAGGTAAATTTTTTCTGTCAATAACTAATCCAACCCAATCAGAGTTGGTATAAACCTCAATGCATTTCTTGTGAGTTTTTCTGAACATCAAACCTTTAACTGGAGGAGCTTTTCAAATACCTCATGTTGAGACGGGAATGATCATCAAAAAAGGACACAAACCAACGTTTTCACGAAGAGGTGGTAATACTCAAGGAACCCCCAAACATCACAATGAATAAGGGTGAAGGGCTAAGTAAGTTTATAGGTTGAGATAGAAAGATGACCCTATGGCTTTGCACAATGTGCACATCACAAGACAGAGGAGACATCAACTTTATTAAATAAACAAGGCGAAAATGCTACAGCATACAATCTTTTGTTGAAGTTGAAAAATAAGAAGACATCTAACTAGTCCTATAACAATTCCTAAAGAGAGCATCGTCGTCAAGGAATTAGAATCCCCTATTGTGTCGTGAAGTGTCAATTGTCTTCCTCGAGCTCAAGTCCTAAAAGAAAACATTATCTAGTGAGAAGGCCAACTTGAAAATTCAGATCTCCAGTTATCTTACTAATAGATAGTAAATGGTAAGATATTTGAAGTACATGCAACACATTTTGTAAAGTTAAACCATCAAAGAAATATGACCCTTGCCCGCAATTGGAACAAAGGACCAATCTGCAATCCGAATCTCTTCATTACCAACACACAAAAGATATGGTAGAAAATTATCATAAAATCCAGTCAAATGATCTGTAGCCCTTGAAATCAAGTACCCATGGTTTCTTGCCATTTATGATGAGGAGACTTAAGGATGTACCTGATTGAATAACGACCCCATGGCTTGAGACATCAGAGTCACTTTGGCAATTCACCCAAGGTTGTGATTGAAGGGAACTCACCGATTCACTCATAAGAGCCCGACCAAGGTTGGGCTTGTCATTTGGACGTCTTCTGCTGTTTAGTGGTCTACCAAGTGCTTCCAACACTATTCTTTCACATGCCAATGTTCAAAACCAGATAATGTTGCATTAAACGCAGCAGAATCAGTAGCAGAATCAATAGTGATTTTCATAACACTGACTTATCTTCCTCTAGACGCACCTCAGAACACACTTCCATAAGAGAAGGTTGGTCTAGTATACGGCCTCATACGAACAATCCAAGATAATTTCACAAAAAATCCAAATTAGGGACAATTTATTATAGTGTGAAGTGGTGTTCATCGTCCCTTGTTTGCACTTGTGAGCCTATTTACGCAAAGTGTAACGACGAGACGGATTCTACCTTTTAGAATACAATTTCTAAACTGCATCTTCTATATAATTTCTAAACTGTGTCCAAGCCGACTAATCTCACAGGAGAACCCGTTTGACCCTACAACATTTGAGCGTCAAGATAACTCAAAATTAATTCCTAGGTAGGTGGCCACCATAGATTGAACCCATGACCTTCTTAGTTAGTTATTGTGATTGTCTCCTTTTTTACCACTAGGCCAACCTATGATGGTTGGTTTCCCTATCTTATCAATTAGCAATGATTGACGTAGGGAGTCTTCTTCTTTCCAAATGCACTCTTGAGGATCCCCTAGTTTAGGTCTTGGTATCTCAACACTTGATACCCAAACTTGTGATGCCCTTAAGGTCCTAAAACCAAGAGAAATAATTTTGACCATTCAACTTTTCTCCAACAATTAACCCCATGGAATTTCTCATAGAGCCAGACAAATAGTTTGCAGTAGGAAAAGTGCTTAACATCTCTAAATACATCGGTAGACAGAAAGGAATGTCAAAATTCACTGTACTGAAATTTATGTTTGTGGAAGCATATAGGACTGCCCCAGGAGAGCAATTTGTTGCTGAAAACTTGTGTGAAGACTAGCCAACTGTTGTTGTACCATTATCGGAGATAAACCAATCGAATCTTGATGTTCATAACTAGGCAACGCAAGATAAGGAAGAACTGGTTATTGCGAGACGCTTGTTGCCACGACAGAGGATTTATTCTGTGGTAGACAGACGACAAATTTTTTTGAGAAATAGCACCTTCTTGGTTTTATATTTCAAAAGTAGCACAGTTTGGCCCGGGATCAGATCATTTAGCTCAGGGTTATCTCAAGGTAACTTTGGCCAGGGATCAATGACATAATTGCTTCTGTTTTTAAACTCAGAGACATCTCAAGGCAATTATAACCCGAGATCATATTACATAATGCTTTTGTTCTTTAGGTCGGAGACATCTCGAGGCAACTTTGGCCCAGATCAATCGGGATAAGTGACATAATTGCTTCTATTTTTAAACTCGAGATTATCTCAAGGCAACCTTAACCCGAGATCATATTACATAAATGCTTCTGTTCTTTAGCTCAAGGCCATTTTGGGGTAACTTTGGCCCAAGGATCACAAATTGCTTCTGTTTTTCAGCTCGGTACATCTCGGGTCTCGGGGCCACGATGGCCCAGGAACAGTTAACCTAAATGCATTTCCAACTCGGGGACTCTCGTGGAAAATTTGGCCCGAGAAGAGTTCACCTCAATTTCTAAATCATTTAAGTTACATGATTTCAATATATAAATTATTTTTGTCAATCTCATCAGTTCTTTAAGCACACCACACTGAAAGTCATTTGAGTTGTAGGAGCGAAATCGTTCACTTCTCAGCCAAAATGAGTAAAATGTTTGGAGTTTAATGTTTTCGGAGAATATGTTAGGTTCAAAATACTATGGGTATTTTGGTCATGTCATATATCCCTTTATTTTCAATTTTTTAATAAAAGAACGCACTATCTCGGTGATCACTCAGCCGAAATTGATCGAGAAATTTCCTTCAAAGAGTTTTTTAAAATTTGGGAAGAATCTCGAGGTAGATCTCACGCTGAGATTGACCTTGAGAAAAACAAAACTATGAGTTTTCTAAAACTATGCTACTTTTGAAATATAAAACCACAAAGGTGCTAGTTTTGTCAATTTCCCACAAATGACTCACTAATCTCAGTTCCACATTGTATGTTTTGATTGGCGGTGCTAGAGTTGGATGGATATGCAAGAATTGAAGATAACAACCAACAACGGCTTGGATGGCAACGAAATGTCAACGGTGGAAAAATCGACAACTCCAGCTACGACATTGACGACTGTGGTTAGAGGCCCCATCGGCAACTGTGGCAGAAGGGAGGCTGGTGCAAAACTAAGGTTATCTTGCACTGGTTGGTTTTCACCGATGGCATCTAGAGTAAAAAAGACCACTAGATTTATGTAGAAAACCCTAGAACAGGTTGAGAAAACCATGCCAGATGGTCACTTTTATTATTTTCACACACTTAGAAAGCTCCAAAACTTTATAGACTTTAGCAAGCCCTAATCCAAAAAAGGAAATAAACCTAGGGTAAAGTAAACTACTAAAATACCCTCGGGGCAATTAACTATCAACAAAGCCCCTTGTTTCCAACAATAATAAATAAAATCTCTTGCAACTGAAAACTTATAAGCTTCCAGTTAATGTGCTCGGTGACTAGTAAGATTATAAAGTCCTTGTTTCCAACAGTAATAAATAAAATCTCTTGCAACTGAAAAACTTATAAGCTTCCAGTTATGTTGCTTGGTGACTAGTAAGATTATACACTCATACTTTCACATTATCCAAACTTTTTAACCAGTAAATAATGGTAGTTAACAACATCGTAAGAATTTTAATTATACAAGGACAGGTATCTTGAGCCCATAAATAATCTCCTGCCATTGAGTGTGATATCAGCAGCTCTTACAAGTTGAAAGTAAATTGCGAAAATTTTCAATTGTGTGAAGTAGAGCAGCATCCTGGTGTCTTATCCTTGAAATAAAATACACCATCTTTTGAAGGTATTTTTAAGAGAGAAAAAAGTTCAATCAAATCCACTCACATTGTTGATCTACACAACCTGCAGTCAAGACAATTGCTCTATACCAGATGTTTAAATTCCAGCTAGTTTTAGATCTATGGCACAAAAATACTTGTCTAAGGGCAAAAATGTTCTGCTTATTCAGAAAACAGCAAAGTGAAATTACGTTTGATAACTGATCTTAAAACCCCTTCTCTCTTGTTTTCATAGATGACCTGTTTCTGAGTCATTGGCGGCTTTAAAAAAAATTTCAGTTCATGAAGTTGTAAAAAGTGACGTGAGAGAAAACAATGTTATCGTTATTGTCAAGTAGAGCTCAATGGTAAGTCCTTAAAATGTAGGTTCAAGTACCTGAACTGCATTTGCAATGTAATATTCTAGAAAAAAAAAACTGAATTTTTATCAGCCGCCCATCCATGGTTATTAAAATTAGTTCTGGAAAAAAAAATCAACATCTGATATGAAATTGATTTCCAAACCAACTACCAGTGACAAGAAACTATTTAGGAGACCACCAAAACATGGCTAACACTAGCAGTTAAGAATTGTTGGATGTATGAGAGATAAACTACACAAGTATCACATGTTTAGTATCTAGTTGTTAAAAGTGCAGCCTAATTCAATAATCTTTCCCGAATGCATGAAAAAGAAAAAAATGGAATCGAACACTACAATTATGTCAATTCAAAAATTAACAATTAAAAACAAATGTAAATGTTCTGTTGCTACACACGTACAGACATGCAAGAAATTGACGTGAACGTTATTCTTGTCGTGTTTTTAGACACGAGCCTACACAATTTGATATCAAACACTAAAAGCCGCTTATACAACCGGCTTTTAGAGAAATGGAAGAGGTACAAAAATTCACCTCTCTTTTACAGATTCCACGCCCAAAAGAAACCCTAGAGGCTAAAGCAACCATGAACTTAAAAACAAGAAACTCAGCTGACGGAATAGGTCCGAAAATTTATACTAGTCTCAAAACATACACACACATAATTGAACAAGACAAGGAAAATATTACCAAGATAGAAACAAATAGGAACAGAAAATCAACTAGTGGTGATCTAATAACCATTTTCGCAAGTGCAGGATAAAACATAACAGCATCATTAACAGCAACTGAAAACAAGAACACCAAAAATCACAGAGAATAACATAAACATCTCCCAAGAAACATAAACTAAAAGATAAGCTTGACAAGTCCTCACAGAGGAATTACGGTGATGGGAATGAGGAGAAAGTGAGAGAAAGAAAAAGCTCACTCGGCTTGTTCCTTGAAGTGAGAGATGCGAGACCGCATAGCGTTATGAATCTTCGTCTCTATACCAACAGCTACATCCATGGGTTCTTCTTTCGGAGCATCGTTGCCTTGTAATTCCTCTGCCATTTTGCTGTTCTACGACTCGCACCGATTCTTGTGCGATGAAAGGAAATTATGGGCTCTGGAGTGAAGGTTGTGTTAGGACTTTCCAAGAATGACTATGCTTGACAGGTAAAAAAGGGGGAGACTTTTTATACTGTGTGGGCGCTCATATAGAATGAAGATCACGCCAAACTTTAATTTCGATCTCCGCTGTCCGTTTGTGTGAAATGAGAAGCCTTTGGAAAAATGTTGACTGACTATTTAGAAGCCACGTCATCTTTCGGTCTTCTTCAACCGGTTCAGTTGGATTTTGGACGGTTGATGGAAATATGATAGGCTATTTGCATAAGTAGTCGTCATTGCCGGTTCTCGCTTTTGAATAATACCTTTATAAAATGGTTTTTTCTATAAAATAAAGTGTAAAATATACCTATAGAACAATTAAAAAAAAGGAAAAAAGTCAATAACGTAAAATAACAAAAATACTCACCAATAATTAGCCACACATACGTGAAAAAATGATTTTGTACACCGTTTAAAAGATCTCAAACGATCTCTTAGCAACGATCTCGTAGCAAGTCTAAATGATCTTCTACCTTTCTACTTAGTCTAAACAATTTTCTAGTTAATAAGTCTAAATGATCTTGCACTCAATCTAAACGATCTTGTACCAAATTAAAACGATCTATTATTGATAATGATTTATCTTTATCTATACAACTAATAGTTTAGATATTGGTACATGATCATTTAAATCTTGCATCAATATTATTTAGATCTAGTACCAAGAAGGAAAAAAGAAATGAAGATGAGAAATGAAGAATAAGAAATAAATTTTGGAAGAGAAAGTGAAGAAATTAGTAAATATTTACATAAATAACTATAATAATATAAAATAAAAAAGAAGAAGTAATAATATGAAGAGGATATGAATAAATTGGGAAGAAAAAAATAGTCAATATGAACTTAGCTCAACTGGCTGCTTTATAACAAAATCAAAAGCTTAGATGTAACGTATATACTCTGGCGCGTGTGATACAATCGCGTCTCCCAAAAAAAACTGATTTTCTTTTTGCAGGTGACGAACGAAGGGGAGCTATGGGGGGTGCAATCGGTGTAAACCCAATCGGTTTACGATAAAATCTGATGCTATTCTAATCCCTTAAGGCTTCTCTAGTGAATATTCATCATCGTTTTTCATGGGTTTAAAAGTCTTCGGTACTGATTTTGTTTTTCAATTCACTGTGAAGTATTGAAAGGTGTTAATCGGTGCTATTGGAGAAAGGGTTGGTGTAACCCTGATCTCGGTATTTCTGGCCAATCTCCGATCCCTCAAGCCTTCTCCGGTGTAGTTAATGACATCTCTTTCGTGGTTCTCTGTTCCGCGGATTTGATATGGGTTCCAAACTAGAAGAAGCATCCGCAGATATTGGCTCTATTTGAAGTTAAAACTCAGTCTGATCTGAGTTTTTTCGGCTGAATTTAAAACTCAACCTGTAGAGTTTCTCAATTTAGTTCTTGCGTACTCATTTTTTATTCTTGCTTGAGTTTCTGGCTGGGTCTTCCCCTCTTTGTGCACGATCTACTATCTTTGTTAATTTCGACTGGTGAAGATCGTGGGGGCTTTTGTGAATAACGAACGGCATGAACTGAGATGTTGCCAAAGATGGGTGAATCAGGTGATGTAGCAGCGGTGAAACATCGAGCGATGGCTGGCCTGAAGCAAGTGCACGATGATGCTGTAAATCGTAAGGTGGCGGCGAATTCTCAAAACAATTAATTCCTTAGTGGGCCAATTAATTGATGCAAAATTGCCTTATGTAGTCATCTATCAGCTTATAAAGAAAATTTGGAGTAAAACTGAAATGCCTACAATTATGATTCTTGAGAACGATCTCATTTGTTTCCAATTTAAACGTCCATAATCTGTTGAGTGGATCCTATCTCGTGGACCGTGGCATCTTGGCGGAAAACCCATGCTCCTTCGTAAATGGACTCCAGGTATTGTCCCTGAATCCTTTATTTTCGATTTTGTTTATGTATGGATCAAACTTGGTAGAATCCCTATGGAGTTGTGATCAGAATCGGGTTTAGCAGTTGTTGCTAGTGCTATAGGAAAACCACAATCTTAGATTTAGCAACTAAGGAAAGACGAAGACTATCATATGCTTGTGTATGTGTTGAATTAAATGTGGACTCTCCTATGAGTGCTGAAATTATAGTTAACCTTAGAGGAGAGGAATTCGCAGTGACTGTGAATTATGAGTGAAAGCCTTAAAAGTGTAATTTGTGCCAGTCGTTTGGGCATTTTGGTGGTCAATGTCCTAAGACTGTGGAAAGCAAGGTTATTGGAGAGGAGGATGAGAGGAAGGTGGTTTTTAACAAAGAGGAGGAACTGACGAGTGTGGCTTGTGGAGATTGTTGGAATTTATGTCCTAAAACTCATAGTTTGTAATATTCTATTCAATAAAATCGTTTTTGATACTATAATCTTAAAGCAATAAACAAATGTCTCAAGGCTATTATTGAGTAAACTTGAACTGTATGTCTTATAAACATGGTTCAAGTTCGAGTATAGAGCCTAAATAGTCTATAGTATAGAAATATGGTTGGGCACCATATTCTAGAGACACTATGGATACGACCCGCTTTATAGTTAGTACAAACAATGTGATAGTTAATAGTTTATGTAGAGACATGGAAGTGGGGACATCCTATGTAAAAAGTTTACATAAGACTGGAACCATAGAAATAGTCGCTTTTAGGTTATAACACCGTTGACTTTAACAAAATCGACTATTTCGTTTATAGATATCCAATATAACTTAATCTTAATCTTAAGCTAACTATGAACTTCTGTTTACACGGAATTATCCTTAGATCTGCATAGGTGAGTGCAGCTCAATGGCGCTAGCCCAATAAGCCTCCCATTTCAGGGGTAAGACTGGGTGGATAGCTAGGGACATAGGGTGCAATAGAATTCACTCCTATCCGTTTTAGGGTTAGTAGATAGGTTGTTCTCTTAAGTACTGAATCCATGTCTTGAACAAGGGGCCCCACCCTCTCATTGGCTTGAGAGGGATTCAGTTTATAGGTTGGACCTAAAACCAATTGTTCAATAGTGGATCAGTGAGACTTAAAGGAGAAAAGATATAATCTCGGGGGTAAAACGGTACTTTGACTCAGTCAAGATTATGAACAACCTGTGAAGGATTAACTTACTTGTCATGCCGTTATATCACATGGACACAAATATATCTATAGTGAGGGGAGTGCAACTACGAGACTTTGTGGAATGACCCGTTAGTTAACGAAGGTTAATTAACTCAATTTAAAAGAGTTTAGCCAGTTAATCTCGGATCGTTGGAGCCCATGATCTATAGGTCCATTAGGTTCCCCCACTAGCTCATAAGAAATCAACTTAGAGAATTAGGTAAAGAGAGAGAAATCGACAAATATATTTGATATAGCCGTCGGTTATAACTTAAGATAGAGCTTCATGTTTAAATGTGATTTAAAGATGAATATGGATTCATATTTGGAAGCTCAGAATTGATGAAAAAGGTTAAAGAAGTAAAAAGACAAAATGTTGACTTTTGACTTTGAAAATTCAAATTTTGATTGACTTTATATTCAAATATGATTTGAATTTTGAAAAAATGAATGCGGATTCGTACTCGGGAGATCGAAATTAGTCAAGACAGATGAAATGGTAAAAAGTCAAAATGTTGACTTTTGACTTTTTAAATATCAAATGACCATAGTACCATTGGAAAAAAATTGCATGTAATTAACAAATGGCTTCATGCATGTGAGACACCTACTTGAAGATATGCCAAGTGTGGAGAATGGAAGCTCAATACATACAATTTTTGCATGTAGTTTGCTTATAAAAAGAGTACATTGCAAATGTAAAAAAGAGACTTTTGGTAATTTTTATTTTGTGATTTGGAATTGCAAAATTAAAACCAAAACTTTTTTCTCTCCACAAGTTCTTCTTTCTAAATTCATTTATCTCTCTATTTTCTTTACCGTTCGAGTCTCACAACTCGGTTCTAAGTCCGGAGAATAGCGGGACAACACTAGTAGTAGTCCCGACTTTGATTTTGTGAGAAGATTGTGACGAGCACATGAGAAGATTACAATAATAGAAAAGCATCAAAGGTGACTTTTTTCTATTAACCCTATTTTGTTTCATTTAAGGTTTGTAATGCATGTTAATCACTAAAGTGTTTAGTTGTAATTAGAGTAAAATCCGACATTTATTCTGTTGCACATGTCTATCGTTTCCATCATGTGGTATTAGAGCATGCTTAATTTTACTCAATTGCATATGGTGGGTTTTGTCAATTTATTAGATAAATTGTGTGTTGAACTAAAATGGATATATTATGGTTTTGGCAAATTAAATTAAGCTTGTTGTTTGTAATAATTATTGTAATTAGCCCTTTTGTGGCTTAATTTATTATTGCAAAGAGTCTGTAATTTTTATGGAGTCATTAGAGTTGATATTAGGATGTAATTTCATCAACCATGTGAGAGAAAAAGTAAAAATTTGAGAAAAGAGAAGGACAAACCCGCCGATCCGAACTAAAACCCGACTCGCAACCCGCTTCTCGCGAGCGCCCAGAAACCACCACGTGGTGCGGCTATAACAACCCAACTTTACTAGAAGGTTGAGGTCATTACTATTTAAATAAGTATAGTTTTTTTTTAAAGGAAAATTAATTTATAAGTTGAGAAAAAAAATTTTAATAATAAGAAAATAAATAAGTAATTAAAGTGGTAAAACAAAATACTAGTTTGGGCCCATAAAATAAAAGAAATACATTCAAATAATTATACCAAAGTTCTGAAATCCAAAAATATAATTACTGAAACATAAATGCGGAAAAACTGAACTATTCCCTATGGTGATCCACGGTCACTTCTTATCATTCGCCAGCTTGCCCTTGCCTTTACCCTTACCTGAAAATTAAACATTTAAAAGAATGAGTATAAATTTATACTCAGTAAGAGATCCATACTTAGTCTCACTATGTGTTGTTAGTCTCTTTGTTAGAGTCTTGAAATAAAGTACCACGCTCTATGGTGCTCCCGAACGCACACTATCCAGTAGTCCCACCGGAACTGAACTGGGCTCTCGGTGAACCCGAAGGAATCACCCTAAAAGAGAGTCGGGCTGTAAGTGATCCCGTCGAATCACGTCTCAATAACTACTCAGACATATATAGGGGAGGACCTTGATGGACCCCTCGTGGTACGACTCTAACCAGCAGACCAACAGAACACTATAGGCTATACATGCTCAACATAATATAAACGTCTCAGCTCAAGCACACATAACTCAAAAGTACATATAATCACATCATGCATCAAAGGTACTGCATCTCAATCAAAAGGGGGAAGAAATCTCTTACCTGGGGATCTGCTAAAATAATTCACTGTTGACAGTCAATTCCTCTCAATACTCGGTCCTAAACATAACAAAAATTAACATTAATAATTTTTGTCAACTATCACCCTACTATTTAATTTAAGCAACCAAACTTATCCAAGCTTACCCCAAGATCAGGGTTGAATCCAACACCACCTTAACTGGAAAATTCACAGTCCAATTTCCACCAATTTCACTTGAACCTTCAAGCAACCATAGATCAACTTATTCCAAATACCATCTCATTTAAGATAAAAATATTTAATTGGGTGTACCAAACCCATACAAACTCACCCCAAATGGCTCCAAACAAGGAACGGCTCAGCAGGACAGTCTGCTCGGGCGCGCGGCTTGTAGAGGAGAAGAATGTGTGCGGCTGGACGCGTACGGCTAGGCGCGTGCGGCTGGAGACGGACGCGTGCGGCTGGAGAAGGACCCACGCGTGCGGCTGCGGCTTGCGACTCGAAGAAGACGGACGTGTATTTAAATAAATAAAATTCTAATAATAATAACAATAATACCATTAATATTATTATTATTTAATTTCCCCCAACTAACTCCTCTTTTCCTTCATCTCTTCCTATTCCCATTTAATTTTCCCATAAAACTTCCAACTTAATTTAATTCACCAATCACAAATACAAAACCAAATAAAATAATAAAAAAAAAATAACCTAATAGTTTGGGTTGTTACAGCGGCGTCGCACGGTCACGAATCTCGCCGCTCCAACCCGTGTCCTTCCTCCTCTGACCCGAACCGTCTCGTGCGCATGCCCGATTTGCTCTCGCATGCGGACCATCTCACTAACGCCCTAGACCCGCGCGTGCCTCATTCGGGTCCTCACGCGCCTGCATGCCCACTTTCGATTCGATCGACTCGGTTTGACCCGATTTCTTCGACCCACGCATGCATGGTGTGATTTTGGGCCGGTTCAGTTGATTTTTGGTGGTTGTCCAGTCGATTCAAGTATTTGGGAGCTCCAATGTACTTTATCAAATTATTATTGTAATAATTTAGTCCTTAGCTTAATTTAGGAGCCAAAACTAGTTCATTTTAAGGTGTTTAATTAATTATGCATGTAATGTATGTTTTAATTAAAATTGTATGTGCATAAAATATGTCATATAGATTTAAAATCCCACCATAGGTTAACATGTTCATGAATTGAAAGTATGTTATAAGTGTTATAATATATAGTATGCATGTTGATTAATTAATAAGAAAATTAATTAATTTGATTAATTAATTGTTTAATTAATTATATTAATTTTAATTAAATGTGATTTAATGAAATTGATTATTTATTTATTTAACTTAATTAAATATGATTTAATTAAAAGTTAAATAAATTAAAATCCATATTAATTAATTTCTTTATATAATTGTTGTATATTATTTGTTTGTTGGTTGTTTGTTATAGTTAGTTCTTTTATAATAGTTATAAAATGAATTAAACTTTTAAAATCTATAACAAAGATAACTTGCATGCTCACCTAGGTTAAAAATATATACTTTCTTTGTAGAGTTAGGTCAATATCTTATAAAAATTGGTTATAAGAGGTTCACCTGATTAGATCTTGTCAACAAGTCAGATAAGATGACTAAGGTTTGGGGGTTCTTAAGTTGATGATTTATGGAACACCTCCTACCTGGAGATTGTAATCAGTTCTTGAGCCTAGTTAACCTAGTTTTATGAGCATGTGTGAGAGATGTGAGGTAATAAAACTAGTTTATAACCTAGACATCGCAGGTTAAAATCCGATATAATGGTTATGCTCGAATGTTTCACCTAGACTTAGGATTTGTTTAAGTTAGCCTGAATAAAATCCTAAAGTGGTTAAATACTCTTAAAACCATTATAGAACACTTCAGTTAGAGAGAAGTAGTGTACTTTTAACCTCTAGCGTCCCTAAGAGTTCACACAGTGAGGTCCATGCAGGGCTTTGCGCCTTGCATAGGAGCGGACTCCCTTCGGAGAGTGTTTTTATGGATCAATATCAAGGTGAATAGGGGAAGTAGTTCATAGTAAGTGGGTGAGGGATATGTGATAACACATCCCACGGTTTCTTCCATTGGGAGATTCCTATAATGCGCCTGCTTGTCTGCCTTGGAACGACTTTCCTTTCGGAGGGTTGTGTTATAGGATTCGGAACACCGTGATCTCTATATGTGGATAGGGTCTCCTTGATTAGTTTTCATGTTGAATTTTCCCTTCGGGAGCATAATGATTATAATCTCTGAGATTCGAAAATAGAGGGTTACACTTACAAAATTACTAATCTATTAGTATATTTTTCGACCAAAATAGCGATAACTAAATGCTATTGGAATATGAGATATTCAAGAGTTAGCATTTGGTCAAGATTGTCTTGGTTCAAAGGAGGAATAATCGACTGCCCTTCGGTGGGGGTTATTCTAAACCTTTGGAATATCGTTGCAACACTATAATGATGGGTACATTTTCAGTATTTGCTAAATGATTGACTTTTTTTAATGATTATGGTTTCTAAAATGAATATGTTTATTTTTCAGCATGAATAGCTCCATAGTTCAACTTTTAGCTTCCGAAAAACTTAATGGTGATAATTATGCGGCATGGAAATCAAATATTAACACAATACTAGTGGTTGACGATTTAAGATTTGTCTTAACTGAGGGATGTCCTCAAAACCCTGCCTCTAATGCTAACCTAACTGGTCAGGAAACATATGATCGATGGGTAAAAGCAAATGAAAAGGCCCGTGTATATATTCTTGCCAGCATGTCTGATGTTTTGGCAAAGAAACATGAACCCTTAGCTACAGCTAAAGAGATTATGGATTCATTAAAAGAAAATGTTTGGACAACCAAAATGGTTCTTAAGACATGAGGCAGTCAAATACATTTACACTAAGCGTATGGAGGAAGGGACCTCTGGTAGAGAACATGTTCTGGACATGATGATGCACTTCAACATCGCAGAAGTAAATGGTGGTCCCATCGAAGAGGTTAATCAAGTTAGCTTTATCTTAGAGTCTCTTCTGAAGAGCTTCATTCCATTTTAGACGAATACGTCTTTAAAGAAGATAGAGTTTAACTTGACAACCCTTCTGAATGAGTTTCAAAGGTTCCAAACTCTTACTTTGGGTAAGGGAAACAAGTGGAAGCAAATGTTACTACCACAAAAAGAAGCTTTTCAAAAGGATCATCCTCTAAAAGCACAAGTGGACCTTCTAAGCCTAAAGCTCAAATGAAGAAGAAGGGAAAGGGGAAGACTCCCAAGACGAACAAGGGAAAGAAAGCTACAGAAAAAGTAAGTGTTACCATTGTGGCCAGAATGGGCATTGGCTAAGAAATTGCCCAAAGTACCTTGCTGAGAAGAAAGCTGAGAAGGAAGCATAAGGTAAATACAATTTACAAGCTGTTCAAACATGCTTAGTGGATTATGATACTTTAACCTGAATATAGGATTTATAAGTTACTAATCATATTTACTTCTTGTTTCAGGAAACTAGTTCTTGTAAAGCTTCCAGAAGACGAGATCATCCTTAAAGTTTGGAACTGAAGAGGTTGTTTCGGCTGAAACAGTGGGAGATCTGAGGTTGTTATAATAGATATATCATACTTAAAGATGTTTTTGTATGCTTCTCAAAAGCTTGAGAAATTTAATATATATTTCTTGTATTTTAGAACAAATATATCGAATATATTTTGAAATTATGAAGTGTTCTATCTTTCTAGATAATATATTCAGTTTTGTTCTACTTATTAACAACTCATATAAGTTAAGACCAACTAAAGCAAAAACTTGTCTTTAATACTTAATTGTTTTGTATAAAAGACAATTGATTTCTTCTAACACCTATTTATAGCACTTAAGACTTGATCACATAAATCTCAATGGATTTGGGAGATTAGTTAAGAGTGAACTTCTAAGTCAATTAGAAGATAACTCTCTCAATGTGAATCTTGTCTTAAAGGGAAAATGACCAAGGGATCTTTTAATGGAAAAGGTCTAAGAACAAAAGTACCCTTAGAGCTCGTACATTCGGACCTATGTGGACCAATGGATGTCAAAGCTCAGGGAGGGTATGAACATTTCATTAGTTTACTTGATGATTATTCGAGATTTGGTCAAGTTTACCTAATACATCACAAGTTTAATTCTCTTGAAAAATTCAGAGAATATAAGACTAAATTGAGAATCAATAGGTAAAATTATAAAGACACTTTGATTAGATCGAGGTGGAGAGTATGTGAACTTAAGATTCTGAGACTATTTGATAGAGCACAGAATCTAGTCACAACTCTCTGAATCTAGTAAGTTTAGCAGAAGGGTGTATCAGAAAGAAGAAACTGAGCCTTGTTAAACATGGTTCGCCTTATGATGAGCTTCTCTCTATGATCCTTAAGGAACAAGGAATTTGTATCGACAATCTCACATTCTTGAGGAAAACCTCATCAATAATCATCAAACCACATAGTAAATTAGTATTGAATAGGATTTTCAAAGAGGTTAACAAACATGCCTAATTCATAAAGTAAAGTAGTTGATAAAACTAAAGAATCTGGTTAGTCACATCCTTCTAAAGAGTTGAGAGTGCCTCAAAGTAGTGGGAGGGTTGTTCATCAGCCTGAACATTACCTGGTTTTATCGAAAACCAAATCATCATGCTTGATGATGATTTAGAGGATCCATTTACTTGCAAAAAAGGAGCAATGAATGATGTAGATTATTTATCTAACATCAAGATATGGCTAACTCTACAATTTCAAATAAGAGATTTGGAAATACGCAATGTGTTCTCAAAATCCAAATTGTTTGGATCTACAAGAACAGAACACTAGCCATGTCTCAAGTATCTTATAAAGACAAAATGTTGTCTAGATATAAGATGCAAAATTTCAAAAAGAGTCTGTTGCCGTATAGATATGGAATTCATTTATCAAAGGAACAATGTCCTAAGACACCTCAAGAAGTTGTGGATACGATAAATATTCCCTATACTTCCCTTGTTGGGAGTTTGATGGACACAATGTTATGTACTAGACCTGACATTTGCTACTCAGTAGGGATGATCGTAGGTGTTAGTCCAATCTTGGATGAGATCACTAGACAACGCCGTTGAGAATATTCTAAAATAGTTTAGAAAACAAACGACTACGTACTTATGTATAGTGCTAAGGACCGATCCTTACTGGATACATTGATTTTGATTTCTAAAGATGCTAGAAAGTCTACATCGAAATCAATATTCATTCTAAATGGAAGAGCAGTAGTGTGAAGAAGCATAAAGCAAAAATGTACTACCTTATCTGGGTGATTGTGCATCGTAGTAACGTAGTAGTAGCCCTGATACTTGTTGAGCATATTATGGCTACATTGGTTTACAAAGTCCTTCATGGCTAAAGTGTATGAAGGTCACCTCAAAATAGTTTAGGTTTATGAAGTTTGTGCACTAGGACAAGTGGGAGAAAATTTGGGTGCATACCCTAGTTTAATATATTCATATGTTTATTGTAATCATATGAAATTTGATCTCTCATGATTAAATTCAACGTTGTTTGATCTCACAAGGAGTTTTTAGTCCAAGTGGGAGTTTGTTGGAATTTATGTCTAAAACTAGTAGTTTGTAATCATATTCTATTCAATAAAATCGTTATTGATACTATAATCTTAAAGCCAATAAACAAATGTCCCATGGCTATTATTTAGTAAACTTGAACTGTATGTAGAGACATAAACGTGGATCAAGTTCGAGTATATAGCCTTAATAGTCTATAGTATAGGAATATGGTTGGGCACCTTATTCTGGGGACATTATGGATGCGGCCTGCTTTGTAGTTAGTACAAACGATGTGATCCTGAATCGTTCATGTAGAGACATGGAAGTGGGGGCATCCTATGTAAAGAGTTTACATAAGAATGGAACCATAGAAATAGTCGCTTTTAGGTTATAACACCATTGACAATAAAACTGACTATTTCGTTTATAGATATGCAATATAACTTAATCTTAATCTTGAGCTAACTATGAACTTCTGTTCACACGGAATTATCCTTAGATCTGCATAGGTGAGGGCAGCTCAATGGCGCTGGCCCAATAAGCCTCCCATTTCATGGGTAAGACTGAGTGGATAGCTAGGGACATAGGGTGCAAGATAGAATTCACTCCTACCCGTTTTAGGGTTAGTAGATAGGTTGTTCTCTTAAGGACTGAATCCAGGTCTTGAACAAGGGGCCCCACCCTCTCATTGGCTTGAGAGGGATTCGGTTTATAGGTTGGACCTAAAACCAATTGTTCAATAGTGGATCAATGGCACTTAAGGAGAAAAGATATAATCTCGAGGGTAAAACAATACTTTGACCCAGCCAAGATTATGAACAATCTGTGAAGGATTAACTAATTTGTCATGGTTATATCACATGGACACAAATATATCTATAGTGAGGCAAGTGCAACTACGAAACTTTAGTGAAATGACCCGTTAGTTAACGAAGGTTGATTAACTCAATTTAAAAGAGTTTAGCCAGTTAATCTCGAATCGTTGGAGTCCATGATCTATAGGTCCATTAGGTTCCCCTGCTAGCTCATAAGGAATCAACTTATAACATTATGATGGAGTAATTCGAATTGTTTGAATTAGGTAAAGAGAGAAATCGACAAATATATTTGATATAGCCGTCTGTTATAACTTAGAATAGATCTTCATGTTTAATTGTGATTTAAAGATGAATATGGATTCATATTTGGAAGCGGAATTGATGAAAAAGGTCAAAGAAGTAAAAAGTCAAAATTTTGACTTTTGACTTTGAAAATTCAAACTTTGACCGACTTTATATTCAAATATGATTTGAATTTTGAAAAAATGAATGCGGATTCGTACTCGAGAGGTCGAAATTAGTTAAGACGGATAAAATGGTAAAAAAGTCAAAATGTTGACTTTTGACTTTTTAAATGTCAAATGATTATATTACCCTTGGAAGAACATTGCATGTAATTAACAAATGGCTTCATGCATGTGAGACACCTACTTGGTGATATGCCAATATGGAGAATGGAAGCTCACTACATGCAATTTTTGCATGTAGTTTGCTTAGAAAAAGAGTGCATTGCAAATGTAAAAAAGAGGCTTTTGGTAATTTTTTATTTTGTGATTTAGAATTGCAAAATTAAAACCAAAACTCTTTTCTCTCCATAAATTCTTCCTCCTAAATTCATCTATCTCTCTATTTTCTCTACCGTTCGAGTCCAACAACTTGGTTCTAAGCCTAGAGAATAGCAGGTCAACACTAGTGGTAGTCCCAACTTTGATTTCGTGGGTAGATTGTGAAGAGCACGTGAGAAGATTACAATAATAGAAAAGCATCAAAGGTGAGTTTTTTCTATGAACCTTATTTTGTTTCATTTAAAGGTTGTAATGCATGTTAATCACTAAAGTGTTTAGTTGTAATTAGAGTAAAATCTGATCTTTATTCTGCTGCGCATGTCTATCGTTTCCATCAGAGATGTGGTGTCGGAGTCATTTAAACAGTTGGAGGAAGGTGAGATAAATAGCTCCCCCATTAGGCCTATAAATGAAAAGGAAGTGGGTAATCGGGATAATTTTACTCTTGTCAATAGGAAGAAAAGGGAGTTGGTTTCTGTACATGATAGGGGTAAAAGTGGATGTGACTATGCCTAACTCTTTTGGTAGCCTTATGGAGTTGGGTGAGGTAGACAAGTGGGCCTTATCTATAGTGGATGGCTTCCCTCCCCCTTTACAGATGGATGATACCGCTATGGTTCTTAGGGGTATGCCCTCAGATGGTAATCATGCGGGAGCGAATGCTCCTATCACTTCTCATGATTAGTTGGTGTTCTTGGAATGTGCAGGGTCTAAACAGTCCCGCAAAGTGTAGAGCGGTGCTTGATTTTTTGGGCGTGTCTTCTCTGGGTTTCTGTTGTCTTCTGGAAACTAGAGTTCGGGAAGAAAATTTTGGTTCTATCTTCAGTAGGTTCAGAGATTCATGGGTTTCATAAGTAATTACAGTAGTAGTGGGATTAGCCGTATGTGGGTAATGTGGAAGCGGAATCACTTTGTTTGTACTCCTCGCGAGGTGGAAGAGCTTTTTGTTGTTGAGACGTTAACCGATCTGCTCTCTATGGATCGTGTAGAGGTACTATGTGTGTATTCCTCTAATAATAATGTTGAGAGATGTTTTCTGTGGCGTCGTATGAGTGAGATCTTTTCTAAATTGACGGGTCCGAGTGTTGTCATGGGTAACTTTAATGTCATTAGGCTTCATTTTGAAGCTTTTGGTGGGTCTCCTGTTATTGGGGATATGGAGGAGTTCGATAGGGCTATTCGTGAGGCTGATCTGATTAAACCTATGGTGCAAGGCAACTGGTTTACCTAGACTAGTAAGGTCCATGGTTCCTGGTTTGATGAGAAGGCTTGATCGTATTTTAGTTAACGATGAAGGTCTTGTTGCTTGGCCTAATATGAGAGTTAATGTTTTACCCTGGGGCATTTCCTATCACTCCCCTATTTTAGTCTATCCCAGCTTTCAGTAGAGAAAGAGGATGGTTTCTTTTCATTTCTTCAACCACTAGGTTGAGGAAGCTTCTTTTATGGATATTGTCTCATCGGTTTGGGTTTGACATGCAGGGGTTTCTCTGATTGTAAGTGTTGTGAGATATTTACATAATCTCAAGCTTGCCCTTCGGAGACATTTTGGTAAACACATTCGGAGTCTTAGTGAGGAGGCTCGTATTGCTAAAGAATCCATGGATAGAGCTTAATTAGAGAAAGCTTGAGCGAAACCTATGTCTGATACTCTGATTCATCAAGTAAGTTTTGCCACTAAGGCTTTTTGGAAAGCTGTTAGACTGGAGGAAGCCTCCATGTGTCAGAAGTCTAGGATTCGGTGGCTGAAGGCAGGTGATTAGAACACTGCCTTTTTCCATAGTTCTTTTCGTTCTCGTTTGAGTAGTAATTCTTTGCATTCTATGGTTGATTCGGAAGGTTTTAGGTTGACTATTCATGAAGGGGTGGCTCAGGTGGCAGTTAATTATTTTCGTAACAGTTTGGGTTCTCAGAATATTGGCTATAGAGAACTGTCTCCTTAGATTGATGATATTGTTTAGTTTAGGTGGTCTGAGAAGTGTTGTCAGGCTTTACAGGCTCCTATGGGGTGCGAGGAGGTTATGAGAGTTATTTTCTATGGATAGTGGTAAGGCTCTTGGTCCTGATGAGTTTTCTATTGGTTTCTTCAAAGGTGCCAGGTCGGTGGTTGGGAAGGATTTCTGTGATGTCATTTTACATCTTTTTAGACTTGTTATCTTCCTCATGGAGTAAATAATACCGCCATTACTCTCATTCCTAAACGTTGTGGGGTTGAACGTATGCAGGACATCAGACTTATCTCTTGTTGTAATGTTATTTATAAATGTATTTCAAAGATTTTGGCTGATAGGCTTCGTGAGTGGCTTCCTTCATTTTTTAGTGGTAATCAGTCTGCCTTTATTCCAGGGAGGAGTATTATTGATAATATTCTTCTTTGTCAGGAGCTGGTTGGGGGTTATCATACCAACTCTGGTAAACCTCGGTGTACTATGAAAGTTGATCTTAAAAAAGCTTATGATTATGTTAATTGGGACTTTCTTTTCGGATTGTTGATCACTATTGGTACCCCCTTGAGGTTTGTGAGTTGGCTTAGAGCTTGTTCTACCTCTTCGATGTTCTCCTTTATGATTAATGGCTCTTTAGAGGGGTTTTTCATGGAAGGAAAGGTTTGCGGCAAGGTGATCCTTTATCACCTTTTCTATTTGTGATGGTTATGGAGGTTCTCTCTCATATGTTGAATTGGCCTCTTTAGAGTTTTCGGTTTCACCAACATTGTGAGAAGGTTAGTTTAACTCATATTACGTTTGCAGATGATCTTATGATTTTTTGTGCTGCGGATGAGTCCTCTCTGAGTTTTATCAACGAGTCTCTTCAAAAGTTTGGTGAGTTATCAAAGTTGGAATTTATGTCCAAAAACTCGTAGTTTGTAATCATATTTTATTCAATAAAGTCGTTATTGATACTATAATCTTAAAGCCAATAAACTAAGGTCCCAAGGCTATTATTGAGTAAACTTGAGCTTTATGTAGAGACATAAAATTGGATCAAATTCAAGCATATAGCCTAAATAATCCATAGTATGCGAATACGGTTGGGCCCCTTATTCTGGAGACACTATGGATGCGGCCCGCTTTGTAGTTAGTACAAATAATGTGATCTTGAATTGTTCATGTAGAGACATAAAAGTGGGGGGCATCCTATGTAAAGAGTTTACATAAGACTGGAATCATAGAATAGTCACTTTTAAGTTGTAACACCGTTAACTTTGTAAAACTAACTATTTTGTTTATAGATATCAAATGTAACTTAATCTTAATCTTGAGCTAACTATGAATTTCTGTTCATACGGAATTGTCATTAGATTTGCATAGGTGAGGGTAGCTCAATGGAATTGGCCCAATAAGTCTCCCATTTTAGGGGTAAGACTGGGTGGATAGCTAGGGACATAGAGTGCAAGACGAAATTCACTACTACTCACTCTAGAGTTAGTAGATAGGTTGTTCCCTTAAGGACTGAATCCATGTCTTGAACAACGAGCCCCACTCTTTTATTGGCCCGAGAGGGATTCGGTTTATAGGTTTGACCTAAAACCAATTGTTCAAAAGTGGATCAGTGGGACTTAAGGAGAAAGATATAATCTTGGGGGGTAAAATGGTATTTTGACCCAACCGAGGTTATGAACAACCTATCAAGGATTAACTTACTTATCATAGTTATATCACATGGACACAAATATATCTATAGTAAGGGGAGTGCAACTATGGGACTTAAGTGGAATGATCCGTTAGTTAACGAATATTGATTAACTCGGTCTAAAAGAGTTTAGTCAATTAATCTTGGATCGTTGGAGCCCATGATCTATAGGCCCATTAAGTTCCCCGCTAGCTCATAAGGAATCAAGTTAGAATATTATGATGGAATAATTTGAATTGTTAGAATTAGGTAAAGAGAGAGAAATCGACAAATATATTTGATATAGCTGTAAATTATAATTCATATTTGGAAGCTCGGAATTGATGAAAATGTCAAAGATGTAAAAAATCAAAATGTTGACTTTTGACTTTGAAAATTCAATCTTTGACGGACTTTATATTCAAATATATTTGAATTTTAGAAAAATGAATACGGATTCATACTCGGGAGGTCGAAATTAGTCAAGACGGATAAAATGGTAAAAAGTCAAAATGTTGACTTTTGATTTTTTAAATGTCAAATTACCATATTACCCTTGGAAGAACATTGCATGTTATTAATAAATGGCTTCATGTATGTGAGACACCTATTTGGTTATATGCCAAGTGTGGAGAATGGAAGCTCATTACATGCAATTTTTTGCATGTAGTTTGCTTATGAAAGGAATGGATTGGAAATGAAAAATTAGTGTTGTTTTTGGTTAAAATCTATTCTGTAATTTGGAATTGCAAAATCAAACCAAAATTCTTTTTCTCTCCACAAGTTCTAAAAGCCAAGTTCATCCTCCTAAATTCATATCTCTCTCTATTTTCTCCATCGTTCAAGTCCTACAACTCGGTTCTAAGTCTAGAGAATAGCGAGTCAACACTAGTGGTAGTCCCGACTTTGATTCCGTGAGGAGATTGTGAAGAGCACGTGAGGAGATCACAATAATAGAAAAGCATTAAAGGTGAGTTTTTCTATTAACCCTATTTTGTTTCATTTTAGGGTTGTAATGCATGTTAATCAGTAAAATGTTTAGTTGTAATTAGAGTAAAATTCGATCTTTATTCCACTGCGCATGTCTACCGTTTCCATCACGTGGTATCAGAGCATGCTTAATTTTACTCAATTGCATATGGTGGGTTTTGTCAATTTATTAGATAAATTGTGTGGAACTAAAATGGATTTATTATTGTTTTGGTAAATTAAATTAAGCTTATTGTTTGTAAGAATTATTGTAATTAGCCCTTTTTGTCGCTTGATTTATTATTGCAAAGGGTTTGTAATTTTTATGGAGTCAAAAGAGTTAAAATTATGTAATTTCATCAACCGGGTGAGAAAAGTTGAAAATTGAAAAAAAATAGAGGACAGACCCGAGAAAAAGGCTTCAGACCCGAAAACCCGACCATCGACCCGCTTCGCGAACTGCCTGACGCCTTAGCCTCGGCCTAAGCTTCGTGCCCGGCTCGTTCGCCCACCTGCGTCCATTCGGCCCGCTTCGCGCACGGCCCACAACCCAGGCCCGCGCTTGCCTAATCCGGGTCCTCATGCCCATTTTTGACCCGCACCCGACCTGGTCCGACCCACATGCGACTACAGCCTAAGTTGTTGGGCTGTCGATTCAAGCCCAAATGTTGGGTCTTGGATTGGTTCATTGGATTTTTGGTGGTTTTCCAACCGGTTCGAGATTTTCTGGAGCTCCAATGTACTTCACCAAATTAATATTGTAATAATTTAGTTCATAGCTTAATTTAGGAGTCAAAACCAGTCCATTTTAGGGTGTTTAATTAATTATGCATGTAATGTATGTTTTAATTAAAAATTGTATGTGCATAAATTATGCCATATAGATTTAAATTTCCACCATAGGTTAACATGTTCATGCATTGAAAGTATGCTATACTTGTTATAATATATAGTATGCATGTTGATTAATTAATATGGAAATTAATTAATGTGATTAATTAATTGTTTAATTAACTAAATTAATTTTGATTAAATGTGATTTAATGAATTAATTAATCAATGATTTATTTAACTTAATTAAATGTGATTTAATTAAAAGTTAAATAAATTAAAATTCATATTGATTAATTTTTTTTTATATATAATGGTTATATATTATTTGTTTATTGTTTGTTTGTTAGTTTACTCTAGTTCCTTTATAAGTGCTATAAAATGAATTAGACTTTTAAAATCTATAACAAAGATAACTTGCATGCTCACCTAGGTTAAACATATCTACCTCTTTTGTAGAATTAGGTCGATATCTTGTAAAATTAGTTACAAGAGGCTTACTTGGTTAGATCTTGTCAGATAAGATGACTAAGGTTTTGAGGTTCTTAAGTTGACGGTTTACGGAACAACTCCTACCTGGAGATCGTAATAAGTTCTTGAGCCTAGTTAACGTAGCTTTATAAGCATGTGTGAGAGATGTGAGGTAATAAAACTAATTTATGACATAGATATCATAGGTTAAAATCCGGTATAATGGTTATGCTTGGATGTTTTCCCTAAACTTAGGATTTGTTTAAGTTAGCCTAAATAAAATCCTAAAGTAGTTAAATATCCTTAAAACCATTACAGAACACTTCAGCTTGAGAGTAGTGTACTTTTAACTCTAGCATCCCTAAGAGTTCACACGGTGAGGTCCATGCAGGGCTTTGCGTCGTGCATAGGAGTGGATTCCCTTCGGAGATTATTTGCATGGATCAATATTAAGGTGAATAGGGAAAGTAGTTCATAGTAAGTGGGTGAGGGATATGTGCCCACATCCTACGGTCTCTTCCATTAGGTCACACCGTGAGATTCCTATAATGCGCTTGCTTGTTTGTCCTGGAGCAATAGAATTCGGAACACCATGGACTCTAAATGTGGATAGGGTCTCCTTGACTAGTTTTCATGTTGACTTTCCACTTTCGGAAGCATAATGATTCTAATCTTTGAGATTTGAAAATGGAGGGTTACACTTACAAAATTACTAAGTTGTTAGTATATTTTCGATTGAAATAGCGATAACTAAATGCTATAGGAATATGAGATATTCAGGAGTTAGCATTTGGTCAAGATTGTCTTGGTTCAAAGGAGGAATAAACGACTACCCTTTGGTGGGGGTTATTCTAAATCTTTGAAATATCATTGCAAAACTTTATAATGATGGGTACACTATTAGTATTTGCTCAAATAGATTGGCTTCTTTAGTGATGGTAGTTTCCAAATGAATATGTTTATCCTTTCAGTATGAATACATTTATAGTTCAATTTCTAGCTTTTGAGAAACTCAACGGTGATAATTATGCAACATGAAAATCTCAATTGAACACAACACTAGTAATTGATGATATAAGATTCGTCTTAACTGAGGAATATCCTCAAACTCCGACTCCAAATTGTAACCGAACTGTTCGAGAAGCATATGATCGTTGGGTCAATGCTAATGAGAAAACATGTCTACATTCTTGCCAACACGACTGATTTTTTGACAAAGAAACATGAGACCCTTAGCCATGGCTAAAGAAATCGTGGACTCGTTAAGGAAAATGTTAACCATCGTACTCCCGAAGACATGAGGCAATTAAGCACATTTACACAAAGCGAATGAAAGAGGGGACCACTGTTAGAGAACATGTCCTAGACATGATGATGCACTTCAACATCGCTGATGTGAATGGTGAACCCATCAATGAGGCTAATCAGGTTAGCTTTATCTTACAATCTCTACCGAAGAGTTTCATACTGTTTCAGACAAACACGTCACTAAATAAGATAGAGTTCAACCTAACCACTCTTCTCAATGAGCTTCAAAGGTTTCAAACTCTTACTCTGGGTAAGGGAAAAGAAGTGGAAGCAAATGTTGTTACCACCCTAAAGAAATTTTTTAAAGAATCATCCTCTAAAAACAAAGGTGGATCTTCTAAACCTAAAGCTCAAATGAATAAGAAGGGAAAGGGGAAGACTCCCAAGACTGGCAAAGGAAAGAAGGGTGCAGATAAAGGGAAATGTTTCCACTGCAACCAGGATGGACATTGGAAAAGAAATTGCCTGAAATACCTAGCTGAGAAGAAAGCAAAGAAAGCAGTACAAGGTAAATACGATTTACTAGTTGTTGAAACATGCTTAGTCGAATATGATACTTCAACCTGGATACTAAATTCAAGAGCCACTAATCATATTTGCTTCTCATTTCAGGAAATTAGTTCTTGGAAGAGGCTTGCAGAAGACAAGATTACTCTCAAGGTTGAAACGGGAGAGGTAGTCTCAACTGAAGCAGTGAGAGACTTGAAATTGTTTTTTGGAGACAGATATCTACTACTTAAAAATGTTTTGTATGTACCTCAAATGAAGAGGAAGTTGATATCTATCTCTTGCATTTTAGAACATATGTCTGAAGCATCTTTTGAAATTAATGACGCGTTCATTTTCAGTAAAAGTATTCAAATATGTTCTGCTATACTTGAAAACAACTTATATAAGTTAAGACCAACTAGAGCAAACTTTGTCTTAAATACTGAAATGTTTAGAACAACCAAAACTCAAAATAAAAGACAAAAAGTTTCTTCTAACACTTATTTATGGCACTTAAGACTTGGTCACATAAATCTAAATAGAATTGGGAGATTAGTTAAGAGTGGACTTCTAAATCAGTTAGAAGATAAATTTCTACCTCCATGTGAATCTTGTCTTGAAGGAAAAATGACCAAATGAACTTTTAGTGGAAAAGGTCTCAGAGCCAAAGTACCTTTAGAGCTTGTACATTCAGACCTCTGTGGATCAATAAATGTCAAAGCTCGAGGAGGGTAATCAGTTTCATTGATGATTATTCAAGGTATGGTCATGTTTACCTAATCCATCATAAGTTCGATTCTCTTGAAAAGTTCAAAGAATATAAGGCTGAAGTTGAGAATGAATTAGGTAAAACAATAAAGATACTTCGATCATATCGAGGTGGGGAGTACATGGACTTGCGGTTCCAAGACTATTTGATAGAACATGGAATCCAATCACAACTCTCTGCACCTAGTACACCTTGGCCCAAGCTTCGCGTCTGACCCTCCCACTTGCCTTGCGTCCGTTCGGCCTGCTTCGCGTGCTGCCCACGGTTGAGGTCCACGCACACCTCACTCGGATCCTCATGCATCCCCATGCCCATTTTTGACCCACACTCGATCGGGTTCGACTCGTGTGCGCATGCAGCCCAAGTTATTGGGTTGACTGGTTCAAGCCCAAATGTTGGGTCTTGGATCGGTTTAAAGGGTTTTGTGGACCAGTTCAGTGGATTTTTGGTGGTTTTCCAGCTAGTTAGAGATTTTTGGGAGCTCCAATGTACTTCACCAAATTATAATTGTAATAATTTAGTTCATAGCTTAATTTAGGAGCCAAAAACCAGTCCATTTTAGGGTGTTTAATTAATTATGCATCTGATGTATGTTTGCTAGAGCATTATCATTTGCTGGTACGCTACAACTTGTTAGTTCAATTCAGGTTTATTGGGCTAGTGTATTTGTGTTGCGTGTGAATGTTCATTATGAGATTGATAAAATCCTGAGGGCTTTCCTGTGGAGAGGTAAGGAGGATAACATAGGAGGTGCTAAGGTGGCGTGGGCTGAGCTGTGTCTCCCTTTTGAAGAGGGTGGGCTTTAGACCTTCTTGGAATATTACTAGTACGATGAAGATTCTTTGGTTGCTGTTGGCAAATTTTGGTTCTCTGTGGGTTACTTGGGTGGAGGCTTATATTCTTAAGGGTAGATCGCTGTGGACGGTTGATTTGGGTTCTAGTCGGTCGTGGTGTCTTAGGGCTATCTTGCGTAAGCGGGATAATCTTAGAGAGCATGTGAGGATGGAGGTAGGGGATGGTAGGCGTTGTAGAGTGTGGCTGGATCCGTGGTTATAGGGCGGTCTTATTCTTTAGCAGGTTGGCAAGAGGTTGATTTATGATGCGGTGAGTCAGCGGGAGGCTAGGCTTGCTGAGTTCATCGGTACAGAAGAGGAGTGGAGATGGCCGTAGGTTTCCAGGGAGTTGATTGATTTATGGGATAGGGTTCAGAGGGTTAGTCTGTGTCCTAGTAATGAGGATATGTGGGTTTGGATTCCTGGTCGCAATGGTGGTTTCTCGATCACTAGTGTGTGAGATACTATTCATCCTTGTAGTGTTAGGGTTTGTTGGTTGGGTTTACTGTGGGGTGGGGAGAATGTTCCCAAGCATTCCTTTTGCGCTTGGCTGGCCATCAGAGATAGATTGGGTACTAGAGATAGATTAAGTCGGTGGGATAGGTTGGTTCCTTTGTCTTACATTCTTTGTGGGACTGGGGGGGAGGGGTTGTGAGTCTCGCGATCGTTTATTTTTTTGTCCTTTTGGGTGTGAAATTTGGTCTAGGGTCCTTCAGGTTATGGCTTCCTCTCACAGGATTGGGTACTGGGGTGTTGAGTTATCTTAGATTTGTCATCAGGGTATTGGGAAGGGTGTGAGGAGGAAGTTGTGTCGTGTTCTCTGGTGTGCTACGATTTACTATATCTTGAAAGAGCATAATCATCCTCTTCATGGTGGTCAGGCTTGTGAGCCCATTGTTTTGTTTCAGATCATTCGCTCTTGTATCCATGCTCGTGTTGCTTCTTGGAATGAGAATGCTCATAATCTTATTTAGTTTGCTTTCTTCTATTCTTTCCTTTATTTGCTTGTCCCTGGGCTGTGGGGTTGTTTTTTCTTCTGTTTGGAACTTTTCCCTATTTTGTAGGGTTGTTTTTCTCTTGTTGCTTTGTCGTTATTTCTTTCTTTTGACTACGTGGTTCCTTCTTTTGTGTGTGAGCGTTCTATGCTCTTGTGCCTTGGCCTGAGGCTGTGAGGTCCTCCTTGTTGTTGTATAATAATATTAACTTTTCAAAAAAAAAAATTTGTGGGACAAGTTGTGCACTTCTTCATTTATTCTTCTTCTTCATTGCGATTTATTCATCTTGTTTCCTATTTATTCATCTCCTTTTCCAAATTTTCTTTCCTCGACATTTAGAATATAAGATCTAATCATTTAAATCTCATATTTCATCTTAGTTATGTACCATTGCAATTCTAAACAATAGTGTATATTATATTATATGATCGTTAATTTGAAGTTTTTCATGATCATTTACATTGGACTACACAATCGCTTACCATCAGTAACATGATCACTTACTATGATCAACACGATTGCTTTCCATGATTAACTTGATTGTTTACCATGGTCAGCACAATTGTTTAAAATATATTATTTCACTACCGATCGTTTATTCTATAAGGGATAAAAGCCCTATGGTAGCAGAAGAATTTAAAGAACTGTTACTCAAATTAATTTGTGAATCTTAAAATATCAGTACATTGGCAAAATTTTAGAATCAAAATTCTAAATAAAAACTAAGCATGCTTTTAAATTAAAAGATACAGAGAACTTACTTTCGATGACGTCTCTGAATCTACAAATCACCGAATTGGGGACATCACATGTCAGAGACCTTCCTATCCTTTGGGATGAGATTGGTTTGTGGGAACCAATTGAGATGAGAAAATGTATAGAGATATTTGAGAGAAACTCTTTTCATTTTGCAGAGAGGAAAAACCCTTGGTTTTTTTCTTGATGAATTTTTGTTTAAAGAAAACTGTTTTCTTTTAGATATTTATAACTCTCTTTCCTTTTTGGAATAGGAAAAGGAGTAGAAGAGAATCATGAAATTCTATTATCAAATCTACTAATTAATTAACAATTAATCAATTAGTTAATAATTAATTAAATCATATTTAATTAATATTTCATCAAATCTTATTTGAATCTCTCCAATATCTTATAGATTTATATTAATATAATTAATTAAATCATATTTAATTAATATTTCATTCAAATCTTATTCGAATGAATATCTTTCCAATATCTTATATATTTATATTAATATAATTAATTAAATCATATTTAATTAATATTTCATTCAAATCTTATTTGAATGAATATCTCTACAATATCTTATAGATTTAATTAAATAAAACTAAACTATTAATTTATTCTCTAATTAATTAATAGCTAAATTAAATATCTTATATTAAATTTGAATCATATTGAAATATAAGTTTATCTCATAATCATTAATTTTAATATGAATCCAATTCACATTAAATTAATATTTGAACTCATTCAAATATTTTATCTCTCATAAATTAATTTTGAATCATATCTAAAATTAAATTTATATAATAAAGTTTGATAAACTTTATATTATAATGTATCACTATACATTATACTAATTCCCAAATTAAATTTGAACATTTCAAATTACAACCAATATAAAAAAATCTCATTATCCTTTACGAGCTATGAAGGGGACCTAATGGACCTACAAATCAGAAGCTACAACGACATGAGATTAATTGACTAAACTCATTAGCCACATTAATCAATATTCGTTAACTGTGTGTACACTCCACTAAAGACTCACAGCTGAACTCTTCTCACTGTAGATATATTTTTGTGTCCACGGATATAGACCAGTAGCAGTAAGTTAGTCCTTCACGAGTGTTCGTAACACCAGCTGGGTCAATTTACCGTTTTACCCCTAGGTTACCTCTAATCCTTAAATACCAATGCTCCTCTAGTGAACAACCTGTTTATGGTCCTACCAATAAACAGAAACCCCTTTCGTACTATAGAGAGGGTAGGGGCCATTTGTTCAAGACTTGGAGACACCATTTAAGGGAACACTCATCTACTTACCCTAAAGTAGGGAAAGAGTGAATTCCATTTTGTGTGATTATGTTCCTAGCTGCCCACTCGGTCTTGTCTCTAAAATGATAAGCTTATTGAGTCGGTCATCTGGCCACTCTCACCTGTACAAATCAAAGGACAATCCCACGCAAACAGGAGTTCATAATACACTTAGGATTAAGACTAAGTTACCCTAGGTCATCCTAGTGAAATAGAAAACTAACTAGTTAACAGAGTTACATCTAGTGGTTACTACTTCACGGTCCGGTCTTATGCAAACTCATTGTATAGGATACCCTCACTCACATGTCAACTACACGAATGCGTTGGATCATTGCGTTTGTATCAAATACAAAGTGAGCCGTATCCATTGTGTTACCAGGATAAGGTACCCAGCCTTATCCCTATACTATAGACCCTTTAAGCTGATCTCGAACATTGATCCCTGTATGTCTCTACATATTGTTCAAGACTCATTAAACAGCTTAGGATGTTAGTTTATTGGATTTGGATTAAGACAAAATTAATAATATAATCAATAATAATTATTACAATAATAATACTTTATTAATAATGATCAATGGATTATATTTACAATCTATGAGTTTTAGGACATAAATTCCAACAATTCTGACATAAATGATCTTGTATAAAAATCCAACAATCATTTATATTATATTATACGATCTTCTATGTTTGAAGCTTTCTCACAATCGTTTAGAGTTTATTATCGATCATTTAAATTTGAAGCTTTTTTTCTATTGTTTAAAGTGAACTACACGATTATGTATCATGATCTAAATCATTGTTTAGACTGTAGTACATGATCGTTTAGACGAAGATTACTCGTGATTAACTGCAGAAATAGCTAATATAACAAAAATGAACAAACGTAACAAAACGAACAAATAACACAAAAGGCTTTGATAACCCATTTCGACAAATTCGGTCTACATCTTGGGAGCTTCTTTGCTCAGATAAAAAATATTATTGGAGGTACATATTGAATAGGCAACACATTGATGGTGGTTCATAGAGCATCAAATTCCACAATTAAAATGTTGATAATTCATGAGGCAACACCACTAGGAATACAAATTCTGTAGGAAGATATATTGACATCCTCTGTACCAAATATTTGAGCTTTCCTGAAAGGCCATACAATATGCTCAATATCAGGAATATGAGAGCCCTAGAATAGCCTATGGCTGAGTGGCAGAGTCCTCGGATTTGTCTTGGAGCATCTACAAATAGATGGCCGACTATATGAACAATGAGCACTCCATGCAAGTTAATTATGATATTGGAATCTTCTGGAACAACTGAAAGATCTTGTTACTTTGTACGACGAGTATTCACCATTGTTCAAGCTTGAAGGAAATGGAAACAATCTTTCCAGCCGAAACACAAGAAGACAAAGATGAACGGACACGGTTGCAAATAAGACTAACTTCCCGCTTCTCTTCTTAGTTATAAAATAAATGGGCCAAGTAATAAATATGGACCTTAATCATCAAATAATTTTAAGACCATTTTCTGATTATTACTAATTATGTTTACACACGCCCAATCATGCTTCTGTATAACTTGTGATCCACAACTTCTGCTTCAAAATCTTTAGATAAATTTACATGTGTAGCTTCTAGTATTCTCTTATGTTGAGACTTGTTTGAATTTCTTGGCAATGCTCTTTGCATATTTTTCTTGAGAAATAAATATACCATCTTTGCCTTGCTTGATTTTCAATCCTAGAAAAAAAAAAAAAACAACTCTCCAACCACGCTCATCTCAAATTAGGATTACATAATATTAATAAAACTATTTACATTATTATCAGGACGTCCACCAAAGATGAAATCATCAACATATATTTGAGCCACAATTATATCTTTGTATGTCGATGATAAATAGAGTTTTATCAGTACCTCCTCTAACATACCCTTGTTGTCGAAGATAGATTGTGAGTCATTCATACCAAGCCTTAGAGCTTGCTTGAGGTCATAAAGAGCTTTATTTAGTTTGTACACATGCTCAGGATAAACATGATCTAAGAATCCCGTTGGTTGTGCAACATAGACTTCTTCATTTAAGTACGTTTGTAGGAAATCACTTTTGACATCCATTTGATATAATTTAAACCTCTGTATGCAAGCAATGCTAAGAAGAAGACGTATGACTTCAAGTCTAGCTACAGGTGCAAAGACTTCATCAAAATCAACACCTTCAACTTGAGAAGAACCTTGAGCTACCAATCTTGCCTTGTTTCTAATAATAAACCCTTGCTCATCAGCTTTACTTTTGAATACCCATTTTGTTCTGATAACATTAGTAGCTTTCGGCATAGGCACCAAGGTCCAAACATTATTTCTATGAAATTGCAGAAGTTCTTGCATTGCATTTATCCAAAACTCATATTTAAGAGCATCATTAACAGAGATTGGATCAACAGAAAAAGTGTAACAAAGATTAGCAATTAATTTTGCATAATCTATTCTATCTTTCTTTCTAGTTGTGATTCCAGTGTTGAGAACACTAATAATGCTACTTGATGGGTGATATGAGGATGGAACCACATCTTGTATAGGAGTCTTTACTTTAGTTTCTGAACCTCCTTGAGAAAGATCAAGGCTATGATTGTAGTCCTTATCATCCTTATTAGCTAGAGACACACATTCAATATTTTGCACAAACTCAGTTACACCATCAAACTTCTATATAGATAATTCATCTTCATCATCACTGCATTTGTGAGTTATTTTCTAATTGTCATTCACGACAACATTGATAGTCTCCATGGTTTAATGAAAATGTTCTTCCTTAGACAAATTGCACAATAATCTTCATCCTTAGCCTGTCTAGTAATAAGAAAGGGATCTGAGGTATGACTCTCAAGCTTTACCCGCCTGCTGTCCCAGTAAACGTAACTGGCTATACTGAGGAGTTAGCAGCAGAAGTGAGAATAAGAGGAAGCAAGTCGCCCAACCCTGGAGCCAGGGGTACCTACCTCCTTCCTCGTGCATGTTGGGATTTATGTCCTAAAACTAGTAGATTGTAAATATAATCCATTGACCGTTATTAAGAATGTCAACATTTGTCTAAGGAAGAATGCCAACATTTTGGAGTAGATATATTTATAGTAGTGATAACAAAAAAATAGTTCACACCTGTCCTTCGGACTGCTAACCTCTACAGTCAGTCCTTCGGACTAGATGCTCGAAGAAGAAAAAGAAGGCACCATAAGATAGGTTTGAAGAACTATCCATTAAGGGAAAGCAAAGAATATTGCAAGGAGTGCAAGTCATTCATAGCTATTACTTTGAAGAGTTGCCAAAATACATAAATCTAAGAAGCCATATATAAGCAGATATCCCAAGAATCAGACTGAGATCAAGATTTGATCTTCATTCTCCCATGGAGAAAATGAGAAAAGAGCGTGAAAGAGAAGAACCAACTATTTGGAAGAAAGCTAATATGGATATAAATCAGTCCTCCGTTCAATGAACAAGGCTGAATGAATTGAGAGAAAGAATGATCTCGGACTTTAATAAAATTTCATAAATCAGTCTTGCAAAAAATGAAATGGAATAGAGAGGTTCGACTATCATAAGTAGGCAAAGTATTTTCAGACGATTGTCGTTGAAGTTGCGATCGGGTTTGAGGAAGAGTCTGCTCTTGATATGATAAGTCTGCTGTCTCACTTTGAAATGAGAATTCCTACCATCAATGTTGTACCTGGGCATCGAAGGGCTTGATGGGACTAGAGAGATGCCTCGTTTGTTCAAGAGTTTGAGTCGAAATATTCTCTACTTGAAACTAGAAGTTTCATTTCTCATTATTGATCATGATCAAAGAAAATGGATTTGTTCGCAGTAAGGGCCACTCTTTATGGAGCATTCAGTCAGAAGTACTGTGAAAAGGAGAAAGGCTATCGGGATAGATAGATAAAGAAAGATGTAGTACGACTCGACTTGGATTGAAAAGAGAAGAAGATCGGCAAACTAAAGAGGGGTAAAGAGGAAGCGGAAAAGAGAGGATCGAGTCGGCGGTGAAGAAAGGGCGAAGCTCAACTCATCGATGCAGGTTAGAGATCGAGGGAGATTCTAACAGCACAAACCTATGCTTGACCCAAAAGTCTGTATGATCACTTGAATTAGGAGAATAAGAATTCCCAGTTTCACTCTTTGAGGGGATAAGGAAGCATAAAAAGGTAGGGACGAGACTTCGGCCTTTAACTAAGGGGGAAAGGGAACCTATTACAGAGGTGAGGCCCCACTACGCGGGACAAAGAAAGGTTCTTTGGGCAGAAGAAAAGGTTAGGTGTAATTGAGGAGACTGCTGATAAGGAAGGATCTCCTAGGCCTTACTTGGATGTCCCAGTGGCAGGATACCTCTTGATAATAAAGGCTCTTGCATAAGTCGGAAGTTGCCTCATCCCACTCCTAGGTTGGCTGAGGCATTTCATTCGATAAGCTAAGGCTTTAAACTAGACTCCCCATTTTCGACTTTAGATTCAAAGCCCTAGGCTTTCTTATTCCATATTCACTTTATTCCACCGGCTCAATGGATCTGGCTTTCTGGGAGTCTTCTTCCTTGATTGTAGAGTGAAACTCATCTCTCGGGCGTAAATTCTTTGCGCCTTCGGACAGGAAGTCTTTTCTTTTTCTTCGATCCTCTTCTCTGAGTTAAAGAGGTTATGATATAAATAGAATACCTGCCCGTATCTTCTCCCAGAAGGTTAAATTCCTATTCTATTATGGTACCTGTCTCCCTCCCCTAGCTGGTGTGAGGCTTACTCTTTCCCTTTCTCACTCTAATGGAAGAAGCCAATGAAATCTTCTTTGAACCTCTAGCTTCCGCAACTGAAACTATGATTCTTAAAATACCAGCAAGACTCCTAAGATACGATATTCGAATAGAGAGTGATAGCGCTAAAGCTAAGCAAGTAGACTCAGCAGGTCTTCACCGCGCAGTGGGTTCTGCCCGAAAGTGATTACAATCCAACTCTGGAATACACCGAATCCACGCCCTAGGATTGATTCTTCCCATTGCCCGCACCAGCGAATACTAATCCTACTCACTAATAGAAAAAGATGTGGCTCGTGGATCATTCAACTTAGTCCTACGATTAAAATACGAACGCCAAGTTCTCGTATTCTTTTGCTCCTTTGGTTCTAAACTAAGCAACTAGAAAAACTTTTTAGTAGGTTTGAAGTCGAACGTAGAAGGTTCTTCTTCCGTAGAGTGGGGTTTTCGATTCTGCCTTACTGGAAGCAAGGAGAAAAGTTCAAGTGGAATGAGAAGAAGTCCAACAAGAGAAAGACTCATTCATTGATCTATTTTGATGCAAAAGGAAGAAAAGAGAAAGAACGTCATCTTGACCTTTATTTCCACGCAATATTCTTTGCTCCTAAAGTCTGCAGAAGTCTTTAATAGAATGAATGACTTGCACTCCTTAATAGAAAGTCGAGCCTTTATTTGCAATATTCTTTGCGTCTTCGCATATGGAATTGCACCTTTGCCTCGAAAATATGACTCACACATATTGCATTGAGCCTTAAGAGTCGCTTCGCTTCTCGCACCTGGACCCCTTATAATTCAAAGGTCCAAATGAAAAGTAGCATTTGAATTTCAGACTAGTCCTTCCCCTAATTCTAGTTGGATCTGGTTCAATTCCCACTCCAAAAACAAAGGCTCCCCTAACCTACTGATAGTAGTTATCAAACTACCAAACTCCTCTCATAACTTCAGAATTATTGTGGTCAGTCACAATACATTCTTCCTTGCAAAAATTCACAGTGTAGTCTTGGTCACAAAGTTGACTAATACTAATTAAGTTTTCTGTGAGGCCTTCAACATATAGCACATCATCAAGTCTTGGTAAATTTGTATTAATGATGTTCCCTATGGCTAAAATTCTTCCTTTTACTTCAAGGAGGTGAACTGATTATTGTGAACCACATCTCACGGGCTAAGGTACAAATTCAGAATTCAAACAAGCCTTCAAAATTTAGAGTTGATGGGTTGGTGAGCAAAGTTTATGTTGGGCCAAGTGATAATGTTGGACTTGGTGGTACAAGGCTCGCGAAAGATGGGTTATGTTCGAAAATGGTTGGGCTGAATTAAAAATCAACACATGCTACGTCGACTCTCACTCCTTCATTATGGGCTACATTATTTGGCTGAGTCCATAATAGTTCTTCTCTTCAATATACTCCCTCTACTACTATAGGTTCAACAGTGGTGGTTACTCCGCCTAAGGAGGATGTTGCTCAAAGGAGTCAAGGTTTAGGAGAATTCCCTACTGGACTAGATTGTTGATGCAAAAATGCCTTACGCTGTTATTAAATGCCTTATTGAGAAAATTTGGGCAAAATTGAAATGCCAACTATTACTATTCTTGAGAACTATCTCATCTGCTTCCAATTCAGACATTCAAAATCTGTTGATTGGATCCTATTCCGTAGACTGTGGCATCTTGGTGGCAAACCTATGCTCCTCTATAAATGGACTCTAGGTTTTGTTCATGAATATTTTTTTTTATTTTGTTCTTGTTTGGATTTAGTTGAGTAAAATTCCCATGGAGTTGTAGACAGAATCGGGTTTGGCTATTGTTTCTTGTGTTGTTGCTAAGTCTCTACTTTGGATTTGGCCATGAAAGAAAGACGTAGATTGTCGTATGCTTGTGTATGTTGAATTAGATGGCAATTCAAATATGCATCTAATGCGGGGTGGTCTCATTTTGAATAATACTAAAGTTTTTTGCCTACAAAAGCCAAACGGTGATGCCCCAGACTCTGTCTAAGTTGGGCCAAACGGTGATCCAACAAATGGCCGAATGGAACTTAAAAACTAAGTCTAGGCAATCACCATTCAACTTTTGTGGGCAAAAAACTTTAGTATTACTCAAAATGAGACCACTCAGAAGTTAAATGTAAACTTTTGAGACCTTTGACATTGTTCTAAGTTGGGTCGTTCCTTTCTAGTCCGCAGTAATGGCCCATTTTTTGATGTTTTGGGATGAAACAAAAAAACTGAGTCTGGGGCATAACCGTTGGGCTTTTGTGGGCAAAAAGCTTTAGTATTACTCAAAATGAGACCACCCAGCAGTTAGATGTGAACTTTCGAGACCTTTGACACTGTTCTAATTAAGTTGGGCCGTTCCTTTCTAGGTCATAACATTTGTCCTTTTTTCGACGTTTTGGGAAGGAACCAAAAAACTGAGTCTGGGGCATCATCGTTCGGCTTTTGTGGGCAACAAGTTTTAATATTACTCAAAATGAGACCACCCAGTAGTTAGATGTGAACTTTTGAGACCTCTGACACTGTTCTAATTTGGGCCGTTCTTACTACGCCGTAACATTGGCCCTTTTTTCGACGTTTTGGGGTGGAACCAAAAAACTGAGTCTGGGGCATCACCGATCGGCTTTTGTGGGCATAAAAATTTTGTATTACTCAAAATGAGACCACCCTGCAGTCAGATGTGAACTTTCAAGACATCTGACACTGTTCTAAGTTGGGCCGTTCCTTTCTAGGCCGTAGTATTGGCTCCTTTTTCGACGTCTTGGGAAGGAACCAGAAAACTGAGTCTAGGGCATCACCGTTCAGCTTTTGTGGGCAGAAAACTTTATTATTACTCAAAATGAGACCACCTTGCAGTCAGAGGTGAACTGTCAAGACTATTGACACTGTTCTAAGTTGGGCCGTTCCTTTCTAGGCTATAGCATTGTCACCTTTTTCGAAGTCTAGGGACGGAACCAAAAAACTGAGTCTGGGACATCACCGTTCCGCTTTTGTGGGTAGAAAACTTTAATATTACTCAAAATGAGACCACCCTGCAATCAGATGTGAACTTTCGAGACTTCTGACACTAGTCTAAGTTAGGTTGTTCCTTTCTAGGCCTTAGTATTGGCCCCTTTTTCGACGTTTTGGGATGGAACCAAAAAACTGAGTCTGGGGCATCACCGTTCGACTTTTGCGGAAAGAAAACTTTAGTATTACTCAAAATGAGACCACCCTGCAATTAGATGTGAACTTTCGAGACCTCTGACACTGTCCTAAGTTGGGCTGTTCCTTTCTTGACTGAAGCATTGGCTCCTTTTTCGACGTCTTGAGACGGAACCAAAAAAATGAGTCTAGGGCATCACCGTTTGACTTTTGTGTGCAGAAAAATTTAGTATTACTCAAAATGAGACCACCCTGCAGTCAAATGTGAACTTTCGAGACTTCTGACAATGTTCTAAGTTGGGTCGTTCCTTCCTAGGCCATAGCATTCATTGGAACTTTTTTTAACGTTTTGGGACGAAAACAAAAAACTGAGTCTCGGGCATCACCGTTCGGTTTTTGTGGGCAAAAAACTTTTGTATTACTCAAAATGAGACCACCCAGAAGTCAGATGTGAACTTTCGAGACCTCTGACACTGTTCTAAGTTGGGCCGTTCCTTTCTAGGCCATAACATTAGCCCCTTTTTCGACGTTTTGGGACGGAACCAAAAAACTGATTCTGGGACATCACTGTTCCGCTTTTGTGGGTAGAAAACTTTAGTATTACTCAAAATGAGACCACCCTGAAGTCAGATGTGAACTTTCGAGACTTCTGACACTGTTCTAAGTTGGGTCGTTCCTTTCTAGGCTGTAGTATTGACCCTTTTTTCGACGTCTTGGGACGGAACCAAAAAACTGAGTCCGGGGCATCACCATTCGACTTTTTTGAATAGAAAACTTTAGTATTACTCAAAATGAGACCACCCTGCAATCATATGTGAACTTTCGAGACCTTTGACACTGTTCTAAGTTGGGCCGTTCCTTTCTAGGCTGAAGCATTAACTCCTTTTTCGACGTCTTGGGACGGAACCGAAAAACTAAGTCTGGGGCATCATCGTTTGACTTTTGAGGGCAGAAAAACTTTAATATTACTCAAAATGAGACCACCCCGCAGTCAGATGTGAACTTTCGAGACCTCTGACACTGTTCTAAGTTGGGTAGTTCCTTTCTAGGCCGTAGCATTCATTCGCCCTTTTTTCGAGGTTTTGGAACGGAACCAAAAAACTGAGTCTAAGGCAACACCGTTCAGTTTTTGTGGGCAGAAAACTTTAGTATTACTCAAAATGAGACCACCCAGCAGTCAGTCGTGAACTTTAGAGACTTCTGACACTGTTCTAAGTTGGTTCATTCCTTTCTAGGCCGTAGCATTGGCCCTCTTTTGACGTTTTAGGATGGAACCAAAAAACTGGGTCTGGGGCATCACCGTTTGTCTTTTGTGGGCATAAAACTTTAGTATTACTCAGAATGAGACCACCCAGCAGTCAGACGTGAACTTTTGAGACCTCTGACACTGTTCTAAGTTGGGCTGTTCCTTTCTAGGACGTAGCATTGGCCTTCTTTTCGACGTCTTGGAACGGAACCAAAAACTGAGTCTGGGCATCACCGTTCCGCTTTTGTGGGCAGAAAGCTATAGTATTACTCAAAATGAGACCACCCAGCAGTCAGACGTGAACTTTTGAGACCACTGACACTGTTCTAAGTTAGGCCGTTACTTTCTAGGCCTTAGCATTGGCCTCCTTTTAGACGTCTTAGAAAGGAACATAAAAACGGAATCCGAGGCATCATCGTTTCTCTTTGTGGGATGAAAACGTTAGTATTACTCAAAATGAGACCACCCAGCCGTCAGACGTGAACTTTTGAGACCTCTGACACTGTTCTAAGTTGGGCCGTTCTTTTCTAGGCCATAGCATTGGCCCCTTTTTCGACATCTTGGGACGGAACCAAAAAATTGAGTCTGGGGCAACACCGTTTCGTTTTTGTGGGTAGAAAACTTTAGTATTACTCAAAATGAGATCACCCAGCAGCCAGACGTGAACTTTTGAGACCTCTGACATTTTTTTAAGTTGGGTCGTTCCTTTCTAGGCCGTAGCATTCATTGGCCCTTTTTTCGAGGTTTAGGGACAAAACCAAAAAACTGAGTCTAAGGCATCACCGTTGGGCTTTTGTGGGCAGAAAACTATAGTATTACACAAAATGAGACCACCCAGCAGTCAGATGTGAACTTTCAAGACCTCTGACACTGTTCTAAGTTGGGCCATTCCTTTCTAGACCGTAGCATTGGCCCATTTTTGACGTCTTGGGTCAGAATACAAAAACTGAGTGTGGGAATCACCGTTCGGCTTTTGTGGGCAGAAAACTTTAGTATTACTCAAAATGAGACCACCCTGCAGTTAGATGTGAACTTTCGAAACCACTAACACTGTTCTAAGTTGGGCCGTTCCTTTCTAGGCTATAGCATTGGCACCTTTTTCTACATCTTGGGACGAAACTAAAAACTGAGTCTGGGCATTATTGTTTGACTTTTGTGGGTAGGAAACTTTAGTATTACTGAAAATGAGACCACCCTAAAGTCAGATGTGAACTGTCAAGACCTCTAACACTGTTCCAAGTTGGGTCGTTCCTTTCTAGGTCGTAGCATTCATTGGCCGTTTTTTCGAGGTTTTGGGACGAAAGCAAAAAACTGAGTCTGAGGCATCACCGTTCGGCTTTTGTGGGCAGAAACCTTTAGTATTACTCAAAATGAGACCACCCAGCAGTCAGATGTGAACTTTCGAGACCTCTAATACTGTTCTAAGTTAGATCGTTCCTTTCTAAGCCGTAGCATTAGCCCCATTTTCGACTTCTTGGGACGGAACCCAAAACTTAGTCTAGACATCACCGTTCGACTTTTGTAAGCAGAAAACTTTAGTATTACTCAAAATGAGAAGACCCAGCAATTAGACGTGAACTTTTGAGACCTCTGACAGTGTTCTAAGTTGGGCCGTTCCTTGTTAGGCCGTAGCATTGGCCCATTTTTCGACGTTTTGGGATGGAACAAAAAAACTGAGTCTAGGGCATCACCGTTCGGCTTTTGTGAGCAGAGAACTATAGTATTACTCAAAATGAGACCACCCATCAGTCAGATCTGAACTTTCGAGACCTCTCACACTGTTCTAAGTTGGGCCAATCCTTTCTAGGCCGTAGCATTGTCAATTTTTTCGTCGTTTTGGAATAGAACAAAAAAACTGAGTCTGGGCATCACCGTTCGGCTTTTGTGAGCAGAGAACTATAGTATTACTCAAAATGAGACCACCCATCAGTCAGATCTGAACTTTCAAGACCTCTGACACTGTTTTAAGTTGGGCCGTGCCTTTCTAGGCAGTAGCATTGGCCACTTTTTCAACGTTTTGGGATGGAACCAAAAAACTGAGTCTTGGTCATCACCGTTCATCTTTTGGGGGCAGAAAACGTTAGTATTACTCAAAATGAGACCACCCAGCAGTCAGACGTGAACTTTTGAAACCTCTGACACTGTTCTAAGTTGGGTTGTTCCTTTCTAGGACGTAGCTGGCCCCTTTTTCTACGTTTTGGGACGGAACCAAAAAACTGAATCTGGGGCGTCACCGTTCGGCTTTTATGGGCAACAAACTTTAGTATTACTCAAAATGAGAAGACCCAGCAGTCAGACCTGAACTTTCGAGACCTCTGACACTGTTCTAAGTTGGGCCGTTCCTTTTTAGGCCGTAGCATTGGCCCCTTCTTCGACGTTTTGGGAAGGAACCAAAGCAATGAGTCTGGGGCATCTCCGTTCGGCTTTTGTGGGCAGGAAACTTTTGTATTACTCAAAATGAGACCACCCAGCTGTCAGATATGAACTTTCGAGACCTTTGAAACTGTTCGAAGTTGGGCTGTTCCTTTCTAGGCCGTATCATTGGCCAATTTTTTGACATTTTGGGACGGAACCAAAACAATGAGTCTGGGGGATCACCGTTCGGCTTTTGTGGGCATAAAACTTTAGTATTACTCGAAATGAGACCACCTAGTAGTCAGATGTAAACTTTCGAGACCTCTGACACTGTTCTAAGTTGGGCCGTTCCTTTCTAGGCCGTAGCATTTACCTTTTTTTTGACGTTTTGGGACGGAACCAAAAAACTGAGTCGCGGGCATCATCGTTTGGCTTTTGTGGGTAAACAACTTTAATATTACTCAAAATGAGACCATCCAATAGTTAGATGTGAACTTTCGAGACCTTTGACACTGTTCTAAGTTGAGCCGTTCCTTTACAGGTCGTGGCATTAGTCTTTTTTTTTTACGTTTTAGGACGGAACCAAAAAACTGAGTCTGGGGCATCCCCGTTCGACTTTTGTAGGCAGAAAGCTTTAATATTATTGAAAATGAGACCACCTAGTAGTTAGATGTAAACTTTTGAGAACTTTGACACTGTTCTATGTTGGGTCGTTTTTTTTTTTTTGCCACAGCATTGGTCCTTTTTTAAAAGTTTAGCGACGGAACCAAAAAACTGAATCTTGGGCATCATTGTTCGGCTTTTTTGGGCAAAAAACTTTAATATTACTCAAAATGAGACCACCCAATAGTTAGATGTGGACTTTCGTGAACTTTCGTGAACTTTTACACTGTTCTAAGTTGGGTTGTTTCGTTCTAGTGTTGGTATTTATGTCCTAAAACTCGTGTTTTGTAATCATATTCTATTCAATGGGTCATTATTGATACTATAATCTTAAAGCTAATAAACTAAAGTCCCAAGACTATTATTAAGTAAACTTGAACTTTATAGAGCGACAAACATAGATCAAGTTCGAGTAAATAGTCTGTAGTGTACGAATACGGTTGGGCACCTTATTCTGGGGAAACTATAGATGCGGCCTGCTTTGTAGTTAGTACAATTGAAGTGATTCTAAGTCATTCATGTAAAGACATGGAAGTGAGGGCATTTTATGTAAAGAGTTTACATAAGACTGGAACCATGAAATAGTCACTTTTAAGTTATAACATCGTTAACTTTGTAAAACTAACTATTTCATTTATAGATATCTAATGTAACTTAATCTTAATCCTAAGCTAACTATGAACTTCTGTTCACACGAAATCATTCTTAGATCTGCATAGGTTAGGGTAGCTCAATGGCGTTGACCCAATAAGCCTCCCATTTCAAGGGTAAGAGTGGGTGGATAGCTAGGGACATAAGGTGCAAGACGTAATTCACTCCTACCCACTCTAGGGTTAGTTGATAGGTTGTTCTCTTAAGGACTAAATCCAGGTCTTGAACAAGGGGCCCCACCCTCTCATTGGTCAGAAAGGGATTCGGTTTAAAGGTTGGACCTTAAACCAATTGTTCAATAGTGGATCAATGAGACTTAAGGAGAAAAGAATTAATCTCGGGGGTAAAATGGTACTTTGACCCAGCTGAGATTATGAACAACCTATGAAGGATTAACTTACTTATCATGGTCATATCACATGGACACAAATATATCTATAGTGAGGGGCGTGCAACTACGGGACTTTAGTGGAATAACCTGTTAGTTAACGAAGGTTGATTAACTCGGTCTAAAAAGTTTAGCCAGTTAATCTCGGATCATTGGAGCCCATGATCTATAGGTCCATTAGGTTCCCCCGATAGCTCACAAGGAATCAACTTAGAACATTATGATGGAATAATTCGAATTGTTCGAATTAGGTAAAGATAGAGAAACTAACAAATATATCTGATATAGTCATCGATTATAACTTAAGATAGAGCTTCATGTTTAAATGTGATTTAAATATGAATATGGATTCATATTTGAAAGCTCGGAATTGATGAAAAAGGTCAAAGATGTAAAAAGTCAAAATGTTGACTTTGGACTTTGAAAAATCAAACTTTGACCGACATTATATTCAAATGTGATTTGAATTTTGGAGAAATGAATACGGATTCATGCTTGGGAGGTTGAGATTAGTCAAGACGGACAAAATGGTTAAAAGTTAAAATGTTGACTTTGGACTGGAAAAAGTCAAACTTTGAATTTGATTTAAATGTTGAATTACCATATTGGGCTTACACTAATTTAAATAATAATACTTGTTGAGATTTGACAAGCTTATCACTTGCATGTGATATGCAAGTGGCTTATTGCATGCAAGACACCTACCCACTAAGAATGTCAAGCGGTGAGATAGGGAAGCTCTTGCATGTAGTTTGCATGTAAACAAGTTTTATGCAAATGTGAAATGACTTTTTGATTTGAAATTGAAAATTAATTTTGTAATTGAGAATTAAAAAATTAAACCAAGAATTCTTTTCATTTGAGACTCTGAACATTAAAAACAAAAAAAATACCTAAAGGTTAGGTTCCTCCAAATGATATTATCTCTCTCTATTTCCTCCACCACTTTTTAGTCCCACAACTCGATTCCAAGTCCGAAGAATAGTGGGTCGGTCAACGCTAATGGTAGTCCCTACTTCGATTTCTTGAGGAGATTACAAGAAAAGAAAAGCATCAAAGGTAAGGTTTTTCTTTTAACCCTATCTTTGTTATTTTAAGGTTTTTTATGCATGTTAATCACTAAACTTGTTTAGTTGCAATTAAAGTAAAAATTTGATCCTAATTTCGCTGCACATGTCTACCTTTTCCATCATGTGGTATCAGAGCATGCTTAATTTTACTCAATTTCATATGGTGGGTTTTGTCAATTTATTAGATAAATTGTGTGTTGAACTAAAATGGATATATTATGGTTTTGGCAAATTAAATTAAGCTTGTTGTTTGTAATAGTTATTGTAATTAGTCCTTTTGTGGCTTAATTTCTTATTGCAAAGGGTTTGTAATTTTACGCAACCACGCATCTTCCCCGTTCGCCTCGCGTCCGACCTGATTCGCTCGACCCACTTTGCGCGTGGCCCATTAGTTTCCGATCTGCTTCACGTCTGTCCTCCCGCCCTACCGGGTTTGGCCCGGTTCCTCTGACCCGCGCGTGTCTGGTGTCTTTTGGGATCTGTTCAAGCCCAAATGTTGGGTTCTTGGGCAGGTTCAAAAAATTTTGGGTCGGTTCAGTGGATTTTGGTGGTTTTCCAGCCGGTTCAAGCTTTTTGGGATCCCCGTGTATTTCATCAAATTATTATTGTAATAATTTAGTTCATAGCTTAATTTAGGAACCAAAACCAATCCATTTTAGGGTGTTTAATTAATTATGCATGTGATGTATGTTTTAATTAAAATTGTATGTGCATAAAGTATGTCATATAGATTTAAAATCTCACCATAGGTTAACATGTTATAAGTGTTATAATATATAGTATGCATGTTGATTAATTAATATGGAAATTAATTAATTTGATTAATTAATTAATTATTTTATTTAATTAAATATGATTTAATTAAAAGTTAAATAAATCAAAATTCATATTAATTAATTTCTTTATATAATTGTTATATATTATTTGTTTGTTGGCTATTTGTTATAGTTAGTTCATTTATAATAGTTATAAAATGAATTAAACTTTTAAAATCTATAACAAATATAACTTGTATGCTCACCTAGGTTAAAAAATATCTACTTTCTTTGTTGATTTATGTCGATATCTTATAAAACTGGTTATAAGAGACTCACCTGATTAGACTTTGTCAACAAGTCAGATAAGATGACAAAGGTTTGGAGGTTCTTAAGTTGACGATTTACGGAACACCTCCTACCTGGAGACCGTAATCAGTTCTTGAGCCTAATTTAACCTAGCTTTATTAGCATGTGTGAGAGATGTGAGGTAATAAAGCTAGTTTATGACCTAGACATTGTAGGTTAAAATTCGATATAATGGTTATGCTCGAATGTTACACCTAGGCTTAGGATTTGTTTAAGTTAGCATGAATAAAATCCTAAAGTAGTTATATACCCTTAAAACCATTATAGAACACTTCAGCTAGAGAGAAGTAGTGTACTTTTAACCTCTAGCGTTCCTAAGAGTTCACACAGTGAGGTCCATGCAGGGCTTTGCGCCGTGCATAGGAGCGGACTCCCTTCGGAGAGTGTTTGCATGGATCAATATCAAGGTGAATAGGGGAAGTAGTTCATAGTAAGTGGGTGAGGGATATGTGACAACACATCCCACGGTCTCTTCCATTGGGTCACATCGTGAGATTCCTATAATGTGTCTGCTTGTCTGCCCTGGAGCGATGTTCCCTTCGGATGGTCGTGTTATAGGATTTGGAACACCGTGAACTCTTAAATATGGATAGGGTCTCCTTGATTAGTTTTCATGTTCGACTTTCCCCTTTTGGAGCATAATGATTCTAATCTCTGAGATTCGAAAATGGAGGGTTACACTTACAAAATTACGAAGTTGTTAGTATATTTTTGACCGAAATAGCGATAACTAAATGCTATAGCAATATGAGATATTCAGGAGTTAGCATCTGGTCAAGATTGTCTTGGTTCAACGGAGGAATAATCGACTGCCCTTCGGTGGGGGTTATTCTAAACCTTTGGAATATCATTGCAAAACTATAATGATGGGTACATTATCAGTATTTGCTAAATGATTGGCTTCTTTAGTGATTATGGTTTCTAAAATGAATATGTTTATTTTTCAGCATGAATAGCTCCATAGTTCAACTTTTAGCTTCTGAAAAACTTAATGGCGATAATTATGCGACATGGAAATCAAATCTTAACGCAATATTAGTCGTTGACGATTTAAGGTTTGTCTTAACTGAGGAATGTCCTCAAAATCCTACCTCAAATGGTAACCGAACTGGTCGGGAAGCATATGATCGTTGGGTAAAAGCAAATGAAAAGGCTCGTGTATATATTCTTCCCAGCATGTCTGATGTTTTGGCAAAGAAACATGAATCCTTAGCTACGGCTAAAGAGATTATGGATTCATTAAAGGAAATGTTTGGGCAACCAAATGGTCCTTAAGACACGAGACAGTCAAATACGTTTACACTAAGCGTATAAAGGAAGGGACCTCTGTTAGAGAGCATGTTCTAGACATGATGATGCATTTCAACATCGCCGAAGTAAATGGTGCTCCCATCGAAGAGGTTAATCAAGTTAGCTTTATCTTAGAGTCTCTTCCGAAGAGCCTCATTCCATTTCAGACGAATTCTTCTTTAAACAAGATAGAGTTTAACCTGACAACCCTTCTGAATGAGCTTCAAAGGTTCCAAACTCTTACTTTGGCTAAGGGAAAACAAGTGGAAGCAAATGTTGCTACCATAAAAAGGAGCTTTTCAAAAGGATCGTCCTTTAAAAGCACAAGTGGACCTTCTAAGCCTAAAGCTCAAATGAAGAAGAAGGGAAAGGGGAAGACTCCCAAGACGAACAAGGGAAAGAAAGCTGTAGAAAAAGGTAAGTGTTACCATTGTGGCCAGAACGGACACTGGTTAAGGAACTGCCCGAAATACCTTACTGAGAAAGCAGCACAAGGTAAATATGATTTACTAGTTGTTGAAACATGCTTAGTCAAATATAATACTTCACCCTGAATACTAGATTCAGGAACCACTAATCATATTTGGAAGAGGCTTGCAGAACACGATATTACTCTCAAAGTTGGAACTGGAGAGGTAGTCTCGGCTGAAGCAGTGGAAAACTTGAAGTTGTTTTTTCAAGATAGATATCTACTACTTAAAAATGTTTTGTATGTACCTCAAATGAAGAGGAACTTGATATCTATCTCTTGCATTTTGGAACATATGTATGAAATATCTTTTGAAATTAATGACGCGTTCATTTTTAGAAAAGGTATTCAAATATGCTCTGCAATACTTGAAAACAACTTATATAAGTTAAAACTAACTAGAGCAAACTTTGTCTTAAATACTGAAATGTTTAGAACAACCGAAACTCAGAATAAAAGACAAAAGGTTTCTTCTAACGCCTATTTATGGCACTTAAGAGTTTGTCAAATAAATCTCAATAGAATTGGGAGATTAATTAAGAGTGGACTTCTAAATTAGTTAAAAAATAACTATTTACCTCCATGTGAATCTTGTCTTGAAGAAAAAATGACCAAAAGATCTTTTACTGGAAAAGGTCTTAGAGCCAAAGTACCTTTAGAGCTTATGCATTCGGACCTCTGTGGACCAATGAATGTCAAGGCTCGAGCAGGGTACGAATATTTTATCAGTTTCATTGATGATTACTCAAGGTATGGTCATGTTTACCTAATGCATCATAAGTTTGATTTTCTTGAAAAGTTCAAAGAATATAAGGCTAAAGTTGAGAATGAATTAGAAAAAACAATAAAGATACTTCGATCAGATCGAGGTGAAGAGTATATGGAATTGCGATTCCAAGATTATTTGATAGAAAATGGAATTTAGTCACAACTCTCTGCACCTAGTACGCCTCAACAGAAGGGTGTATCAAAAAGAAGAAACAGAACCTTGTTGGACATGGTTAGTTCTATGATGAGCTTTGCTCAATTGCCAGATTCTTTTTGGGGATATGCTTTAGAGACAACTGTCTATATTTTGAATAATGTTCCCTCTAAAAGTGTTTCAAAAACACCTTATGAGCTTTGGAAAGGGCGTAAAGGAAGTTTACGTCACTTTAGAATTTGGGGATGCTCGACACATGTGTTGGTACAAAATCCTAAGAAATTGGAACATCGTTTAAAATTATGCCTATTCGTAGGTTACCCAAAGGAATCAAGGGGTGGTCTCTTTTACAATCCTCAAGATAATGAAGTATTTGTTTCGACCAAATAGTCAATGAATGATGTAGATAGTGACCAATGAATCAAAGCCATGAACCTCGAAATGAAGTCTATGTACTTCAATTCTGTCTGGACTCTAGTAGATCAACCAAATGATATAAAACCTATTGGTTGTAAATGGATCTACAAGAGAAAACAAGATCAAGCTGGTAAAGTACAGACTTTTAAGGCTCGACTTGTGGCAAAAGGTTATAGCCAAAGAGATGGAGTAGACTATGAAGATAAACTTTCTCTCCAGTTGCTATGCTCAAGTCGATTAGAATACTCTTGTCCATCGCCATCTTTTATGATTATGAAATTTGGCAGATGGATGTCAAGACAGCATTTCTGAATGGTAATCTTGAGGAGAGTATCTATATGACTCAACCAGAGGGGTTTATAGAACAAGGTCAAGAACAAAAAGTTTGTAAGCTTCAAGAATCCATTTATGGTTTGTAGCAAGCATCTAGATCTTGGAATATAAAATTTGATACTTCGATTAAATCTTATGACTTTGAGCAGAATGTTGATGAACCTTGTGTTTTACAAAAGGGTTTTTAATTCCAATGTAGCATTCCTAGTTCTATATGTCGATGATATTCTACTCATTAGGAATGATGTGAATAATCTTAACGACACATATCACATGCCTGGTTGGTCCATCGACCAGACCCATGGGCTCAACCCCATGAATTTGGGTTATATTTAGTCTTTGGGCTCAATTAAGCTTATTTTTGGGCTTAATTGAACTTAGTCCAAGTAAATAATATTTAATTGAACCAAAATAATTAACTTGATCCAACGGATAAGATGAAAACATGTGGCATTATTAGAATTGGCTAATTTATGTTTTCAATTTTTAATTTGGGGCAAATGTCAATTTTAATTAGTCCCAAATTCAATTATTTGCATTTTTCATCATTAATTTAATAAATGATGTGGCAATTTGTGATTGGTCTCAAAAATTCTTATTGAACAATCACTTTTAGTGGCGATCATAATACGTCACTAAAAAAATAAATAGTGACATAACATATGTTACTAAAAGTAAGCTTTTAGTAACGCGAAAACGTCACTAAAAGCACTACAAGAAATAAGAGTTTCCCCGACGTAGCAATACGTCGCCGAAAACCCTTACCAACGTCGGGGAAGGTTACTGCGACGTCGGCAGGCACGTCGGGAATACTTTCCCCAACATAGCTCAGGTCAACGACGGGGAAAATTTTCCCAACGCACGCTGCAGCACATCGCAAAAGGCTTCTGCAACGTAGCGTCGCAAAAGGCACGTCGCGGAAGGCTTTAAATATATATTTTTAAATTAATTATTTTATTTTTATATAAAAATAAACCCACTAAATTCTTTCATTATTTATGTCTTTGTCATATATGGTTGATGTTGTTGATAAATTAGTCTATTTTCAAGCGATTAATCTTTTTTGGAGAATGAAATTGGATAGAAAAACGGACGGAGATGAGCAATTTAGAGACGAAAAAGAAATAAAGTACAAGGAATGAGAGAGGGAGATGAGTGATTCGGAGAAGGACGAAGATGAGCCGGTGGCAACGGTGACGGCAAAGACGGACGGACGACAGCACGAATCTCTTCTTCTCCCTCTCTCTCGGCCGATTTTCTCTTCCTTTCATTTTGCAATCGGTTCTGTGTTGAAGAGGAATAAATAGAGTGAACTTTTTTCGACGTTGCCACCGTACCATTGTGTGCGTCGCGGAAATTTAACGTAAATTTAATTTTAATTTAATTTTAACCTTTTTGCGACGTCTTATTGTTGTACGTCGCGGAAAGTTAACGCATTAAATTTAATTTTAATTTAATTTTAACCTTTCCGCGACGTCTTATTGTTGTACGTCGCGGAAAGTTGACGCATTAAATTTAATTTTAACCTTTGCGCGACGTTTGGTTCTTGTGCGTCACGGAAAGTCACTTTCCGCGACGTACCCTTTCGTGCTTCGGCGAAAGGTGATCAACAGTGACGCACCCTGCGCCGACGTTGTTTTTGGCATCGCAATTGTTCCGATTTCTTGTAGTGAAGTATGTCTTTTGCGGCGCGTAATGTTGCGTTGCTAAAACTTTTAGCTACGCAAATACAGCGACACTCCTAGGGACGAATGGCTTTTCGTGGCTAATACTTTAGCGACGTGTTTTTAGGCTTAAGTGACGTTTTTCATGTGCCACTAAAAATGAAATTTCTTGTAGTGTATTAGGCCTCTTTTCTCGGTTCCTTTAAATACACCTATTAGACTTACAAGTTTCTCCACTAATCCTTCAAAAACTTTTAATACTCAAAACCTTATGCCAATGAAAATGCCCAAGTATAACAAAAACTTCATGTCCAAGCCAAAGCCACAACTGCAAAAACCAAACAGATGTCTCATCTCTGTCCATCTTAACATTTCATTACTTATTTCATCCAACGGAGGACAAGAACTTTTCATTCAAAAGTTTAACTTCAATCTCATACTAATCTACATTATTAGACCAAGAGGAACTTTTCCCTTGCACCAATTAACCCAAACAAACATAATGATTCAACCCAACAAATCCAAAACCTTTTTCTTTTAGTACTCTTTACAATCAAACTTTTCTCTTCAATTATTTTTTTTTAGACTTGTGAGTTTCTTGACCGTTAAAATCCAAAATCATAAAAATGAATCTTCAATTCGAAAAAACTTGTGAACAAATATCAACCTATACTCTCATTTATGAAAACCAAATGGAGTGCTCAAGTCCATTTTATTCCAAACAAATTCTTCACATAATAATTCAAATTTCAATTTTGATATTGATTTCAATAAATACTCTCATTTTTAGTGAAAATTGTAGCCAATTATAAGAAAGTACCTTAATTTGTCCATTCTCTCGACACTTCATCCAATTGTTTAAGGTTTCATCCAATAGAACGCTTCCATCAAAAAATTGGAGTCCAATATTATATCATATACTAATCCATAATTCTCTAATTATACTTATCTTCCTCCCATATTACATACATAACAATTCAACTCAACAAGTGACCAAATACGGTGCAACTTTTGCTCGGTTCCAATTACCCAAATACCTTTTCTTCTAATACCTCTTTTCTTTGTTTAGAATTGTCTCAAACCTCTTTCCATCATCTGTCCAATTACTCCTTTTGGGAAATGATTTTCTCTTGCATTTATCCAAGAATATTGTAGAACCCCAAATACCATATACCAATGAATCTCCCATGTGACTTTTTCATTCTTAATGTGACACACTCTAATGTTATTGTCTGGTCTCATATCAATCTCCATGGCCAATTGTCAGCTACACAAAAAAAGTATCTTAGTTTATCCATTTCATTACCACATCAATGAGTTTGCTAATCGTTCTTCCAAAGAATGACAAGAATTCTATCAAAAACTTGAAGTCCAATCTCGTACTTTAATTTGAAATTTTCTTATTCAAACTTATCTTTCTATCTACTTACAGATAATCATTCTCTTATTCAACTTATCTTCCGGTCTTCTTCAATACCTAACAAACTCAGCAATTTCATAAGATTGTTCGTTATCTAGCTTATAACCAACATAATCTAACTTTGCACTTGCACCAATTACCCCAAAAAAATTTTATTCAAGTACTCCCTTTAATTAAAAACCTTCAGACCTCTGTTCTTGGTTCCATTAAATACACCTATTAGGCTTATAAGTTTCTCCACCAATCCTTCAAGAAATTTAATATTCAAAATCTTGTGTCAATGAATCTTCAAATTTAACAAACAAACTTCATGTCCAAAGTGAAAGCCACAACTGCGAAAACCAAATGGATGCCTCATCTCTATTCATCTTAACATTTCATCCAAAGGACAAGAAGTCATCATTCAAAAGTTGAAGTTCAATCTCATACTTATCTACCATATTAGACGAATAGAAACTTTTTTCTTGCACCAATTAACCCAAACATTTATTTACTTGAAATTCTTTCAAACCTTCTTTTCATGATCAATTCAATTATTCTCTTTCTTGTCCTTCATGAAATAGGGCGCTTGTGGTTCGTTAGTCTTTGTGTTATTTTATGGGGTTTGGGGGTGAAATAATAATAGGATTTTAGAGGGATTGAGAGATCTTGAGTTGGGTATAACCTTGTTAGATATCTCATCTTTGAATTGAAAGTGTGTAAAGCTTTTTGTAATCACTCTGTGTCTTGTTCTACTTTATTAGAGACCCTGATAAGGTTAATAAATCATCTCTGTATGAGAATCCCTTGTCTTATGTCTTAGTTGGAGTTATTTTGCATAGTCGGAGCCCTTTCCTCTAAAGGGCAGTGTCTTTTGTAGGCGTAATTTAACGTATGTCCATCTATTCTTTCATTTTTATCTTAATAAAAGTCGTTATCCTTATTTTTTTAAAATGTTGTATGAACTATGTTGCTTTATAGATCTCTTTCCAAGGTTAATAAATGAACTCCTGTTGGGGCAATTTTTTTCTTTTATTCACTTGTATTCTTTCATTTTATCTCAATGAAAGCTCGGCTTTTCCCAAATAATAATATTCATTATTATTTATTTTAAAATTAGGGTTCAATGCTCCATTCCCTAACCACTAAAACAATAAAGGATGTTATAATTTCATTCCTTGCTCATCAACTTCTCTCAAACCCTTCATTACAATCAGTCCTAGTATTTGACTCACCTACTCTTTGAAACAAAAACACGATATCTATCAACAAAGAACACATAAAAACAAAACAAAGATATTCCCATGAAGCAATATTTAAAACAATGCTGTATATGTATAAAATAATCCTAGGTAGTTTATCATAAACAAACAATTTCCTACTTGAACCTGTCTATTAGCATGTTAGCATGAGTAGAAATCATTTTTCATGTATGTCATATTCAATTTGACAAAGTTATGCATGAACCACATCATGAATTGTCGTGTGATTTGGTTATTAATTTGTATGTGATTGAAAGTATTGCTATTTCTTTTAATCAAGTTTGGTCGTAGTATGAAAATATGTAAATTCAGTTTTTATGAAGCTCATATAGGATCTTATGGAAGTTTAAGATATTGTCCAAACTATTGATTATACAATACTTTACAAGGCATGAGGACTTGTACTCCAAGTTATCCCTAAAGTGGTATTAGAGTCATGTCGTCCTTGGCTTAGCCTTGTTGGTTTACTCCCAAATCGAACAAAGGTGTAGTGGAACCTTAAAAAGAGTCATGATATTATCCGTGGTTGAACTTTATTGAATAAGCAATATGCTCTAGAGAGGAGGAGTTAGCCTAGATACATAAGAGTTAAATGGCTGAGTGTCTATTTTAGAGGAGGTTCAGTTGGAATTTTGTTCGAGGGGAGGTTCAGTTGGAACTTTGTTCAAGGGGAGGATCGTTGGAAATGCTACCAATGATCATAAGTACATAGGTGCAACTTTAGACTAATGAAAAATATTTTGAATCAAATGTGGAATTTAGAATGTTTTGATTCTTATTCTCAGATGACTAAATTAGTCACTGTAGAGCGCCTTAAAAGCTTTTGTAGCTGTATGTGGTCTTCTAATACATCAAGTGTATGTAAAGACGATATTCCTCAATGGTAACTTGGAAAAGTCAACTTTCTTTATGGTCTTTAACTAGTTTCTAAAAGTTTAATGAGAAAAACTTTAACAACAATTTAGTAAACAATATCTTGTGAAGTGAATTGTTGATATATGTGTTTACTAAAAGTTGCTTGGAGTTGATTGTGTGACTATATGTTTGTATATTGGTGTAATTTATGTGATACAAACATAAACATTAGTAATGCTATAAAGTTATCACATTTTGAAGTGAAAGATTTATGTGAGACTAAATGTGATGCACTTAGTATTATTGAGAATGTTTTGATTTATGTCAATCACACACTGAATGCTATTAAAGAGATTTTATATTTTAATGATGCTCTAGTAAGAACATCTTATGGTGCTAGTATGAGCCTTAAGGAAAATAAATGAGATAGTGTTTCTCAATCTGAATATACAAGGATTATAGAAAGTACTATGTTTTGATCAATTGTACAAGATGTGTTATTGCATATGTTGTAAGAAAATTAAGTACATTTATACGCATAATCCTGATTAAGATTATTTTATTGCTCTTTGTCATTTATTAAGATATCTTAAGACTACAATAGATTTTGGTTTGCATTTTAATTATTGTTTACCATACCTAGAGAGGTAATGTATGCAAACCGGATAACTTAGAATGATGAAGTAAGCCTTACCAGTAGATACGTGTTCTTAATGAAAAATGTACCATTGTATGGGGACATGAGTATGAATAATATAGAAGCCTAATGAGAGATATACCATTGTGGGGGTACTCAAAACCATAATTTTATTGAGATTCATACCCTGTTATATAGATTGCCAAGAATAGTATGTTATGGCAATAGAAGGCATATTCGCCTAAATATAAAGTTGTGAAATGATAGTTGAATGAAAGAATTATCTTCTTGAAGTATGTAAAGTCTGAGGAACTTTGTAAATCATCTCTCCAAAGGCCTAACAAGGAGAGTAACTCTAGGATTTTCAACAAGTATGAAATTCAAACATTTGATGGTCCATAGCCCTTTATTTGGGTGGTCTATTGCGATAGACTTGATGGTCTATAGCCTTTTATTTGGGTGGTCTATTGCGATAGACTTGATGGTCTGTAGCCTTTTTCTAGGTGGTCTACTGCGGTAGGCTTGATGGTTCATAGCCATGTGTGGGCAATCCTTAAATTGATTTGGTGGATGAAATTAAAACCTTTGAAAATTACATACCCTTCTTTGGGTGGTCCTGGTATGAACTTGATAGATAATTGTAAAATCTTCATAGTTCAGTTTTGAGTGGTTTTTCTTTGACAGACTTGATGAAGTTGGTCTTTATATGGACTAGATATGAAGCCTTCATAGCTCAGTTTTGAGTGGTTTGTTGTGATAGACTTGATGAAGCAATAAACGTGATTGTGAAGGTGTGGCCGCCTTCTATGAAAAAGTTTAAGGATCTTTTTCTAGATCTTTCATGTTGACCCGAGGTTCTATGTGCACAGCCTTAAATAGCACAATTTTGAGTGGTCTATTGTGATAGACTTTATTTCGAAATCAATGAAAATTTAAGAAGTAAAACGTGTTGTGGGGTCTCAACCGTTCTTATCGAAAGTTCAAAAGGTAACTTAGTCTCGATAATTTGGATTGTTGTCCCACCTCACTACGCATCAATTCAAATCGAAAGATATTGATGTTTAAGTTTATACTACTTTCTTTGCTCAGAGAAAATCCTTCCTTACTATTTTAACTAGAATGCAATGATAGTCATCCGTGGGGGATTGTTGGGAATGACCATCATTGTACTGTTTAATAATTGATATTTCAATTAGAAATTAATAATAATTATTATTTATTTTATTTTATAACTTTAATAATTATTCATTATATATATATATTACGTAAAGAAAAGTCTTGGGGCGATCAGTCATTCTTCTAGCCAAAACCCTAGTTCTTTCCTATGATTCCTCTGAGCAATCATTTTCCTTTTAATTCCATTCTTAACCTAATCAAAATGATTATTTTTTTTCCTACATAAACTCCAACACAAGGATTTGGCTACAGTACAACCTAATCAAAATTATTATGAGCAACAAAACTTAGCAACGTTGCATAGAATATGAAAATCAAACATAATTATAAGCAAAAACGAATAGTTTATGACCGAGTTAAATGATGTATCAGCTGAACTAATTTCCTCTAGATCCACAACTCAAGACAAGTATGAAATTAGAGAAAGAGAATCGATAAAGAATAAGGGAGTTTACAAATTAGTCGAAGCGCCTCTATTACAACAAATTAGGGTGCAAAAACATGTGATGACTCCAATCACATAGAAAATCAGGGATGTGACCAAGAATCCCATTGTTAATCCCGTATGTTCAACCTTGACAGTGCAATAAAAAGATCAAAACCTTCACAATCAAAAGAAGAATAGGCAAATAAAGATGTTGACTGAATTAAACATAAAAAGGGGGGAAGAGAAGAATCTGAAAAAAGGGGATTCATTTGTTTAGGGTGTGTTTGGATTATCTATTAGAAAAAATGTTTTCTCAAAAATACATTTTCTTTTAAACACTTCCTTGAAAATGAGTTTAAAATTTAAACACTTCAGATACGTTTGGTTTGTCTATGATAAAAAAAAATGTTTTTCAAGAATACATTTTCTTTTAAACACTTTCTTGAAAATGAGTTTAAAATTTAAAGAGTTACATGTTTGGTTATATTTTTTATAAATGTTTATATATGAATTTTGTTTGGTTTATCATATACCAAAAATGTTTATACTTAACTCAAATTACTACTCAACACTATAACCTAATTTCATAAAGAAATATTTATTTTTTTATTTTTTTAAAAAGAAATATACTTTGAAATTAATTGCACGATATCTCGAAACTAACAGTTTTAAAATTTTAAAATTAGTAAAGTTAAAACCAAGCATTATTTTTTTTGTATTAAATTAGTAATGGGTTTTTCTATTTATTAGAACTTCATTAGAAATAAAGCAGAGGAGACAACCCAAAAGTTCAATCAAGTTTTAAGAGCCGGATTCTGATTAAAGAAGAAAAATATACACAGTCAAAAGCCAATTAAAAAGGTTATGCAGAATTGAAAAAAAAATCTTCAATTGCTTGTATCAAGAACTTGTGATCTCTGTCTTGTAAAGCTGGTTTACGACAATAGTGGAATTTTTTAGAAATTTAATCATAAAAGTTTGGACCATTAAAGCTCGTTAAGACTCCAAACTAAACAATGAACAGTTTTTTATGATAAATTTGTGAAAGACGTGCTTGTTTTAAAAAGAACAAAATTTTTAATTGATATAACAAAATGAAATTAATGTCGGCTAGAATATCACCTATATAAGACAACATCCAAGTTATACAGCAACATATAACGAAAATTTTATGATAAATTGACGACATAAACATGAGCATAGATTTATCATGCCTAAGAAAATCAAAAGTTCTTTCATTTCAAAGAAATATATTTCAGCAACATAAAAATCATAAATCCCATTAAGATATATAGATCACCAAAGGAAGAATTAGAGGGATGAGAAAATAACTGAGTTAGCAGAAGATATTTGGGGATGAGCATATAGGCCTTGGATATTTCGCAGTCGTTCTAACACCCCATATATTTTTTAAGAAAAAAATTTTATTTTGTTTTAATCAAATTGTCTTATTATTTAAAGATTTTAAATTTGTTGGTGTTGTTATATTATGAAATTTAGGAAAAAGATAAGAAATAGAAATTTAATAGATAAAGTAGTAGTAATAATAATAATAATAGGAATTTATTATTATTGTTATGGTTAATAAAACGTTTCTTTTTCCTTCACGCGTGAAACCCCCCCCCCCCCCCACTCTTCCTTCTTCTTCATCCTCATGCCCTAGCCACCATCCACACTCCAACCTCACCTCCGGCCACCTTCATTTTCCCCCTTCTTCTTTTTCCGTTCACCCGCAGACATCGATAACTCAATCATCGCGTCCTGAGCTGCCGCATCACGTGTCGCTCGTGTTCCGCCTCTGCTTTTTTGTTGAAGTTGAAACCCAGTCGCCGCGTCCTTTGTTCGCGTCTGTCTCCGTCCGTCACCGCCTTACACTAGCCGATCTGTTTCGTTTGTCGAAGCCCAGCTGCAACTCTGCGTCGTTCGAGTTTGAATCGGGTCAGCGTCTTACCTTCGAACGTCGCAGATCCGACGTTCATGTTGTGAGTTCATTGGTAAGGAGAAATTATGGGTTTTGTGGTGTTGTTCTTAGCTAGCGTAAGCTTTAAGGTTGGTTAATTGATTGGGCGTTGTTTGATTTTAAGGTGATTTTTGGAGAGGTGGTGCTTGAATTTCTAAGTTTCAGAGTGAGCTTCATTGGAAATTTGTTTCATTCGATTTGGGTAAGTTGTGAATTTCACATTGAGTTGATTTTAAGTGGACATTATTGTTGGAGAAAATGTTGAGTTCTTATCTTGGTGTTTAGGTTTGTCTCGTTGAGTTTAGTTCGATCAATAAGCTTAGGTAACCTCAAGGTAAGGGGTTTCTACTACTAGACTCTACCATAGATTTGAAATATGTTGACTGTATAGATATCTCTGAACTGAGTATGGGTGTCGAATATTATATATATTGATGTAGACGTGATGGTGAATGTACAATATGGTTGACTGATATATATGTAGATATAGATGTGATGACAAAAGTAGATTATGGCTGTCTAATATGCTTATGTGAACATGATGAAAAATGTCTAGAATGAGTGATTAGTATATTAAAGTATGGACAAGGTACCTATTAACCGGGAGGAGCATTATGTATATAGCTTGATTGCCTGATGTGTCGTTTTACTACCGGCTGACTTTGTGATAGAATTGGGTAAATTGACTGTATATGTGTTGCACTGAAAGAATGATACGATGGTAGCTTGAATTGTAAATTGAATTGATTGTTTAAAATGTTAGAACTGGTTGAGGGAAAATTGTTAGCTTTTCTATTGGGTAGTGTGCCTTACAGGTATCCCACGGGATCACCACCTGTTGTGCATCCTTCGGGAGCACTAGACTGATATGTGTTTTTTGCAAAGCACTAGACTGATATGTGCGTCCTTCGGGGCGTTAGACTGATTATGTGTATCCTACGGGACCACAAGACTGTTTTGGGCTTCATGATTGAACGACTTTTATTTTCTTGAATCTTCTTTATTATCAATATATTTTGAACTTTCAAAATTTTATTTGAAATTGGGTCGGAATAAAAACTCTTTGATGTTGTTAAATATTTTTTTTATTTAAATTATAAAGTCTTATCTTTAAAGGATGAGTCTCGTCTTAAAGTAATAACTTCAGCTTATTCGAAAAGTTAGGTCGTTACAGTCTTCTTTTAACTTTTTGGGATTTGGATAGATAAAACTCAAATATATTGTGATATAAACAGTAACCAAACTAGAAGATAAGCCAAGTACAACCAATATAATCTGACTTTTCTCTAACACCAAATACCCAATTACCTTTTAGAGTGCTTTCTTGTAAAGAATTCTCTCATTACTTTTTTTACTTCTTCTCCTACGTAGACTTATGAGCACTCCACCAATAAAGACATATATTAGATTTTTCACCCCAGTTCAAATATTTGTAAAACTCAAAATCATTTAACAAGAATCTTCCACTACAAGAAATCGAACCAATCGCGACACCACACACAACATCGACAAAACGTGCATCGGCGTTGATCACCTTTCACTGATGCACGCAACTCCATGTTAGGGAAAGCTTCTTTCCGTGACGTGTGGCAGGTTGATGTTGCGGAAAGTTAAATGTTACCGCGACGTGTATACTGGTATTGAACAAGTAGAAGAGATGGATGAAGATTTAGATTTAGAAGAAGACAGAACAAACATGATATTTAAGGAGTTACTAAATCAAGCAAGTTGTGAGCTATACCCCGACTGTTCATAATTTTAGTCGCTAAACTTTTTGGTTAAAATGATGCATATGAAGGTTCTCAATGGTTGGAGCACCAAGTACTACAAAAATTGGTTTATTTGACGTTAATACAGTGTCAAGTAAACATATACTTGACGTTTTTAAAAGCGTCAAGTAATCGACTGTCAAGTATAGTCACATTACTTGACACTAAAAAACTGTCAAGTATACATTTACTTGACACTGTATTACCGTCAAGTAATCTATTGCACTTGATGCTTATTACGTGTCAAGTAAAGTTGTATACATGACACCTCTTATGTGTCAAGTAAAGTCTTATACTTGACGATTTTTTCACGTCAAGTAAGATCATATACTTCACATTATTTACATGTCAAGTAAGATTATATACTTGACACTATTTACATGTCAAGTAAGATAATATAGTTGACACTATTTACCCGTCAAGTAAGATTGTATACTTGACACTATTTATCCGTCAAGTAAAATTGTATATTTGATTCAAATAAGATGGTATACTTGACATGTATTTAACGTCATGTAATTAATATATTTAATATACAAAAATTTTCATTTCCTGTTTCCTACACTACGTATATTCGTTTTAATAAAACATATCCATCAACAAAAAAAACTCTACAACCAATAGTTACACAACAAAAAAATGACATAATTTAGTATAACAAATAAACCAACAATAATTTCTTTAATCTTCGCAATGTTATCAACAATTACATAATTTCAATCTAATATAGTCAACTAAAATTTACTATACGTGGCCTATTCCAAAATCAACAACAATAATAGTTATTTTATATAACCTGGTATACCAAAAGTAAAGTCTATCCCCTTATTCTACCAATGAACAGAAGCTCCAAAAATACTCAATGCTCTTTGCATCAGTTGATAAGCAAGATAAAAACCGGGTTCCCCTGAAAGAAAAAACAACAAAACAACTATCAGAAGTTTTAGATCAGAACAACTATTTACGATGGCAACTCTAGATTGATTAGGAGATAAGAGAGAAGATGGAGGGGCGTTTTTGTTTAAGCAAAGCTTAAATCTAACATAAATAATATTCACCACACCACACTTAGGCCTTAATCTCTCTAGATCATGCATCAACCATATGCATATGTATTATATTATTCACACATTAAAGAGAGATTATCAACACAAAGCTAGAAAAAGCAACACTTCCATGGGGGAATTTGGATTTCATGAGTTCATCAATCAACAAAGAATTACTAAAACTACAAAGAATTACTATAGCTACAAACATGATATAAACTTGAAAAAAACTTGCTTAAGAAGATGAGATTATCCGAGAAAATTACCAAACTTCAAAATTAGAAACTTAGAAAATTATCAATAATGTTTTTGACATGAAGACTTTGTTAGTACAGAAAATTAGAAACTTCATAGAGGAGAACTTCAAACCAGCAACTGAAAACATAGAATATTGAATAGCTTTGCATAAACAAAACTATTGGAATATCATCTGAAGTAATGTTTTTGATATGAAAAAATCTCCTTATGTTACTAATTGAATCATCTGGCTGGCCAATAAAAATGTAAATACAAATTCTAAATCATGTTTCATACTATGATTTTAAATATGACAAAAATGATATTATCTATTTTAAAGTCACCCACAAACATATACTGAAATGATAAGAAATAAAAGTGATGTTTTTTTTTTCTTATTCTTTTATAGACGAGGGAAATGAACGTATTGATCATACCTTTTGAACTAATTGAAACATTATTTTAACCTAAATAGACCTACATATAATCAAGCATAAATATAAAGTTTACTATATGAAATCATAACATAATTAATATAATTTTTTAGTACACAATTAATTTAATTATTCCGACATACATTATATCAGATGATTTCATAATTAGTTTTTTTAGTATCATATATATATATGTATATATAATAATTTAGGATGTGTGTGGACTTGTGGTTTGAGTATCAACATAAGTATAAAAGAGAAGGCAATTCCTCATATTAATACTTAGGATGTGTGTGGACTTGTGGTTTGAGTATCAACATAAGTACAGAAGAGAAGGCAATTCCTCCTTCTATATGTTATAAAAGATGAGTACAGAAAGAGCATACTTGGTCCTTGTGCGCACAATTTGAAGTTGAAAACGAAAATGGTTGTGGTAGCTCCAGTCTTTAAGTGAGACCTTAACATAGTCACAAAAATAGAGTGGTGATGAGGAAACAAACAAAGCTACAGTTATTGTTGTTTTATACATGTTTTTAATTGTTGAGATTAGTAAGTACAAAAATAACAATAACCGTCTTGAGAACAAGGTCTAGAATCTTCAGATATCTTTGGGTGGCTTGAAGTTGAGAGGATGAGTTTCAGGGGTAGCAATTTCACCTTCTTTCCACATTTTATAATCGTTCTGTCAACTTCACAAGTTATAAAAGTAAGAGGCTATGAAGAATTGAAACAACAGAGATTATGAAGAATCGAATCAAAGCACAAGGTCATAAAAATGCAGAATCGAACCTAAGAAAAGCCTAGACCCTCATAATTGGTATGTAAATGTAATCATTTACTTGGTAGCTTCACCACTATAGTAAATGTAATCACTTACTTGGTACATTGATGCAACGTCAAGATTTTTCAAACAATTAAAATGAACAACAAGCACAACTATATGGCCATTATGCATAATATCCATTCAAAACTCTAGAAAGAATTCCGCCCCAATAATTTTCTAAAAACTGATATAAAAGAAGAAACTACCTGAGTTAATCAATTATCAATCAATTCATGCTTGGGATAGCGAATTAAAACTCCATACCCTCGCTACCCCTTGCTGTGGTGTAATATTCTTAGAAAACAAAAACTTTACATTACATTTAGTTAGTCAAAATCGACAGTTCAACAATTTCCAAAGGGATAAAGGAAAATAAAACACACTCACTCAACTACACCTCCAACAACAATTAAAACAAAGTCACTCAAGACAAAGTGTAGCTAATATGGAGGTGGGCTAGAGAAAGTAAAGAAAGTGTAGCCAATATGGAGTAAAGAGAAAATTCCTCAAACAAGTTGTAATATCTACCTTTGTAACACAATAGTAAGTCTTTGCAACTTCCCATATTCTTCGATCATAGACATGTTCTCTATCATTGTAGAAAAAGGGAAACTGCAGAAAAAAAAAAAAAACTTTACTAATTGATTAACATACCACTAAAAACCCATAATCAATAGCATATAAGCAGGAAAATATCATAACTCCGCTTTTCAAGCTTATGCCTAACAAGAGAGCAGACCCAAAGTAATGTACACTATTGGTTGCATCGAGTAGGACAATTCATTATGAGTAAATGTACCACTGCTCAACATTGACTCACTAAAACTCTTATATAAACAGAATCACATAACATATATATTTCTTCACAGAAACTCAACCAAAGTTCAACACATAACCAACTTGGCACTGCAAATTTATGGAAAAGAGGGAAAATTGGATGCCAATTTGTGGATTTGATTAGATGATTTGCGGAACATTCCAATGGCAGAGGATTAAACTAGAAAGTGAACTTTAAAAAAAAAAAACATGAAAGAAGAGAAGAAGTAGAATTACAAAAACTTAGAAGTAGAAGCTTGAACATGTCCCAATGATCAGATAGCTTAATCTACAAGTTTGGGAGATGCTATTTTCTTAAGTGGGCAAGCTAAAAATAACTTAAATTATCAACCACAACCACCATATCCAACACTCACACTTTTTCTGCAAAAATAATTGGGTTAAATTCAGTCAGGCATTACCCCAAACACATTATGGGCTGAAACAGAACAACCAATTGAGAAGTCATATTTTACCTTCTAACAACCATATCTTTGATTGTTCCATTTCTCCCACCGTACCACGTCTTCTACTCCCAAGTACACTACATCATAGATTGAAATTTGAAAGCAACAATAGAGAAGAATTATACACTATAAATCGTCGGCCATAGGAGTGTAATGAAAGAAAAAGACCTTCTTCTTCTTCGACTATGTTAATGATTTTGGTTGAATTGATTTCTGTATCCGTCGTTTCAAATTGTCTTTCTTTTAATCGATTTCGTGTAATTAGAGAATGTTCAAAGCTTATCAGTCTGGTCTATGTTGTTTCAGCAATCATTGTAAAGCTCTTATAATCCCCTATGCTAGAAAACCTCGCCTCACGAACCCCACATCATTTATCTAGCACCAATTCGATAGAGAGGTTACCGTTAAGAAACTTGGCGGTGGCGTGCAAGACGAAGTCAGGGCAAGGTGTATGCTGAAAGGGGGGAGATTGGGAAAACGGGAAAATTGGGGAAATTTTAGGGAAGGGGGAAATAAAAGAAAGATTTTTTTTCTAAACAGAGGTGGAAATGGTGGTTTTTAGTAGATGTGGAAAAAAAATTAAAGAATAGTGTTTTTAAAAGATATGTTTATGGGAGGAGTTTTCTTGAGAAGAGAAAGGGAAGAGAAAAGAGAATATATATTTAATAAATTCTTTACTGAAAAGTTGGAGGAAAATTGAAAGTTTGGGTGAAAATTTGAAGTTTTAAATGTTTGTTCTAAAACTATTTAATTTTTAGTAACATTATACTTTTTGTGTATTACTAATTCTTTATTGGCGCGGATTAAAAATGTGTCGCTAATAATAATTTTTTGTAACATATTTTTTTTTTGTCGCAATAAACGAACTTTTATGGAAAAAAAAATTACTTGCGTCACTAATTTTTTGTAGTGCGATGAAATGAGAAGAGAAGGGAGAGAATTTTTTTAATAAGTTTACTTTAATAAAATGATTTTTAATAAGTTTATTTTAATAAAATAATTTTTAATAAATTTATTTTAATAAAATAATTTTTAATAATTTTATTTTAATAAATTAATTTAATGAAAGGAGGGAAATAAAAAGTATTTTTATATTTTTATACTTGACAAAATAAAAATGTTAACTATACTTGACGTTGTTTCCGTGTCAAGTAAATATTAATTATACTTGACGTGAAAAAAATGTCAAGTAAAATATGCACTATACTTGACGCTAAAATACCATCAAGTAAATTTTGCACTATACTTAACGTGAAAAAAAGCGTCAAGTAAAAGGTAACGTAAAATAATTCAAAAAATTTCATAAAAATTTTACTTTCTTCAAAGTATACTTGACGTTTTGTTCGCGTCAAGTATAGCGAACTTTTACTTGACGCGAAAAAAACGTCAAGTAAAATCTCCCATATACTTGATGCGAAAAAAACGTCAAGTAAAAGTTAACGTAAAATAGTTCGAAAAATTGTGTGAAAACTCCACTTTTTTGAAACTATACTTGACGTTTTTTCTTTAAAATGGTCAATACTTAACGTTTTTTTAATAAAAACATCAAGTATGTAAAAGTAGCTAGTGTCAAGTAAACCCTTTTTTGTAGTAGTGGTCCTTCGATATGATGTTAGAGTTAATAAAATGTGCGTTTCCAATGTGTGGTACCAGAATCCTTAGTTCATTCTATGAAGCCAAACGAAAATGGTGTCATTTAGGCCTAGGGTACGAGACTATTCATGCTTGTAAGTATGACGGTGTATTGTTCTGGAAGGAGTTCGAGGATTTGCAACAATGTTCGACTTGTGGTGAGTATCGATACGAGATTAATTCCAACCGATCAGGAAATAAACTGCAACAAAAGGTATTGTGTTACTTTCCGTTGGTGCCAAGATTACAGCGATTGTTTGTATCGCAAGAAAGTTCGGCAGACATGCAATGACATAAGGATAAACGAGTGAAAATAAAGGATGTGTTGAGACATCCAGCCGATGCACATTTAGTCATTTTTCTATACATTAAATACGTTGTGATACTCATGTTTGTTTAACGTTGTTGATTTTTATGTCTGGGAAATGACGTCTAACTTTCCGAGCAGTAAGCATGAGGAAGACTATTTTCTTGATATAGACGCGTTAGATAACGCGCGGGGATTCGTCGTTAGTAGGCAACACTTCAAGTTTGTAATAACCAGCATTTCCAATACAATCCCTCTCGACTGTAACTATGTCTTTAATTTATGTTTATTGTATCTAATAACGATCATTTTCAATAGATCCCTCTCAATTGACTCTCACCCCCACTACGAGAAGAGTATGACAACATTCTCGAAACATAGATGTCGAGCGGTACATACAGCAAAATGGGAGAATTCCCATTTCAATCCCCCTGGATTAGACAGACCTGTCTCGACACACACCCCTCGTTTCAGTTGCACGATCGATGTGTTAACACAAGACACATTTCCTATTTAGGCTCTGGAGTGGACAGATGTACCACCAGAGTGCATCGAGGTCGTTAAGGACAACCCAACGGTAAGTCTATAAATTCATAAACACTTATATATGTTTCTATTACCTATAAAAGCTATACTGACTTGAAACATATTTATTTTGTAGCAATTTTTTGTGTTCGATCTAAACGATTCAATATTTAATCGGTTTGTTGAGCATCAAATGCTCACCGTGTGGAAGGAATTCAAGGTAAGTAACCATCGACATTTTAAGAAGTTTGGCACCCCTGAAGAAGCACGAGCAAACCCACTCTCGAGATTGGTCAATCGGGTGGAAGATTGGCACTTTCTCTGTGACCACTACATCACTAAGCAGTTTCAGATGATTTTGATAGTTTTACATTGAAATCAATTAACATTTATTTATTTAATTTGTTTGAAAGTGTAACATTTTGATCATTGTTACTTTTTGAATGTATGAGCAATCAAATATGTGCAAGGCTATTAGGGCGCAGCAGCCTTACAACCACAGGAGCGGCACAAAGTTGTTTCTTCATAAACAAACAGAGCTCACTGAACTAAACGGTCGTTCGGTGTATCGTGTCAAGTTATTCAGAGAAACGCATGACAGTAGTAGTGGCAAGTTCATTTCACCAACAGCAGAGGACGTTTTTGTAAATTTAAGAAAACTTTATGTTTTGTTATACTTACAATTCTGTTTTTAAGTCTGATCATCTCTCAAACTTACAAGTTTCTATTGTGCAGAATCAAATGGTGTGGAACTTCAGTCTCAGCCCGTCCTAGAGGGTTCTCAACCACTAACTGTGGATGAGATATACGAGACAGTATTGGGTAGATGATCGGGCTACTCAAAAGGTTTTGGTTGGGGCCCAAAACCTAAGTCTAGGATGAGTGCCGCTTCATCTTCTTCCACCAATATGTATGACTACTAGGCACACATAGCGGAGGTTAGCGAACTAAAGGCGAGCCTTGAAAATGCTAACGAAAGATTGAAGTACAACGCCTAAGGGAGGAGCCAGATCGACAAATGGAGAAGCGAAATTGACAAATGGCAGACCATGCACGACAATGGAGGAGATAAAGAAGATGATCGAGGAGATAGATAGGGCACAGAGAGACCCATGATCACTTGAGGTACGCACTTTTCAATATTTAATTCATTTAATTTTGCATATGTGATATTCTAACTATACTTTTATGTCATTTGTAGGTTTGGCGTCCGTAACTACAGCGCACTAGATCATTAGCTTTTGGATTTTTTTTATTAATGCATTTGTTTTGAATTATGTAATTTTTTTTGTATTGAACATATTTCACAACGTTGGAGCTTAGTTAAATTAACTAAAACAATGACAAAATTAATAAAATAAATAATAAAAAAATGATATTTAAAGCCTTCCTTGACGCACACATCGCGAAAGCTTTCTGCGATGCCACATCACGAAAGCCTTCTTCTAGTGTCCAAATTTGTTGGACAACAAACTATTATTCTTGGAAAAAGCCCTCTACGACCCAAATGGAAGTGCTTAAATAAAACCTTAATTCATTTTACTAATCTGACTCTTAGTGCAATATTTCAACACTAATTCAAGTTAATAATCCTTTCTCAAAACAATGGCAAAGAGATCCAAAACACGCATATTCTAACATTTCTTTCTGTCCCACCTATACTCCTCCTTGCGTATTTTCCCAATTTCATTTTTATAGCCAAATCTTTTTTCAATTTCATTTTATTTCAAAACAAATTACGTCATCCCTTAGATAAAAATTTAATCCAATTGTCTAATCTCACCATTAGTCAAAGTAAGAAAGTAGAAAAAGAAAATGCCAAATTAAAATACAAGAAAAAAAAAAGTGATAAAGGCGGTGATGACTATTGATTTGGTTTTTAGTAAAGGATGGTACCAAAAAGTATTTATTACCTCATCATACCCTAGTCTGGCTCTAGGATAATGATGGGTAATACAAACTTTTTGGTACGAACTCTGCTAAAAAACAAATCAATAATCATTACAGTTTTCTCACTTTTCTTGTTTTTTTCTTATTAAAAATTTTGGTATTTTCTTTTTTCACTTTCTTACTTCGGTATTATCTCTTTCCACCTTCTCTTTTCTTCCTTTGCCTCAACACTTGATCCAATTTGATGATCATTTCTCCAAAAGATGGCAACCTATTAGGCCTTTTTTCTTGGTTCCTTTAAATACACCTATTAGGTTTTACAACTTTCTCAATTAATCCTTAAAAAACTTTTAATACTTTAACCTTATGCCAATGAATCTCCAATATAACAAACTTCATGTCCAAGCCAAAGCCACAACTGAAAAAACCAAATGGATGCCTCATCTCTGTCCGTCATTTCATCACTTATTTCATCCAAAAAAGGACAAGAATTCTTTATTCAAAAGTTGAACTTCAATCTCATACTAATCTACTTTATTATACCAATACGAACTTTTCTCTTGCACCAATTAACCCAAACACTTTTTATGTGAAAGTTTCATTTACTTGAAATTCTTCCGATGATCTACTCCATCATTCACCGCACTCCCTGTCTCTTTTATCCCCTCTTTAAATTCATAATCTCTAATGTTATCTTCTCGTATAAACATCATGGCAAGTTGTTGCCAAATCTAAAAAGTATCAAAGCTTTTCCATGTTCTCAACTCTCCATCCAATTTTATACTTATTTGGTTCCAATTACCCAAATACCTTTTATTCTAATGCCTCCTTTCTTTGTTTAGGATTATCTAAAACTCTTTCCAGGACCTGTCCAATTACTCCGTTTCAGAAAATGAATTTCTCTTGCATTTATCAAAAAATCTTGTCGAACCCTATAAACCATATAAACCAATGAATCTCACATCAGACCTTTTCATTTTTAATTATATACTATAATGTTAATGTTTGGTCTTAGATCAATCTCCATGATCAATTGTCAACTACTCAAAGAAAGTATCGTAGTTTGTTCATTATATTAGCACTTTAATGAATTTGCTAATCTTTCTTTAAAAGAATGTAAGGAATTCTATCAAAAACTTGAAGTCCAAAATCTGATACTTTAGTATGAAACTCCTTTATTCAAACTTATCTTCCCATCTCCTTACAGATAATCATGGCCTTATACAAATTTATTTTTTTACCTTCTTCAATACCTAACAAACTCAACAATTCCATAAGATTGCCCGTTATCTAGCTTATTACCAACAGAATCAAACTTTGCATTAGCGCCAATTACCCAAAGAACTTTCATTCAAGTACTTCCTTTAATTAAAACCTTCATACCTCTTTTCTTGGTTTCTTTAAATACGCATATTAGGCTTATACGCTTCTCCACCAATCCTTTAAAACTTTAAATACTCAAAACCTTGTGCCAGTGAATCTCCCAACATAACAAACTTCATGTACAAGCGAAAGCCACAACTGCGAAAACCAAATGGATGCTTTAACTCTATCCATCTTAACATTTCACCACTTATTTCATCCAAAGAAAGCCACTAACGCTTCATTCAAAAATTGAAGTTCAATCTCATACTAGTCTACCTTATTAGACCAATAGGACCTCTCTCTTGCACCTATTAACCCAAAAACTTTTTATTTTAAAGTTTCATTTACTTGAAATTCTTTCGATGAATTACTCCATCATCCACCACACTCCATGTGTCTTCTCTGTCCTTTTTAAATTCACAATCTCTAATGTTATCTTCTCGTATAAACAGCATGGCAAGTTGTTGCCAAATCTAAAAAGTATCCACGCTTTTCCATGTTCTCAACTCTCCATCCAATTTTATACTTCTTTGGTTCCACTTACCCAAACAACTTTTATTCTAATGAGTTCTTTCTTTGTTTATAATTTTCTCAAAACCCCTTCCATGATCTATCCAATTACTCATTTTAGGAAATTGAGTTTCTCTTGCATTTATAAAAAAATCTTGTAGAACCCTAAAAACCATAACTATTTCAGATCATTGAGACTCTTCAACCAACTCTTGGTCCATCTATTTCAGAAGATTGCTTAATGATAAGGAAATATTAGATTTTCAGACCATGTTGAGTCAGATTTCTTCTTCACAGCCAACCTCCTCTCTGGATCAAAGGTTTTGATCCCTTGATAAGTCAAGTTCCTTCTCGGTAAAATCACTGGTTAAGCATCTTTCGACATCTTCTCTTTTGGAAAGTTCTTTGTACAAAAGGCTTTGATAATCTAACAGTCCAAGAAGGATAAATATATCCAAATGGATTATGCTATTCGGAAATTTAAATTGTGCCTCAGTACTTCAAAGAAAGCTTTCCTCCATGCCCTCTTACCTCATGCCTGCCCCCTTTGTGTTGATAACATGGAAAACATCCAGCACCTTTTATTTGATTGTGTTTTTGCATCTAAATAATGGTTCCACCTTCTCCAAACATTCAATTTTTGTTGGGTTTTTTTATAATGTTTTTAAGGACAATGTGCCTCAAATTCTTGTTGGTCCAGACTTGAAGAAGAATACATTTGAATTGTTGTGGGAAAACGCAGTAAAAGCACTTTTAGCTCAAATTTGGTTTGAAAGAAACCAAAGACTATTCCATGATAAATCATCGACTTGGTTGGAATGCTATAACTCGGCTCTTTTGAATGCATCTTCATGGTGCTTATTATCTAAATTATTCAGGATTACTCTTCGCAGGAGATTGTTTTTGCCAACCTTTATAGCCTCCCCACCTTGAAGATCTAGATTATCGTGCCTTCCGAATCAGCCTTATGCTCCAATAAGTTTTTTCTCAATCAAGGATTATTATTTTTGTTTTGTATTCGGCTTGCTGCCTTGCTTATGTTTCTGTTTTGGATAGTTTTTTCTTTCATCTTGTTTGTCCTTGTATTAGGCCTTTTGATTTGATATTGCATTGCTTTTAGAAACCTGGTATATGAGTTTTTTTTTCGCTTGTTGAATGTGATGAGGGCACTAAAAGGGTGTCAACCTAGTTGAGATGCTTGGGTGCGCCTACCGATCCTCCCCCTTTTTGCTCTATATATACCCCTTATGTACATTGAGCTTTGGCTGTTTATTTTCAATATTAATAATAGCTAGACTCGTTCCCATTTCAAAATGAAGCTCCCATGTGACCTTTTCATTTTTAATGACATACTCTAATGCTATTGTCTGGTCTTATATCAACTTTCATGCCTGTTTTGTTAGCTACACAAAGGAAGTATCTTACTTTGTCCATTATATTATCATTTTAGTGAGTTTGCTAATCTTCGGTGAGTTTAACTTCCCTTATGAGCACAAGATAATTTGGGAAGACGAATGTGATGTTAGACATCCCATTGTATTTAAAATTAGTAGGAAAGGAAAGAAGGATAGGGCACGTGCGAGTGGGGGAGTGAGTACCAAGGATGGGGACCACATTTAGTTAGAGAAAAATGAGTGAAATAAGGAAGTTACAAATAGAAGAGGGGGAGATGATTTTGTGAAGGATTTCTGCAAACTTCCTTGAGAGAGAGAGGAAAAGCAGAGATGATAGTTCTTATAATTCTCTTATTACTTTTCGTATTTTTCATTCCAGAATTGAGATTATCATTTCTTTACTGTAAACGTAAAGTTTATATCAATAAAGTACGAACACAACTTCTTGGTGATCTATCATAATCCAATTGACTAATCTCACTCTTAAGGAACTATCTTAACACTTAATCCATTGTAATACTTAACACTTAATCCATTGTAATACTTTCTCCAAACATTGGCTCTTCATTCCAAAAGTTAAAGTCCAATTGTACACTTCAATCCAAAAATCAAATATCGTTACTTCTCTATTTGTGCCATTTATAGTCCTCCATGTTCCTTTTACCAATTACATTAGTATAGCCACCTTTTCTTTTTCCAATAACCATGTCCATGGCAGATAACCAAATTCCTTAAATTCAAACTTAATCCAATTGGCTAATCTTTCTCTTAGTGAACTATCTTAACCCTTAATCCATTATGTTAATCTTTTCTCTAAACATTGGCTCTTCATTCAAAAAGTTAAAGTCGAATGCCACACTTTAATCCAAAACTCAAAAATCCTTACTTCTCTATATATTTGTGACATTTATAGTCCTCCATATTCTTTTTACCAATAACCTTAGTATTGCCAACTTTTCTTTTTCCAATAACGTTGTCCAAGGGAAATCACAAAATTCATTACGCAAAAACTTAATCCAATTGACTAATCTTTCTCTTAGTGCACTATCTTAACTCTTAATCCATTTTGATAATCTTTTCTCGAAACATTGGCTCTTCACACTACAACAAATATGTCTTTTAATAACCTCAAACCATAACATTTTTAATATCACGCTATAGAAAGTAAAGAAATAAAAGGCGGAAAAGGAAAATGTTAAAAGCTGCAAAATTTTAATTCTTTCTTTAGGGTTTTTGCTGCGTTACACTTCCCCCCAAATTCTTCATTTTAGTTCACGCTCCAAATGCCTCATTCGATTTCATTTTCATTCTTTCATGCCCCACGCTCAATTCGATCTCTCCCCCACAATCATTCTTTGATTTTGTTTGTTCATGCCTATTCACTCCCATATCGTCAGCGGCAGAGGATGAATGAGAGAAATTTGCAAGATCTAGACATCAAACCTACTGAAAGTGAGGATGGAATCTTTCAGTCTTCATCTTGCTTCTTTATACCCGCTCCTTAGGATCAAGAAGAGTTCCCGCTTATTTCGCAAGGGAGACTTCTCATTCGAAGGCTTATTCTATAATACAAGAAATTCTATCTTCTATGGCTACCGATATCGCTTTGGGGACTTCTTTGACTACTAATGATGATGAGTTCGCCGAGACAATTCCTCAATTTATTCTGCAAAATAGATCTGAGGCTAATTTATATACCATGAGTTTCTTCTATATCTCAGATTATGTTTGAAGGATTTCTGGGGTGTTTTAGCCAATAAAAGGTTGTGGGTTTTACAATATTAGTTGCTAGAGAAAGTGGTGGTGGTCGACGGTGGAGGATCTCACCAGTAATCTTACTTCGACCCTCTCTTGTTTTTTTTTCTCTCTTTCCCTATCTCTCTCTTTGGGTGTTTGTCAGCTTGATTAGCTTCTGTTTGTGTTTGATTTGATTTTAGGGATCTTTTTTACTTCTAATTTTTCGCTCTTTCCTTTTTTCTAAATGTAATTTTTATGCTACAGTTGTTTTACTTGACTAATGTGTTCATTTGGATTCATGAGTGGCATTTTTTTAGGTTTCCTTATTTCAAAACCTTGTGTTTTCACTCCCTTCTTGCCTAGTTCTGTGATTTTCATGTATCCTTGAAGTTAAAGAAAATGCTCGAATGGATAAGGATGAAGATATTCCTGACTGAAGCACTCAAAAAGTCGTCGATTGCATAGTAAATGAAGTTGATTATTGATATTTTGTACCATTCTTTGGTTAATGAAAATTCGTTTTTTTTTTCTTCCAGTTTTCATATTGACAGGATAAAATGTTAGTCAATCAAAAGGTGGAAGGTATTAAAGCATTGACAAGTGATGATCTTCTATCACAAACATTAGGACCCAAAGATCCTCTCAAAGATTATTTAGAGGAATGGGTAAGTTTATCACGTCGACTGAATATTTTCATACCCAAAAACTTGAAAATCCAAAAAGAAACATTATACCAAACTCCAGGACTTAATTCTTTCCAATACTAATTTGAAAATCTCTAGTAGAGGTAACACCCTTTTCTGGTATCAGAATTGGACAGGGTATGGATTCTTTTATACCAGTGGGAGCTGCGTTTCTTTGCTCTCATTGACTAATGGAAAGGTAAAGCAAGTCTTCTTCTTTAATATAGATGGTAAGTTTTTACCAACCAACATTTTCTTCCCCTTCTTGTGTGTTTGTAAATACATGATGCAAATCCCCTTTTCCTGTATCGAACTTGTGCTATTAGTTTTCATATTTTGATAATTTTCTTTATTTTTTCTTGAAACAAAAACAAGTCTCTTTTGTTAAAGAAAACAAGCCTCTTTTATTAAAATACAAGAGTATTAAAAATAGACTAAAACTAACATTTAAATACGAAGCAGAACTTAATCGCTCTCTTGAAAGAACCCAGTCAGAATCTAAAATCTTGAACACCTTTGTTCTTCCAAAATTCCTGTTAAAGAGATTTTGTTTTATGGAGTCTGATTGCTTATTGATGAGTGGTGATTAATACTTGTATGTTTAGACTTTCTGATATATCAACTTGGTTGGTTTTTTCTATTTGCAAACTCTAAATGCAAGAACTACTTTTCACAACAGAGGAAGTCTTCTAAGCTCACATGGACAAAAAAGTAAAGATGCAACAGAAGAGAAGGTATAAAAAGTTGAACTTAATTCTAATATGTATGCTCTTATTTTGAAACCACTCATCCTTGAATTTAGCCTTAGATATTATTGTTGATTTTACAATACTGTTTAACAAACTTTGATCTTAAGTTCATTAGTAGTTTTCACATTGAATTTGATGTTAGTGTAGGAGTGGGTAAAAGGATAATTAACTTCATTGGTAAAATTTGGTTGGATTTAGTTTGATAAATCTGTTTAATTTAGTTCTTATGTTTATAAGTGCTAATGTTAACTTTATACTTTTGTCTATTAGTATATTGTTTCTATGGTAATTAATTTGTTGATTATTAATGAGCCACATATTTTTTTGGTTGTTTCGAGAATCAAAATGACAATTATGCACTTTTTATGTAATTTTGAGATTCAAATTAATACTTATATACTTTTTAGGTGGCCATGGGAGTCAAACGGATGTTATATATTCATTTTTTATGTAGATGGACGAAATGGTACCTTCTCGCACACAAAGTTCAAGATGAAGCTTAATTCCATGATGTTATATAATCTTCAACACTTGATTAATTTTGTATTTTGTGAATGTTAATTGTATAGTTGCTAATTACATTTGATATATTTCTTTTATTATTGGATAATTTATATAATTTCTAATGTAAATTGATTTCAAAATTTCAATAATGAAAGTTACTGTATTCCATACATAAATTATGTATTATTTAATATTTCATAGTTTTAGTGTCTAGAATTTCCAAAAGGCAACTCATTAGCCTTCGTTTGATTTGTTCTCATAATTTCTTTTGTGATCCATACTGTTTGTGAATTTTCTTAGATTTTATAGGAAATGATGAACTGATTTTTTGCCATATTTGTATCTTCTTACTTTGTGAATGTTGGTAAATAATGTGTAGGAAATTGATGGTTAAAGTTCAACCTTCAAGCAACTTCTTGGAATTGAATACCGAATCTGGTTCTAGTATGCAAATTTCATTTGTTGGTCCTTCCATACAAACAAAATGTTCCTTCCAGATGAGTGCACATGAGGATTTTGTGGATTTGGATAAAGAAGGATTTCAACACTAACATCATTTTATCTGTTAAATCTCTAAGGATCCATTTGCTGAAGAGTTATATCATTTTCCCTTGCTGCATTCTGATGGTCGTCGGCTTAATTTTTGTAAACTTTAACTGATAATTTTTTTTCCTTATCTGGTTTATTCTAGGTCAATTCTTGAAAATTTAGGTACAAGTTAGAAATTTTTTACCATTGCCTACTTTCTTTTCATCGTGGTCCAACACTTTGGGTCCTAATGTCTGCAGATAGCTACTTAGTTTAGTTTTGTTGTTCACGGGGAACAACTCTAACAACCATTATATATTCTTTTGAACTCTTGATATTTAGTTCTAATTGTTCCTACCTGAATTTTCTACTTTAAAGGAAACAATTATATTGTGTGAGCTGACTGATCTTATGGACCTTGATTTGTAGTAGTTAAATCATGCTTAATCTTTCAATTTATGTCGTCTTACTTTTGATTAATTTTTATGAGGTAACATTATGATGACTAGTGCTAGTTCATGGGTAAGTTCCTTCTTCACTTCCATATGCAGTCAAAAAGCTTGGAGTGCGAAGTTGTCTGTTTAGTACCTTGCTCTATTATTGCCGTGTTTACAGAGGTTCTTGTTTTGATTTCTTGTAAAGTGATTGGGTATGAGTGTATGACACATGTACAAATATCAAATAAAAGAAATGTAGTGTAGTGATTGGACATTATTGAATTTTCAGTTTTTAGTTGTAGTTTACTATTTAGTTTTGGTTGGTTGATTTCTTTGGCAAGTTCTATATTTTTTTCATTTTTACTTTTAAGATGACAGTACATTTAGTACTTCAATGTTTCTAGGCCAATGAATAAGAGATTTCTCTCTGACATGAATCTACGGGCATTACTATGAAAAATGGAAACTCAATTGAGGTATGTTTTTCCATGTAAATAACATCGTTGCCCTTTGTTCTTTAGAATGTCTTTCATTGGTGTCAAAGGTAATGCTCACCTTTCCGAATATGAAGATTTTGGTTTGCATTTCTTTAAATATGTCACTGGAATAAAAGTTATTTTTATGTAAGTTTCTAATTATGCTAAAGGTTGGTCAATGATGTTGTTTGAATATTTCTAAAGAAAGAGAACACTATAGGGTTTTACTTCCTTTCTCGTATTAGAAAACTGTGCTTCAACTTAGAACTTCTACCTTTTTGGTTATGTGTTGTGATGGCTAAATAAGAGTTGTAGTTCGAAGGACATTATTGATTTTGGTTTAGGTTTTGCAACAACATTGGATGAATGGTCTGACGATGAGATTGATGCAATGAATGATTGATTTTGCCTTAATTATCTTAATCTTTAGCATTTTAATTTCTTTTCATTTTTACTCTGGTCATGTGATTCTAGTGTACATATTGCATAGAACACTAACACACAGCAAATTCACTTTATTTTTAATAGAGTGCAATTGATTTATCAACATACTGGCAATTAATATTGAAATCTTAGAGTTTCTTTTTGTTTAGGATACTTGTCGAGCCATCCATGGATTAGATTGTCTGTTGCTTTTTTTGAATCCTGATTGGACGTCATGATTTTCTTTTTGTTTATCATTTATATGCTTTATCATTGAAGGGCTTGATAGTGAACACGAATGGAATCCTTAACTCGTCGACGTAGTTAAAATCTCTCCAAAGAAAAATCCAAAGCTAGAGAATGAAGCTTCGACTTGAACCCATCATGATGAAGGAAAAGAATTGTACGAAAGTTTTGAAACGTACAACTACCGAGTCAAAGAAAGGTGCACTACTACCATAAATATTTTATTTCACTTTTTATTTCATTAGGTATACAAAATTTTGGTGTTATTCTATCAGTCACTTGTGATAATTATGTGTTGGGACATACATGAGGCAAGTAAACTCATTAAATCAACTATGTTTTCCAATTTTTCAAGTATTGTCTAGGTCATTAGTTATATGTGATGTTTCTTTTTTAATTTTGTCTAGATCATGTGTTTCTTTTTAAATTTTTATTAGGTGATTGATATGGGGACAAACAACTTGTGGTTTCATGATGTGTTTATAACTACAAAAATGCTATAGAAAGTCCATTAACATTGAAATTCATCCTCATTACGATGAATAATGCTAATAAAAATAAGAGGCTTTCATAACATATCTAAAATAGCTATAGAACATCCTTTATAACGTTTTTTGATTGCTATAAAACCTTTTTAATATAGTACTATTTTAAATATAATGGAATGTTTCTATGGTGCTAGTAATAGCTCTACAAAAACGCTATGAAAAGTTGAATACTTTCAATAACATTGACTACGACAACATGTACAAAATGCTACAAAAACAATTTTATAACATTTTCTCAATACCATTAAAAATGCTATTGAAACATTTTGATAGCGCTTTTTCGTCGCAACAAAATATACTATCAAAACTTTTTAATAGCGTTTTTTTTTTCACGCTATGATAAATTTTTATAGCAACAAATATGTGCTATAACAACAGACTTTTTGTAGCGTTTTTTATAGCATTGAAAAAATGCTATGGAAAAGTCATGGACTTTCAATACCATGGGCTACGACAGCATTTCAAAAACGCTATTAAAAGTCTACGATAACATTCTTTTTATGCTATTCTAACTAAAATTTCTTGTAGTGTCATTCTAAAAGCTAAAGTCGAATGTCACACGTCAATCCAAAAGTCAAATATCCTTACTTCCCTATTTGTACCATTTATGGTACTCCATGTTCTTTTTACCACATTATTAGTATAGCCAAGTTTTCTTTCACCAATAACCATGTCCATGGCAAATCACCAAAATCGTTAAATTAAAACTTATCCCAATTGGCTAATCTTTATGTTAGTGTTCTATCTTAACACTTAATCCATTATGATAATCTTTTTTTCCAAACAATGGCTCTTCATTCTAAAAGTTCAAGTTGAATGCCACACTTCAATCGAAAAATGCAATATCATTAGTTCCCAATTTGTGCCATTTATGGTACTACATGTTCTTTTTACCAATTACATTAGTATAGCCAAGTTTTCTTTTTCCACTAACTATGTTCATGGTAAATCACCAAATTCGTTAAATTAAAACTTAATTCAATTAACTAATCTTTCTCTTAGTGAACTATGTTAACTCTTAATCAATTTGATAATCTTTTCTCTAAACCTTGGCTCTACATTCCAAAAGTTAAAGTCCAATTCAACACTTCAATCCAAAACTCAAATATCCTTACTTCTCTATTTGTTCCATTTATAGTCCTCCATGTTCTTTTTACCAATTACATTAGTATTGTGACGACCCAGACTTTTTGACCTTGTCCGTCTAAGTCGTCACTTTACTCAAAACCGTTTGTTGACAAAAGACATAGCAAGATTTAGTTGAAACCGTAAGAAAACGAAGGGAAATTTTAATCGGGCCCTATTTCAAAAATACAAAATTTCAAATGCTGTTTACAAAAAATTTAACTATTTGTAGACTTAGTTAAATCAAAATATTTTCAAACCGTCAGCGGAAGCAGTTTAAAGACAGTCCCCTATGGCAATTCACGAGTCCTTCTTGTCCCTCGTCGGTCTGCCCCTCGTGTTACCTTTGCCTGAAAAGTTAAACATAAAAAGGGTGAGTATTAATATACTCAGTAAGAGACCCACTACTGGTCCCGTTAGGGAAAAATAAATTATTAGCATCCTATGGTGTACCCTGCACAATCACAGTCTTGTGATCCCGTAGGATGCACATATCAGTCTAGTGCTCCCGAAAGATGCACATATCAGTCTAGTGCTCCCGAAGGATGCACATATCAGTCTAGTGCTCCCGAAGGATGCACATATCAGTCTAGTGCTCCTGAAGGATGCACATATCAGTCTAGTGCTCCCGAAGGATGCACATAAAGGGGATGATCCTGAAGGACACCCGCAGGGTAACTATCCACTAGGAAACTAATAATTTATCCCCTCAGTCCATTCTAAACATCTTAAAAATCATTCCCAATACAGTCAAATTTCCTTATCACATAAGCTCCCCATTTAACCTCAAACAACTATATTACCCAAATTTCACCCAAGGACAGTTGATACATATCACTACATCAGTCAGCCACATAAATAGTCCAGCAGTCACAACATACGTTAGACAACAAGTCCCCGTCAATCCATACATACATATATAATTTCATTCAGTCAAGCACAATATACATTAAACTTTCAGTCCACACCCAAACACACAGCATAACCGTCATCCCTACTCAGTCCAGACATAACATTTCAGTTCAAATAATCAATACGCCTTAATTCTTGTTATTGAGTCCAGTAGAAAGTCCCTTACCTCACTCTTATGCAATTTCTTCAATCGAACAAGTTCCAATAATTAGATTCCTAAACATAACCAAATATAAAATCAACATCCTTCTAATTAACTTCATCCATTCAAATCACCCACGTGTAAATCTCACAACTCACCCAAGAAGTGGAGAAACGAACTCCCACGAAGCTTATGGCAAAATTCAAAGTCCAAATTCTTCAAATCTCCAATATCGCCTTCAAGAACAAACATCCAAACAACCAATTAAACAACATCAACTAATCGACATTTCAATGTAGACTCTTAAATCAATCAATTTCATCCTTACCCAACGAATTTACAACGACATAGCGGCAGCGGCACACAAGATTTGGGCAAACGACCTTGTGAAATCGATTTGGGCATGGGCCGGCTTCCAATCCGCGGCTGAAAAAATAGAGAACCGTGAGGCTGGGTTTCAACGACGGAGTTGGGCTTCACGGATGGAGATGCGACGGCTGGCCTCTTGCAGAATGGAGGCAGATCGGCTCGAATCCGCGTTCGGCTTCGCGGGATGTGCACGCCGGCGGCTTTAAATAAAAACTTAATCCAGGCGGCGGCGGCGGACAGAGGCGCAAGGGACAGATCTGAGGAGGGGGGGTTTTCGATTGGTTTCGGCTGGCGGACGGAGCGTCACGGCGGCGTCGCGGACGGCTGCGACTGGAGAGGCGGTGCGGCTGGGCTGGTTTCCGTTGGACGGACGGAAAAGAGGAGAATTGGGCGGACGACGTGCGGGCTTCACTGACGGAGTCGGGCGTGGATGAACCCCGACGAGGCTGGGTTTCGCGAACTGAAATGGACGGCGGCGTGAGTCTGGGCTGGGCGGCGGTGGTGGTCGGCAGTCGAGCGAAAAGGAGAGGGGAGGTGTGTGGCGGCCGGCTAGGGCGTGGGGAAGAAGAAGAGGAAAAGAAAAATGGAGGGGGGGGGGGGGGGGGGACAGGGGGGGAAAACGGAAGAAGAGGGGGGGAAGAAAATTTTAATTTCCCCCCCTTTTTCATTTGTTTTATTTAATAAAAATAAAAAAGTAATAAAAATAATAAAAATAATAATAACAACTATTATTACTATTACTTATTTATTAAATTCCTATTTCTTTTCTCTTCCTTAAATTTATGGTATACAACACCCAAATATTTTAAAATCCAAAAAATAAAAATAAAAATAAAATAAAATAATAAAAAAATAAAGTAATTCGATTAAAACAAAATACCTTAAATTTTGGGGTGTTACAAGTATAGCCACCTTTTCTTTTTCCAATAACCATGTCCATGGCGAATCACCAAATTCGTTAAATTAAAACTTAATTCAATTGGCTAATCTTTCTCTTAGTGCACTATCTTAACTCTTAATCCATTATGATAATCTTTTCTCCAAACATTGGATCTTCATTCTAAAATTTAAAGTTGAATGCCACACTTCAATCCAAAAATGAAATATGATTAGTTCCCTATTTGTGCCATTTATGGTACTACATGTTCTTTTTACCAATTACATTAGTATAACCAACTTTTCTATTTCCAATAACCCTGTCCATGGGAAATCACAAAATTCGTTACTAAAAAATTTAATCCAATTGGCTTATCTTTCTCTTAGTACACTATCTTTAACTCTTAATCCATTCTGATAATCTTTTCTCGAAACATTGGCTCTTCATTCTAAAAGTTAAAGTTAAATGTCACACGTCAATCCAAAAGTCAAATATCCTTACTTCTCTATTTGTGCCATTTATGGTACTCGATGTTCTTTTTACCAAATACATTAGTATAGCCAAGTTTTCTTTTAACAATAACCATGTCCATGGAAAATAACCAAATTCGTTAAATTAAAACTTAATCCAATTGGTTAATCTTTCTCTTAGTGCACTATCTTCACTATTAATCTATTCTGATAATCTTTTCTCTAAACATTGACTCTTCATTCCAAAAGTTGAATCAAATATCCTTACTTCTCTATTTATGTCATTTATGGTCCTCCATGTTCTTTTTACCAATTACATTAGTATGGCCAACTTTTCTTTTTCAAATAACCATGTGCATGGAAAATCACCAAATTCATTAAATAAAAACTTAATCCAATTGGCTAATCTCACTCTCAGTGCACTATCTTAACTCTTAATCCATTTTACTAAACAGACTCTTAGTGCGATATTTCAACACTAATTCAAGTTAATAATCCTTTCTCAAAACAATGGCAAAGAGATCCAAAACACGCATATCCTAACATTTCTTTTTGTCCCACCTATAGTCCTCCTTGTGTATTTTCCCAATTTCATTTCTATAGCCAATTTTTTTTCCAATTTCATTTTATTTCCAAACAAATCACGTCATCCTTTACATAAAAATTTATTCCAATTGGCTAATCTCACCATAAGTCAAAGTAAGAAAGTAGAAAAAGAAAATACCAAATTAAAATACAAGAAAAAAAACAAGAAAGGTGATAAAGGCTGTGATGATTATTGATTTGGTTTTTAGCAGTGAATGGTACCAAAAAAGTATTTATTACTCATCATACCCTAGTCCGGCTCTACGGTAATGATGAGTAATACAAACTTTTTGAAACTAACTCTGCTAAAAGCTAATTCAATAATCATCACAGCCTTCTCATTTTTCATGTTTTTTTCATATCTTTGATTATTTGTATTTTCTTTTTCCACTTTCTTACATTGATATTTCTCCTTTCCACTTCTCACTTATTAGGCTTCAAGTTTCTCCACTAATCCTTCAAAAAAATTTAATACTCAAAACCTTATGCCAATGAGAATCTCCAAATATAACAAACTTCATGTCCAAGTCAAAGCCAAAAAACCAAATGGATGTCTCATCTCTGTCCATCTTAACATTTCATCACATATTTCATCGAAAGAAGGACAAGAACTCTTCATTCAAAAGTTGGAACTTCAATCTCATACTAATCTACCTTATTAGACCAATAGGAACTTTTCTCTTGCACTAATTAATCAAAACACTTTTTATTTTAGAGCTTCATTTAGTTGAAATTCTTTCGTTGAATTATTCTATCATCCACCACACGCCATGTATCCTTTCCCCCTCTTTATATTCATAATCTCTAATGTTATCTTCTCGTATAAAACATCATGGAAAGTTGTTGCCAGATTTGAGAAGTATCTGAGTTTTTTCATTTTCTTAACTCTCCATCCAAATTTCTACTTCTTCAGTTCCAATTACACAAATACCCTTTCTTCTAATGCCTTCTTTCTTTATTTAGAATTCTCCCAAAACTCTTTCCATGAACGATTCAATTACTCCCTTTTAGGAAAATGAGTTTCTCTGGCCGTTATCCAAAAATCTTGTAGATCACTAGAGACCATATACCAATGAATCCAAAAATCTTGTAGATCACTAGAGACCATATACCAATGAATCTTCCATGTGACTTTTTCTTATATACTTTAATGTTATCATCTGGTCTCATATCAATCTCCATGGCCAACTGTCAGCCACTCAAAGAAAGTATCTTAGTTTGTCCATTATATTAGTCTTCAATGAATTTGCTAATCTTTCTTCCAAAGCATGACAGAAATTCTATCAAAAACTTGAAGTCTAAAATTCCTATCTACTTGTAGACAACAGTTCCCTATTCAAACTTATCTTCCTTCCTCCTTTAATACCTAACAAACTCAGCAATTCCATAAGATTACCCATTATCTAGCTTACAACAAACTGAATCCAACTTTGCATTTGCACCAATTACCCAAAGATCTTTTATTCAAGTACTTCCTTTAATATATAACTTTCAGACCTCTTTTATTTTCGTTCCTTTTAGTACTCAAAATCTTGTGTCAATGAATCTCCAAATATAATGTAATACCCTAAAAATAAAGGTAATTTTTAAAGTTATTTAACTTGGATTTATTTAATTTTATTGGAATTATTTGAGTGTTATTTTCGATATTTGTTGAAGATTATTTGTTTATGTGGGAATTAGAATTAATTAAATATTTTGGGACGAATATTTAATTAATTATTTGAATTGAGAATTTGAAATTTTGATTGGGTTGAGAATAATTATATATAGATATATATATAGTTAAATAGTTTTTGGTATAAAATAATTATATTATGATAATATGATTACTTTGAGGAGTATTTTATTATTTGAAAAAAAAATAAAGAGAAAGTTGGATTTGATAGGGGAGTTAATGAAGAGAGAGAAGGGGTTAGTTTGTTAAAGGAAAAGGAAAAAGGGAAATAATAATAATATTATTATTATTGTTATTATTAAATAGGACCTCTCCTCAAGCGTGCCATCATCTTCTCCAATTTTTTTCCTCTCAAAATCCTAGCCGCCACTTCCTTCACCTTTCGTCCACCATCAGTCAACGCTTACCGTCTATTTTTGCCTCATCTGACGAACACTCAGTTTCTCTATTCGCCTTATACACCCTACACAAGTCTTTCTTGTTCGTCTACACCTCCGTACGCCGCTCAGCATCATTGTCTCCTCCACGCATGACGTCGTCTAGGTCGAAGTCATCTCCGTTCGTCGATGCATTATCGTCACTCCACCTCCGACCACCACGTCGTGCGAAGCCTTAGTTTGAAGTATCTGAGCCGCTTACTTCCATCAAAGTCACGTGAGCCATTGCTCCTTTTCACCGAGCCATCTGCCTCACGGAGCAACACAACCAAGCCGTGCGCGTCGATCTGCTTCTTGTCGAGTCGTTCGAGCTGTGTCCCCACATCTGAGTCGACTTTAGCCACTTTCCTATTTTGGTTACTTTTGGTAAGATTTTGTTTGGATTTTGGTATGTCCATCAAGTAAGTTGATTCTTGATTAAGTGAGATCACTTTCTTAAATTGGATTATTTCTCTTAAAGGTGCGTGATAGAACTCTTTTGGAAATTCAAATAGAACTTTTATTGCTTCAATCAAATAATGAATTTACAAGGAAAATCAAAGTAACAGACACTCAAATTGAGGAGGACTCAATTCAAAAAACAATCTAATTCCCTCTCTGCTATCCTATCTCTCAAGGAAGAGCAAGAGTCAATTTTCTTCTAAACTCAGCATACCTTCCTCTTTCCTTCCTATCCTTATTTATTCTAATCGACATCTAACGACCCTCCTAAATCTCCTCCAATCTAACCGACGCCTATCAATCTTTTTAAATCTTTTCTTCTAACAATCTTTTTAAATCTTTTCTTTTTCGTGCGTGTGTTCCCCCGCAATCTCTCTTTTTTTTTCGACTATATTGACGTATGATAGGGGGTCTATCATTACATTCCCTTTCCAAAAGCACCTTGTCCTCAAGGTGAAAGTCGGGAAATAGTTGCTGGAGCTTGTCATAATCTTCCCACATTGCCTCATGAGGAGGGAGACCTTCCCATTTAATCAACACCTCCCAGCTTCCTCTTTTATTCCTTGTGTACCCAAATATTTTCTCCTGTATTGATTTCCACTCGTGAGTTTCAGTAACGTAAGGCAACAAGTCTGTCTATACAAGTTGATGATCACCAACCATTTTTTTGAGTTGGGACACATGGAACACTGGATGGATGGAAGCGGATGTTGGCAACTCTAGCTTATATGCAACCAGTCCGATGTGTTCCACAATCTTATAAGGCCCAAAGAACTTGGGGGACAACTTCTCATTTTTCTTTTGCCGTAATGAGATCTGTCTATAGGGCCTAATCTTCAGGAAGACCATGTCGCTAACTGCATACTCCACATCTCGTCGCTTTAAGTCTACGTTCTTTTTCATCTTGTCCTGTGCGACACATAAGTCTTCTTTCAGGACTCCCAGCCTGAAATGGTCACCATAAAACACCAATGGTGGTGGCATACGTCCATAGACAGCCTGAAATGGAGTGACCCCTAAGGATCTCTGAAAAGTAATGTTGTACCAATATTCAGCTCAATGTATCCATTTTGACCATTCCTTAGGCCGTTCTCCACAAAAACATCACAGATACGTCTTCACTCCCCTATTAACCACCTCCGTTTGCCATCCGACTAAGGGTGATAAGCGGTGCTTCGATTTAATCGGGTGCCAGCCATTTTGAACATTTCTTGCTTGCTCAAGAACACCTTATCTTCGTCAGACACTATCAATTTGGGAAACCCATGAAGTCGGACAATCTCCTTAACAAATACTTCTGCCACTATCTTAGTTGTGAATGGATGCTTCAATGTCAAAAAAAATGTCCATATTTGCTGAATCTGTCCACCACTACGAAGATTACTTCGAAACCATTCGACCTTGGTAAGCCCTCAATAAAGTCATAGATATATCGCTCCAAATATTGTTTGGAATGTCCAGGGGCAGCAGCAGTCCGACGGGGGATAGTGCTAGGGACTTGTTCTTCTGACATATTACGCATTCCTCACAATAGTTCTTAACATCCGCCTTCATTCCTTCCCAATATAGCTCGCCAGTTAGTCGTTTGTATGTGCGTAAAAATCCCAAATGGCCTCCAAGTACCAAATCATGGTAAGTATGTAGGATTGTGGGTATCAATGTCGATGTTTTGGACAACACCAACCTATCCTTATATCTTAACATACCTTGTCGAATGGAGAATTTACCCTCGGTTCCTTCTTCCACTACTTGTAGTTTTTCCATTATTTTGCTCAACTTTTCATCTGCTTCGACTTCTTTTTTAATCACCAAAATGTCAACCAGTGTAGGAGCTGTTATGCTACCGAGGTTAACTGTAGGAGGCATTCGAGACAAAGCATCTGCTACTTTATTCTCCAAGCCGGGTTTGTAGACCACCTCAAATGAGTATCCCATTAGCTTTGCTACCAATTTCTGATACTGGGGCTGTATCACTCTTTGCTCTAACAAGAACTTCAAAGATTTTTGATCGGACTTCACAATAAATTTTCTCCCCAACAGATATGGTCCCCATCGTTGCACAGCCAAGACCACTGCCATTAATTCCCTTTCATATACAGGCTTGGCCCTATCTTTTAAGGCTAACGTATGGCTAAAGTAGGCTATACCCCATATCCTGATGCATTTGTTTCCATTTCAAAGGTGGCATTGAAATCAAGCAACACCAAAATGGGCAGGGTCATCATGGCACTCTGTAGTTGGTGGAAAGCCTCCTTAGACTCCTCAGTCCACTGGAATCCCCCTTTCCTAAGTAGTTGATTTAATGGCGCGACAATGGAGCCATAATGTTGAACGAACTTTCTGTAGTAACTGGTGAGGCCTAGGAATCCCCGTACTTCTCTTATATTACTGGGTATAGTCCATTCCCTAATTGCTCTGATTTTCTCGGGGTCCACTTCAACTCCTTGTCCTGAAATAATATGACCCAAATAATCAATACGTTCTTGCGCGAAGCTGCACTTCTTCTAGCTTCCATATAACTCATTCTTTCTCAGAATATCCAATGCTAGCCCAATGTGCTTCAGATGGTTTTCAAAGTTCTCACTGTAGATTAGTATGTCGTCGAAAAACACTAATATGAACTTTCACAAAAATGGTTTAAATATTGAGTTCATCAGAGCTTGGAAAGTGGATAGGGCATTAGTTAAGCAGATTTCGATGTCTTCTCCACACATTCTGATCTGATGTACCCCGCCTTCAAATCGATCTTTGAAAACCGGTTTTCTCCATTTAATTCATCGAAAAGCTCCTCAACCACCGGAATAGGGAATTTGTCTGAAATGGTTACATTATTTAGCGCTCGGTAGTCTACGCAAAAACGCCAGCTGCCATCTTTTTTTCTTACCAATAGGATTGAACTAGAGTATGGACTGCTGTTGGGACTGATAATTCTTGCTGTCAACATCTCATCCACAAGTTTGTCCATCTCAGCTTTCTGTTGATAAGAGTATCTATAGGGTCGAACTTTTACCGGATCAGTGCCCTGTTTCAAATGAATGTGGTGTTCAATATTTCTTTGCGGAGGTAGTGTTTCCAACCAATTAAAAACATCTTCAAACTTCTTCAACACGACCGATACTGCTTCATCAATACTTAATACTTCTTCAATCCCGTCATCTTCATGTGGCTCATAGACTCTCTCCATTGCTCGGCACATTATCAGGAATCCTTGATCGGAATCCTTCCATTTTCTGATCATGTTCTTGAGGCTCACTCTGGATTTGGTCAAACTTGGGTCTCCTCTGATCACTATCTTTTCTCCTTGTTGCACAAAGGTCATTGTGAGGTTCCTCCAATCTTCTTCTGTCATGCCCAATGAATACGACCACTGCATCCCTAACACAACATCTACCCCTCTCAATTCTAAAGGTAAAAATTTTTCCACCACCTTCCACCCTTTCAACTTGATTTCCACGTTCTCACATACTCCTTTACCTTTCATCGCCGCCCCCGAGCCCAATATTACACCATAGTGTGATGTTGCCTTTGTGGCCAGTTGTAACTCCTTCACTATCTTTTCGGAGATGAAGTTATGCGTCGCTCCACAATCAATGAGAATGATAACTTCTCGCTCACTGATCTTCCCATTCACCTTCATTGTCCCCGGATTGTTCAGCCCTACCGCCGAATTAATTGACAGTTCGATTACAGCATGATCTTCTGCTGTGACTTCCACACAATTCAGCTCCGTATGATTTTCTCCCACTTCTTCTAATATTTCAAATTCTTCATCATTCGCCCTGACCACGTACATTCTCAACTCTCTCTGCCCTCTGTTTTTGCACCGGTGATCATGAGAATATTTTTCATTACAATGGAAACAGAGTCCTTTTTCCTTCTTGGCTTGAAACTTTGCATCTGAAAATCGCTTTGCATGTCCCTCTCTCTTAACTTCTCCAAATGTCGTTCTCAGAGTAATCGTTCTCATCGGGAATAATGTATTTCCCTTATTGTCACTATCGTTCCCCGTCGCTGCACTGGTATGTTGCCTAGAACCTTGAGGCGGATATTTTCCTCTGGCGTACCCCTTAAGGCTGGCCTCATTGTGAATTATCTCTCGATTTTCTACGAGCTGAGCCACTTGCATCATTTGAGCCAGGCCGACCGGACGACAAAAATCCACTTTAGCTTTAATCCACGGCAGTAAACCGTTCATGAATGTTTCCTCCACCAATCTGTCCTGTAGATCAGATAGCGGAGCCATCAGCTTATTGAACTGGTTCTGATATTCTTCTATAGTCATTTGCTGTCTGATCCTCAAAAATTGTCCGCATATGGACCCTTCTTTTGCTGATCGAAAATGGATGAGAATTCTCTCCTTGAGGTTCGACCAACCGGTAAACTTGTTGCATTCTTCTTGTGCCCTATACCAGTTCAACGTCGAGTCTTCAAAACTAAGGTCGCAACCAGCACCTTCTCAGCATTGGTGAATTTGTGTATCTGGAAATATCTATCCGCTCGGAAAAGCCAAGAATCGAGATCCTCCCCGTTGAAAACTGGCATCTCAACCTTCTTGAACTTATTTTGCTCGTTCGCTCCATCTTCTCCTTCTATATTTCCGTCCTTTGTTTTGTGCTCATGGTCTTTGTCGATCGGGCCTTTCTTCTTATTCGTTATTATTGATATCGTCTCTCGCACACTCTACTCGACCATTTTCTCACTCATAACGATACGCTCCCTGGTAATCGATTCCTTGAACATTATCAACATTTGGTGAGTCTTCTCTGTCTGTACGCTGATCGTGGCTAATCTTTCTTCCATCGCTGGAATTTTGCTTACCTCGTTTCTCATCGATTGCATCTCCTGGCCGTGCGCCTCCATTCTCTCCTCCATTCACGTTTGGACCATCGTTTTTCTCTTGCCCAGAAAAACTTGCTCTGATACCAATTTGATAGAACTCTTTTGGAAATTCAAATAGAACTTTTATTGCTTCAATCAAAGAAAGAATTTACAAGGAAAATCAAAGTAACAGACACTCGAATTGAGGAGGGACTCAATTCGAAAAACAATCCAATTCCCTCGCTGCTCTCCTATCTCTCAAGGAAGAGCATGAGTCAATTTTCTTCTAAACTCAGCATACCCTCCTTTTTCCTCCCTATCCTTATTTATTCCAATCGACATCTAACGACCCTTCTAAATCTCCTCCAATCTAACCGACGCCTATCAATCTTTTTAAATCTTTTCTTCTAACAATCTTTTTAAATCTTTTATTCTTCGTGTGTTCCCCCGCAATCTCTCTCTTTTTCTTTCAACTATATTGACGTATGATGGGGGGTCTATCAGTGTGTTTGGCAAATTTGTGGAACAATTATTGGTGGAACTTTTTCTCCAACCAAGGTTTTGTTGGTTTCAACCTCAATTGGGTAAGTTTGGATACTTAAGAAAACAAATGGGTTGTTTGGTTGGCAAAATTAATAATAATAATTTTGTTTATGTTTAGGACTGTGTTAATTAAGACTTTATTGTTAACCAGGATTTTAGCATATCTTCAAATACGAGATTCTACTATTAAACCCTTGACATTATGTTTTCCCTTATTATGCATTAACGTAGCTATGATGCATGAAGTGACTGTTAGGGATGATTGATATGGATAGCTACCTACACAATTGTTATGTATGACAGAGATATGTGATGACCATGATATATTATGAATAAGACGTGTTATGAATGAGATATACTATGGTTGAGATACATTATGATATTTATGTTATGCCATATGTATAAGCTATGGTGTTATGCTAGGTTTGTCTGTTAGAGTCGTACCATATGGGTGTCCCTCGGATCATCACCTATTTATGCCTGTGTGACTAGCTTTTATGTGTGAATCAACAAGATCACTTATGGTCCGACTCTCTCTTAGGATGTTTCCTTCGGGTTCACAGAGAGTCCAGATGTGTCCCTATGGGATCACTGGATAGCGTGCGTTCGAGAGCACAATAGTTATGCGGTACTTTCTTAGAGAACTCTAACGTGAAGTTAACATACATGTAGCGGGATTAGTAGTGGGTTCTTTACTAAGTATACGTTTATACTCACTCTTTTCTATGTATAATTTTTCAGGCAAAATGTAGAGGTAGAGCAAGCTGGCGAATGACGAGAAGTGACCGTAGTTCGCCATAGGGGACAGTTTATGTTTTCTTTCGCATTTATGTTTTCAGTATTTGGTTTACAAAAATTTATTTCAGAACTCATGAGTACTTTTAGATATTTTCTATCCATTTCAAATAGGGTTCGAACTAGTATTTTATTTATTATTTTCTTTCTATACTTTACTTATATTTTATAAATGAATATTTGAAGCGTTTCCTTTAAAATTTAGTATTTTCTTTTATTTTAAATAAAAAGACTTTATTTGTTTTAGTGCTAATAACCTCAGCTTAGTATAAAGAGTTCGGTCGTTACATATAATAAACTACATGTCCAAGCCTAAGCCATAACTACGAAAACCTAATGGATGTCATATTTCTGTCCATCTTAACATTTCATCACTTATTTCATTTAAAGAAGGACAAGAACTCTTCGTTCAAAAATTGAAGTTCAATCTCATACTAATCTACCTTATTAGACCAATATGGCCCTTCTCTTGCACCTCCAGAGATATTTTCACAGCAAGCTTCTTAGCATAAGTCCCCAGTGGAGTCACCACTTTTCAGGCTCCTTGTGGTGTTCTTTCTCCAAAGATCTCAAGTTTGTCTTGGTGCAAGTGTTACTTCTATTTGGTCACCTTTTATTTAGAAGGATATTTAGTCTGTTTTAGTCTTGTATTTGTATTAGTATTTCTCTCTACTTCTTTTGTGTGTGTGTTTTTTTTTTTTTTCCTTTGGACATTACTCCTTTGTTATGGGTTTTAGCTTGGTTGGATATGATGATGGTGCTATGGGGGTGTCAACCTAGTTGAGATGCTCAGGTGCACCCCTTGACCAATGGTTTCATGCTCATTGTATAATTCTCTTGTACTATGAGGTTTTGTCTCGTTATTATTATTTTAATATTAATAAAGAGGTCGTCTCCTTTTCAAAAAAAAAACCCAAACACTTTATTTTAGAGATTCATTTACTTGACATTCTTTCGATGAATTACTCCATCATCCACAACACTCCATGAGTCTTTTCTCCCCTCTTTGAATTCACAATATCTAATGTTATCATCTCATATAAACATCATGGCAAGTTGTTGCCAAATCTAAAAAGTATCAAAGCTTTTCCATGATCTTAACTCTCCATCCAATTTTATACTTCTTTGGTTCCAATTACCCAAGTACCTTTTAGTCTAATGCCTCCTTTCTTTGTTTATAATTCTCTCAAAACTCTTTCTTTCCGTGATCTGTCCAATTACTCCTTTTAGGAAAATCACTTTCTCTTGCATTTATCCAAAAATCTTGTAGAACTCCTAAAAACCATATAACCAATGAATCTCCTATGTGACTTTTTCATCTTTAATGACATACTCTAATGTTATTGTCTGGTCTCATATAAATCTCCATGGCCAATTGTTAGCTACTTAAAGAAAGTATCTTAGTTTGTCCATTATATTAGCGGTTCAGTGAGTTTGACTTCCAACTTGAGGACAAGGTAACTTTAGAAGAGGAATGCGATGTTAGACATCCCATTGTATTTAAATGTAGCTAATTTCACTCTTATAGTTCACTATCTCAAAACTATTCCAATTAGATAGTCGTGTCGATAAACAATGGCAAGAGTTCATTACTCCCAACCTTGAGGTAAAATGATACACTTCAACCCAAAACTCTCATATCCTAGCGTTTCTTTTTCTCCTGTATATAGTCCTACATGTGTCTTTTACAAATTCTATATAGCAAGACCTTTTTTCCTATGTCCATGGAAAATCACCAAATTTGTTAAATAAAAACTAAATCCAATTGGCTAATCTTTCTCTTAGTGCACTATATTAACTCTTAATCCAATCTGATAATATTTTCTCCAAACATTGGCTCTTCATTCCAAAAGTTAAAGTCCAATGCCACACTTCAATCCAATAATCAAATCTCCTTAGTTCTCTATTTGTGCCATTTATGGTCCTCTATGTTCTTTTTACCAATATTACATTATTATAGCCAAGTTTTCTTTTTTCAATAACCATGTCCATGGCAAATCACCAAATTCTTTAAATTAAAACTTAATTCAATTGGCTAATCTTTCTCTTAGTGCACTATCTTAGCTCTTAATCCATGTTGATAATCCTTTCTCTGAAAATTGGCTCTTCATTCCAAAAGTTAAAGTCCAATGCCACACTTAGATGCAAAACTCAAATATCCTTACTGCTCTATAAAGTTTAAAGAAAATCATGTCCATAGAAAATCACCAAATTCCTTAAACATAATCTTTATCCAATAGGCTAATCTTTCTCTTAGTGCACTATTTAACTCTTAATCCATTTTGATAATCTTTTCTCTAAACATTGGCCCTTCATTCCAAAGTTATTGTCGAATGCCACAGTTCAATCCAAAACTCAAATATCCTTACTTCTCTATTTGTGCCATTTATACTCCTCCATGTTCTTTTTACCAATTACATTAGTGTGGCCAACTTTTCTTTTTCCAATAACCATGTCCTAGGGAAATCAATAAATTCAATCAATAAAAACTTAATCCAATTGGCTAATCTTTCTCTTGGTGCACTATCTTAACTCTTAATCCATTATGGTAATTTTTTCTCCAAACATTGGCTCTTATTTCCAAATGTTAAAGTCCACTGCCACACTTCCACTACAAGAAATTTGACCTTTAATGTCGTTTAAAACTGACATTAATGACCTTTAGTGTCGGTTGGCAACAAACATCGATGCTAGCGTTATTACAGGTCTTTAATGTCATTTTTTCTTTGATGTCGGTTTAAAAACAACATCAAATGCCTCATTAATGTCGGTTTTAAAAAAAAAATGGTCGTTAATGTCATTTTTAAACCAACATTTTTATGGAGTTATTGAAGATCTTTATTGTCGGTTGGCCTTTGATGTCGTTTTAAAAGGGACATTAATGAGGAATTTAATGTCGGTTATAAACCATTAAAGAGGCATTTAATGTCATTTTTAAAACGACATCAAAACCTTGTTTCTGGGTCTATTTTTTCAAATTTATTTTTATTAATTTTTTGTATTATTGTCCATTTTTTATGATGCCAAATAGTTAAAAATCAACGTTATGTCAACAATATTTTAGAAACTATAGTATTTCTCTTTTACTTGTAAATATACAAAATGAAATCTTAATATTGTGTACATTTACATATACAACTTGCTCCAAACACAAAGAAAGTGAGAAGCTTAACTATTACATTGATCATCCTTTGCAAAAAAAAAACATTGAGAGCAATAAGCTCCACAAATGATCAACTTCAAGATCTTGTCACAAAGATAAGAGCCTGACTAATTGTATTCGCAGGCATTTCTTCTATTGCAATCATTCATTTAGTGATTGCTCCCTGTGAAAGACATCAAGATAAGTTGACATTCATCATAAACAATCAAATTTAAGCAACAAGAAACATCAGTGAACAATAGTTCAAATTGTAAAACATCAGCTCCCTAAGATCATCATGAATGCAATCTATACATTCTTTGTTTATAGGATATGTAAAAGAAAAGAAAATCTTAACAAGAACCTTCATGAAGCCTCTGTATCACCAATAATCAAACCATATCTATGATCATGCTACAATAATCAAAATCAATCTAAGGCAGTTGCTATTAGAAGGAAATGTAGGGGGGAAACTAATAGTTATGAAAATATTTCCTAAGAAATCAGCTCAAATTTACACACAAAAAAGCCTTGGAGTGGTAGGTACTTAACTAGAAATTTTTTATCCCTTTTTGGTATTCTATATAGTACTTGATTAGCAGCCATTACAATACAAATTGATTTTACAACCTAAAAGAAAACTACATGAAAATTTAAGCTCAATAATGAAAAAACGAAACAGAAAGACAAGCATTTGAAATCCAAAAAAACATCACTAACATTTTCCATCGAGTCGAAGAAAAGTGCAAAAATATACAAAAAAAAAAAAACAGAGAAAGACTGTGAGCAGTTGGTCACAATGTTGTTCGTCTCTCTTCCATGTATAGATCCTTGGAAAATGTTGTCTCTCATCCTTCAGACCATGTACCGTGGCAAGCATTCCTTCTCCAAACATCGTATAACTACCTTTTGCAGTATTTTGTTTCTAACTCTCAGCTGCGACAGGGTGTCCATTCTGCACTAGGACGCCACCCGACGCATGATTAGACGCCTTGGCGTAAACTTCAGTAGGTTGGGTCACACTCATAGACCTAAGATTTGGCCCTCTCCTCGGGGCTTGCTTCAAGACACGGCTGTCGACACACAACCGTCCATTCTCTCCTTTCTGTAAAAAGTCTTGTACTTCATACAGAGCTTTTGCAGGTCTAGTGAATCCTGCACCCGACAATCTCTTTGACTGTCTCCGGAGTCTAGTTGACTCTGACTGCGCCATACGACAATCATTCTTCGTAGGTGATTCTGGCATGGGCAAACTATTGCATTTCCCATCACAACGTTTCTCCACGACACACCTTATGTCTTCCTGAACACGACCCTCCCTCAGTTGCATGGCCGAGATCATTCTCAGTCCTTTGGGTTGTCGAAGGTCTGTCTGTACAACGGTGGGGGTAGACCCCGTGATCACTAGACATCTAGCTGCAGGTATCATGATCATCGAGAAGGAATTCCATTTCGAGAACTATATCAAAGTCATCCATGTCTACAACTACGAAATCAACGATGTCGCTCCATCCTCTCAACTGTATCACCGCTCGTTTCACTACTCCAATGACGGGTAGAGCTGCAGAATTCATGGCCTTCATCTTTCCTGTATCCTTCTTCCAATGAAGGTTCAATTGTCTGGCTTCGGCCACCGTTATAAAATTATGAGTTTGCACTAGAGTCGACCATAGTGCACTTTGCATGCTTTTGGTTGATCCAGGTGTCAACATATATTAGACCCCCTTTCGTACGTCCACTTGTCTCCCCATCTTTCTTCTGAAGGGACGACAAGAGTCTTATGGCTCCCACTCTGACATTTTGAACTTCCTCCACTTGCCCTCTTTCTTCTCTGGTTGACTCAACTTGTCATCTGAGTCCGCAGCCAAAGAGGCCTGAAAGGCATAGAAGGCTGCTTTATCCGGACATTCCCTTGCCCGCTGTGGCCTGTTACATATAAAGCAACTGATAGAAATATGGGATGCCCTCTGATCATTAGGTCTTCGCCAGGTGTTCCCCGTATTTGACTGGGAAGGCTTGCAGTCTCTATCGGGACTTCTATTTCCACTGACAGCTTTGAGAGAATTCGGTCGGTTGTTTCTGTCTCTTCCAGGTGAAGAGCTTTGGTGACGTCTAGTCTCTTGAGCGTCACCAGACAGATCAAACAAACGCTCAGCTGTTGCATAGGCCGATGCAAGGTCTTGAACCCTCTGTTCGTATAGCTTAGTTTTTGCCCACAGCTTCAGCCCTTCAACAAAACTAAAGATTTTGTCCTTTTCGGTCATGTCGGATATGTCCAACATCAGCCCCACAAATTGCTTCACATATTCTCGAATGGTTTCAGTGTGCTTTAATTCCCGCAGTTTCCGTAGAGCCAGAATTTCAACATTCTCGGGGAAAAACTGCGAATGAAGTTCTCTCTTTAAGTTGTCCCAAGTGTCTATTACGCAACGCCCTTCTTGAATGTCAACATATCGGGACCTCCACCATAACTTTGCATCTTCAGATAGATGCATGTCGCCAATGTCACTTTGGCTTCTTTCGTAACGGTGTTCATGGCTTTAAAATACTGCTCAATGTCAAAGATAGTTTTCCAGTGCCTTTGCATCTCTTACCCCACAAAAGGGTTTAGGCTTTGGGATCTTTATCTTCCTAACTGTAATTGCTCTTCCAACTGGAGCTTGATTTTCCAACGCTCGCATCGTAAGGTTCACCCTCATGTTCACCTCTGCGATTTCATTTCTAACGACATCTAGGGTGGCTTGAAAATCCTCTGTCATGCCGTTTATCATTTCCATCATATCCTTTTTGGAGTTATCTAGTTCCATAACTCATTCCTCCATTCGGGTAGTAGAGCCGGACGAACTGTCCCCACGCTCGTAGGTAACATTTCCAGTTCTCCTGATTTTTGACTCTAACGTGTCAACTCTAGCCAACAAATCTTGTATGGGTAATTCGTCCAGGCGACCGGACACCGCATCAATAGCATCGGCTCTCTTGGAAACTTCCTCAAGTCGCTTCTCAAGAAATCGGATGGAATCAGGAACTTCCATCAGGTGAAGCATCTGCTCTTCGATCTCCACCAATCGTTCATCATGGGTTTTACTCGTACGTTTTGCAGCCGACATCTTGTGTCTCAACTGTCACTCAGCCAATTTGGCTCTAATACCACTTGTCACAATCGTAGCGTTTCAACCTCTAGACGGACGATTGTGCGGCACTTGTTCTAACTCGATGAACAAGTCAGCCGATCAAAATCCGAAAGTTGTGGGTAACGTCGATGTATGTCGTAACCTTCCTTGGCATTCTTGGGAAATTTGTTTATAAAACGCAGGAAAGAAAGAAATACATTGAAATAGACGTTACAATAAGCATTAAAAACTGTCAATTGCAAGGAAAAAGGGTTGCTTGCAAAGAGTACAACTAATGCTTGGTCGGGGATTCAACTGGTATGTCTCCCCTATAGTACATTTTGAACATTTTCAGCTCTGGTAGGCTTGCATATGAAAATGCTGAAACGTCACACCCAAGCTTTATGACTTAAAATGAAAGAGAACTACCTAAACTAGATATGCAACTTAAAGATAAGATAAACTGGGGGTATTCGGAGCATATAACCATAGGTAAACACACCTTGAAAAAATATGCCCGTGACACAGAGCACTAAATTGATATATGTGTCCTTCTGGGCATTAGACTGATTATGAGTGTTTCTACAGGATCACAAGACTGTTATAGTGTAGGGCACCCCCAATAGGAAGTTAACAGTTTTATTTTTCCCCTAACGGGACTAGTAGTAGGTCTCTTACTGAGTATGTTAATACTCACCCTTTTAAGTTTAACTTTTCAAGCAAAGGTAACACGAGGGACAAACCGACGAAGGACAAGAAGGAGCCGTGATTTGCCATAGGGGAAAAGTCTTTCAAACTGCTTCCGCTTTAATGTTTTATTTTTCCTTAGTAATTGAGACTGAACTGAGTTTCCTTCTTTCTACTTTGGCAACTGTTATTTGTTTTTTTTTTTTCTTATAAACGATAGTTTAAAATTTTTAAATTAATTTGAAATAGGGCCCGAATAAATACTCTTTGATGTTGTTGAAATTTTATTTGAATTATCAAGTCTTATGTTTAAAGAATGAGTCTTGTATAAAAGTAATGATTTCAATTTAGTCAGAAAAATTGGGTGGTTACATCCAATGAGCAGTTCAAGTGCAACTTGTGATCAAGAAACTAAAAGGCTACATTGGCTTTTTCAAATGACAAGTTTTTTGCATCAGATTATTTTCCAAAACTTGCACAAAAAAGAAGAAGAAAAGAAACAGGTTCATATTATATTTTTATTAACACATTTTCTCCGATTGAGATTCGAATTTATTAGTTTTCACCTTCACTCTAATAAAAATTGATGTTTGAGAACAAAAGAGCTCATTTTCAAGAGCATAAAATTATTCTTTTTTGTACACTTTCATCTATAATTAATTTAAAACTGCTCAAAATTTTCCCAACAAAAGATAAAAACTGAAAGTAGAGAATATATAATAATGTATTGTGTTTAATTTGGTGGCTTTCAAACTCTATTTTGCTGAGTATTTAGAATGTGAAAGAGACCAATTGTGATTGTTATAACAAAGTATATTAATATTTTTTCCATAGCCATGAATTTTTTCCAAACTCCACTCAGTAATTCTGAATTAAAGATGAGAAAAAGTAGTCCTTATTCTACGGCATCAAACAAACCTCTAATAATACTCGCCATTATACTCAACTACTCGTGAACAGAGTAACTTCATGATAAAAAAAATCAACAAGAAACTATCTAATTTAGAGCTCAACAAGACAAACGGCATAACATTTCTTTTTCTTCTTTTTTCCTATTTTTGTTATTACAAGTAGCAAACATTTATAAAACAAAATATCTGAAGTTGAAGACAAATAGGAATAAAAAATGACAAAAACAACTACAAGAAAAGAAATAATAATTTATTCAGCAATCCAATGAACACATAAAGGCAATAACAAGTGAATCAAAGGTTTCAGTTCTTCAAACCCAATGAACACATAATATCTAAGATCTAAACATCAGTCACCAATATGGGGTAAAGTTGATATATACCTTTAAATAATTAGGGCTTTGACCATCCAAAAGTCCAATTGGAAATTGGGTTGATTGAGTTCGAGTTTGAAGCAATAGGCACTGTTCGCTAACCTCGTCGGAGTGGATTGAAGTTGCAGAAGTTGAATTTCTTGTTCGGGTGCAATGGACACCCAAAAGTTTGTTCACGTGGAACCACAAATTCGATTCCATCAGCCATGGGTCGCTATCCGTCGTGGGTTGTCGTCAACAATGGGTCAAATGAAAAGTCTATGGGTTGTCATCGATGAGAGAACACAAAGATTGCGTGGGCGACGGTCGGTGGAGATGGAGAGTTATGGCTGTGGGTCGACGACTGGTGGAGAGATGGAGAGTTGTGAGTCGGTAGTCGTGGAGATGGAGATGGAGATGGTGAAAATGGCGTGGGCGTGAGGGTTTGGAGAGAAAGGAGGAAATGAAAAGAGAAGAGAGTTTGGAGAGAAGGGGGGAAATGAAAAGAGAAGAGGAGGGTTTGAAGAGAAAGGAGGGAAATGAAAAGAGAAAGAGGAGGGTTTGGAGAGAAAATGGGGAAATAAAAAGAGAAGAGGAGAAAAGAGGAAACTGGAAAGAGAAGAGGAGGAAGGGAAATTTTTAATAGATTTATTTTATTAAAATAATTTTATTAAGTTTATTTTCATAAATTTATTTTAATAAGTTTATTTTCATAAATTTATTTTCATAAGTTTATTTTCATAAATTTATTTTAGTAAGTTTATTTTCATAAATTTATTTTAATAAGTTTATTTTCATAATTTTATTTAATGAAAGGAAAGAAATAAAAAGTATTAAATATTAATTTTACAAAAATAAAAATTAAATTAAATTAAAATTAAAATTAAATTAAATTAAATTAAAAATTTAAAAATTAAAGATTATGGAGGTTTAATGTCGCTTTTTAAAATGTGGATGTATAAGCTCGGTTTTAAACCAACATTAATCATTCCTCTTTGATGTCGATTTAAAACCAACATTAAACATCCACATTTTAAGAAACGACATTAAAGATCAATTCTCATTTTTTCCAACTCACATTAAAGGTCAAATTTCTTGTAGTGTTCAATCCAAAACTCAAATCTCCTTACTTCTCTATTTGTGTCGTTTTATGGTTCTCCATGGTCTTTTTGGCAATTATATTAGTTTAGCCAACTTTTCTTTTTCAAATAACCATTTCCATGGAAAATCACCAAATTCGTTAAATAAAAACTTAATCCAATTATCTAATCTTTCTCTTACTGCACTATCTTAACCCTTAATCCATTATGATAATCTTTTCTCCAAACATTGACCCTTCATTCCAAAATTTAAAGGCCAATGCCACACTTCAATCCAAAAATCAAATCTCCTAACTTTTCTAATTGTGCCATTTATGGTCTTCCATGTTCCTTTTACAAATTACATTAGTATAGCCATGTTTTCTTTTTCCAATGACCATGTCCATGGCAAACCATGAAATCCGTTGAATTAATACTTAATTCAATTGGCTAATCTTTCTCTTAGTGCACTATCTTAACTCTTAATCCATTCTGATAATCTTTTCTCCAAACATTCGCTCTTCATTCCAAAAGTTAAAGTCCAATGCCACACTTAAATGCAAAACTCAAATATCCTTACTTCTCTTTATATTTGTGTCATTTATAGTTCTCCATGTTCTTTTTACCAATTACATTGCCAACTTTTCTGTGTGGCATTTGACTTTAACTTTTGGAATGAAGAGTTAATGTTTAGAGAAAAGATTATCTTAATGGAGTAAGAGTTAAGATAGCGCACTAAGAGAAAGATTAACAAATTGGATTAAGTTTTAATTTAACGAATTTGGTGATTTTTTGTGGACATGGTTATTGGAAAATTAAAACTTGGTTATACTAATGTAATTGGTAAAAAGATCATGGAGGGCCATAAATGGCACAAATAGAGAAGTAATGATATTTCATTTTAGGATTGAAGTGTGGCATTCGACTTTAACGTTTTGAATGAAGAGCCATTGTTTGAAAAAAAAATTATCGCAATAGATTAAGAGTTAAGATAGTGCCCTAACAGAAAGATTAGCCAATTGGATTCAGTTTTAATTTATCAAATTTGGTGATTTGCCATGGACATGGTTATTGGAAGAAGAAAACTTGGCTATACTAATGTAATTGGTAAAAAGAACAGGGAGTACCATAAATGGCACAAATAAGGAAGTAAGGATATTTGACTTTTGGATTGAAGTGTGGCATTCGACTTTAACTTTTAGCATGAAGAGCCAATGTTTGGAGAAAAGATAATCAGAATGGATTAAGCGTTAAGATAGTGCACTAACAGAAAGATAAGTCAATTGGATTAAGTTTTGAGTAACGAATTTGGTGATTTCTCATGAACAAGGTTATTGGAAAAAGAAAATTTGTCTATACTAATGTAATTGGTAAAAAGAACATGGACAACCATAAATGGCACAAATAGGGAAGTAAAGATATCTGACTTTTGGATTGAAGTGTGGCATTCAACATTAACTTTTAGAATGAAGAGCCAATGTTTGAAGAAAAGATCACTATCATAATGGATTAAGAGTTAAGATATTGCACTAAGAGAAAGATTAGCCAATTGAATTAAGTTTTAATTTAACGAATTTGGTGATTCACCATGGACATGGTTATTGGAAAAAGAAAAATTTGTTATACTGATGTAATTGGTAAAAAGAACATGGCGGACTATAAATGACACAAATAAAGAAGTAAAAATATTTGAGTTCCGGATTGAAGTCTGACATTCGACTTTATCTTTTGGAACTAAGAGCCAATGTTTAGAGAAAAGAATATCATAATGGATTTGGAGTTAAGATAGTGCACTAAGAGACAGATTAACCAATTGGATTAACTTTTAAATCAACAGATTTCATGGTTTGCCATCGACATGGTCATTGAAAAAAGAAAACATGGCTAAACTAATGTAATTGGTAAAAGGAACATGGAGTACCATAAATGGCACAAATAGGGAAGTAAGGATATTTGACTTTTGGATTGAAGTGTGGCATACGAGTTTAACTTTTGGAATGAAGAGCCATTGTTTGAAAAAAAATATTATCATAATGGATTTAGAGTTAAAATAGTGCACTAATAGAAAGATTAGCCAATTGAATTAAGTTTTAATTTAACAAAACTCGTGATTCGCCATGGACATGGTTATTGGAAAAAGAAAACATAGCTATATTAATGTAAATTTTAAAAAGAATATGGAGGACTATAAATGGCACAAATAGAGAAGTAAAGATATTTGAGTTTTGGATTGAAGTGTTGAATTGGACTTATAACTTTTGGAATGAAGAGCCAATGTTTAGAGAAAAGATTATCAAATTGGTTAAAGGTTAACATGGTTCACTAAGAGAAATATTAGGCAATGGAATTAAGTTTTAATTTAACGAATTTGGTGATTTACCATGAACATAGTAATTGGAAAAAGAAAACTTTGCTATACTAATGTAATTGTTAAAAAGAACATAGAGTACCATAAATAGCACAAATAAGGAAGTATGAATATTTGACTTATGGATTGAAGTGTCGCATTCGACTTTAACTTATAGAATGAAGTGCCAATGTTTAGATACACAATTATCAGTTAGATGTGAACTTTCGAGACCATTGACTTTGTTCTAAGTTGCGTAGTTTCTTTCTTGGCCATAACATTGGCCATTTTTCTAACATTCTGGGATGAAACTAAAAACCTAACTCAGGGCCATCACTGTTCGGTTTTTGTGGGCAAAAAACTTTAATATTACTCAAAATGAGACCACCCAGTAGTTAGATGTGAACTTTCGAGACCTTTGAAATTGTTCTAAGTTTGGTGGTTTCTTTCTAGGCTATACCATTGGTTCTTTTTCCAATGTTTTGGGACGAAACTAAAAAACTGAGTCTGGGGCATCATTGTTCATCTTTTGTGGGAAAAAAACTTTAAGATTACTCGAAATAAAACCACCAGTAGTTAGATGTGAACTTTCGTGACCTTTAACATTGTATTAAGTTTGGTAGTTTCTTTTTAGGCTATAGCATTGGCCAGTTTTACAACGTTTTGGGACGAAACTAAAAACCTGAGTCTGGGGCATCACTGTTCGGCTTTTATGGGTAAAAAACTTTAATATTACTGAAAATGAGACCACCCAGTAGTTAGATGTGAACTTTCAAGACCTTTGACATTGTTCTAAGTTGGATAGTTTCTTTCTAGGCTATAGCATTGGACCTTTTTCCAACGTTTTGGGATGAAAGTAAAAAACTGAGTCCGGGATTCACTGTTCCACTTTTGTGGGCAAAAAACTTTAATATTACTCAAAATGAGACCACCCAGTAGTTAGATGTGAACTTTCGTGACCTTTGACATTGCTATAGGTTGGGTAGTTTCCTTCTAGGCTATAGCATTGGCCATTTTTACAACGTTTTGGGACGAAACTAAAAACCTGAGTCTGGGCATCATTGTTCGGATTTTGTGGGCAAAAAACTTTACTATTAACTCAAAATGAGACCACCCAGTAGATAGATGTGAACTTTCGAGACCTTTACCATTATTCTAAGTTGGGTAGTTTCTTTCTTGGCAATTGCATTGGCCCTCTTTTCAACGTTTTGGGATGAAACTAAAAAACTGAGTCTGGGCATCACTGTTTGACTTTTGTGGGCAAAAAACTTTAATATTACTCAAAATGAGACCACCAAGTAGTTAGATGTGAACTTTCAAGACCTTTGTCATTGTTCTAAGTTGGTACTTTCTTTTTAGGCTATAGCATTGGCCATTTTTCAACGTTCTGGGACAAACTAAAAAACTGAGTCTGGGGCATCACTGTTTGGCTTTTGTGGGCAAAAAACTTTAATATTACTCAAAATGAGACCACCAAGTAATTAGATGTGAATTTTTGAGACCTTTGACATTGTTCTAAGTTGGGTAGTTTCTTTCTAGGTTATAGCATTGACCATTTTTTCAACGTTTTAGGACGAAACTAAAAAACTGAGTCTGGACATCACTGTTCGGCTTTTGTGGCAAAAAACTTTAATATTACTCAAAATGAGACCATCCAGTAGTTAGATGTGAACTTTCGAGACCTTTGACATTGTTCTATGTTGGGTAGTTTCTTTCTAGGCTATAGCATTGTCCCTTTTTTCAAAGTTCTGGGACGAAACTAAAAAACTGAGTCTGGGGCATCACTGTTCGGCTTTTGTGGTCAAAAAACTTTAATATTACTCCAAATGAAACCACCCAGTAGTTAGATCAAGACCTTTGACTCTGTTCTAAGTTAGGTAGTTTCTTTCTAAGCTATAGCATTAGCCATTTTTCCAACGTTTTGGGACGAAACTAAAAAACTGAGTCTGGGGCATCACTGTTTTGCTTTTGTGGGCAAAAAACTTTAATATTACTCAAAATAAGACTACCCAGTAGTTAGATGCGAACTTTTGAGACCTTTGACATTGTTCTAATTTTGGTAGTTTTTTTCTAGGCTATAGCATTGGCCCTTTTTCCAACTTTGTTCACTTTTGAGGCATTTCATGTTTTCTTTGATTTTTTTCTCTTCATGGGGTTTGGTTTGTGATTTGGGGTTTTTTCTTTCTTTCTTTTTTTTGTCAAAGTTCATATTTACACCACTGGAAAACCCACTTTCGCCAAGGAGACCACGAGTGCAGCTTGAATTCTCATCCAAGTATATGTTTTCAATTATTCTTGAATTTTCACCATGTTAATAGTATATTATTGAGTGAGAGTTTTTTGCTCCAATAATTTGGCAGGGAATGTGTTGAAGAGGAAGAGATGAGTGTTCATGTGTGTGGCTAGTTCTAACAAAAGCCCTCAGTTGGAATCATCTGGAGAGGAAAATCATGCTCTGTATGTTAGTAGATTGAATGGAGTGGAGCCCTTTCACGAGAAATGTGGTTCTATCTCATTTCATGGTCTGACTCACCAGTTGGTAGAAGAAGGTAAATTGATGTCAGCTCCTTTTAAAGAAGAAAAGGGCTCTATCCTTTGGGTACTGGCTCATGCTGCGTTTATATCTTGTTTGATTCTTTTTCCTCAAGTTTTTATTGGTTGTTTAATTGAGGCTTTCTTCAAGAATGGGATTCTTGTAGGTATTTAATATTCAACTTAGTTCATTTCCCCTAAAATTGTTGCAACGACATTTAAAAGAGATGAAAAATGTGTGTTTTTTAATTGATTATTTCATCTATTGCTAGCCTGTAATTGATAAACATCCGACCTTAAAAATGATAATATCCATCCACTTTCATAAAAAAATTCATTATCATAGAATAAATAGCTTTGGAGGCTCATAAGTTGAATGAGAAATTAAAACCAGGCTTATAACATAAGTGGTTTTAAGGGAGTTTAATTTGTTTTGGCAGAAGGATCAGTTCCGACAGAGTTGGATTGAAGTAAATCTTCAGCAGAAAAGGATTTTCGTGAGTGCATCTGCTATCTCATTTTGACCCTTCCATTTGAAGGAATTGTAGTCACTCAACCGTTTATATTTTTTGTATTTATTTTAAATTGCATCTTTTCTTCTTGGCCAATACATTCTAAGTTACTGCATTGTTCTCCATATATTTATTAATGTGACCGAGTCTCTAAGGTGTTATCTGGATGCATTTGATTGCACAACACAGTCCTTTCAATTGTGTGTTGAACAACGTTGTTTTTTATGAAAACCAACTCAATCCTCCCACTGTGAAGTATATTCACATGGCCAGTAGAAGAGAAGTTAAAAATCTGCCCTATCCTTCCTTTGTTCACATATTTTTATACAAAGAAATTAAATAATTTCATTGTTAAATGAATTTGGGGAGTAAATCTCCAAATGAATGTCAGATAATTCATAATGGAAATTTCTGCTTTATAATCAAGCAAATAAATCCCCATTTCTTTTGGTGAATTGGCTATTGAAACATGATTTTACAAATGCTTACATAAAAGGCTTTTTTTTTTTTGTGTCAAGTAATTGGGCTTGAACTTAGCCTTGTTTTCTAGTTTAGTTTTTTACTTGATCCTACTTGTATGTGATTACTGGGTTTTGTTAGTGGCACCAACAAACAGCTATGTGACGTCTCCTAATTTTCTAAAATTCAAGATCTATTTCAATAAAACTCAGAGATGTATTAGACACTACAGACTAATTTCACCATGCTTATATTACAGAATATGTAATCTTAGCCACTATAGCTTTGGTTATTGAAAATCGAATGCTATATTGCTATGTATTCAGGGGACTATTTCCCACTTTTTATTTTAATCCATTGGTAATTGGATATTTTCTTTTACAATTTTGACAAAAATAACTTGGGATTTCACTAACACCTCCATCCGGAAAACAAACAAGGAATGATTGGAGAGGACACGAAACAATGAGTCAGTTGAAGATAAATTTTGAGGACGAGCAAAGGTGTGATAAAACTCTTGCTGACTGATTGTTTTATATTTTGTAAAGTAACCTCATTTCTTTCCAATGTTATTCTGGATCTGTTTTTGTTGAGATAATCTGGCTGGCCAGTAAGTGCATTTCAGGAAATAAAAACTTATTTCCCTTTGCATTTTTCTACAGACCTGCTTGTGATGTGGCTATATCAGGCTTGGGATGAATCACTGTTAAGCAAAAGAAGTTGCTCCCAAATAATCATTCTGATTTAGAATCATCGATCGACGAACTCGAGTTGGCTGTCCATGTCCCTAAACCAGTGGAGATTTTCGTTAGGCCTCCCATACTTTTAGGTATTCTTCTCTACCTCTCTTCATCTTTATACTTCACGATTAATGGTATAACTAGGCAGCCATTTTCGGTGCCCGGTGATAGATTGGTTAATTTAGATGCTTATGAATGCCATTGAACTTTGAGGAATCTGAATTAGGCATCTGAATTCTCTCAAAGTTAAAAAGCTTTGCTACTCTAAGAATTTCATTGCTACAGACTTGTTTTCTTTTGGCATCCGCCTCTCCACCAAATGCCCTCCTCCCCCTACACTCCCTCTATTTATAACAAGTTGTAACCACACTTACACAAAAACTACTAGTAACCACCTTTAGACGATATTTTGAAATTGATTGTGTTATCAATGGTAGAAAATGATAGTAGTAAATTATATTCAATATTTTTCAGTTTTTGAAATGATATCAATGAAAGAACAAGAAAATGGGAAGGGCAACGGAGGGGAAGAACTTTCTGATTTCTCTTGGTTGATTATCATTATTATTGTTTTTTACATGATCAATTTCTTATCAAATATGAGATAAATATTGATCTTTAAGACTAGAAAATGGGAGGGCAACGAAGGGGGAAGAACCAAATTTGAATTTCTAATTATCATTAGTATAGTAATTATGCCTTTAGAAATAGCAAATTTAGGTGACCAACGAACGCATTAGTTTCTTAATCTACTTTATGTAGCTACAATGCCACTTTTATGTTTAGGTTGCAGTAGTTGTACTAGTGGTTTTGATTGTGATTGTGGTTGTTTTGAGACATGGTAAGGTTTTCTTAGTTGTGACTATTTTAAGACTAGTTACTATTGGTGTAAATCTCTAAAGTTTTCATGTTTTTATTTTGACATTGTTTAATTTGATTTTACAATAATATTTGAAACTAATTGTAGAATCTTATTAGGTCTGCAATCCGGCTACATATGTTACCATGAGGCTTGGAGTAGATGTTCTTATGTTTTCCACTTGCAATGGAAGTGATAATTAAAAATGGTAAGTTCTTTATATTAGAAGGCTTATGATGAAATTACTATTTTTTTTATTATTATTTTACATTTATGACCATAGCTGCACATTATAGCCCGCATATATATTTTCTTAACGAAAAAATAATATGCTTGAAGAACTATCTTCGTAAATTGAAACTTAATTCTTGATTTCTTGTGCAATCTAATGTTGAAACTCTTTGCTCTTTTCTACAATATGCAGAAAAACACTTTAAGGACGTCTTACGAAAGAATCCAGAGCATAGACCAACTGTTAGCTTTCCTCATATTTACCTTTTACAAACTTTAAAATTTTTCATATTACATAGAGCTAGATAGAACAATATCTTCATATGGTAGAAGTTTTGGGTATTGTAATTAAGTATGTAACGACTAACGACTATATGTATGGTTCGATGATATATGCAATAATTTGTTAAAGTATTAGTTATTTAATGAAAAGTCTGGGTTTGATTCAATTGTTCAATTAATATGCGTACTTTAGAAACTTTGTGTAATCTTAAAGGCTCTGCTTATTTGTGTGTGCGAATGAACTTCAAAACAGGTGTAAAATAATTATATGAAGATTTCAAATTGTGCAATTTATCATTTGAAAGAAGAAAAAAAATCTTGACATGCAAAACGTGTCAAGAATAACCAAATTCTTGACGTTTATAATCTGTTGTGTGAAAGCTATCAAACAAAAATCCTTCTTATTCTTGACACTGGATTACTTGACACGTAAAACGTGTCAAGTAATCTCATATACTTGATGTTTTTTACCTGTCAAGTATAATTGTATTTGACGTTTAAAAAATGTCAAGTAAACCTTCCTTATTCTTAACATTGGATTACTTGACACATTGAAAAACGTCAAGTAAATAAATACTTTACAGGTAAAAAGCGTCAAGTATTGCCAGTTTTGTAGTAGTGGACGGAACTAAAAAACTCAGTCTGGAACATCACTGTTCGGCTTTTGTAGACAAAAAAACTTTAATATTACTCAAAATGAGACCACCCAGTAGTTAGATGTGAACTTTCGAGACCTTTGACATCGTTCTAAGTTGGGTAGTTTCTTTCTAGGCCATAGTATTGGCCCTTTTTTCAACGTTTTGGGACGGAACTAAAAACCGAGTTGGGGCATCATTATTCTGCTTTTGTGGATCACTTTTTCGAGAAAAAGGAGACATCAAAGTCATACAAGTAAAGAGATATATTCATTGATAAGAAAAAATGTGAACGATGATTGGATTGATGATAAAATCCAATCCTGGGTCTGGAGCCGAAATGGGGGTAGGACCCTCCATAGCATCGGGCAACCATACATGAAGAGGAAATTGAGGAGATTTACAGTCGATGAAGCGAAACCTGAAAGAAGGTTTAAATTCTTATCTTTTTTTTTTACACACTGCTGATGGCAAAAGCAAACATGCATGGACCCATGAGATGTTATAGAAATAACATATCGATAATTCTTGAATCATGAGGACTCCCTAAACTCCTAAAGAATGAACAATCCTTAAAGATTTGATATAAGACTGTAATCTAACGTACAAGATTATTAGTTAAGATCCACTAATCAAGTTTCGATGTACAAGATCAATCTAACTTTGCTTCAAGATAAGCAAATTTGCCTCTCAAGTTAAGTATTTGTATGCTTGAAAAGAAAAAAAATCATGTTTGGAAAAATAAAACTATTTCTATAACTTTTAAATTAAAAAATATAAAATTTATGTGAATTGGTTCAATTGTCCTGTAAAATTAAGAAATTGAACACATGTGTGGTGTATGGTTATCAACACACTAACACTCAGAGTCAATAGATGGTTGAAATAAATATTGTTAACAAAGAGTATAAAGTGTTTTTTGTGTTTAGATATTGACACTGGCTCCGACATTTCAGCTAGCAAGGAGTTGAGACGAATGTAATAGAGAGTGATATGAAGTATTTTTAACACACTTATGCAATTATGACGAGCAATTCTTTTGCATACAATTGATATTGTGTAACATACATCAAGGACTCATAACAACACATTATTAATCCACAAAATCATTGGACCTTACATACTTTAACAGTCGCTACTTCTCCTCTTAAAATGATCACGTAAATGTGTAATATAACTGAAGTTAACTCTTTTATGGATAGTCTATTATGTTTTTACTATTCTTTCAATTGGTCCTCGTGGGTTGTTGGAGCTACCTTTATCCATAATTATCCTCTCGATGTCAGTCTATCTTAATAAATCTACCTAAAAGACTATAACATTGTAGACATATTCATCTATTTTACAAATTAAAAATTCAATGATCAATATTAACCTTTAAATTTTCATCATATTGTATTTGCAATGTAGAAAATATTTGAGCCAACATTATTTATGAAGCAATTGGAATTATTTTTATGAAAATTGTCAAAAATAGAAAAACGAATCTAATATTTAAACTTCGTAATTTTTTTATGAGTAAATAATTTATTTATTTTTTTAATATTTTTTGTGAGAACTTTTTCAAAAATAATGAAAAATATAAAAACTATTTGCAAGGAAAAAACACTAAAATTCATTACATTTAAATTTTTCTAGAGTAGATAGTTTGTGTTTGTCCTTATTTATAATTTCAGGAATGAATTAATAATTTAGTAAAATATTAATATTTCTGAGGTGGAGGTGGGTCCCAATCGTTAAAATAAAAATAAAAGAAATAGAACCTCCGGGCGGAAGAGTGGAGCGGATGCACGTCGATAGGAGTACGTGCGGGCACACATGATAAGACAAATGTGCCGCGAAAACCGGAGGCTCAGCCCCCATGGTAAAATCCCATGTGCGCGCACCCACTGGAATACCAATGACGTGTATAATGTCCGTACATTCACAAGTTGTAGAATTTCTTTTGTCCCTTCCTTCCATTATTTCGGTACAATGAATTTGCTATTGCTTCCTTCCTTTTATTTATTTTATTTCAAGTTTAGTCTCTTTTTTCTTTTCCTTTTTTTGAAATAATTAAAAATTATTTTGTTAATGTTCTATTTGTTCGCTCATTTTTTTATTTGGGTAGTACGACTATATTTATCAACGTAAAAATTAGATATATGCCAACCAAAGTATGTATCGAAATCTCATATTGCTTTGTTGATTAGAAAATATAATATTTCACTTAAACTTTTGTGAAAATAATAATTTAGCTCTTAAGTCATGTCATTGTTTAGTATAGTTTGAAGAGGATAGTTACAAATTTGATAGTATTGAAATTAAACCTGTGTTTGGAATATACAGTGTTAAATTTTAAAATATAAGTTATTTTAGAAAAGATATGCACTGTATTTTAAACATTTTCTTTTCCTTAAAAATGGTTTATTTAAAGAAACTTTTTTTTGTAGGGATAATAATTGGATGGCTATAATAATAACATGTTTCCTATTCTCAATTCATACACAGTCAAATAAAAAAAAAAAAGTAAAAGTGTAGTGTTGGGTGGTGGATGTATGAGCTAATGCCATGTCAACCATATCGTTTCATTCAACCATGATGTTAGTCGGAAAGTTTGTCTCATCGTTCGTCACAATAGAGGAATGTTATGGTAAAAGTTGAGTAATTGGAAGATAAAACATAATTTACCATAGATGGTAAAACTTTTACTGCAAAATACTTGGGTTAATTATAAATTTTTTTAGAATTACACATCCTTCTTCATCATCATCTTCTTCTTCTTTCTCTGTCTTCTTCCATCTCCGATTCAAATCATCATTTGTAAATTGTACTGTTCGGATCAATATAAGTGTTGTGAGTATATTTATTAACATAGATTAAAACTAAAAGTTTAGAGAGCTATAAAAGGTTTATGGACAGCGATAAAGGCCTAATTAAGTTGGCAAACCAAAAGGGTGACGTGGTTCCATATGAAACCTAATGATAACTAATATAATGGAGATGTTAGAGGAGTAGCTAAAATGACCTATTAAGGAGTCTAGAAGTAGATAAGAGGACCCATGAGTAAACCTAGATGCTCATAGGATTCACAGTGCAGCTCGAGTGATCTATTAGAAAGTTTAAATGTGGTGGCTAAAATAACATAGGAAGAGTTTAAAGATAACTTCCACTAAAAAAACCCAATGAGTCACGTGAAGGAATCTAGAAAGACGCATTGAGAAGGTAAAAGTTCCATAGATGACCTACCAAGAACTAAAAAACCTCTACAAGACTTATGGAGACCTAATTAGGAAACTTCAAAGTGAAAAGAAGTTTCGAATTGTGCAAATTCTCCCTGAAATGAACCATAAAGCAAAAAAGTTGAGAGGTTGAATAAGAAATGTACTTAAACGTGGCTACAAACTCGAGTGATAGTAGTGTGATTATCCAACGAATAATAATTTAACGGTTTTTTAACTTCAAAAGAGAGAGTTATAAAGACACCAATTGTCATATACACATCACTAACTCATATAAATGATAAAAAAAATCAATGGTATGTATATATTATTTTCTGTCAAGCTATTATCAAACTTGAGAGTTAAAAAAGTATGGATGGTTTGATATAAGAAAAAGAAGATGACAGAAGAAGGAAAGAATAAGCAAAGTACCTAATTTTTGTGTTTGATTATGTGAAAAGGGTAAGGTGAAGAGATATAGGAAATGGGTATTTAAAATGGTAAGCAGATGAGCACGTGGAAGGATCATGGTGGGATGGGGTGTGGAATCAAGTCACGTGCATGCAGTTGCCAGATGGCAGGATTTGATTGGGTGTAAGAATAGAATAAATGAAAAGTAGAAAAGAAAAGAAAACGAACAGACCCGGACATAACTCAAAATAAAGCTGCTTCAAAACGCAACACAAATCTTAACCCACCACCAGCTTTTGTCCCCTCATATTCGAATAAATAAGGTTTGATATATGATTGATAGAAACCAATATACATTGATTTATTATCAATAAAATTTACCTAGACTATAATTATTGAATTACAAACTAATAAATGTTTCAAACCCAAGTAATTAACCAAAGAAATTATAGACTAAACAAACGAAATGACACAATCAATAGCCAAACCAAAGCCCAGTTATTCACAGCGCGAAGTCCCCAATTACAATCATACCCTCCACTTTCGCTTTTCTTATCGGTCAAAAATTCGTCTTTGACCATAAGGTCAAGATCCAACTAGAAATTTAAATACTGACATTTCTTTATTTCATATTTATTAACAATTTAATTATTTAATTATGATTTTCAGTAACAGGTGCCAAAATCAATTTAAAACAAAAAAAAAAATCGTTAAAATATTTGTATGACACGTAGATAACAATTTAAATCTTGTATTTAATTAGCCCATAATTGGTATAAAAAATAAATCAATTTGAAAAGGCAGAAGAAGCTTCCCAAATCCCACCGTCCATCGCGTAAAAATTAATTAATTAAGTAAGTGAGTGAGTAAGATAAATCCAAAGATATAATTTTATTAATTTTATATTAAAAATATTTTAATCCACAATTAATTAATTAGTACAATAAAATCCTTACAACTGATTAGTATTAAATTCAACACACGTATTTTAATTTGGCACAAATGTAAGGCTATCCATAATGTTTAATAAAATAAGTGAATGATATTTTGGTTTAAATAATTATATCAAACAGACCTTAACTTTAGTCCTATTTATTTAGTCTATAGTAATTTTAAATCTATCTAATTAGTAACGAAAAAAATGAATATATTTTAATTAGATTTAAAATTATTCCAACTTTGAAGGTTAAGATACTAAACTCAGAAAAAAATAAAGAAGTTTATGTTATAATTATTGATAACGAATACGTATAGTTTAATATATATATATTTTTTATTTATCATGCTACAAGACAATGTTACTTAAAATATTCCTACTACCTAGAGAGTGTTAGATTGCTGACCTCCTATGATTTTTTAAAAAATTTGGATACAACTTAAAAGTATGAAATTTATGACCGGCTTGCACGATACTATTATCTAATACCCCTTGATTTATTAATAAACTTGGATATGATATCACAAATTCAAATATCGTATACATTACTTTGTAATCTATTATGCAACTTGATTGAAGGTTGTCTTGTTTAGGTAATTTAATGGCATGTTATCGTCTTATTGAGGTTTGGAGATATGCTAATCTAAGCACTTATTCCAAGCGGTAAAGTGTTTTGATTTGTGTATTTTTATGGTTGTTTATGCTTTGATTGAGGATAGTCATTTATTTTGCCATTGATGGTTAGCATTTAATACGACTTTATTTAAAAAAAAAGAAGAAAATTTATTGTAAATAACAAAACTACTAAAAGATAGCAAAATTTTATATTTTAATTAAAGCATTGATAGAGTTTAGACTTCTATCAATGTTTGTGATTGATAGACTTTAGAAATTTACTATATTTATAAATATTTTGGATCATTATACTATATTTGAGCAATATAAATGAATCAGTTTGAATTTATTGTTTACTCAATTTAAAAACGAGTGAGTAATGACAATAAGTCAACTTTTTTCATACAATCTACTCATGCTTGCAATTTAGCATATGGAAAGGAGGTCATCTCAATGGTATATACTAAAATAGAATCGGCAAATAACCTTTGATTTTGTGTCTAACATTTCTATAATTTTTAAATTTATATCTATTGAAATCTTAACGGACTATTCAACCTTTTAAAAATCCACGAATATACTACCAAGAAAATGGAATGTTTAAGGTTATGCAATAAAATTTGTATCTATGTTAAAAAAGTATATTAAAGACATATTACATATATAAAATGAAAACCCTAATAACATATTAAACAATTAAATGACTTTTAACCTTAAAAGACAAACTTAAAATTTCAAGAATTTTTTATTGAACATGACATTTACACTGCTCTAAAATGTGAATGATGAGAGAAATATATTGAGCAATTTATTTATTTATTGGAACAAAAATAGAAAAATGTTTATAAAAGAACCCATTGATGAACAAAACTAGTGGCTATTGTGGCATTTTGTGTGGTACAAAGTTTTGGTATAAATGAAGGGGCAGATGGAATTAAATGTCTCATAAAGCTAATAAAAGTTACAAAACCAACCCCACAAAAAGTGAACACAATGGTCTTTTTTACTCATTTTGTTTCTAATTTTTGTGTAAGATTTTCAAGTAGGCTCCACACATCTTTTAAGTTTTAAAATAGAAGCATTTTGTTCTCTAAATTTTAGAAATGTATTTTTCTTTTGTTTTTTGAATTTATAATCACAAATGTATTTAGTTTTTTATATCTTTTTTATTTTCTAAATTTAATTATAAGATACTCTTACGTATTTTATATAGTTTTTTTTAAATATAAAAAATTAACAAACTAATTACTAGGAGAGACAAAATTCATTACACTTTTTTCTTTACCAATATTTTGTTAAATGTTCTATTTTCTGACCATTTTTTATTTTAATATAACTTTTTAAATAATTAAATGGTATTTAAAATTGTAAAAGGAGTAGAGGGAATGAGATATTTTTTTTTATAAACTATCTATTTGAATTCATATGTCGTTTAATTATTTAAAATATAATAAAAAATTTCGTACAATAAAATAAAATATGCAACAAATAACACTTAAAAAAAACCATCGATAAACTAGTATCGATTAAAATATTTAAGATTTATTTTAAATATTAATTTTACATTTAACATTTAAGAACACAAATCTAAAATTGAACGGTTCCTAACACACATGGATCAAAATTTACATTTTTATAACATGAATTTGTCTATATCTTTTAGGATCTCAAACTTTGAGGTTTAGTAAATTCGTAAATTTAAAAAAGTATTGAATATGTCAAGATTTATTAGACACAGTTGAAAATTTAACAATTTATTATACCCTCATCGGAATTCAAAGACTTTGCTAGATATGTTTTCAAAATTTTAAATTAAATGAATAAAAACTTAAAAATCTCGAGACTAAACTCGTAATTTAACTAATAAATTACTTATAATCATCGTTACGTTCTAACAGAAGAACAAAAAAATTAAAGTCATTATCTAGAGATTGTCCAAAGTAAAAGTGTTGGAAAGATTCTAACATTGACTATTAATTAAAGAACATATAATGACGCCAACAATGGTTGAAGGAGCAAGTAACATGCTAAAATACTAATAGTAGTTTAGAAGATTGAATGGAGTAATTGGTCGTTGCAAGAGCGATGGAAGATGTTGAACTCTCGTATGATCGTTTACTAGTTCACTTTGAAACAACGATTGTAAATTTAGTGATCAATGTAATTATAACTAAGACATATACGACATCAACTAAAAAACTAGAAGTTGAATCGTTCAACTTAAATACGTCGATCTTAAAAAAATCATAAAAATTGACGATTTCAATAGTAATTATTGCATTGTACTTCCTATTTTATTTTAACCTTATGGTCACTTTCACAATAAATATGATCAAAATGTCAAAAATAAGAAAAGTAAAGTGAGAAAAAAAAGTTAAAAGCAAAGTCAAGTCCAAGAAAGAAAAATCACATATAAAATTAGAAAGAAAAAAAAAAGAGAGGAGAAAATGAAGGATGTTAGAAGTAAAAACCTTCACCTTCCAACATAACCTATTTTAATTTTTTTAAACCGTAAGAAAGAAAAGTAATACTTCTAACTTATAAGTCCACATAAAATAAAGGAAAATTTTCAAAAATAGTAAATTTTACAAAATATTTACAAGTTATAACAAATTCTATCACAGATAGTCATTGATATGCTATAGTGATAAAAAACTATCCGGGATAGAATCCAAAATTTTGCTATAGTTTGTAAATATTTTGATTTATTTTGCTATTTTTAAAAATACTCCTAAAATAAATGGTTAAATAGTAAAATTATTACTATTGAATTATATATTACCTTTTCTGTTCCTTCATATTTAGCAATGGTTAATAACATTGAAAATATAAAAACATGTATTTAGTAATTTCGAGTTTTTAAAAATATGTTTAAAAATCTCTACGCAATTTTAGGGTATGGTAAATAAAAATACAATTTTAAAAACAGAAACGAGTTTTTGAAAACATCTTTCTAATTCAAAATGTCATTTTATTATTTAAAATAATAAAGAATAAATACCTTTTAAATGATTTTTAAAACCTAAGGAAACAATGTCATTTTAAAATAGAGTAAAATGAACAACTTTTTTTACAAAATACTTATCAGTATTTATGAATAATATTGATAGATATATCTACCAATGTTCTATCACTAGTAGAATTTAATTATCCTGGAAATATAAAATGTAAATGAATGAAAATTGGGACCAAATACAAATTATATGCAAAATTGTGTGAATTAACTTAAAATACACCTAGCAAAATTGACAAAATATTTATAACACATAGCAAAATTTTCAGATTCTATAAATAATAGGCATTGATATGTTTCTATCAGTGTATAGTGATAAAAGTCTCAAAATTTTACTATAATTGTAAATATTTTAATTTATTTTATTATTTTAAAAAATGGTCGTGATTCAACTTATTTATTTATTTTATATTTTCGAAAAAGCAACACATATAAATATAAGAGTTTATTAAAGGGACATTTTTAAAAATAGCAAAATAAATTAAAATATTTCCAAACTATAGTAAAATTTTGGATTTTATCACTGATAGTTTTCTATCACTATAGCATATAGTCATAAAATTTGCTATAGGTTGTAAATATTTTGTAAAATCTACTATTTTTAAAGTTTATCCTATATTAAACTTAGAAATTCAAAAATAAAATAATATAGATTTGAATGACGTTGAAAAGTTAACGGAAGGACAGGGTCAAAAGCGTAAAAGAGCAAGTGAAAATAAAAAAAAATGAAAATGAAGAACTTCAGTAATATTAAAATAATTAATACGTGTAATCACCTGATTCATCGAACGATAAACATAAAGAAAGGAAAAAAAATCCCGTGCTATTCGCTGACACCCAACATACTAAAGACCCATTCGGCAATGGGGCCCACGACCAATTCATTCATCCAATCCACTTAGCCCACGTTTCACTCTCCCCACCTCCTCCTCGGTCCCACAACCGATTCATCCGACGGCCCAGATTCTCCCTCCCTTCTACGCCGGCCCCATTCTTTTTCTTGTTCTCGAGTCTTCGAATCACGAAGCACAATTCAGACAAGAGAGAAAGAGAGAGATTTTCTGATTCTAAGTTTCTAACTAGACTTCGTGGATTTAACCCTTGCTTTGCCGCGTTAGGTTAAAGAGACAGACCTTGAAGAACCTGACCAAGAAGAAGAAGAAGATACAGTACTTTGCTTCATTACACTACTTACACGGAGGACCAACAATTGGGAAGGTTCTGTTTGTGTTGTGAGCGAATAATTTTTCCACCATTTTTGAGGACTGGACCTTCTTATTTCTTCTTGGATTCTCTTTGATTGAATCAGACGCATTCATTTCTCTGTGTTTCTCTCAGATCTTTACTTTCAGTGAGTTTCTCCTTCTGATTATCTTCTTTTGTGTTTGTTTTATCCGTTCGAATTCCTGGATCTGAGGAATAATTGTTTTTTTTTCTTTCTTTTTTTGTGGCTGCATTGCGTGTGAGATGATATATTGGCATTATGGTTGTTTTTAATTCTTTCTTCTTAAGTTTTTTCAGAGTGCAATCTGGACTCATGTCCAATTTATTGAAATAAGTGAGCCGCAATTTATGCGTTTTCTTTACTCTGCCTCCATTGCATTTAATTTTGAAGTAAATTGGCTTTTCACGAGGCCTTGGTATTGTGTATCTTAGCTAACAGGGATCTAGAAACTTAGAAAGGAAAAATATACTGATCTATGAACTTTTATATGGACTAATTCAATGGAACTTTAGCTGAATTGTTTTTGTTTCTTGCCACTGAGTTTGAAAACAATCCATTTAGATAGGTTAGTCTTTTGCCTTATTTCCTCAAAACAATCGGATTTTTTTTTTTATAAAAAAATTGTTCTACTGTTGTGAATACAGGGGGCTTTTTTCGTACCCTAATTTATATATGGTCGGGGTTTAGTTGTCATGAATTAACTTCTTTCTTTGGTTATCGTTCAATAGATCTAATATTGGGTTTCTTTGACAGATTGGGTTCTACATATCCCGTTCAATGGGTAAGTAGGTATAACATAAAGTCTTCGGCCTCTGTTGCTGGTTTCTTGCGAGCATTCCTTCACTGAGAATCTTTAGTGGGATTTCCTTATTGCATCGAGCAATTAATGATTTTTCGGGTACAAGAATTTGTTGTAGCACATTCAGCATCGGCTATAGAGTTGGGCACTTTTCTGGGGGAGAAGGATCTCTCTTCCATTGCCTCCTCTTTTGCCTGCTGCCGACACTGTCTGTGCTCATTTGTAATTAATGCATCGTAAATTAGATAGCCCTGTCCAGACGCAGATGGCAGTGGCAGCAGCTTTTAAGAGTCCACTCAGTGGAGAGTATGGCGGGAGCAAGAGGATGGAAGGAAAACAGCCTACAGGGAGGAGAAGAGTCTTTGTGCAAACCGACACCGGCTGTGTCCTTGGGATGGAATTGGATCGGAGTGACAATGCTCATACTGTGAAGAGGAGGTTGCAGATTGCGCTTAACGTACCAACTGATGAGAGCTCTTTGACATTTGGAGATATGGTGCTCAAGAACGACCTCAGTGCTGTACGTAATGATTCTCCTCTTCTTCTTACTCGAAACATTCTGCACAGAAGCTCGTCGACTCCTTGTCTCTCACCAACCGGAAGGGATATTCAACAAAGAGACCAAAGTGGCCCTATTGAGATATTGGGGCATTCTAATCGCTTTGTTAGGACAAAACAACTGGTTGGTGAGATTATAAAAGCTATTAAAATTGGTGTCGATCCTATTCCTGTTCATAGTGGACTCGGTGGTGCATACTATTTCAGAAATAACAGAGGTGAGAGCGTTGCGATTGTGAAGCCTACGGATGAAGAACCTTTTGCACCAAACAACCCGAAAGGGTTTGTTGGTAAAGCTCTTGGTCAACCTGGGTTAAAACGATCAGTGCGTGTTGGGGAGACTGGATTTCGTGAGGTTGCAGCTTATCTTCTTGATTATGATCATTTTGCTAACGTGCCTCACACTGCCTTGGTGAAGATTACCCACTCGATCTTCAATGTCAATGATGGAGTAAATGGTAACATGCCTCCAAGTAAGAAGAAGCTGGTTAGCAAGATTGCATCATTTCAAGAATTCATACCGCATGATTTTGATGCCAGTGATCATGGAACTTCCAGCTTCCCAGTAGTGGCTGTGCATCGTATAGGCATTCTAGACATTAGAGTTTTTAACACAGATAGGCATGCTGGAAATCTTTTAGTTAGGAAACTTGATGGTGTTGGGAGGTTTGGTCAAGTGGAGCTCATTCCTATTGATCATGGACTCTGCCTTCCCGAAACGCTAGAGGACCCATATTTTGAGTGGATTCACTGGCCACAGGCATCAATTCCATTTTCAGAGGATGAGCTCAAGTATATCAAAGATCTCAATCCATTTAAAGACAGTGAGATGCTGAGGATGGAACTCCCCATGATTCGTGAGGCTTGTCTCAGGGTTTTGGTTCTCTGCACTATCTTCCTGAAGGAAGCTGCTGCCTTTGGTCTTTGTCTTGCTGAGATTGGCGAGATGATGACTCGAGAGTTTCGTAGCGGAGAGGAGGATCCCAGTGAACTGGAACTTATATGCATGGAGGCTAGGCAGCTAATCGAAGAGAAGGAGATCTATTCCCCTCGGGCTGATTTAGGCGATGAAGAATTTCAGTTTGATATTGACTGCGATGTAGAGGAATCAAATTTTAGCCAAGAGATAGGGGCAGATGATTTTTACCCAACAACACTATTCCCCTTCAGTGTTGGTAGTGGTATACATGGACGTTTTCCTCTTCGTAAACTGGAGGAAAGCATCGAGGAAGAAAACGACGAGGAAGACGAGCGAGGAGGGGGCTTCACCAATCCGTTTTCTTCTGAAAGGATTCCAACTATTTCAAAGCTTTCCATGTCACTGAAGAATACCAGTCTAGGTGAGAAGAATAAGAAGCATAGCAACTACTTTGGAACAAGACCTGACAATGGATACATGATGACCAATACATCCTCTGGACACCGAAGTGCAAATGAACAGCTTCCAGCTAGTGTAACATTTGTGAAGCTAGCTGATATGAATGAAGATTCATGGTCATTGTTCTTAGACAAGTTTCAAGAGCTACTTCACCCAGCATTTGCCAAACGAAAATCTGCTACTCTAGGTCAGAGACAGAGGCAGAGGCTTGGTACTTCTTGCCAATTTTGAGATTGAGCAACCACCAACCTTGCTGTTCTATATCATTAGAAAGTTGATCGATGAATTCAGCAAAGGGGTTTTCTGATTTCTCTCCGAGAGATTACATTTAGAAGATCAGGGTGAGTCAGTACTCTACTACTGCTACTGCTTAGGTAGTCTCTAATGTAAATATTGTAGCATCTCATCTTAGTAGATTTGGTTGTAGTATTTTCTTTTTCTTTCTTCAAAGTTACTTTGCTCTTCTAGCTGTTCTACTACCACCTTGTTATATAAATAACTTTTAGAATAAATGTTACGAGGAAATTATGTAAACAAGAAGAGGGAGATGTGCCAGTTTTTATTTATATCTTGCCTCCTAATGTTCTTCCACTGCTCAAGAAATGTGATTTTTGGTCAAGCTGTGCATATGTTTGTCAGTCTATTATTTGAATTTGATACTGATGTTGGTTAAATCCAACAAAATCTTATAAAAGATTTCAAATCACATGGAGAAACATTGAAAAGGGAGCAAAATGGTTGAGGAGACCAGCCAAGATGGTGGTTAGAAATGATTGGATTACATTAAGCCATGATTTTCTGCAAAACATTCATAGTCATAATTTTGTTATTTCTTCCCTTTTTTATTTGATAGATTTGACTCAAGAGAGAGGGAAAAAAGAAAGAAAGAAAAAAAAAAACTCTCAAACATCTCAATGTATTTTTGTTATATGAAACTAGATGATATATTTATTAAATTCACTTCTATCTACCATTTAAATTTTTTAGTGGAAGATTTAACGTAGTTATGTCCTTTATGGAATTAGTTTCAAATCAAAAGGTGCTTTAAATTAAAGCAAGAGGTTTTGTGTTTAAATTAGTTTGATGTCTTTCATGATATATGATTCAATTTTTATAATTATAAATTTTAAACTTAATCTCTCAAAGTTAATTTTTTATTTATCTAAATTGATTAATTATAACATAAAAGTTTATAGTAAAGATTTAAACGATTTTTTTTTCCTTTCAAAAAGTAGCAAGAAAGATCGAATTTAAGATTTAGTGAAAGTTAAACTAATTTTTTTTTTTTTAAAAAAAACAAAGTATTAAGATAAAAATGGTATTTATACAAAATTATAGTTATACTATTTAAGGTTATATAACAAAAATTATCTTTTATATGTATATCTCCCAAAAGGAGAAACTTGTTTATATATTGGGGATTTCTCAAATTTAAAAAAAGAAAAAGAAAAAGGAAAAAAAGGAAAGTCTCTATCACACAACATAACCTGCTCTTTAATTTGAAATAACTCACAAATATTCTTTAAGAGAGAATGTTGCATTTTGTAAATAAAATGTAAAATCAAATGGGTTCATGTTTATTTAGTTTGTTTAGTACGAGTGAGTATGAGATTTTGAAACTTCTTCGTTCTCAATACATTTATATATACATACGTCTACTAAATAAACTAAATTTTTGTTGATTTATGTTTATTTAGTTTAGAAAATATTAGAGTACAAGTTAGACCGTATAGGTGGGTGGATTGAATTGAATTGGATTCAAAATTTTATATGTATATAGATAGAGAGAGAAAGAGAGAGAGGGTTTTGTAAGTATCTAGTTGCAAATTAGTATTTTTGGGCTGAAAGATGTACAATAATACTGGGCCTCGAATATACAATAATGTGCAATATTTGACCTAAATTCATCAACATTGTCTGTCCTGCAATGCATGCATGCCAATATTCACCTTTCATTATAAACTAATAGTTCACATATGGATTAAAAAAGAAAAAACTAATTCCATACCAAACTTTATTTTAGTCATTCAAAATGTTCATGATAACCATTATATTATGCATATAAATTTACTTTATGTCTAATTAGATTCCAATGAAGAATAAAATCTCATAAAATAACACTTATAATTACCATTACAATTATAAAATTACAACCTCAAATACATCTAATAACTCTATATATAAGTAAGAACAACACTTTTACTATTACAAGAGAGATAGAAACACAATCTCCTTGAACGTTTATTCTCTATGCAAGCAAATTTTGATTATAAATTAACGAGTAAAAACCCAAGAAAAAAAAACTTTAGCTTAATTTGTTGATTACATATTATAATATATATAGTGGAACTCATATATATGACATATATTATTATAAGAAGATAGGAAAATTGGATATATATATTTAACATAAAAACAAGAACTTTAAGAACCAAAAGCTTCAATACTTTTTTTTTTGGGAATCAATTATGTTTTGGTGGGTGATGCATATAAGTCAAATAATCAGCATTATTATAAACAACTGTTGACCCACTAATTTCCATTTTCTTTGTTTCTAAACTTGAAACCTTCTTCTTATTATTCTTCTTTTTGCCATCTTCATTAGAAGCACTTGAAAAAACCATATTTGAAATCTTCTCTTTAGACCCATTGTTTCCAAAGCTTTTGCTATTCTCCATTTCCATGAGCTCTTTCAATGCTCCTAATCTTCTTCCTCCAATGTTATTGTTCCTCAGAAGTTCCTACACAGAATTTTCAAAAAAAAAAAAAAGAAAAAAGAAAAACTGTTACTGAATTATATAAATTGATTAATAATGTGTTTAGTATGATGAAGATGTTGTGTGTATGTGTGTTTATGTTTACTTACCATTTTGAGTGAACCAACCCTATCTTGATCAGCTGCATCTTTGTCTTCTACAAAAAAAAAAAAAAAAAAATTCTAAATTAACTAAGAATATATCACAAAAAAAAAAAAAAAAGACTCACTCTACAAGAAAATACGTCAATTGTACGTACAAAAGTCGCTATGAGATTATAAAATGCAACATCCTTTACCATAGCAGAGGTTAAATTACAAATTTAGTCCTCATGATTTGAAGAAAGTTAAAATTTTGTTGTTACGATTTGATGAAGTTCTTAGACAAATACTAAATATATGAGAATTTTATCGAGCTATAGAGATTATTATTTATATGGTTTTTCAAAACCGTGAGTACTAAAATTTAACTTTAACTTAAATTCTAACTTTTTTCCCCAAAACTATACCATCCGTAAATTCGTAAATGAACGAATAACATATAAAAAAAACCACCCATATCAACTACAATATATAGCTTAAATGAAAGTTTAAAAATTTCCTTGAAAATTTGCCTATTATTGCATGTAATGAATATCTTATCAGAAGCTTATACATAAATATAGAAAGAGAAATTATTCTAAAGGATAAAATTGGTGAACATATTTTAAAATATAGCGTAAAATTTTAGTTTATTTAGAGAGTTAATTTCCACCCTATTTGAGAAATAGTTGAAAAGAAATATATTAAAAGAGAGAGATGAATGAATAATAATAGAGAGAGACCTTGTTGATGAAACTTGATGATGGAGAGTGATGTAACAGGAAGAACAACCAACAAAAAGCAAGCAAACCTAACAAAGGCCATATGAGATGATCTTCGAAAAGAAAAGAAAAGAAAAGAGTTTGTGTGGAGAAGAAAGAATTAATGGTGAGAGCAAGAAATCAGAAGAGGAGTTTTTAATTAGGGTTTTGTAGTTTAGGGTTTGTTTGTTTGTGGAAAGGAGTTTTAGAAGAAGACAATGAAGAGATATATATAGAAAAAAGAGTGAAGAGAGTAGGGGTAGGGTTTTGAGTCAAATCTATGGGACTTTTGTCTCTCCAACATCCCTCTGTTTTTTCATGCTTTGAAATTCTAAAATCTTATGAACATTCAACTGATCATTTCAATAACATTGTTTAGAAAATCTCTCTTTTTTATTCTTTTTTTTGTTATACATATTCTATTGGCATCAATGTTGATGCAAACCCCATGTGTACGTTTAAAACAGCTTTGTTTGATATCTAGATTTTGAGTTTGATTTTCATTTCAAAATTTGAGTATAACTTAAATTCTATTAAGTTCAAAGACAAAACATAAGGATTAATAAAAACTTAAAAGATAAAAGTGTATTGAAACCATAAGAACTTAATTACGAAGAGTAAACTAAGTTTGATGATTGAACGAAAAAGAAAAATCTTGAGAAGGTGGTATTTCAAGTAGGTCTACTATGTGCGATTGTAGCAAATTTTCATATATATAGATTCCTTTTTTGCGTAGTTTTTCTTCAAATTTGAAGTTTTTCATTGTAAATTCTTGTATTCTTAGTAGAAGTGAAAGGTATTTTTTCCAACAGTTTAAATATTAAAAAGTGTTGACGAAAACTGATTTTACATTAAATTATGATTACTAAAAGCTAACGTGGAAAGGAAGGAGATTTATATATATATATATATATAATATTGATGGTATGCCCTTTGTCTAACGTTATGGGATGAACGAGGAGGAAGCCATTTTTATGGATCCAAACAAACTTGGGAATGGTCTTTCAATTCTAACCCTAACTTAGGTTTTCAACGCCCTCTCTCTCTCTATTTTATTTTTTCAATGCCAAACTTTTACTTTTATTATATATCTCTATACATTATTATTATTTCTTGGCATTTGTATCTTTTATATATATAAAATATGTATTTAATTTCAACATGTTTCCCCTTCCCCCTCCTCTTTTTTGTTACATTTTGAGACAATCCAAACATTTTGTACCATATTGCTCAATTTAACATAGTTTTTTTTATTGGTTTTGACATATATGTATGTATGCTTCATAGACTAAAAGAAACCTAAATTTTAGTTTATATCAACTTAAACTATCAACTTTTGTAAGTATATTAATTAATATCATTTTTCTAAACTTTGTTTGAGAAAATATTGTGACAACATATAATTGAAATTGTTATAAAAATTTAAACAATTATTTATTAAGATTATACTTGAAAGTCGTCTATTTGCAATTGATATAATTCTTACACGTATGTAAATTACTTGTGACAATATCATATTAATAAAATGGACGATTAATTATAATTGATACAATGAATAATTTTCAAATGAAATCTTGATTGAGAGACTAAATTGATTTGATTATAAAAACTTAGGGATTTGATTGATGAAATTATAACCCTTACGCGATTATGTTTATCCAAACAAAATGTAATCAGGGAGCCTAAGTTGAAACACTCCTTAAAGATTAATTGATATAAAACCTCACACACACATATATATAAAAACTTCAAATATAGTAGAAGTTTAGGGTTTCCAACTTCCAAGATGGCTTTGAATTTGGAGGAAGAGGCAAAAGGAAAGGCTACCCACTGCCTCTAAATTATTCCTAAATGGCTTGAAATTTGAGCTTTTACTTTTCTATGTCTTCTAATTCCTTGTAGTTTATAACAACAAGGGAAAAGAACCCCATTACCTATGTAAATATGTGTATTGTAATTTCCATGTTAAATATATATATATGATTCACTATGCATTGATGTATTAGTTAAATTCAAAACATTTACGCATTAGATTATCTAATACGTTGTTGAGTTATTTTAACAATCAATGTCGGTGAACATATTTGAATCTCTTCTACCCTCTTAATTGAAGAGTATACGACTTAACCTAATTAATGGAATTATAGTCGAAGATATAATAAATGCCATAGCATGAAGGGTAGAAATTAGATTTTGTACACTTGAAATCAATTAATGTTCACAAAACTATTAGACTTTTGAAGGAATGAATGTTAGGCTTAATTTCAATTTTCAATTTGAAAAATAGAATATTATAATTAATTTTTGTGATTTAATTTCATTTTTTTCTCTTTATTTTTAATTTATTTTGGACACATTAATTAAGCCATATTTGACAATTATTTCATTAAATATTATTTTCTTTCCTCCCAACATTATATTCATTTTTACAAGCATAGAAACTTATTAGATGGAAACATCAAAACTTAAAAACCTTTTGTATATTTTATACACCAAATTAAACCCATGTAGAGCCAACCCATATGTATACACTAACTAAACTTATTTCTAGGTGATCTCCACCCATATGCTTAATTAATTATAAACAACATCTTAATATCTTTTTTGAGAAAAGTGATTAAATTATTAAAACATCAACTAGCAAATTTAATATATAATAAGTTTATAAACATACTTATCATAATTAACTTAATGACGAATGATTATTGTATTTATATATGATAGGGACATCAATATAGTTCTTGATCTCTTCACTCTCTTTTTAATAGAATCATAGACCTAAAATCAAACATTTGATTTTTTTTTTTCTTTAAGTCAAGATACTATAGATTATTATTCTAACAAATAAAGAAGATAAGATGAATAAGTAGCTTTATTATTATTATTATTATATATAAATATTTAGAGACAAACTTGATCTCATAATTTGGAATAATTATTTACTAAAAGATACCATTTTTGTCCTCACCTTTGAAATTTATTATAATTTTATTTCTTATGCTCTCCAAAGTTTAAATTAAATTGTAGTCCTAATTAAATATCAAATTTAGTCCCTTAAATTAATTTTTATTGAAATCAAATAATTAAATAAATCACAATAATTTTAATACAAAGAAACATAATATGTGAATAAATTTTTAAAATTTATAGTGAAAATGCTAATAAAAAAAAAAAGTCAAGTTTAAGATTTATTAAAACTTTTGAAACTAAAACTGAATAAAAAAAAATATATTAATCAAAATTGAAAAAAACTATAAAGTATAGAGACCAAAATGATATTTCAATCTTGTCTACGATATATCAAAATTAGAAGATTAGAGTAAAATAAAGGGACTTTTCCCCCTAAAATAGTAACATATGGATGTGGCACCAAAATATCATCAATTTCTTTTCCCCAAAAAGCTAAAGTTTATAGGGTGGTCAATTGATGTCTCCCCTACCCATTTAATTCCTTTAAAAAGAGCAATGCATTCATTATATAAGCAACCAAATAATAAGAGTCTATAGAGAATATATATAAGACAAGGCAATCAAAATAACTATCAGCTTAATTCTATATGGTATTTGAGAAAAATTATGAGAAAAAAACGAATAAGTAAATGGATCAGTTTATATTTTGTAAACCTAACATTTACGTGTTACGTAGAGAAATTTAAGGAAAAATTTGTCACACCCACCTCTAGTTAGTCTTTGAATTCACTGACGAAGTGATGGCAGATTTTCAAACGGGTAATATATTCTTACAAACTTCCTGAATTACTTATGTGGAGCTCATAAAGACAAGTCAAGATGAATATATATAGACATTATTATTTATTAGGTAAAGGTATAATGTTTTCATGAAATAATGTGAGATAGATATGTCCCCTTCTTTTACTTTTTTGTGTAATGATCTTTTATATGCATTATTTGACTGTCTCCCATTTCTCTTTTGCCCTTTTTTGTTTTCTCATCAATACATAATTGGAAATGCCATATGAAATTAATTAATCAAAACAAGGATGATTAAATTTGGAAAATAATGAAGCTAATTAACTAAGAAACACCTTGGGTTTGAGAAATTATTTTAGAATAAGGAACCTTTTCTAAAATAGCAAAATAAATTAAAATATTTACAAGCTATAACAAAAATTTTAGATTTTATCGACGATAGTTAGTGATAAAATTTTATCAGTGGCTATGATATGCTATCAAATGTTTATTATTGATAGAATCTGAAATTTTACTATAGCTTATAAATATTTTGTCAAATTTGCTATTTTTGACAATAAATATTTTGTCAAATTTGCTATTTTTGACAATTCCTTCTAGAATAATGGTATTTGCAAAGGCCTTATTTTACTTAAATAATTAATTGAAGGGTTTTTGTTAATTATTAGCTAACAACTAACAAATGTGTGTCTTTGTTTTACGATGAGTATATTAAAAAAATTATTGATACATAAATCTCATATTTTTGTTTAAATACAAAATTTAAAATACTAAAAATGGAACCAATTTCATTTTCATGTTTGAATTGACACAATGATTAATTTATATCGTTAATGTCCAAATCAAACAGAAAAAATATAGTATAATCAACTATCTCCTCTTAATTAAGTCATATTTTTTAAGTTTAAATTGAGAGTGGAGAAATTCAAACCACGAATGTGTCGAGTTTTGATTAGCCTTAATTAATTGAATTCTAATCTTTAAGTGTGTATTATTATTTTTCCTACTACTTAATGTTCCTATTGTATGTTTGTCCTCCAAAAACCACACAACCCTATAAATCCCAAAATTGAATTTTCCCCTTATTATTGTTAATATCATTTAATGGTATAATGTAGATATTGAATTAAATGGCAAAATCCCTTTGTAAGATATATATATATATATATATATATATATATATTGAATTAGTGGAGTAAAATCACATCATTCGATTTAATTCCTTAAACGACAAGACCCCAACTTTGATCTTTAATTTAGAGGGACCCCTTCCTCCTCCAATAACTCTCAAATTCAAATTCAAATCTTTTTCTTTTTTAGAAAAAAAAAACAATTAATATGGTTTCAAACATGGCCTCTTTTGATCTCAATTTCTTTCTCATTCACTTCACCGCCGCTAATCACTCTTCTTAATTCTCTTTAAAATACACTCACCCCCACATAAATTTTCCCTCAAAATTCCTAATATTTTCTTCATCATGAGCATCAATTATTCTAGCACCAAAAATTGATCATAAAGCTAGCTTGGATCGATCTTTTCTCAATGGGGTCAGCAGCTTCCTCAATGGCGGCCAAGTTTGCATTCTTCCCACCCGATCCGCCATCTTACAGGTTAACAGGAGTTCTAACACAGAACCACCTTCTGTTTAATTTTGATACAGTGAAGTATAACTTTTTGCTATATAAGTTGATGAGTAGTACGTACAGATTATAAATATTGTATTTTTTGTTTTTCTATTAGTGTGTACCTCGACGAGGAGGAGGTGGGGAAATTGAGGATGTCGAATGTGGAGGAGAGAGAAAATGTGGATGTGTTGAAGGTGAAGACAAGGAGAGGGAATGAGATTGTGGGAATGTATGTGAAGAATAACTCTTGTTGTTGTTCTTCATTGACAATGCTTTATTCTCATGGAAATGCTGCAGATCTTGGCCAGATTTATCAACTTCTCTTTCAACTTAGTCTTCATTTGGGTGTCAACATCATGGGGTTAGTTAAAACCCTAATTTTTTTCAAAGTCTAGAATGAGTACTTTTTTCTTTTTTACAAAGAAAGTTCATTAGAGGGTAATTTTTGTTTGGAGCCACTAATAATAGTGAATTTCAAAAACCATACTTTAATAGTATCAATTATACCCTCAAACTTTTGAACTTATTTAAATTTTAAAATTAAAACCCTCAAACGTACATACAATGATATAATTAAAAATTTTAATACTTTTACCATTTATACACTAGTCTTTACAGTCATTCTAAAGTTTAAAGGTTCATTTTAGTTTTTTTAGAAGTTTAGGAGATAATTGTTGTTATTAAAAATTAAAGAGTGTAATGTTATTTTGAGAAAAAAAATTATAATGTGACAATGGTTAATGCATATAAGATGAATGCAATCCATTTGCAACTATTTCCCCCACCCCCCGCCGCCCACCCATTTTCCTAGGTCTCGATTTGACACATTATTTTTTAGTGTTGATTCATATATTATATATGAATGAAGATGACAGTTGAATTGATTTGATTTTGAGTTATTGGAAATGGGTTTTTATTATATATACTAAAAACTGTTTTTCATAATTATTATTTTTAAACGGTTATATATGTATATATTTAATTATCATTAAATGTTAGGAAATTCTAAAGTGTGTTTTTATGGTATGTTATGTGTAGGTATGATTATTCTGGGTATGGACAGTCGTCTGGAAAGGTATGTTTATACAGCAATAATAGAAAGCATTTACTTTGTGAATTCTATCCCTTCAGCAGCCATCTCCAAATTTAAAGTCTCTTTTTCCTTAAATTATTAAAGTTACTTTTAGCAATCCATACATAAAAAATAAAATATCAAATAACCCTTCACTTACTACACTACAAGTTTTAAGTTTGAATTGGTGATTTAAGAGGGAAACGATGACGTTTGGGCTGGGTTTGGTTATAGGCAAGTGAAGAAGACACGTATGCGGACATAGAAGCAGCGTACGAATGCTTACAAGAAACGTACGGAGTAAAAGAAGAGGAAATCATTCTGTACGGACAATCAGTGGGTAGTGGCCCCACTTTAGAACTTGCCACACGGCTGCCGGCGGCAAGAGCCGTCGTCCTCCACTCCCCTATTCTCTCCGGCCTCCGTGTTCTCTATCCTCCTCTCAGAAAAACTTTCTGGTTTGACATTTACAAGGTTTCCCTTTCTTTTTCTTTTTCTTTTTCGTTTTCTTTACAACTTTGAATGTGATTGAATTCATCACATGCATGACAAGTTTAAGTCCTGGTTTTCTTTTGTTTTGTTGTTGCAGAACATTGACAAGATTCCACTCATTGATTGTCCAGTTTTAGTGATTCATGTGAGTATATGCATGTTCTGCCAAATTATATGTTTATAGCTTTGCAGTTTGTTAATTTAAGCACGGTATTAAGTAGGTTTCATGTTGAAGTAAATAATAATTTTGTTATTTGTTATTTTAGGGAACTGAGGATGAAGTTGTGGATTGTTCCCATGGAAGGCAACTGTGGGAGCTATGCAAAGACAAGTATGAACCTTTGTGGCTGAAAGGAGGGAACCATTGTGACTTGGAACTTTTTCCACAATACTTAACTCATCTTCGTAACTTCATTTCTGCTGTACAAAAACAACATCGTCCTCTAAGAAACAACAACCATAAACAACGTGTCATTAATAATCCACACCGAATTGATCAAAGAACTCCCAGTTCTAGAGTTAGCAATAATAATAGTAGTAGCAGTCGTTTTGAGAAATCAAGACGTCCAAGCATTGATTACAAGCTCAAGGACGTCAACATCGACAAGTCGAGGAACAGCACGGATCGGTTGTTAAAGTCGAGGAACAACTCAGAGAAACCGAGAAATAGCTTTGATCGGTGAGCCCATCTCTTTTAAATATAATATCTCTAATACATACATAGTAGTCATATTGGACTGTGAAATGCGTTTATCTATCATTTTCTTAGAGAGAATAACATTATGCTTTAGCAATTTTAGCTTTCTCTCACCGTTGTTCTTTAATGTGGAAAGATGTTTTTTTAGATCATAATATTTTTTTTTCTCCTTTATCTTTTTCATCTGAAAAAATGCATATAAATGTGATAGAATATTATTCGAATGTGATAATGTATGACAGGTTGGGAGATATAGTTAGGTCGGTTGGATTGTGCAACGTCGTGGATTGTTTGAAGCATCCAACGGCAGAAACATGAGATATGTGAAGACGAAAATGTAAATGTTCTTTCATTTTCATTTGTTGTTTGGATTCATGTATATTTCTAGTAGCTTTTTGCCTTAATTAAGATGTCTTTTGAGTCAATTTTGATAACTTAATTAAGTTTCTAATTAATAAACATCAAATATGAAGAAAAGCATCACTTTCGTTAAATATTAATACATTTTGGATTGTATTAATTTTTTGTATAGCCATTACAGTCTTCTAAAAATAATTTGTCATGTGTAATTTTTTTTTTTATTTTTTTAAATATTTTTTAATCAATCATACACTAAACTCAGATTTAATTTCTTTTATATTGATGAAGTAAATCTTGAATGATTCACGGTTAGTCGATTGAAGACGACTGTTAAAATTTTGTAAATATAACTTGTGGAATTGACAAATTTACCATTTATAGCTTAAAAAAATAAAAAAATTGGAAATTATAGAGAACAAAACAAAAACAATTTAAAATACATAAACTAAAATTATTTTATTTTAGAAAGAGAGTTTTCACGGAGTTAGTAACCATTTCATGCATAGTTTTGAAGTTTCCATTAGGAGAAAAGAAAAACAATAGAAATGAAATAAAGAGCTAAATGGATCAATTTTCCGACTAGAAATTAAAAAGAAAAATACTTAAATGCATACCCAACTACACTTATTTTGTATACTCGTGAAAATAAAATAACACTTAATTTCTTTTACAAAGGATAAATATTTTATTTATTTTACTATTTTTATGATTTTTTAATAAAAAAATATATCGAAGAGTAATGATAAAAAAAGAAAAAAAAAACCATCATTTTAAATACACAAACCATGACTGGAAATCGAACATTTGACAGGCGGAAACCTAAATTTAGAAACTTAAATATTATTTCAGTTTTAGGCAAATTCGTATAGAAAAAGAATATTTCTCTTTGTTTCTTTTTTCTTTTTCTTTTAAGAAAATATTTCTCATTCATTACTAAAAAGTTTGATAAATCCACAAAAACTCTACCAATAATAAATAAGTTAACCATCACATATTTGTTAAAATTATGATCTAATATCAAGTTCATTTAAGGATGATGATGATATGATAATGATATTAAATTGCAAACCTTAATTCGATTTCAATCATAATTTATTATAGATAGCAATGGAGAATTACCGTAAATTGCAAAATAAATAAATAAATAAAACGAACATTTTACAAATATATGAACCAAACTAGATATGCTTTTGCTTTTAGTATTCTCTTTTTGAAATTTATGGTAACTTTTCCTCAACTTCTATACCAAATTCTTTTAGGTGAACTCTAAACCATCTATTGTCAATAGAAGTTATTATTTATAGAGCTTATCACGGTTGGATTCGGCTATATTTGTCATTTTAAAAAAATATTATTATATACTAAATCATGAGCTTTGGAGTGATACTTAATTTCTTTTTTCTTTTTCTAAAATAAATAATAAAACAAAGGAATTGGATTTATTTATCCTCTTTCTTTCTCTATACCAAGCAGATCGAACCCGTGATAAGATGCACAGCGGTCCACTTAGTCAATAAGCTACCAATCCTTTTATAAATATTCTGTACCAAGCAGAAGGTCAAATATTCAAATTTTTTATAAATATTTTGAAATATAAATAATTCAAAAATATTTAATTTATGTTTGCCATATTTTAAAGATATGAAGCAAATAGAACGATTTTAGGGAATGATAATTTTTTTAATAACATAAGTGGATAATCTTAACACGATTAGGGATGATAAAATCTTAAATTTGCATAAATTTTTAAAGCAAATTTTAGTATTTTGGTGGTTTCAAATCAAAATTTAAAATATATTTTAAATAACAATTATGGAAAATAGATAAAGGCTATTAACAAGATAATATAAAATTTTGAAAGTATGTTTGACATCATTTTAGGGAAAATCAATCAAGTAGCAAAGAGAAGATTTAAATTTTCTTAGAATAATTATATATATAAGTTAAATGCATCATAATTATAAGGGTAAGACACAATTTGAATTTGAATTTATTATTATGTTTAATAAATTGTTATTAGAAATATGAAAAGTTTAGGTAAATTAATCAAATTATAGAGGAAGATCAAAATTTTTTTAGAATTATAGGCATAAATCAAAGAGATGTTGATTCAATCGGATTCATCATAAAAAATAAATATTTATTTAATATTTTTATAAATGGTGTGATTGTGAGTTATATTTCATCATTTTAACCTACACAAATACATTGTATCTGTGAATAAGAATTTCTTGCTATACAAAAACAAGTAAAAAAAAATGACTACATCAAAAAGTTTTGCTATAAATCAAAATATTTTTTAAATTTGCTATTTTTCAGTTTGTTATCAATTATTTTGATTCTCTCTGTTTCTAATATAGTAAAATAAGCTCAAATATATCAAAATATCACCGTTGATTATGATAGTTGTAAATATTTTAAAAATGTTTGTAATTTAAAATAATTATTCTAAAATATGAAGTTAATTATGATTAAATTAAATAGAGGAAAAGGCAAAAGTATTGAACGTTCACGAAGAGTGTCCGCACGGTACGCACAATACTCAAATTTTATTTTCCAGATCTCTCTGTTTGTTCTCGATTCCAACACGACGCCCATTTCTTCTTCCCCGACTCCCTCATGTTCTTCAAGGTTTAACTTCTCTTCTTGTCAAAACATTTCATAATTTTCATAATTTTTTATTTCTATGCTTGTATTTTCGATCAATGCCACCAACACCACCTGTAATTCACCCTCTTTTCCTCTGCTTTTGATCTCTTATTCTGTTTTCTCCTGTTGTTTTTGTTGCACCTTGATCGTTGACTTTTTCTGGGTTTCTTTGTTGCTTAATGATGGATTGTTTTTGCAGGATTCTTAAGTCAATGCTCAATTCTTTCGATTTCCCCCCCACCCTTTTGCCCATTTTTGTGATTTGCATCTTTCTGAAGAATGAAGAGTTTCATCCACCATTGAGATCTCTTTTGTTAGTTTCTATACTGTTTCTGCATTCTGACTTTGATGTTGAAGGTTGTGTATGAAATGTGATGTTTTGAGTCTAGAAATTCACAATAGCTTAGATCTTTAAGAGTTGTGAAGATGCCCTGAATTGTTAAGGAGTGTTTGTTATGTTCCTTTCTCCAATTTTTCCCTTTTTTTTTGGGGGGGGGGGGAGTTATATCTGTAGAAGAAAGTTGCATTCTAGAGCAGAACTCCCACAATTATGTTTCTTTTCAAGATTTTACTAGACCATCATTTCTTTCAGATATTCCATTTTGAACTTGAAGCAGTCACTATAGGTTGTTTTTTTTCTTATGATGCTAACTTGGAATATGATTGTGGCTTTCACAGCGAGGTTAATATATCAAGATCTCTTCACCTAATAATGGCTGTTGTTGTAGAATAGTACCATTCTCTAACCTTGATTGTGTCAAGGAGATTTTTTTTTCTTGCCATCATATATTGATGATAGCTCTTTCTTCTGTGTGGTTTTGAACTAGAATATCATTGATTGCTTTGCTATAAAATGATGTGGAATCCCTCCTTTATTCTTTTTGTTGGCAGTGAAATGAACTTCTGTGGCAATCAAACTCTTCTTCTCAAGTTAAATACTGTAAAAGAGGTCCGTTGTATTGCTCCTGTTGCTTGTATTTGAAAGAAAGAGAAAGGTTTCATGGATTTTTTGTGGTTTCCCATGCTACTATAGTTCAGGAAACACATCCTATAATGAATTTTGAAAGTCCTTGATTTGGATCTCAAAAATAGCTACTATGATTGGGAGGAAGAATACTGGACAGGCTTCCCCACTATTTCTGGTCCTCTTGGCTCTTACCTTCTGCTTTGTAACTTATAATTTGGTGACGGCTATTATTCAGTATGGATCTGTGGGAAGGGAAGTTGGACATGACTCATATAATCATTTATCTACTGATCCCATCATTGAAATGCCGGAGAAGGTGAAAAGAAAGAAGACAAAGTCACCTTTCCATGTTGCTTTGACAGCGACTGACGCTCCTTACAGCAAATGGCAGTGTCGTATTATGTATTACTGGTACAAAAAGAAAAAAAATTTGCCTCAATCTGAGATGGGAGGGTTCACTCGTATTTTACATTCGGGAAAACCAGATAACTTAATGGATGAGATTCCTACTATGGTGGTGGATCCTCTTCCTGCTGGTATGGACCGGGTGAGATTTCTTTGCACATCCTTCTTTGTCTTCATTTAACTCAGTTATTGTTACTTTGGACGTACTCATTGTTTCTTTCCCATGAAATGTAATGTCTTGTTTTCAAATGTGTAGGATTCTTTTTCGTATTTCATTAAACTGTATATTCTGTTCTCAGGGCCACATCGTCTTGAACAGACCGTGGGCATTTGTGCAGTGGGTGGAAAAGGCTACAATAGAGGGAGAGTGAGAATTTTATGTAAAATCATTGAAGTACAGAACTCTTACTAAATATTGCTATTTGAATTCTTAAGTATCTAATTCTTTTTGTTTTCTTTTGTTGTGGATATATACTAAATGGCAGAACCATATCATATATTTTTTAATCCGCTTCCTAATTTATCTGATGGAGGTTATCCAGCTGCCTTTCCATTTTTCTACATCAAACCAGATCAAAATCATAAAATTCTGAGAAAGTTTTTCCCTGAGGAATATGGCCCCGTAAATAATATCGATCCAATTGGCAACTCACCTGTAATTATTAGGAAGGTGATTTCTCTCAAAATTAAAACCTGGATTAAGATTAATATTGCGGGCAGGCATAACGACATTTTCCTGCATAACACAAAATGGATGTGGCAATTTATGGCACTTACTCTTTTATTAAGAAATCTTAGTATTCTGAGTTAGTGATCACATTACACGTCACGACTATTTTTAACATTTCATTTCTTACCCTCTTATAATTTTTGGCAAAATCTTTTCCCTGTTGTCATTTCTGTATTCACCAATAAAAGGCTATTTTCTTTTTACGTCGACCTTTATTGTTCGATGTGCTAACTGGGTTCTGTTTATCAGGATTTGATTGAAAAGATTGCGCCTACCTGGATGAATATTTCATTGAAGATGAAAGAGGATCCAGAGGCAGATAAAGTTTTTGGATGGGTGCTAGAAATGTAAGTTTTGGAAAAAGAAACCTTTTGTCTTCTCTTCTATATTAGACCACTCTAGAAAATCCAAAAATCTTTAGTGAAATGTCTTCTGAAGCTCCCTTTTTTCTTAGGTATGCTTATGCAGTTGCTTCTGCTTTGCACGGTGTGCAACATGTTCTTCGGAAAGATTTTATGTTGCAGGTATGACATACATCAACTCTAAAATGATGGATAGCTTCTTCTACACATCGAAACCAATCTTGAGATTTTCTTTTTCTTTTCTAATTGGTCAGCCACCATGGGACTTGGCCATTGGTAGAAAGTTCATCATACATTATACTTATGGATGTGACTACAACTTAAAGGTGAATTTTCTTAGCCTTCGTTCCTTCTTTTCAATTTTCGGAGTGCAAACATCTGGCATGGATATCTGATCATTTCTATTGTTTATGTCATTTCATGAAATCTCTTACCTGCAAATTATCAGGGGGAATTGACGTATGGTAAAATTGGTGAGTGGCGATTTGACAAGAGGTCACATTTACGTGGACCTCCACCGAAAAACATACCTTTACCCCCTCGGGGAGTTCCTGAAAGTGTGGTATGTTTCTGGAAAACCATTCCCCTTGTCTTCCTCTATTGCCATTTACCGTTTTGAAATGAAGGTCCTGCATGATTCTGCCTAAGCACAGTTTTTGAAGAGACTTAGTTTTTTTTTTTTTTTTTTTTTTTCAAACTTCATTTTCTTGTTTAGTGCCAAGAGAAGCATGGATTTTGTTGCTGATCTTTGACTATTCCTTTGAGTCACTGATTTACATAGTGTCCTATTTCAACAGAATCAGGCTAAGTTTGTCAGTGTTGTTGTTGTTTAACCTTTCAACTGTTCAAATATGATTCTTATTGTGGTATGAGCAAACATGTAGCTTAATCATAGCATGGGTAAGAACTTAGTGTAGAAATCATGTTTGGCCATACGAGTAAACAAGAAAATGCATAAAACGAAGAAACCCTGCTGAATAGTGCATATTCCTTGTAGATTTCTGCTATATCTGGTTCCCAAAAGAGTGAAAAGCCTAAGAAGGACAAACACTTTAGCGTCTTGCACGTATCAAATACTAGGACACAGACTAAACACTTAATAATCATATAAATGCATAAACATTGAATTTCCTTCTCTGTCTCTTGTTTTTGGTATCATAAGTTTATATCAGCTTTGGTTGTTTCCATATGTTGCAGATAACCTTGGTAAAGATGGTGAATGAAGCAACTGCAAATCTTCCAAATTGGGAGGCAACATAGTTAGTTTATAGAATAAATAATGTCATATTTGATGTGTTTGAAACGTCCTGTTCTCTATTAATATCACATCTCACAAATTTCAGTATACACAAACCCTAGCTTGGTTTTGAACCTCTCTTTTTTTAGTTTTAATTTTTGGGATTTTAGAGAGGGGGAATAGTAAAAAGAAAAGGCTTTGGGAGTAATTTTGGAGTTGGTTCAGCGTGATTTTGTTATACAAACCAATTTTGAATCAATTTCTTAATTTTCTCTTATTCTAAACCCTTCTTCTTTTTTCTTATTTCATTTATTTGTTATTTAATGAAGCAATTGAATTAGTGAGGCACTAAGTTGAATATGATATATATATTTGAAGGCAACCTGGAAGTTGGAAATTGAAAAAGTCAACGAAATCAAATGGATTTAGTTTGTTTGAAAAATTAATTAATGTTAGAATTATATATAACTTATTTAATATAAATACATTGATGTCCACTAATTCTTCTTCTTCTTCTTCTTCTTTAATTAATGAAATGGACCAAAATACCATGAATGAAAAATAAAGAAAAACACAGTGTTTTTCAAATTTGGGTAAAGATACTTCCATTTTATTATTAAAAAAAAAATGAAGAACAGTGTTGTATAGGCAGAGGGTAGGTAAATATTGGTTTTGTCATTATGAATTTGAAATTTTAGTATCCAAATAAATGATTTGTGGAAATTGTGGTGATTTTAAATTTGTTAAAATTGATGTGAAAAATATATAATAATAAAAATAATTCAACTTGCATTAACAAAAGAATGTCTCCTTTAACATTAACAAAAGAAGAAAAGAAGATTTTATTTATTTATAATTTTATAGGTTCAGATATTGTTCCCCATGTTGTTGTGTATGTGTGTGTAAGAGAGTACAACTACCCAAGTTTCATTAAATAACACACCACAATTATTATTCAATCCCCACAATTCATTCACGTTTATTTTTCTTGGATAGAATTCACATTCTCTAATTCATCCACCGTGATAAATAGAAATTGATATAAATCTATTAATGATAGATAGAATCTATACTTCTACTATATTTGAATTAATTATGCTATATTTGAAAATGTCCATATAAATTTATACATGTACAAATAAAATTAGTTCTAATCTAAACTGTTCCTCTTTTTCTATATAACGTAAATAGATTTTACTTCACTTCAAACTCTACAACTCTCGATTGCTGCATAACTCGAACTTGTTAAAATGACGAATAGGTGAATGCATGAGATTCATTTGAAAATGGAAAAGAGACAATCAAAGGAAAATTGGGGAACATAAGAAAGTTTTAGACTCTTTTGTTTATGGTGAAATGCTTTGAAATGGATTATGGAATATTTGACCAATTGTATGTTCACACTTCATTCCAAAATCTCACATATTTTTAATACTTTATATGAAAATTTATTGTTTATAATTATTCATACTACTTTATTAATGTTTCATATAAAAAACAAATAATGAAAAGTCAATGTTCCTTGGAAATTTAAATGGATAATAAAAACTGACAAGTCAGTAACTACTTTTTTTAAAAATAACTTTTTTTCCCAAAAAAATAATTATTTTATTTTATTTTGTAAAATTGCATCCGATTACAAATATGACAATTAATTAGATTTACTAGAGAAATATCAAAGCACTGTTAGATGTTTGGACTCTCTGTTTTTAAATTTGTTATCTTTACAATTTAGAAAATTGAGTGACATGTATCATATTATCATAATTTTTATTTTTCCTATTTTTGCAAACACCATTTTTATTTTAAGATAAACGATAGAGAAAAAAAAACTACAAAATATCACACAAACAAAGGATATGACAAATCATAACAAAATAACAAAATATTGAAACTATTTATAAAATATAACCAAATTCATCCAACTCTTTATCACTTATTTAAGTTTTTTTTTTTTATTTTATATTTTTAGATAGTTTCATTTTCTTGTCGTCCATAAAAAAATTATTCTTTATTACATTCAATAGAAAAAAATACTAAAAACAAAATTTATTACCCTTTATTTCTCTATAAAATATAAATATTTTATCGTATTTTTTTAATTTTTGACAATTTCTATATTGAAATTGACAACTATTTGTATGAGAGAATTCAAACCTATTTTTTAACGCTAAACAAAAATAAGAACAAAAAGCATACAAAATTCCAACAAAAATGAACACCCATGCACCCAACCAAACCCAAACCATTAATTAATAACAACATTTATCTATTCAACTAATTACTACTAACTACACTTATTAGAAATTAAAATTCCATTCACATTTTCTTAAAAAATATTAAAAGTCAATGTCACAAAAAAAAAAAAGAAAAATTTAGTCGATAATCATCTAAAATGTTATATAATTAAAATTGATGGGAAAATTTTCATATAAAACTAGTTTTGTTATATATTAAAAGTTGAATAAGTAATTGGTTGAGTCATGAGTGAGGTTTGTTTTTCCTTATTTTGAAAAAAATTGAAAAAGTTTATTTGATTTTATGTAAATCATAAGTTTGAACGCAACGCATAAAGTTTTTATGATTATTATTCCAAAGAGCGAAAACTGGGCGGCTGAGATTGAATGGACTCCACTGCCCCTCGCCGTCAGCCCCATTTACATCTCCACATTGAGGGTATTTTAGTCATTTCACTCCATTCCTTCCTTTCTTCCCAGTTCCCACCAAACCAAACCCTTCGTCTTCTTCCTTCGATCCAATCCAATTTGTTTTTCCCTTCAAATTCCTTTCGGATTCTTCGTTTCCATTCCATTATGGAGGTTAAGGGCCGTGCAGTTTCCACTTTAGTCTCTCGCCTCAGCTCCGTTTCCGAGCAAACCCGATGCGAATCCTTGTCCGAGCTTCGATTGATGACCAAAAACGACGCCCAAAGCCGTTCTCTCATCGTCCATGCCGGTGCTCTTCCTTATTTGTCTGAAACTCTGTATTCCTCTTCTCACCTTCCCCAAGAAGACGCCGCCGCTACGCTTCTCAACCTCTCTATATCCTCCCGTGAAGCCTTAATGTCCACTCACGGCCTTCTCGATTCGATTTCTCATGTACTTAGCCACCATAATTCCTCTTCCTCTGCCTCCGCTGTTCAATCCTGTGCTGCCACTCTTCATAGTCTTCTCGTTGTGGATGAGTACCGCCCGATTATTGGTTCCAAGCGTGATATAATCTATTCTCTTGTTGATATTCTTAAGTATAGGAAATCTCCTCAGAGATCCATTAAGGATGCTTTGAAAGCGTTGTTTGGAATTGCGCTTCACCAGTCGAATCGATCTACTATGGTGGATCTTGGGGTGATTCCGCCGCTATTCTCTTTGGTTGTGGTCGGCGGTCACGCTGGGATTGTCGAAGATGCGTCGGCGGTGGTTGCGCAGGTGGCGGGATGTGAAGAGAGCGAATTGGCATTTCGTAGGGTTTCTGGATTGGGGGTTTTGGTGGATTTGTTGGATTCGGGGACTGGTTCGAGTTTGAGAACGAAGGAGAACGCGGTATCGGCGTTGTTGAATTTAGCTAAATGGGGCGGCGATAGGGCGGCGGAAGATGTGAAGGATTTGGGATCTGGAATCTTGAGCGAGATTGCGGATGTGGCTGTGAACGGCAGCGAGAAGGGGAAAACCAAGGCGGTGGAATTGTTAAAGATGGTTGCAAGTGGCGGCATTGATGGTAAAGTATTTGACGATTTGCAATTGAATCGTTTGATAAATCCATGCTCTGAATAGCTTCTTGTTTCACCTTGCTCTCTCTTTGATTTGATAGATTGATCGATTACTGTTTCTCCACCCTATTTGTATAACATCATATTGATTCTTTTCCCCTAGATCGAACAAATTCTATGTACAAATTAAAGATAGAAAATGAAAATTCTACCTATATTCATCAGTTGCATTCCACAAGTTTTCATGTAATTGGAAATTTTGAATATGTTGTGACTGATCTTTGATGTGTAATCTCTTCTTCCTAGAGCTTATATGGTATGTTTGATGAACATTGGAAGAATCAACGAATGATGCATGATCAATATTCAATTTTTTTACCAATTTGCTGTGCTTTATTCATTCCCAAATTCCCACATCATTCTTCTCTTGTTTTTTCTTATATGTATAATTTTATTTCACAAATGGGACAATCACTCTTACAAATTTACGTGGGTTGTGCTGAGATTGGTTCGTGAAAATGATACACGAACATTAAAATGTAATATTATTGAGGGGTTTTCATTGGGCAGGGAATTAGAAAAAGGAATACTTCTTCTGACTTTATCATTTGTTGAATTGAGTGAACAAAACAAACATAAATATGATTTATGATGAACTTTTTCTTCTTCTGAAATTGATGGAGATGGATGTCAATTCGAGTAGGCTACACTCAAATGTTTCACTTGCTTGGGTGGATGTGTTAGATGAGCAACTATATTTTGGCCGGACAAACTAGAAAAGCCTATGAAGTTTTTATAAAAGGATTAGTTTAATCCATAGAGTTTAGTTTGTGGCTATTTAATTTGTACATTTTTCAACCTATGAAATTTAGATCAATAAGTTAATCAAAGACACTGAGTTGTTGCAATCACAGTTTAATTTTTAATTTTTTTAAGAAAAGTATTTGACTAAATTTATTTTTCAGACCACTTTAGAAGTAGAATTGATTAGTTGTAGACAGAAATGATTATCAAATCATAAGGTTGATTATTTGCATTGAACATCCAAATTTGACAAAAAGTGGCTATAACTGGAAAAATTAATTGACTTTAGCTGATTTTCTAAGTTCTCTCTATTTTAATTTCATTAGTTTAATTTTGTATTAAACATTCTTTTTTAATGTTTTCGAGCATTTAGACTTAATATGTAATCACTATGACTTGAAACATTTTTTCTATCACTTTATTATTTACACGACTTTTATAAATCATTTTGATTGGTGAGAATCACAATAAGCACTTCAAATATGCATCCATTCTATTACTTAAATTCCCTAATTTTTCACACACCTCACTTTTAAACATGCTTAAACAATCTCAATTGAATCGAAAAAATACCGTACCAAAATTAAAATCTAGGGCTGGTTTTAGTTATTTCTATCTTTGATTTATTGTTTTAAGAAAAATGTGAAATGATAATTTTTAAAATATGAAATGATAACTATTTTTCCAACACATATACTTAAGATATGAAGATGATAGTTTTGGAAGATGAAGAGTTTTTTAAGATTTTATTTTTGACTTTTTGGAATTTCATTAAATAGGTTAGAATTTTATAATGTCTTTTACTTCTCTATTTGAAATTAGATTTTTAATGAATGAAAATGGAAATCTCATTTTGAGACTTTTCACTTAAAATGCATCTTAGACATTCAATCTGAGTTTTATCAAGTTTGATTATGAAATGTTTCAATTTAGAACAAGATTTTCAAATCTTGCTTTTAGATGTTTGATTTCAAAGATAATCTGATCCTAACACTTTCTTAGTTTGATCTAAATTAGTACGAGAATGTGTTAGTTTTCTTAGATTAAAAGGTTCTTGCTTCCTAGTTTGAATTTTTGGACTGAGGATTATAATTAACTTATTACCAAGTTTTTCTTCGACATAACATTAGTTGGCATAAGTTGAGACTTAAAATCAAATTGAAATGGAACTCAAATCTCAGTAAAATCGTAACATTTTAAAATTCTAATCTAACAACTTTTTAAAACTTAAAAATCAAATCAAATCAAAACTTAATATTGTGTTTTTTATTTGTAAAGAAAGTATTTTCCCCGTTATTTTTGTAAAATAAAAAATTTAAAGGTAAGTGGGGAGGCATTTGGATCGGGCAGTGGCGCTGTCGATTTTCTACCAGCGCCCAAACAACGAACCATATCCATTGGGGAAGCCATTCCCCGTCGACTGCAGAGCTTTGAACCTTTCTCCTTCGTCTTCCCCATCGTAAATGGCTGTTTTACAAACCCAAAAAACCCTTCAAATCACCTCTAATCTCTTCCCCATATGTAATTTTACCTCCATTCGACCTGCCATTTCAATTCCTTTCCCATCCTCAAAGACCCATCATCAAAGTCCGCTTCTTTCTTCTTCCAGCAGACCCTTCTCACTCTCACCCACTCCAAGAAGGATTTTGTGCGAACCCCCTAAAGGAAAGTACATCCATGACGATTATCTTGTGGTACACTTAGCGTTTTCTTCTACCTGTTTTGCTTACTTTCCTTGATTTTCTTACGTGTGCTTGTTTTTGTTTTTGCTTTTCAATTTTTTTTGGTCTGGGGTTTACTTGCAGAAGAAGATGACAGCTGCCGAAGTGCAGGAGCTGGTGAAGGGGGAAAGAAATGTGCCGCTTATAATCGATTTCTATGCAACATGGTGTGGACCCTGCATTCTAATGGCTCAAGAACTTGAAATGGTATGTCTAATTACATTGAATTTTTGTATGAATTCACATTTAAATGGAAATGCTTCAGTTTCGTGTATGTATGGATATATTAGCTTTAGCTTAGGGTTTTGGATTTTGTGGTGGTAAAAAATGATAGCAGTGTATTAGTAGCTCTTGTGTTCAAGCTTGTACAGTGTCATTTTCTTTTCAGTTGATATTGATAATCATTGCTGAGTTTTGTACCCATTAAACCTATAAGTGAGAGGGAGCTACATTTGTATGTATACGAGAGATCGAAGATACCAAGTTATCTGGCTTATGCTTTTGTGGTTACTGGTAGAATCAATGTATGAATGTCATTTGGTTGTAATTTCAAATGTGTTGTGGTTATAGGAGTGTTAAAGCCTTATCTAGTACTAAACAGTTACATACTGTTAGTTAGTTTGTTAGCTTCTTGTAACTAATTATTCTTCCTCATCATTAATAAAATGAGAAAGTCGTTTATATTTGGTGGCCTTTCTAGTATCTAGTATAGTTCACATTTCCCCTTCTAGTTTTGACGGGGATGTGCTTTCATATGATTCTGGTAAAGAAGAAAATGTGCTTGATGTGTGGACACCAAAGAGGGATTGGTTAAGACATTCAAGTTATTTATACATGAAAATTACTGCAGATAGTTTGGTTAGTGGTAGGATTCTTGCGATTTGGGCTATTCATTTACATGATTCTTAGTGGTTGGTCTCTTGTGGTGGTCTAGCCTTGGCGTTGGGTAGCTTGGAATAAGAAACAATTCGTTTTAAACTGCAGGAGGAAGCAATCAGTGTGGCTAGTTGATAAATTCGATCTCCTTGCTTCCAATCGCCATCGGTGTATCTCAAACTGGCCATTGCATCTTTTGTTAGTATACTTACTCATATCTTGCTGTCTTACAGTCCACTGAAAGGGAAAATCCTAGTCCATACAATCTGTTGTTCTTCTTTCCAGCTAGTTCTCATATGTGGAAAGTTAGTTTTCGTTTTGATTAATTGAGGTCTTTGATTATTAAGCCTGCTTGTTGCAGAATCAAATCGTTATTGGTAGTCTTAGCTTTTCACAAAAACTTGTGGTTTTAGCAGATGTGAGTGTTGAGCATTCTTTATGTCTCGTACTCGCATAGAAGGCTTGCCTTTTTATGTGTGCACGTGTGTTCTTTTTTTTTTTTTATCAAGAAACTGTGAGATGACAAAGGAGCTGAGAGGTCACAGCTGCATCTTGGTTGCATTTACATTTCATGCCTTGTAGCATACTTGGATTTTCTACAAGATTGTAGTTCTTAACTTGCTTCAACAAAGCTGGATTTGATTGGATAATTCTTTCGCATCCATTTGTTTATTTATTCATTTATATTTTCTGGATAAAAGTTGTGGTTTGCTCAAGCAATTTTTTTATGGACCCACCAATAGCGAATACCAACCATAGGAAGGGTAATAAGGGGATTCTTCGAACGAAAGTTAGTGGGACGTGGGGAATGGGGTAGTGTTACTGGTACAAGAAATACTTTCAGCGGGGATCACTATTATCCTGGGAATTGTGAGGTTAGTGAGAGTTTTTCGGGAGGGAATCATCACTGTTCTGGGAATTATTGTGTTAGGGAGAGAGGTTTCTGACACTTTCGAAAGTTGGCCGTGTATTTTGGTTTGTTCTTAGCATATTCCTTATGTTATGTAGTTGGTTGGTGATAATATTGTTACTCATAATGCTCATGCTCGTTTCTTACTGTTTTTAATTGAAACATATAGTTAGGAGTTGCCTTTGAAGTACTTCAGGATGTAAACCGCTGATACCTGAACTATGGGCACTGCAACTCTCTCGGTGGTCTGGAAACATTACAATAATCTTTTAGATGTCATGTTGATCGTATTTTGCTCATTCAGGATTGCATTTACAACTTCTAGTTTTAGTTCAGGTAGTTGATGTTATAGAAATGGCAATGAATATAAAGCTGCATTATTTCGTTGTGGTACGAGTCACGTCTGAGATTTTACTCTACTTTTACTATTAATTTTTGTTCATGAAGGCTTTGGGCTTACTATTCAATTTGTGGCGGTCAACCATCTGTTCATCCCCTGCATCAATAGGCATAGTATTCAAGATTTGTATTGCTCATGAATCTGTTAATAATAGATGACTCGTAAAAAGATTTTGTTTGCATATGTCGATGCTCTAGGAATTGTTTAGTTCATGGTATTATCTAAATATTAACTATGATCATAGATTAACATTTGGAGTTGTTGGATGAAGCTGTAGCTGTAACGTGCTGTTACAACTCTTTCATTTTGGAAATCATGGATATATTAGCTAACATGTAGCTCATATTGCAGCTCGCTGTAGAGTATGAGAACAATGCAATGATCATCAAGGTTGATACAGATGATGAATATGAATTTTCACGAGATATGCAGGTAAAAATACACCACTCCTTTCTCCTTAACCCCCTCGATTTTCCGCAAAGTTGGTCGTGAAAGATATTGTCTTTGTTCTTACTCATATCGCTAGAAAGGTAAATCTGAGTTAAATGCTTGGTTTCAGGTAAGAGGACTGCCTACACTTTTCTTCATTAGCCCGGATCCAAATAAAGAAGCCATCCGCACTGAAGGTCTCATTCCAATTCAGATGATGCGAGATATCATTGATAGAGAAATGTGAACCATGAAGAAAGGAGCATCAAGCACACCTCTTATCAACACTGCTGGAAAATGGGGGATCAAAATCCGTACAAGACCGTATTAGAGCCTTTGACGGAGTTTATCGACCTCCCGTAAGTCATGTTTTAACCAATTTGAGACGAGGAGATTCAAACAGTGGAAAATCATGAAAGTAGGGTAGAAATTCATCTAGTTTTAGCATGCTCCCACCATTTTGTAATGAAAACAGCATTGTCAACCAACAGAGATTTAGTTGGTTTAAAAATTTTAGTCAATGAGGTTCAAAATTTTCACTCTTGGCCCACAAAACATCAAAACTAGCAAGGATCTTATGCTTATCGAAACTCTTGAGATATTTTCAAAAGTTGAATCGAACTAATTTAGTTATATCCAAATATAAAACATGTGATGATCTCACGATCTCATGTTAGAATCAACCGGGAATCTCACCTTTAAACTCGAAGAAGAGTGAATCATTTTAGAAATGATACTTTGCTCTCTTGCATTCCCAATGGTAATAAAGATAGCCAAAACAACTCTCAATGTAAGAAAGAAGAAAAGAAAAGCAAAGAAAGATGAAGCAGAAGCCATAGAGAGTCCATGCAATGAAGAATATCACTAAGAATAAAGGAAACTTAAGCAACAAAAATAGTAAAATAAGGAAAATTTGCACATGGTTTCATTAAGTAAATAATTTATGAGGAATAAAATTTCCTCTCCTCTTTTTCTAAAAGAAATGAAATTTGGATGCTTGCATTTCAAGTCTACTCTTTCTTTTTCTTTTTTTCTTGCTCATATATAAACTAACTATATAAAAAGCAAGAATATAATTTTTTTTTTCTTCACTACAATATTATAACATATCAGATGTAATTATTTGATATTTTTAATCAATAACTATGTATAATAAATAGATTCAATTTATCATTTATATTTTCTTTAATGATTAAAAATTGTTTGATAGTTAGAAATAATAAAGAAAGAAACTATGAGGTTAATTGAAAAAAAAAAAGAAAAAGAGAGAGAGAATGAATTTGCAACCGACATATAATAAAGTGTTAGAATTGTAGCTGTGCATCTTATGCTAAGGTTTATAATATTTATTAATGTGGGTCTATATGATATCCAATAATAATACCAAAAATCAACTCAAAAGCAGATTCTCATTTTAGAAAAAAAGAGTTAAATTAAGTAATTTACTTTTATATATTTATAGTTTTATTTTAATACATTTTTTATCTAATAAATAAAATAGTGTTTTATATCAAAACGGTTCAAATATATCTTTACTATTAGATTATGTTGTTCTGGTTATAGACATCATACACGAAATAACAAAGCAAAGGATATGGTTGTTCGTCGTAGTGTTTGATTAGAATGTTTTATATCTATTATTTGGATCGCATTTATACATGTAAAAGAATACACTATTTCAAGTGTAACCACTTCAATTTGAATAGTTGTAATGAATAACTAACGATGTAATGGTCGCAAAATTGAGATGCAAAGATTTGATCTCTAGCTGCTCTTTTATTACGATGTATTTTAAAGAGATGGGTAGTTTTTGAACTTTTACCATTCAAAATAAAATGAGCTCAATTGTTTGGCCTATCGGTAGATATGCCTAAACTAATTGATCTATGCTCTATGTTGTTAGGTAGTTTAAAACTCAAGTTGTAACGCTTAAGTAGAGAAAAAACATGAATGAATCAATACTACATTTAGAGGATTTGAAAATATGGTTGAAAAAGACGTGAAAGAATTGATAACTACTACCTATATAAATTAAGTGCTTTTTTATGGTTAAATCATAAAAGCTACAAAATTAAGCATGTTATAGTTTGAATTATTTTTATGTTTGGGTGACCTTCTAGAGTTTTTCCTAAGAAATACATGACCGACAACAAAACATGTTGAAAGAGAACGTATAGAGTTGTTTTCGAGAATAGTATTTATTCTTAGAAACAATTTTCGACAAGTAATAACATGAAATTATCGTTGAGTCTTAAAAATACAAAAAAAAAACATCCAACTCATATCAAATATAAATTCTTATTCTTAGACCTTTCATGGTCACAAGCCATGTCATTGGATTATATACAAAAAGTGTAGAGATGTGCTATTTATAATAAACATAAACAACTTAATAGATTCTATACTTCTATATATTTGTACACAAACATACACACACTAATTAATATAAATAATAAATAAGAACATGTATTCTATTCTTCCTTTGGAAGAAGGGCCAAAAAAAGGAAAAGAAGAAGCTCTCACTCTAACGTTGAAAGCCTACAAAAATTAGAAGAACTTGCTAGTCAACCAAATTCCACCACTTCCACACTCAATCTCTCTTCTCATATATCTTCTTCCCAATTCTCAATCCCAAACTCATTAATTGTTCATTCAAGCTCCTTCAATGGCTTCCTTTTCCCATCTTCTTCTTCTTTTCCATCATCTTCTTTTTCTTCTTCTTCTTCTTCCTCTCTCTGCAAATGCATCCTCCATAGCCACTCTGCAAAACCTCCCACTCAAGGTAATTTAAACAGATTACACAAATTCCCCTCTATTGATTCTTCTTTATTTTTCTCTTAAATTAATCATATAAAATACTAATTTTCCCCCCAAAAGAAACAAAACCCAGATGGTTTCTTGTGAAAATATTGATGGGTTTGATCACAAAATTTGATCTTTGTACAGCATTATGTTGTTTACATGGGAAATGGAGAAGATGAACAAACAGCTGGCGATGAATTGGATTACTTCCAACTTTTATCCTCTGTTATTCCTTCAAGGTCTTTTTTTTTTCTTCTTCATATTATAATAATAAATTAATCTTCAAGAATTAATGTATTTTAATTGGAATTAAAATGTGTTTTTGAATAGGAAAGAGAAAGAGAGTGGATCAAGGGATGTGGTGATCCACCAATATCACCATGCTTTCAAAGGCTTTTCAGCTTTGTTAACTGAGGAAGAAGCTTCTTCTCTCTCTGGTAATTTTATTCATTCATCTTTTAATTTCTTAGTTTTTAAAACCCATCATAGTAACTTGTATATTTTGGTAATTTCAATGAAGACTAAACTAATAAAAAGAAAAAGAAAAAAATAGAAATGTGTGGGCTAAACTAAATGAAACTTATCCATCAATATTAAAGAGAGAGAGCTGTCTTTTTGTTTAACATCTATATTGTCTTTCCCATTTAATTTCTTGAGTATAAAAATTTAGTAGTAGTTAGACCATTTTTTATATTACTTTTCATCTCTTTTCTTTTTCTAACATCATTACACTCACTATTACAACTTAGTGGTAAATCCGATAGAGATTTTTAAAATCGATACTCATGGAGTGAGACGTATAAAATTTTTGGACCAAACAATATATAGAGTTTACTTTTCCTTTCTAGATTTGTATTGATGGTAAAAGATACTTAACTTATCATTTATTTGTGTATATTTTAAGGCTTTTTCCACATGGTCCACGGGATTATTTAACACTGTGATCTCTATTTCATTTATTATTGGTTTGTGTGTGGTAAATAATTAATAATAATTATCATAAGCTGAATTGAGAGACAAATAATAATCTTATATATAATATAAAGAGAAAATTTTGGTGTGGAATTGTACAATAATCAAAGCACATGGTATGGTATCAAATCCATACATTTATGAACAGTTCATACAAAGATGTGTACAAATTAAAGTTTATATTAAAATTTTCTACATCTAGGGCTAAAATATAATGAACCAACACAATTATCTTAATTTTGTAGTAATAGATAAAAAAAAAAAAAAAAAAAAAAAGGAATTAGACTATTTATATTATAAATACCAACTATTTCAACTTTTGAATTCAATCGTAGTTTAGTATTTTTGATAGAGACAAAATATTCTTAGATTCTCTGTCTCTTTCTAAATATTTTACAATATGGTATGGACTTTTATTCCAAAGAAGATAAATTAAACTTTCCTTAGAGGTATTAAAAAAACTAAAAGAATAAAAAGTAGTAAGGACGGAGAATTTGATTCCTTGAGAAAAGGACATTGGTTCCTCAAGAATATATATATATATATATATATATACAAATCTTGGAACCACATTCCAAATAGATTCAAACTTGATACACTTTTTAGTAATTGGAAAAGAATCCAAATTTCCCTCGTTCATACTCAAAAGCAGCTTGTTGAAAGTTGGAAGATGAAACAATCAAGCTATTGACAATTGGAATTTGGAAGAACCAAATGATTCTTTGCATTACATTTTGTCCTAAATATTGAAAATTCAAAGTCTCCCGTCTCCACTTGGATAACTAAAAACCTCAAGACATTAGAGTTTTGATTCACCTTTTTCAGCCCAAAAAATCAACTAATCAAAACAAGTGAATTTGGATTCTCTTAGAAAAGATATATAATTTGATGAATATCAAAGAATGGTTAGATATTTCAAAAGAAAATAGTTTAGACATAGTTTGATGTTTCCTTCTTAGAACAAGAAAGAAAGAGAAAAAGAAAAATGATAAAAATGTGGAGTAACAAACAGGTATTGATGGAATCGTGTCGGTGTTCCCTGATCCCACGCTCCAGCTCCACACTACACGTTCTTGGGATTTCTTGGATTCCATCTCCGGCCTCCGCCCTCCCACGCCGCTTCCTCCGCCGCATTCTTACCCAAGTTCATCGGATGTCATCGTCGGCGTCATTGACACCGGTGATTTTCACTTCCCTTTTATTTCATTGCAATACGAATCGTGGGTTCTTCAATCTTCATCATACTTGATCGCATAAAGTTTGAAATTTGAATGTTTTTTATGTCGTGGATTAGGGATTTTTCCGGAGTCTCAATCTTTCGACGACGAGGGAATTGGAGAAATTCCATCTAAATGGAAAGGAGTCTGTATGGAGGCACCTGATTTCAAGAAGTCTAATTGTAACAGGTTATAATTATTCTATTATCTCTCTGACCCCTTCTTGTCTAGATAGTTTGAAATTCTTCGTTCAAATCATTCATCTAAGAGAAAATGTAGTGGAAGCTGGGAAGGTTTCTGATGGAATTATAAGTTTGTGTCTGTAGGAAGTTGATAGGTGCAAGATACTATAATGTTGTAGAGCTCAATGGGAATGATAGCCACGTGGGGCCACCGAAGGGCACACCGAGGGATTCGCACGGCCATGGGACTCACACTTCGTCGATTGCGGCTGGAGCCAGAGTCCCTAATGCAAGTTACTTTGGCTTAGCAAGAGGGACGGCAAGAGGCGGTGGCAGTCCTTCCACAAGGATTGCAAGCTATAAGGTTTGTGCTGGTGTTGGATGCTCGGGTGCTGCAATTCTCAAAGCCATTGATGATGCGATTAAGGATGGTGTTGATATCATTTCGATCTCGATTGGGATTGGTTCCCCTTTGTTTCAATCTGATTATTTGAATGACCCAATTGCCATTGGAGCACTCCATGCCCAACTAATGGGAGTTTTGGTTGTCTGCTCTGCTGGGAATGATGGCCCTGACCCTAACACTGTGGGGAATGTTGCTCCTTGGATTTTCACTGTTGCTGCTTCTAATATTGACAGGGATTTTCAGTCCACTGTGGTTCTTGGCAATGGGAAGACCTTTCATGTAAGATACTTTCTTTTTAATGGTTTCTAAAATTTGTCTATTGATTATGAATTGAAATGCTAATTCTATAAAGGAAAGTAGGACTTGTAATGAAAGTTTAGTTTCTATGTATATATTGAAGTTTAGGAAGCCCTTTTTGAATTTCATAAATCTATTTTATACTATTTTTCAGGGGACTGCTATAAATCTCTCAAATCTTACTAGCTCAAAGACTTATCCTCTTGTATTTGGAAAGGACGCTGCTGCTAAATTCACACCCACATCAGAAGCAAGGTTCATAATATTCTAAACACTAGTAAATTGGGAGGTCTGATGCATGATAATTTTACTTGTACACTACCTCCAAAACCATTCTTGAAAGTAGTTTTGAAAACAGAAGCATTCATCTGTTTTTCAAATTAGCTCCCAAACAACAATTTTTTCTTTTCTCTATGCAGAATAGGTAATGTCGTGCCCCTTGCTTTTTTACCCCTTTCCATTGGATTAGCTAACCTCTCTAGAATTACATTGATTACAGGAATTGTTTTCCAGGATCGCTGGATCGATCCAAAGTTGCTGGCAAGATCGTGGTTTGTGCCTCTGATGACTTCAGTACTTCAAGGATAATAAAGGAACTGGTTGTACAAGATGCTAAAGCCATGGGGTTAATTCTGATCAATGAGGCGTCAAAATCTGTGCCAATGGATTCAAACATTTTCCCATTTACACAAATTGGGAATTCAGAAGGTCTTCAGATTCTTGAGTACATTAACTCCACCAAGTAAGCGTCAGATTGAGTATTTTGTTTCTTTTTCTGATATGTTTAAATCTTAATTCTGATATAATATTTTCTTCTTCCATAATCTCAAACAATACAGGAATCCAACAGCCACAATTCTCAAAACAGTGGAAGTTCGAAGACTCAAACCTGCTCCTACTGTGGCTTATTTCTCATCGAGAGGGCCATCTCCACTTACCGAAAACATTCTCAAGGTTGGTCTCCTCCTAAACCGTTTTTCTTCAAAGTTTATACTATTAGTTGGTAATCCACATTTCTATACGTTGAGTAAACGATGGACATTTAATTTTCAATGCAGCCAGATATCACGGCTCCAGGAGTATCCATTTTAGCAGCTATGATTCCAAAGAGTGATGAAGATACTGGTCCAATTGGTAAGAAGTCTTCCAATTATGCAATGAAATCAGGGACATCCATGGCATGCCCACATGTAGCAGGCGCTGCTGCATTCATCAAATCCGTATATCACGATTGGAGTTCTTCCATGATCAAATCCGCACTCATGACAACAGGTTACTCTCCTAAATCCTAAGTTCTATGTATTTCTAAGTTTATTGTGACGAAAGATGCATGGAAATCAAGTGGTTTGATTCCCTTTTCTTGACGTATATTTCTATTTACAGCAACTCAATATGATAATCAAAGGAAATACATGAGAAACACCACAGACAGCCCTTCAAATCCACATGAGATGGGAGCTGGAGAAATAAGTCCCATCAAAGCTCTTAATCCTGGATTGGTGTTTGAAACTACAAACGAAGATTATCTTCTTTTCCTCTGTTATTACGGGTATTCAAACAAGGTCATAAGATCTATGTTGAAACAAAACTTCACCTGTCCGAAAACTTCAAAAGAAGATCTTATCTCTAATGTCAATTATCCATCCATCTCCATTGGCAAACTAGACAGAAAACAAGCTGCCAAAGTAGTAGAAAGAACTGTAACCAATGTAGGAGCTCCAGACGCCACTTACATTGCCATGGTTCATTCTTCAGAGGGTTTAATAGTGAAAGTGAATCCAAGGAAGATTGTTTTCTCTGATAAGGTAAAGAAAGTGACTTTCAAAGTTTCATTTTACGGGAAGGAGGCTCGAAACGGCTACAACTTCGGGTCGATAACATGGCGGGACACTGCACATTCTGTTCGAACTTTTTTTGCTGTAAATGTAGTATAATTTGATAGGATTATCTATATATATGTATGTTTCCTCTCTCCCACAAGAAATAAGAAAGAAGAAATACGAGTGATAGTTGTATAACGTTTTGTTTCGGCACCAATTTGTATTGTTTCTATTGTTTGGTTTGTAACGTAAAGGAAAAAAAATTTATAATTTATGTTCAATAAAATATGAAATTCATGTTCACTAAGATTGCATTCTCCTGGGTTTTTATGTTTTGGGATTCCAGTTTGATCTTAAGAAATCATGAAATTTTTACTTTTACTCCTAAGATTTCACTTTGTGTGTGTGTTTTGGGTCTTTGGTGTTCATTTTCAGTTAATTTAATTAATTAACTGATTATGATTATGAATGTGTAGGGGCCATAAAAAAACCGAAAAACCAAACCTATTGAAATTCATCCAATGGTTTGATATGGTTTTTTTAGTATTAAATTGGTCTTCTTAGTTTGTATTTGTATTTGGAGAAAGCCCTAAAGTATTGGTTGGAATAAGCCTTGAAAATCAAACCAAACCAATAGTATAAATGTACTCTTAAAACTAAATTCTTCGTAAGTTTTTTAGCATTTCAACTAGGAATGATAAGAGATATAACAACGTTTTTAGGAGTCATTTTGAAAAATGGCAAAACCAAAATTTTAGCAAATAGCATTCTTTACACGTGCATGGTATTTTATAAAATACTAAAATAGTCACTTTCTCCAACTGTAATTATTTCATTTCTACATTGTAATTAATTTTGTTATGCATTTAGCAAACCATATCATAACTTTTTTCTTAATATATGAGGAGTCAAATAACATTCATTGGTTGAATCACAGAAATAGCTAAATTATTATTTTGAATTAAAATTTTCTTATGCTATTTTTGTTTAAGTGATAACTCGCTTATTTGTTTGTTTTCGAATGTTTCTTATTAAATTCTAATTAACTTATTCTAAAAATATAGCATATATATATATAATGGTGGAAATGAATTAAAATTAAAATTAGTTCAATACCATTAATTCATACCATGGTGGAAATGAATTAAAATTAGAAAACAATTACATTAATTGTGTTTAGAATAACTTTTAAATCTATGTTCATTTGACTTAATAACATTAATTAAATTAAAATTTACATCATTATTGGTTTAAAAGTGTAATTAATGTAATTATTTCAATATATTGCATTTTTTATCAAAAGTCTTGAAGTCTTGTCTATGTAATTAATTTGTGATATACAGTTATGAGTTTATCAAAAGTGTTTTCAGTATAATTAATTTGTGATATGCAATTAGGAGTATGTAATTAACTTCGACGTGTAAATAATGTAGAGAACTCTATCATAACCTCTTCCTAATATCTCGGGATTTAAAAGATATCAACAACTTTATTCATTTTTTTTTTAATTTCACTATTGTGTTAAAATTTTAACAGCTTTATTTATTTATTATTTCAAGTTTCAAAATAACGTATTAGATCTTAATTTATTTTTAAATTTTAAATTTTGAATTTGAAAATTAAAATTAGTTTTCCTATTAAGATTTCAACCTTTTTATTATTATTATTTGAAAATTAAATCTCAAACCTTTTTTATTTCAAAATAACTTAGAATCTTTAAATCTTTAATAATTTAGAAATTATAATTAGTTTTCCTATTATATCTTAATTTATTTTTTAAAATTGATTTTTTTCAATAAAATAGATTAAGATATTGTGTTTTTAGATAAAGTCTCCTAGATTTCATATAAATTTTATTATATAAATAATATTAATTAAAAAAATCAGCTAAAATTCGCCTAAAAGATAAGGAAGATAACTTTTGTATCTTTTTGTTTTGAGTGAAGGTTTTTGTTCTTCCACCCAAGCTTTATAGGTTGTAGACTTGAAAATCAAATATATATGTAAGATAGAAAATGAAGATAGTGCTTGCGTGCTTCAAATGTTTATATTCTTCTTGAAAATGCACGATGCAGTTGAAGATGAAATTTAAACTTCAAATGGAAGAGGGTGGAGATTGGGGTTTGCTCGCTCGAATAAGATGAGATCAAAAAAGAAAAATGGAAAGTGGAGACGAAGGAAGATGAAACTAAAACTTCAAATGGAAGAGGGTGGAGATTGGGGTTTACCTGCTCAAAGAAGATGAGATCAAAAAAGAAAATTGGAAAGTGAAGACGAAGGAAGATTTTCAAATGGAAGATGAGAAACGAAAAACAAAAATGAAAAATGAAGCATGAAGATCGTTGCAACGGATCTGGAAAATGAAGATAAATGGTTCTAACTTTGATTGGATAAGTATGTATTCAAGATTTATTAAAGTGTATTTATTCTATTTTAGCTCTAAGAAAGTAGCTTACACTTTATGTAGAGGGGTATTTTGGGTTTTTTCAAATTCTTATTTATTGTATTTTTTTTTCATTTTGCCATTTTTGAAAGAAAAAAAAGTGGTTTTGCTATTTTTCAAAATGGCAAATTTAAAATTGTTATTCTTCTAGTTGACCCAAAATGAAATTTTGGAAGAAAAACACTAGTCTTTTATCACATAGCATATCAATTAGGGATAGTTGCAAATTTAGCAATTATATTCAAAATAATTAAGTATATAGCCACATTTTAAAAAATTTGTAAATATAACAAAATTTGTCGAATTCTATCAATGATAGAAGAATTTTTTTTAAAATGTTGTTATATCCTTAATTATTATTCCTCAAATGGTGATTCATTACAATTACTCTATCAATTACTACTAAGTAATAAAATTTGCTATAAATATTAAATATTTTATAAAATTTGCTATTTTTTAAAAAAATTCTTCTATTTATATCCTATTTACATTTTTATTCTATTTATTTATTTTTAAGTTGCAAAGTTACGCCGGAGAAAATGAAAAGAAAATGAAAAGACTGGTCGTGGACTGAGCTCCGGTATCGAAATTTCTCTAACACAGTTTTTCCTCTCCGATTCTCATTCTCTTCCTCGATTCCGTAGCATGATTGTGTCTCTAGGGTTTAATAACATTTTTAAATATCGCACATCAATCTCTCCTCTTTCTCATTCTCCCAACAAAATCTTCGAGTTTTTGTTGTGTTGTTCACAAAATTGCTGCATTCTGAAGAACACTAGAGCTTTCAACTATGGATCAGAGAAGACCCCACTCAGTAACCCTGGTTCCGATCCCAAACCTTCCCTTTCATTCTTCCGAAATATGGGTTCTGTGCCAAAGAATGTCATGTTCCTCGAGAAATGGAACTCTTCATTTAATGGCGTCTATAGGTTTACGTCTGTTGTGAGGTACCGTTGGATTCATTCAGATAAATCTGTTGAGCCTTTAGAGAAAAGTGAGGGGAAATCTGCTATTGGTTCTACAGATGGAAGTGGAATTGAGGAGGAGGAGGAGAAGAAGAAGAAGAAGACGAGGAAAAAGTTGAAGGGTAAAAGAGCTGTCGTAAGGTGGCTTAAGTTGTTCAGGTGGAAGAAGAAGAAAGAATATGAGAGAATGACATCGGAGGAAAAAATTCTGTTCAAAATGAATAAGGTATTTCTTTGAGTTACTGTCTTTTGATTAGTGCTTGGCTTTACTTCTTGAAGGTGTTTGTTAAAATGTTTAAGTGAAACTATAATGCAATTTTAATGTGAAATATTAGAGAATAAATAAATTATTTCATACTAATACACAACCAATTCCAGTAAATGCCGACCATAGATTTTAGGAGGGTTTTAGTTTGTGGATTTCGTTGTGTTGGGGATATGAATTCAGCTTGGAATATAGATCTTTTTGCTAAGTTGTCAATATGGCTATTAAAACGATTGGATTTCATGAACTTGAGCAAGGGAAGTGACGCTCGTTTTGGAAGTCTCTCATTGCCGAATATGATGATGCTTTGGATGTTCTATGAAAAATTACTGGTTAGCTAGGAAATTCTCTATGAGGAGGAGAAGATCATGAAATTATAGAGGTCGATTATTCTGAATTTCATGAATAGCACTGTTGTCTGAGTTCGATGGTAGGTGAAAAAGTAGAGTTTTTGATACCTTGGTCGAAGATATACATATTAACTAGTTGAGTTATGTTGAGTTAATCTTCTTGAAAAAGATGAAATAGCACTGTTCGTAAGTTATCCTAGAATGTGAGGAATGCGAATAGACTATTCTACAACTTTTTGGTTTGTGTGATATTAATTGTTACAGGAGGTTCAAAACTTGGTACATTTTAATGTTCCTCTCAACTGCATTCCAATTTACTCCAAACCCTCATTGCCTATCTCTTGTAGTCCTTCATTTACTTTATAATTTTAAGCAAGAAAGTTTTTAAGAACCGGTTTTTTTTTACTAATTTTCGCCTTCACTATAATAGGCACGTAAAAAAGAGAAAAGGCTCGTGGAAGCACTGGAAAAGATTGAGCCTGCCGATTCATCAGATACAACCCATGATCCAGAGATACTGACACCAGAGGAGCACTTTTACTTTCTGAAGATGGGTATCAAAGGAAAGAATTATGTGCCAGTTGGAAGACGTGGTATATACCAGGGTGTAATTCTAAATATGCATCTTCACTGGAAGAAGCATCAAACTGTGAAGGTGGTGGTAAAGACGTTTTCACCGGAAGAGGTCAAAGAGATTGCTGCCGAGTTAGCAAGATTGACTGGAGGGTTGGTACTTGATATTCATGAAGAGGATACCATAATCATGTATAGGGGGAAGAACTATTCACAACCACCCACAGAGATAATGTCGCCAAGGGTCTCTCTATCTCGTAAGAAGGTTCGTATGTGTATCTCTATCTTAATCTGCTATTGTACCTTTAAAAATGATGGAAGACTATCGAATGGTTCAACATCAAATTTTTCAAAGAGATTGAACAATCACGTGTTGTTATGTCATGTTTGCAAGTAAATTGTTTAATCTTTATATTTGTTTCATCTCGTCATCCTTTTTATTGTTTCCTTTGGATCTGCAGGCTTTGGATAAATCTAAATATAGGGACGGCCTTCGAGCAGTGAGAAAGCACATTCCAAAACTTGAACAAGAGCTTAGGTTTTTACAATCTCAGGCTAAACTGAACTGCAAGAGCAATGGTGAATCTGTTGAACATATGCAAGAAACCGTCAATGACAAAAATAAATCCAAGGCTATTTCAAGCCTCAACTTGGAGAATTTGGACGACTCAAGCAACGCCATGAGATCAGTTAGCAAAGACTGGTCCGATGATTCCTCTCCTATAGATACAGGAATGAGTTCAGACTCAGAGGACTTGTCGGATATGTTTGAGACCGACATCGATTCAGAAGCCGATGAGAAGATGGAAAAGCCTCTATTTTTGAAAGAGTTTGAAAATTTTGCAGCAGAAACTGAAGACGGAATCGAAGACCTATCTGATCAACTTAGACAGATATCCATGGACTCTAAGCAAGCTAAAATACTGGAGAATGATGTCAATTCACCGGAATTTGACGAGGTCGATCGATTGTTCTTGCGTTCAGCATCACTGTTAAAGAAGAAGAGAAGATAGAAAATGGCTTGCCAATAAGTAAGAAAACGAGGATCATCAGTAAATTGTCTCTTGCAAGAAACAGAAAGTTTTGTAATTTGTTGATCTTTTCATTGTTATTTTTATGGTTATGATTATTTCATTTTCCTTGCATTTTTCTTGGATTACCTAGAGCTACATAATTATGTACTTACCATTACCATTGGGAATAACATGTTTTTTCAAGCTTCATTGATTTTTGTTTCATATTCAATCAATACATTGGCATCTTTGAGAGTCGAAATTCGTGTCAAATTAGTTTTTAGATTCTTTTTTCTTCACTACTCCCTAGATTCACTTTCTTAAAGATACCTTTTAAACCCATTCTTGTAAACTCAATACTAAAACGACTAATTTTGTGCACATATTATTTAAAACTAAGAATTAAAATGATATTTTTTCCCTTATATATATTAATTATAATTGTTATAATTTATTTATAAAATTGTAAAGTTTAACAACATTATTGATAGGGAGTGAAATATATTAATTATAATTGTTATAATTGTTATGAGATTAAATTCTGAATGAAAGAGTAGTTAGTTGAACTAAGTTATTTGAATAGCAAAAATGAAATTGTATATATATAATTTGTTACACAAACTCAAAAAGTTAAAAGTCAAAAGCGCTTTATTTATTAATGAATTGAATTTTCAATTAATATTATTTCCCGCGGAGCTCGGCGCAGCTTAACAAAGGCTGTCCCCTTTGCCCCACCATTCCCACCAAATTCCCCACTCCCCTCCTTCCACCCTTTTCAAATCTCTCTCTTATGTCCTCCGCCCACCCTCCTTCCTCCCCCGCCACCGGTGTCGGTCTCGGCTACGGCATTGCCATTGCCGTCACCATCCTCGTCTTCATCTCCACCGTCATGCTCATCTCCTACGCCTGCATTCGCGTCAAATCGGCCACTACTCGTCCTCCTCGTCCCTCCGCTTCCCTTCCCTCTCCCCCAACCCCCGTCGACAATGTGGTGGTTCTCATGGTTGGATTACACGGCTCCATCATCGAATCCTACCCTAAATTGGTCCTCGGAGAGAGTCGTCGTCTTCCTCCCCCTAACAATGGCCCTTGCTCCATTTGCCTCTCTGATTACAAGCCCCACGATTCTGTTCGATGCATTCCCGATTGTCGACATTGTTTTCACTCTGATTGCGTCGATGAATGGCTTCGTATGAGTGCTACTTGTCCTTTGTGTCGAAATTCCCCAGCTCCAACCCCTGTTGCTACTCCTCTCTCTGAATTTGTGCCTCTGGCTTCCCATGCTAGGTGATCCATCTCCAACTTCTTCTTCTTCTTCTTTCTCTTTACTACATTTTTAAAATTAGGGTTAGGGTTTATAAGTTTTTCTCCATGGATTTTTGTCTGTGTTTACTTACTTCACTTACGTACTTTTCACTCTTAGTTTTTGATAGATATAATGGGAATTACTTCAAGATCATCTCTAGTAGTGTTTAGACATTATATGTAAAAGTTGAAAAAAATTCTAATAAATCTTCATTTCTACATTTGATTCTCCATCTAACAATGTCCTAATAGAGATCTACACATTGAATTTTCATAAACGATTCAATTCAACTTTAGAAAAGTTCCTTAGGACGAAATTTTAGATTAACAACTCATTTCTAGGTCAGGGTCACGTTGTATTAGATCCAAATTTCTTTTCAATATTCTATGGGATCTTTTTATATATATAATTTAGCCAATATCATGTATTATTCAAGGATGATGTTGGCTTTGTATTGATATTAGATATAATCCTTCCATTAATCCAATTGATGTGTTACCTAAAGTGTTAATTAAATTAACTAGTGGAGTTTATTAGATACACAAATAATTGAAAGATTATTTATGATAATTTTTTTTAAAATACGATCACTAAAAAATATATAGTAAAAGAAAAGTCTTAGAACCAAATAATTAATTACCGTTTTGGCAGTGTGTTAGAATTGATTTCTTTTAAAACAATTTTGGTGGAATAATTAGAAACTCATTTGATCTCATAAAAGTATATAAACTGTCATTTTTATTATTGACCAATTTTCTTCGGTATTGCAAAATTTTGAGAAACAACCTGGGTTATATGATATTCATAAAATATAGTTTAATGAATTAGTTATTAATTAACATTTAGAGGTAATCTACGATTATTTAAAATATTCGTTGCTTATTTCAACGTAATTAAACATTATGAATAATTAATTAAGGCTCATTTTGATAAACTATTTTTTCTTCGTTTTTCAAAATCTTATTAATAGATTTTTTTCTTGGCTACATACTACAAAAACTGAAGTCAAAATTCGAAAACTTATAATTTGTTTTTGAAAATAGTGCCTTTCTTTTTTATTAATTTAGTTTGTTCCAGAATGTTATACTTCTGGCTTGGTGTTAAAAATTTGAATTTTGTTTCAATTTATTGATATATTTAAAAAAATTTAATTGAAAAAAAAAATTATAATTAGTTAGGGTTTACAAATTTTCAATATTAAAGTTTAATTTAATTTTTTAATTTTCATTATGGTTTGACTAAAATATTTTAACATATAATATAATTATGATTTTTTTCAAAAATAACAAAATATATACTCTAGCTAAAACAATTTCAAAATGGAAAAAGTCCAGGTGTTCGCAATGGAAATATAAAAAAATGTTTTGTCAACACACAATTAATTTGGCACTCGTGTTCAGTGCATCTAATATATTTGACACATTAGATCGCACTCACACGTCTAATATATTTGGTACACGATATTGTATCAAGATTGTTTAGAAGGCTACAAGTAAATTTGATAGATGTTTTTTAAATATTTATTTTTTGCTACACATTTAGATTTGGTTTAGATGTTTTTTAAAGATTTGTGGGTAGATTGTTTAAATTTGGCTTCAAGCTACACAACATACTCCTCTCCAAATCTAAACGTTTTTTTTTTTTTTTTAAGATTCAAAGTAAAGGAAAAGAGAAATTTAGAAAGATAAAAAGGAATATCAAACCAATAATATTTTTAAGAAATAGTTGGCTTCCTGACTCTTTTTTTTTTCTTTTGTTAAACATTTGTAAATATTTCAGTGTAATATTTATGAAAGTTTTCATATAATTAATAAATATTGCTAATAATAACTTATGAGATTTTGTTATATTCAAAAATATTTTTTTCCTTTAAAACAAAGTTTCACATTTAATAAAAATAAATTGTTATAATATTTTGAAAGTTAAGTAGGTAAATTTGAAAATCAATTAAATATATAATATTTTGAGAGGTAAAATGAATGGAGACTCAATTATGAATATCTTTTTAAAAAAATATTTTCTCGTCTAATTTTATTTCTATTTTTGAGAAATTTTGGGGAAACTAAAAAAGTTGAGTTTGTGGAGTTTGGTGCGGCGATGATGATGAGGTGGAGGACTTAATGAAAGCCACGTGGATTCCTTTGAAGTTTGTGAAATAAATAAATATGTTTATGAAACTCAGGCGGATTTTTTGGTTTTCTTTTTCATTATTATTTATTCACTATTGCTTTGCTTCAATTTCCAACATTTATTTTACTTCTCCATAAATTAAATACTTCATTCATCACTAACAATATTTCTTTTTATAAACACATCTCAATTTAACATTTTATATCAAATATTCTTTATGGAGTTGAGATTCTAAGAAAATCTTAAATTTTCATACACAAAATTAAAAGGTTTTAGAATTTGGAATAAGAGTGTTAGAATGAACCAATTTGGATGGTCATGTTGTATAAAATTATTCCTGGAATAGCTTCTATAGTTTTTGCAACATTTATAAAAGTTTTGGAAAGAACGAGAGTATTTTAAAGTTAAAAAATATATGTAATATGATTTAATATAACATAATATATGTAGCTTTTATTTTATTTTAAAGAGAACTTTTTGTTTCTCAATTGATATTTCGTAATCATTTGGTTGGTTTTTTTATTATCTACTTTCTACGTGAGTGTTTTCAAAAATCAAGTCAAGTTTTGAAAACTAAAATAGATAGTTTTTAGAATCCTATTTCTACCATTTTTTAGTTTTTAGAATTTGGCTAAGAATGAATTATTTTAGTTATGAAAACTACGGTAAGAAATTGAGAGAAAACAAACCAAGTTTTTAAAAAGTAATTAAAAAAAAAAAAGTAAAGCATCTTTTTTTAGTACCTATTTAGTTTTTTGAAAATTAAATTTCTAAAATATATTTTCACCTCAAAATTTCTGCATTATGTTTTACTTTCTACAAATGTTTAGAAAAACTAAGCTAATGTTTTTTTTTAATTTCTTTTTGTTTTTAATTTTTGGTTAGAAATTTAAATGTTTCATTAATAGAAGTGCGAACTCTGGTAAGCAAATGGAGAGAAATTAAAACAATCGTAAATTCAAAAGAACTGAAAACGAAATGTCACACAGTGGGAATTAAATGGTTATCAAACAATACTTTCATTTTTTTGCTATCTATTTTTAAAATCTATGTTTGTTTACACACTATACATATTTTTGGTATCGTTTTTACCTTTCTTATACAAACGTTTGAATTCTTTATCCAATTCCATTAACAAAAATAAGTTTTTGGAAACTAAAAAGAACCATTAAACAAAAGAGAAGGTTTTGTTCTAAATTATTTGACTAAAAAATATTCAAATGTTTCCTAAATCAAGATGAAAATCGAGAAAATGAGCACAACCCTAAAAATGCCCAATTCCAAAATCAAACATTATAAAACGAGGTAAGTTATTAGATTAATATGTGAACACCTTTATGTATGTTTAATATAATAGGTCAAACTTATCCCTAACTTCGCCTTTGACCTATCCAATACTTTTAAAATTCATGATTCTACTAAACCTATTAGATAAAAAGTATTATAAGCTCAAAATTTTACATGAATAGACAACTTTTTGTATGGTTCAACACTAATCTTATAAAATATGAGATAAAAATGTATAGGGTTAGGAAGATTTTAGGTTGTCGTGTATGAAATAACTATAATGAATTTTATAGAACTTGCTTGATTATTTTCATTGACAGATGTAAATATACATAATACAATGAGATAAATATGGTAAAATATAATGAAAGATAATTTACAATTAAGAGTTTAATTACCGAAGAAGATATGAGATCTTGATTGAGCTTAATTATAGGAGAAGATATGAAATCTTGATTTGTTTCCTAATATCCCTCTCAAACAAATGACTCAGGTTGAGTCAGTAGTTTATTGCGAAGGTGAAGAAATGTTGGAGATAAAAGTGGCTTTGTGAGTATATCAGCAAGTTGTTTGTCGGAAGAGATGTGACAAACGGAGAAGTCTTTGCGAATAACTTTTTCCCGAACAAAATGGTAATCAATCTCAATGTGTTTGGTTCTTGCATGAAAAACATGATTATGAGCCAGAGATACAGCGGAAGCATTATCACACCATAATGTTGGTGAGGTATTGAAAGGAACACGAAGATCACATAGAAGTTGGCGGATCCAGTAAAGATTAGCAGTAGTAGTGGTGAGAGAACGATATTCTGCTTCTGTGAAAGAACGAGAGACCGTAGGTTGCTTTTTAGATGACCAAGAGATTGGATTAGAACTAAGGAAGGAAATAAATCCTGACGTGGAGCATCGATCAGAAGTATCACCTGCCCAATTAGAGTCACAAAAGGTTTGGAGGGAAAAACGAACCTTTGCGAAAATGTATTCCAAGGTTGGGAGTGCCACATAAATATCATAGAATGCGTTTAACTACCAAAAAGTGAAGGACAGTTGGTTTGTGCATAAATTGGCTGACACGATTTACGGAGAAAGTAAATGTAAGATATTGCAAGGAACCAACTAGTTTACGGTATAGGGATGGATCATTAAAAGAGGGTGCAATGGTGTAGAGGCTAAGAGAGGTAGACATTGGTATGGCACAAGATTTTGCAAAGACCACTCCTGATGTGTGAAGAAGATCATTGAGATATTTGGCTTGGATGAATATGCCATTAGTGTTGGAATGTATTTCGAGACCAAGAAAATACTTTAAAGGACCAAGATCAGATATTTTGAATTCAGGGGCAAATTGATTTTTTAGAAGAGAAATATAGGAAGAGTTTGGACCAGTGACAATGATGTCATCAACATACAAGAGTAAGTAAGTGAGAGAAGATCTGACTGATCGAATGAATAAAGATGGATCAGCATTAGAGGCAACAAAACCTAGAGTAAACAGATAAGAGGTAAAGCGTTCAAACCAAGCACGAGGGGCCTGTTTGAGGCCATAAAGACTTTTGTGTAGAAGACACACACATGTTTGGACATGTTTTGTCGTGGAAACCAGTGGGTTGAGACATGTATACTGTTTCCTGCAAAACACCATGAAGAAAAGCATTTTTGCCATCTAACTGTTTTAAAGACCAATTGTATTAAGCAGCAAGAGCAAGAACAATTCGTATAGTAGGTTTCTTGACAACAGGACTAAAAGTTTCATCAAAATCAAAACCTTGTACCTGGTGATAACCTTTGGCAACTAGGCGCGCTTTGTGAGCAACAGAACCAGGATTATATTTTGTGCGAAAAACCCATTTACAGCCAACAATATTCACTGATGGATGTCGAGGTACTAAGGACCAAGTACCTTGTGCTTGAGAAGCATGGACTTCCTCACACATTGCATTTCTCCATTCAGGATACTTGGAGGCTTCTTCAGTGTATGATGTGGGAGTTGGGAGAGTCGTTGTAGTATGGAAGGCTTTTGGTTTAAAAATTTATGATTTTGCCCGAGTTTGCATGACATGAGTGTTACATGGAGGAGTTGGAGCTGGTGCGTTGGTGGTGGCAACGTCTATCTCATTTCATGTATCAACAATAGATGAAACATGCAAAGACTGACGAGAGACATTAGTATCCATAAAAGGTGAGCAAGTATTGTTAACAGTGGGAGGGTTAGGAGTAGAAGATTGTATGAAGACAGATTGTAAGGAGTTATGATGTGGAAGGTTGAGTAAAGTGAGTAGTAAGCTAGGATCAGAAGGGGATTGAGTTTGGGATGAGGAAGAGGTAGAAGATTTGGCAAAAGGAAAAATTATTTCATGAAAGATAACATGACGTTAAACAATTGTTTGTTTGGTTAAGAGATTATAACAAATATAGCATTTAAAATTGTGAGGTTAGCCTAAAAATATATTTTAGGTGGTTTTTGGTTCAAGTTTATGTTTGGTGTAGGATTTGAGGAGAGGGTAACATGCACATCCAAAAACTTTTAAATGATGCAAATCAGAAGTATTACCAAAAAGTATTTCAAATGGTGATAACATTTGAAGGGAGGGGGAGGGCATTCGATTTATAAGAAAAACTGCAGTAGAAAAGACATAAGGCCAAAATTCAAGAGGAACAGATGAATGAAAAATTAGAGGCGTTGCAGTTTCAACAATGTGACGATGTTTACGTTCGGCAATGCCATTTTGTTCTGTGTATAAAGACATGATTTTTGGTGAAAAATACCTTTGGATTCAAAAAATGATTGTAAAGAAGTGTTGCAGAATTCACCCCACCATTACATCGAAAAACTTTTATTTTCTGAGATATTTCAATAAAGGGAACAAATTTTTTAATAATAGAAGGAACATCTGATTTATAGGCAATAGGAAAGAGCCAAGTAAATTTGCTAAAATTGTCAATAAAGCTAACATAATATCGATTTCCATTAGAAGAGATTATTGGAGAAAGTCCCCATACATCGCTGTGCAAGTTCAAGTGGTGGAGAGAGACATAGGAAAAGGTAATTTTGTCATTTTTGCTTTTAAACAACTAGTGCAATTGCAAGTAGAAAGAGAGGAAGACATAGATAGCTAGACCAATGCGGATAAAATTGAACTAAGAATCCTTGGAGCAGGATGACCCAAACGAAAATGCCATAATGATAAATTCTACTGTTTTGCATAAAAATTTATTTTTTTGGAATGCATGGTAGATTTGGATAGAGTAGAAGTACTGAGAATAGGGTAGAGATTATTGATGCTTTCACCAGTATACAAAGTTCGGTCGATGACTTTATCCTGAATGAGGAACCAGTCAGTATCAAAAATAAAAATGCAATTATGATCAAGGTAAAATTTATGAACAGATAAGAGATTTGCAGCAAGTTGCGGAGCATGGAGTATTTTAGAAAGATTTAAGGTATGAGAGGTTGTTGAGAGTTTACCACTGTCGGTATTTTGAATATTTAAAGGCTGACCATTTCCCACTGTGACAGTTTCCTCACCATTAAAATTGTGGGATAAATTGAGATTTGCCAACTCATTCGTCATATGAACGTTACATCCACTGTCAGATAACCAGAATTATTAGTATTTTCAACATAATATTGAGAATTCATAGAGTTCACCGCCATTGTCGCTAATTGAGAGGGTGGATGTCTGCCTTGATAAGAGAAATTCATGCCAATCGAGAGCTCCATGTCTCGGTTTCTGACATATTTGACAAAAGATACGGCCATTTAATCCAGAAAAATTTTTAGGCCCAAAATCAGGTTCGAGTGAAGGTGAAGGCCCAATAATACCACGTGAATTTGGATGGAAATTATCTGTTGGGTTAAAATGAGATTGTGGGGGAAAGGGGCTAAAATTATGGTTGTTGGGCCGAAAGTGAGATGGGCTGAAGAAAGGTCCATTTCCACGCGTATGAGGATTGCCCGATCTTCTTCCTCGTCCGCGGCTGCAACATAGCGGTGGGAATAGCTTCAATGGCGGACGATTTGGCGATTGTGGATTCTTCTGAGATGAGTAGGGTGTGAAGTTCTTCAAGAGATAAGGTATCGCTTCGAGTCCTGATTGATGTACGGAAAGCATTGAAGGATGCGGGAAGGCCATTTAAGGTATGAACTAAGATTTCTTCATCTTCTAGAGAGACAGAGGCGACAGAGAGCTTATCAACGAGGGCTTTTATTCGAGAAGTGTATTGCTCGATGGTTTCAGAAGGATTTTTCTTTATGGTGTAAAGAGCGGATCTTAGATCTAGAATATTGGATCGGGTATTGGAAGAGTATCGCTTTTCTAGGGAGAACCACAATGTTTTGGATGAGGGTGAGCCAACGACATGAACAAAGGCAGAAGGTGTCAGGTTGCGTTTATGAGGGTGATAAGGGCTTGGTCACGGGAGAGCCAATGAAGATGATCAGGAGTGGTTTCAAGAGTGGTTCTAGCAGTTGGTGAAGATAAAAAATTTGGAGGACACGGGAAAGAATCGTCAACGTGACCAAACAAGGAATGGGCTTTGAGGATTGAAGAAACTTGGTATTTCCATAGAACATAGTTGGTGGAGTCTAGATGAAGGGGAACAAGGTTGCAAATATTGGATAGCAAGAAGAGAGTGGAAGTAGGAACATATTGATTTTGTGGTGATGAATTTGTGGGAATGGGATTAGGAGGAGTTTCAGTGGATATGGGATCAAATTGAGAATTGGAGGTGGCTCATTGAAGAGATATGTAGGAAGAAAAAAAATTATTTGAGGTATGCTCTAATACCATGAAATAACTATAATGAATTGTATAGAACTTGCTTGATTATTTTCATTGATAGATGTAAATATTTAGACATAATACAATGAGTTAAATATGGTAAAATATAATAAAAGATAATTTACAATTAAGAGCTTAATTACAAGAGAAGATATGGAATCTTGATTTGTTTCCTAATCTTATAAAATATGAGATATAAATGTATAGGGGTGAAAAATTTTAGGTCGTCATGTATGGTTATGTCTTTTGGTGAATGTCACTTTCATGGTATGGACTCCCATCCTATGGGGTATTGTATTTGCGTAGGGATTGGACTAACCCTAATCCACCAAACTTCAATATTTTGTTTGAATTCAAATCCTTTCATCATTGATGATACCAACTTTTTTAGTTTAACTTTAACTAACATAAATCACAAAATCATAGATGTATTAAGCGAAATCATATTTTTAATAAGAAAGTATATTTACTACATAATTAAAATATTTTAAATCATAAATAAAATAATAGTATTTTTTAAACCTCAACTCCCAAAAATTAAAACTAAAATTTAAATCAAGATTAAAAAAATTTGTGTAAATGTAATATTTACTAGTGAAATTGACATTTACATTGCTTCAAATTCTCTTATTCATACAATTAATTAATGTATATTAAGAAACCAATAGAATCCTACGTAGAAGGAAAGAAAATACAATAATCAAATTAAAAGAAGAAGAAGAAAAAGTTGTAATTCAAATTAAAGCAACCACTTTGTAATTTAATTTATAACCCATTGAAAATTTAATTTAAAGCAAATGCCATCGTCTCCAATCCAAGAAAAAGATTATAAATTGGTTATATTTGATAAATCATTGGCCCAAAGATCGAATTAGAAACTAACATTCACATTCCACGGATAAGGTCTAATAGAGTTCAACCACGAATCTTGTCAGATGATATTATCTATATTAGACATAAATAATTTTCATAACTTTACTTTTAGTTTCTAGTTTTATCGTGTCAAAAGTTTTTCGTATCAATGAAGATAGTTGTCTTTACTTATATACTCATGATCATCATAATTCTTATATAATACTTCTAATTTGTAAACTTGGACTTGTTGCATAATTAGGTTATTCGTTTTCTTTATCAGTTTTCTTTTCGCATGAATGACAAATGTTCATTGGAATGTGTGGCTAATATTCAACAATAAGAAGAAAAATGAAAAAGCAAAACAAAATTGCTTTTTCTTTTTCAATTTTTGGAAATACAAGAGAAGTAATTGTGGCCCTACAAATTGGTCCATCTTTTGTAACCTTCTGTCAAATTTTTCGAGTTTTTTTATACTTTTATTGTTTTTATTATTTATATATTGAAAAGGCTAAAGATCACAGTAGGAGAGAAGGATATTGGCTTTTTTACTCATTTTCATCGAGATCAAAATATGTAATTGTCGTATTGTATTGTGTGAAAAGATGCTTTGGATGATGTGTCATTATTCTTTTTTCTTCTTACTCCGAGCAGTTCATCCATGTATTTGTTTGGCTTTGTGAATTGTTTATTTTTCTCAAAAGAAAAAAAAAAATATTTGTAGGGACCATTATTGCATGAATTTTGAAATCTCTCTTCTTGTGACGAATTTGTGTTTGACAAACGATCATGCAAGTCACTTGTTCAAAAAGAGAAATTCTTTAGAAAAAAGTGGAAGAGATTACATTTTATAATGGGTATTATATTTGCATGTCTCACTTGTGAATGTTGAATTGTCAAATGCTTAACACTCAACTGACATTTTTATGCATTAAAGGTTACGTGCCTCTTCGTTCAAATCTTCTAACTCCTAGTTTAATTATATTAAAAAAAAATGATTTATGCGAAAAGAAGAAAATTAAAAGATCGGAATTTGGTTATTAGAAATTTTTTAGCAAAAGAAAATTAACTTAAAAAGACATCAAAAGTTAGTTTGTGTTTGATAAGCGTTTTGTATGTTTGTTTTTTTAAATTATGCTTATTTAGGGTTTATGATTGTTTCTATAAAGTGTAAATTTGAATAGCAAACTAAATTAAAGTTTTCAGAAACCATTTATTTCATGGTTAAATATCAAAATTGTGGTGTTTATTTTGCATGAAAAGTATGATAATATTTTAATCAAAATTAATTTGGAGAGAGCAAATTTAGTTAAAGTAGGATTTGTGTTATTTTAAGCTTTATTTTATCAATAGATCAAGGCTGAAGGTGTAACTTTTTGAACTAACATAATTATATTAACCGGAAACTTCATAACAACCACCGGGAAACGAATGTTGCTTAATGAATCGAGCAATTCCGGCAAAGAGGCGGTCCGATTCAGCAGCAGTTTCAAGGTCTAACTTCAACGCAATCTTATTCAAATAAAAGCTATGTCCCATTCCTTTACTCATTAGAATCTCCACTTCTTTATTCGCCGCCTTCATTGCTTCATAATACTCCATTTGAGTGTCGATTACCAAATCCTTCTCCGCAAAGCACAGTAAAAATGGTGGCAGATGTAGCTTTTCAAGAGGCGGCGCCGCCCTTCCCATCGGACATGTGATCGGATTATCCTTTGAACTCCCAACCGGTAATGCGAGGTTCAGAAAGTTGTCTACCATATCCAGAGTCAAGAACGGCGATTGTGGATTCTCCATCTCTGATTTGCTTCGTTGTGCTCGAACAAAACCGGGATGAATTGGAATTCCACCGGCTAATTTCAACGGGGCGAGATCGGTTTCTCCGGCTAGAGCAGCGACAGAGTGAACAAGGTTTCCACCAGCGCTATCTCCGATTAGGAAAACACGGTTGAAATCCGCGTTTTCGACAATCCAAGGCTCGATTTCGTTACCGATAGCCACCGATTGAAGCCACTTGAGACCGGAGAACCCGTCCTCGATCGCTGCTGGAAGACGGTGCTCCGGCGCTCGACGGAGATAAACAGAGACACAAATTGCTTCGGCGGTTTTCGCAAGATTCGTGTAAGTATGATAATACATAAACCAATCCGCTTCGCTAATACAAAATCCACCGCCGTGAAAATGTACGACAACCGGAAGTTTCTTTACTTCGCCGCCGCATTTCACCTCCGGTAAATAGATCCGAACACGAAGACCAGAGTTCTGATCTATCACCAAGTCACGAACGGCGACTCCGTCAATGAATTCATCGTGAGGCGGAACAGACTCGGCGACAAACTTGACCTCCGGCGGTCCATTCCAGGTCCGATCAACGGAGCCATCGTCATAGAGTCTGAGCCAACCGGAAACGTCGAGAACTAAGCTTTTTCCTTTGGTCATCGGAACTGTGAAGGAAAACAGAGTATTAAAAAAAACGGTGGAATTATGGAGAAGAAATTGAGAAGAAGAAGATATGATGGAGAGAAATTAGGAAGAATGAATGGGTTTATATAAAAACTGAGAATTGGAATTGAACGAAGGGGAAATGTGTAAGAGGAAATTAGAGATGAAATTTTGAGGTTAGTTCTTCGGAAAATAATTGAAACTTTCATAAAATTCTTGTCATCATCTTCGTCACTTCATCTTACATCACAACTTTTTAATTCTTTAAATTTCTAAATTTTATAAATTTACCTTTCTTTTGTTTCAATCTAATTCTTGATTTTTCTTAATTAAATTTTAATGTCTATTAATTCTAATAATTATAATATGACACATTTGAATTTTATCTTTTTTATTACAAAAAGTTAGTAAAATAACTTAAACTTTTATTTTAATTTAGTGAAACTTGACTCATCCTTTTAAATTGTAGTTTTGTCATTTCTATAGTTATTGTTAAAAATTGATTCCATCAAAATAATAACATATTAATAATTGAAGAAGTTTGTAAAAAAAAAAATTAAAACTATTTACAAAATATAATAAAAATAAATTTAAATAAGTGATAGAGAATTTGATAATATTTCTGTGATTTATAAATAATTTCAATTTATTCGTTGTATTTAAAAATGTCTTGATATTATAATAAATATATATTATTTATAAAGTGAGTGCCTACATGATTTTATGATGCATAGGACAAATTTCTAAATAAATCGAAGACAGTGGATTTTAAAAATATTTTTTTTATTTTCTTAATTTCTTAAATTTTTTATTCTTTATTTTTATTTAATATTATATTTCTCAATATATATATATTTGAGTTGTACCTTATTTTATTTTTAGAGGTGTTTTTGGATAAAAAGTCGTTTTTTAAAAAAAAAAAATTAAAATAGTAAAGTTTACAAAATATTTACAACCTATAGCAAATTCTATCACTGATATGTTGTAGTGATAAAAGGTTTATAAGTAATAGAATCCAAAATTTTGCTATAATTTATAAATATTTTAATTTATTTTGCTATTTTTAAAAAGTTCTTTTTTTTAATTCTATTTTTACTTTTTCTCATATGCGATTTCATGCTTTTGTATAAATATCTTAAAACTTTTAGGCTCTTGGTTTATTGAATTTTAATTTTTGGAAAATTAAAGTATTTTTAAAAAATTACATTCATGCCTAATAGATATATAAACATTCAATAATGTCTAAAAGTATCATAAAATATTTAAAATACTTTATATATATATATTGTTTCTAATTGAATGGCCAACAATAACGTTATTCTTTTTCTAAAAAATGTCAAGTTCTACATATTAAGATGTTAGTAATTTAGTGACATATTTTTATATAACAAAAAACTAAACATTAATGGACTAAAATTTTAAGTTTACATGAAGTTGCGCCTCTAACATAAAATTATGAAATTGTTGGTGTTCGTATGTTACTTAATTTTTCTCTCATTTTAGAAAATATTATATCGATACATTTAGAATTCTCTCTATAAACTAGTTGGGACCCTTACAAGAAAATAAAATCTTGGCTCGATCACATTTCCCCACCCCATTAATTATTCCAAATATTTTGAAACACAAAACACTCATTGTTGTAGATATTATAGTGTGCAATAGTTCTTTAATAGTTCTTGAAAAGATGGCGCATGTTGTTTTTTGTTCACTAAATATACTTTAAAAGATATTCATATTTGGTTTTTTTTTCAACTGGATATTTTTCATATCGAGTTGTAATAAAAATTATTTTAACAAAAATAAAATATTTTTAATTTTTGTTGTCACTTAAATTTGTTATATCGACAACTCGAAAAGTGATAATGATCTATTAATATCTATTAGTGATATTTTATTTGGATCTATTAAAAAACAACTCAAAACAAATCTAATTTTTTTTTGAAATATTGGTTATAATTAATTTTGATGATTTGTTTTTGTGTACACATCTACCTAACAATTTTACTTTATTGTGCTTATATATCATTAAAATATTTGTTCAAGTAAATTAATTAACTTAGTAAGACCACAATTTTATAGACTAATTAATTTACCATACCAACTTCAATATTAATTTTATCAATATGGTATCATTTTTTCTAATCTTTTCAGACCATATTTTTGTCAGTTAAGTTATTCAATTGGAAAGAGTTACTTAAATACTTTTAAATCATTTCATTTAATAAACATAATTTAAGAAAGTATAAATGAGTAATTTAGATTCTTATCTTGTGTGTCTATAGAAAAAAATTATTAATTTTTAGGTCTATAATTTCATATACCGATCATCTCTTTATGACAACAAAAAATAAATTCTAAAATAACTTCGAATAGTTTGAACTAAAAAGCAATATTGATAAAGAAGGAATTCAAACATACTGATATGCCTATTGGCTATTTAAATATCAAACTAATTGGAATTTAAATTAATCCATTTGTGATTACAAAGTTGAGTTTTGTATAATCTAATAAATTTCAATGTCATTTTAAAATCTTTTAGAACCACAAATTTGTTGGTCTTTGTAAATAAGTCTTTGATATTTTAAAGAACAAAATTGGGTGGAAAGAGCCTCACAATTTCTGAGTAGATTAGTCGAAAATTCTTTGGAATTTATTCGCATTTTCTTTAGAAATAAATGGGTCAACCGTCAAAAAAGCATGTTTTCATTTCAATCTTTTATCACTTTATCTAACAATAATTTGTTTGGTTGTGAAGCTATTAAAATTTGTTTTCAAATATAACGAAATAAACTGATTTATAAATATAGCAAAATATCACTAATAGAGTGACAGATAAATAATAATTAATGTTATATTTGTTAATATTTTCAAAAGTTTTATCGTTTACGACAATTTGAAACGGTCTTTTGGGTGGGTGAGATCTCCAATCAAGCATTCATGTCTTTTATATCCTTTTTATGTTTACATCGTAATGCGTGAAAAATGAATTTATTCCGTAAAGAGAAAATGTTGTCATCTTTTGAGTGTATCTTTGAATTTGATTTGTTTGCACAATTCAAATTTCATTTCTTAACATCTTGAAAAAACAATGTTAACATATAGCATTATGTAATATCAGTTATGGAAGATTGAAAAATTACATTATGATCCTAATAACATAGAACATTAATTAATATCACTTATGGATCAAAAAGTTTTTTTTCAAATAAAGAGATGAAAAGTTAACAAAGTATAATTTCTATTTTGTTGAATGTAAAAATGATCACAAACATTAAATCTATGTGAATGATAAAATTGTCACTAAAGCAACATTAAAAAAATTATAATGAAAAGGTAAAACATCCACCAAAAAATCATATTTCTTTTGAAATTATGAAATTATAAATGTGAAATCATAATTTTTTAATGATTTTATAGGTAAAAAATTAAAGAAAAGACTTTAATATTTTTTGTTTCACACATTTTATTACCTTTATTTATACTTAATAAATTTCAACGATATTGACATTGTTTTAACAAAATCAAGGCATAAGTCACCCAACCATTTCATTAATAAAATAGTTTAAATAAAAAAGAATAAATGAAGAAAAAAACATGAGCAAGATTCTCATGGTTACATTAAAAAATATTCTCAATATTACATGATTTCCATATGTACATGTCAACCACAACGTTAGTGGTTCAAGTTTCTCTAACTTATGTTGTGTACTAAAAAGAAACCTATAGATGGATGAATAAACATAAGCATACTTATATATAAAAAAAATAGACAAAAAAAAGAATAGAAAAATATGATTTGATTTCTTTTCCATCCTTAGCATTTTGTTGTGACTTGTAAATATGAATGGAAAAAAAATGAGATATTTATAACAAGATTTGGAAAGGAGGAGTTTGAAAAGTTGAAAGAGATAGGAATGTGAATAGTTGAGAGATAGAAGATTAAGGGAGAGAGGAGAATATGAATGAATTTGGATAAATTTAAATGACATAATTAATTGGAGTTTTTTTTTTTAAAACAAAAATTATAATAAGGAGATGAAAAGTTTAAAAAATCATTTCCACTATCAATAAAAGTTATAATGAAAATGATACAAATATTAAATCTATATAAATGACAAAATTATCACTAAAGCAAAACTAAAAAGTGATATATAACTAGTTCTTAACATGTGTCAGACACGTGAAATTTGTGTTTCATTTTTATTTTATTTTTTGCTTGATTTTTTCCACATAACAACTTTTTTTTTCCATTTTCAATTGATTAATTTTCCTCTAGATTGTTATTTAAGATTAAACTTATAAATAGTTCTTAAAATGTAATGCTATAAATGATTGCTAAACAATTCTACTTTGCAACCGTTTGAAAAAAAAATTAACTATACTATATTTATTTAAAATACTAAATTCTATAAACTTTTAGAGAAGAGAGTAGATGAATCAATAAAAAAAAACATAAATTAAGAGAATGTGGCAAATTCAAAGTTTTTTTCTTATATACATACATATAGATATTCGTAAATATGTCAATTGATGAGATAATTCATCTAGAAAACCATAAAAAAACAAAAACAAAAATATAAAAAAAAAATAGAAAGGAAATAAACAACCAAACATTCAATGAAACTGAGATATTTCTTCAGTGGGTTGGATAAGCCGGATTTGTCGGGTTATCATTTTTTTTAACACAAGAAATCCTTCTTATTTGAAAGGCTATCCAAATTGTGAGCAAATTGGATGTTGAAGAGGGGGGTTTATAGCCATTCATATTTAAAAATTCCTAAAGGTTCTATTTTGTGTATGAATTAATAATTAAATGTATTATTAATTCTTCTAGATGGACCTTTTGATTTCCTTTGCTATAAAATTGTTCATTAGTTACAATTAGCATAATTAGTTGATAAGGTAAATAAATTATTCATTATTTGCATTTTAGAAGTTGGAAAGACTTTCGGTTTTTCTTGAGCTATTAGAAGTTGGAAAGACTCTCGGTTTTCTTTAGCTATTAGTTATTCATAAATTACAATTAATCTAATTAATTCATAAAATCATTTTCAATTAGCATAATTAAAATAAGAGAGGAAAATGACAACATTGCCATCTACCTCATTACATAAGCTACTTCTAAAGGAAGGTTAAAATTGAGGAAAAAAATTCTCCTCATCCAAGCTTTTATATATAGTATAGATATAGATTATTGAGACGAGACATATTTAGTTTAATTTTGAAAACAAAGATGAATGAATTTAGTTTAATTTTGAAAACAAGGTGTTTTAAAAACATTAAAGTGAAATAAACATTCAAAATAGCTTTTAAAGTCTATTTTTAAAATATTTCTAAAGTTATTTTAGAAGGTTGGTATCAAAAGAGTTGAATAAGAATGACTATTTTGAAAAAGAAGCTTTTTTTTCCCTAATAAATCTATGAAGAAAAATTTGGGAGTTGATGGTTGATAATAAAAGCAAGTTGTTGAGGCGTGTACTCATTCTTGTGGGCATATCTCTTCCCTCAATAGTGCTCTTGAAAATGTGTAGAGTTTTCACTCAATAATTAGGAATGAAATAGCATTATTAAGAATACAAAATCTCAAACAAATGAACAAATTACGAGAAAAAATGGAGAAAGTTTGTTGGTTGAGAATAAACAATTTTTCCCAAAACAAATTAACTAGACTCCAAAACAAAGGGTGATTTGGTTATTTAACATTTCCAATTATGACAAGGTTTTTAATAATAAAGATTTAATGATGAAATATTGAATTAAATCATCCTAAATTGAAAAGAATAGAGGAATGTACATTAACTAAATGCTTGTTCATATCTTAACTGATCCATTGATTCCTTTACTGAGTGGAGGAGCATTTTTCAAACAATAAAATCAGGAGAAAAATGACAATAAATGATTAAGACATAACACCTAACAAATGACAATAAATGATAAGATTAACGTGTGGTCACGACGATTTGGTATGATTCAAAGAGCACTTAATTGGGTTGGTTTTATAGAACTATTATTAATTTACTTGAGAAACAATGGAAGTTTGAGTTAGTTTGTATCAATATTTATACAGATGTGACAAGAACACCTAAAATACCAAATTACAAACAAATTATTCTTCGTGACAGATCTCAGTTCCAAGAAAGGCAGGCATTGCCAATGAATTGATACAAAATGGGTGTTACCTTAACTGCTCCTTTGATGTCTCTGCAGTGTCACCAAAACTAGCTTTTGGTTAAACTAAACAGAGAAGTTCTTTTACTCTCTGGGACGAGCAAGCCAGAGCGAACTAAGAGCACGTAGTCTGGAGAAGTAGTCATGTATGGCAAGAAGTGCACGAGCAGACTGACGAGTTGTCAATATTCGGTGCATTTGTTGAAGTGTCTGTTGTCGTAGATTGTCGGCCTGGAATTTGAGAACACAAGTATAATGTCGAGCAGGAAGGGAAAAAAAATAGTCATTTCAATAGAACTCTAAAATCGTTAAATTTCATATGAAAATTGTCATTTTAGGTCAAAGCAGATTGGCTTTATTACTAACGTTGTACAGAACAACAAATGAGACAAATAAACAGGAAAAATACCTTCTTGACCACTAGATTTTGGATCTAAATTTTGTTTCATTCCTAGGCTTCAAAACATTACATTTTTAGGCCCTATGTTTTGAGTTTGATTTCAATTTGATCCTCAAGTTTCAAAATGTTACAATTTTACTTTTGAAGTTCAAGTTTTGTTTCAATTTGGTCCCTAGATTCAAATTTTACACTTTTAACCTTGATGTTGAAACTAAGGGACCAAACGGAACCTAGACCCGCAACCTAAGAACCAAAAAGATATAATTTTCCAAAATCAAATCATTTCAAAAGTGATCCATTAAAATCAAACAAATCATGGGTCACAAACAAGTTTTTTGAGCTCAACAATTTGCAGAAGTGTGAGATTGAACCATCAATCAACCTTTAGAATATAAATTAGTGTTTTATCCACTAGCATATTGGTAACACAAACAAGTTATCTATTTGTTAATACAGAGCAATGGCTCTTACTTTGTATTGAGTGGGGTTTAGGCAAAATGGAAAGCAAGAAAAAGGTAAACATAAATATAATATATATATATTGTTGAAAGGCTTACTTGGCGTATAAAGCCCTCGAGGGTCCCGAGTTTACCCATGGCCATGGCCATTTGACCCATGTAGTTTGCGACATTCCCTGATGAACCAGAGGAACCGAGAGCTCCACTCGACAATGTCTCTGCCAGGGACTGTTGCAAGGCCTCCATCCCTTGTGATAATGCATCTTCTGCCTGCTGTGATGATTGCTGCAAGTTTGTGATTCCCACCAACTGCTGCTCCGTTAGAGGCTCCAGTTGATTTACAAGAAGCTGCAATCGGAGTATAATGTTAATGTCTTAATGAGAAGAGCCGTGATAGCTTTTAGAAGCATGACGAAAATAGAAAATGCTCAGATGAAGAACACAAAACATAAAGAACATTATCATTCTCATGGAGAGTCATAAAATAACCAGAATTGAAACAAAGGCACAGTATATCTTTCTAATATTGGTTTTAATAGTTGAAACGACATTATAACATAACCATATCCACAAATCCTTCCATTGCTTTCTTGTAAGATAGCCTTAGAAATCCATTTCTCCAACCACGACGGTCCATATTAGCATATTTTGCCACCACCGTCCCAGTTTTTTGCTTAGAAACGGTTTCATTAACGAATAAAATAATCCAAAAGAATACAAAAGGGCCCTATTCAAGGGAGTACAAAAGGCATTTCCAATTTGCAACCAGAAAAGATAAACAGTGATCACCGAGAGAAAGTAAAACTTTACACCAAAAGAGAGCATTGAAAATGGATAAATCTAGCACATATTTTGCTCTTTATATAGAGAGAGAAAGCATTAGTTACCTTTAAGAGCTCGGATGAACGAAAACCCCCAAGCCAAAGAAAACATCTTTCTGCAGGTGTTTTCCACATGCCTGATAATAAATGGAAAACGTCAGCCTTTGCTGCATTTCCCTTGAGCCTAAAGAGCTCATCATAATGAACCAAGATGCCATCGACAACAATACGCAATTCTGGGTCACTTGCATGTGAGTTAACAGCCGATCTCAATTCGTTCAGTTGACGATTGTGATCTTCAAGCCAACGGGCATATTCTACATCAAATGCCATGGCCCCTGCAAAAAGATAGTAATGAAGACATCAGTTCATGTTGCAGCAAAGAAGAGGACCAGATTAGAGGGGAAAATCACAAACACTTATTCTATTCTTTAAACAGATAATGGGTACAAATTCTTGAACATGCATTTTTTTTAAAAAAAGGAACAATGTTTTATCATTCTTCCTTCTTCCCTCTTTTCTCATCTTCATTGACGACCATCTCAACCAAACATTTCAGGATGTGACAGGCAGCAAATTGAAGAAAAGCTTGAGCTAATTGGTTTAATGTAGTTTTTACACTTCAAATTGACAGATCTTGACAAAACAGAAGCTGACATCTACAGAATTAGAACCTTCTAAACAATAAGTTTTTAAAGTTATAAACAGAGAGGAAAGACAAATATTAGGAATGTGAGATGGAATACCATTTCCACTCATTGAATGAGTCTGGTCACCCGAGCTTGATATGAAAATTCCCTACGAAGAGATATGACAAAGATGAGCATGGTGAAACACAAGTGCAGTAACTCGAAGAGAGTAAACAATACAAAACAGACAATGAGAATATCGTGATGTTCATTTGATGAAAAATATAACCTGTTGTCGTGCTCGCTGAAGCTCCTGCTCAAGTTGTGTCAACTTTAATCGACTGCTTTCTAGTTGTTGAACATATGCCTGCATGTGGATGCCACTCAATAGGGAAATTCATAATAAACAGGGAATACATGCAACCAAATTAGAAGGAAACTGCATGTATACATTGATGCAAGATGGACAGAACTTTAAAAACGAAGGTTCATAAATCCCAAAGAAATCCATGCCATTCAACGAACCTACTCCACATCACAGAACATCTACCAACAGAATCCTCCTTTCTATCTCAAAGAAGAAAAAAGTTCTATCAATAAAAGTGGCCCTTATCATTGATTCATTAGGGTTTTGTTTGCAATGTATCCGTACCAAACCATGTCATTATTTAAAAACTTATCCAGTTGCTTACACCTAAGTTTATAAGCATTTTGGTGAAAGCAAGCTACAAGGAGAAAAATAACACACTTTACTGGATGGATGAGGACTACACTAAGCTGTTGATTGATATTTGTATACCTGAGAAAACAGAGTAAAACTAGCATAAAATATCTTGGGGAATGCCATTAGCCAATTAGCATCCACTTCAAAGGAATAAAATCAAATCGAAATGTTAAACATATATCACGAAGATGTAAATTTATTATACAACTGAACTAAGTTACTAAACTACAATAGTGTTTAAAGGTCTAAAAGAGGGACAATAGTGATGTAAGGTGTTTGGTCCTTGATGAGGTTCCATGTTTCTCATTGGACTTCGATTTCAAAGATTTTATAATTATTTTCTAGGTGACATCTTACTTAGTTAGAAACCCTTTCTTTAGTAGGGTTTTCGTGGACATGGTTCTTTTTAACCCTTGTGTTGTTTCACTTTTTCTTAGTTAAAGTCGTTTCTAAAATTTTTTTTAAAAAAAAGGAAAGAAAGAAAAACTACAACAATGAAATGAAGTAAAAAATTTAAGCCATACCTTTTTCCTCAAACGGCTTTTCCTTGCAGCCTCACGATTTTGTGCTAGCCGGCGAAGAGTCTGCAGGTGATTGTTGCATTGGTTAGTGAAATAGCATCAATACATATTTTGATGAACTCAATAATTAATTAGAAAAAGCTATCCAAAGATTACAACCTTCTGATCAGTTTTATCCTTTGATCTGTCACTAGAATCAGAAGCCATAGTAAGAGCAAGTTGACCTCTATCAGGCTGCAAAATAAAAGGAATTTAGATTAGAAATGACAACAATCAAATTTTCATCAACAAGAGAACAAAAATTATCCAGGCCTGCATCTCATAAAAGGAATTCTATATTGAAAGCCTGACAATTAAAATATCGTATAGACAAAAAATACACTGGGGAGTGAGTATGAAGGGGCTGGGTGAAGTAAATGTGAAGCAGTACATTACCCTCCCGCTTTTTTCATCTGTGTCCCCATCTGTTGAGATATCAGTCCTGGGACTGCCCTCAGTAGCCATGGAAGCCCTTTTCTTGTTTATATATTACCAATCAATATGGCAACCCAATGTGATAGAACCCTATGATGAACCAAGCTCTGAAACTCACACAAAAAGTGGATTTATCAGCTCAATCTAGTGAACCTGTACACGACTATGGAGTTCTGTCAATCAACCTAACAATAATAAACTAAAACAAAAGTTCCCTTAGCTTTTAATTTGGGAGATAACTTCTTCCCTATGGATTTTTGTATTCATTTTGATCTATATATAAAATATACCTAATTTATATTTTCTAAAAGATTTGAAACTTCAGTCACTTGGACTATCTCGGCCTTGGCCATACATAACTATGTCTTCTTTTTCTTTTTCTTTTTAAAAAAACATTTCTAGGCTTTCATCATCTCATTTCGAGCACAGAGCATCTCAGCAAGTCAGCATCAGATTACACTATACACAGAAATAGTGATTAACATCTACTTCCATCATAAGTTGAGAAACCACATATTTGCATCCCTGAATAGAAAAATCCTTTTGTGAACAGCTTCCATAGAAGCCAAAGATCGGTATGTAGTTAATTTGATTGTACTCTTCCTGGCGTGGTATGATTCATTAGGTTTCTAGAAATAATAAATTGTATAAAGAATAAAGAAATAAGGATGAAGAAAAATTTTATAAAACCCAAAACACAATAGTCCTAATCCTAGTTCACTAAGCAATGCTAGATATCAAGAGAAGCTTACACTAAACAAATCCCCATGAACGGATGAAGAACCACTTGCTTTAATAGCTTCCTCTAAAGGATGGCCACTTGATTTCTCACATGTCCCAAATCAGAAATGTGAGAAGAGTGGATTGACCGTCTTCCTGCGCAACTAAGAGTAACAACCGATCAATTTGCGAAATTATCTATCCGAACTTAATTGATCTTCAATGGCATCTTTTGAAGAATCTTTGGGGGGAGAGGTGTCTTTTTAAAATTTTAAAAGATTGCTTTCATGCTTTGAGGCATAGACTCATACTGGTTTATGTGATTGCCTGAATATAATTATTTTTAATTGAAATTACCTTTGCGTAGACTACTTGGGGAGATTACTCACCTTCATTTCCTTTGAATTTTTTTTCATAGTTAAAATATGTCATGTGGCCACAGAATGCTTAAATATAACATAGGTTGTATAAACCCACCTCAAATAGGCCCACTCCATAAACACAATATGACCTAACGGGAACATGACAGGAGTCAACAAAATGCTTTATAAAAATTATGTATTGTATAAGACTTATGTTGCTCAAATGGTCAACTCCATTTAAACAATTGAAAAAAGTTTAAGAGAAAACATTAACCAAGGCAAGGAAAACATAAGCGAATGATATGCCTCCAATACTCAAGTAGAGATGTACATTAAAAAAGGGAAGGAAAAAGGCACGATGGGGGTTATTCGTACTAAATAATTATTTGTCACTCTTGTAACTATAACAGAAGGAGAGAGTGGGGTAAGTCAGTAGAGGAGTCACATAAGTGCGCCTACATTGTCACTCTCAGCATTCAGATTTTGGAATCTAATTGTTGGCATAGCTTCTGCCATCTCTCGGATTAAGCTGGTTTATATCAGTCAATTGGACCTATAGATGATTTTACTTTGTCCATGAAGATAGGACAAAAATTGAAGAAGTGGTTCCTAAGAATTTTTGGGAAGTTGAGGAACTTCACAAGAGAAATGTAAAATATCAGGTCAGGTTTGAAATACCCAAAAAAAAAACGTTAGACCAAAGTTGCAGTATCCTTCATATATAAAAAAAGCAGTAAACATAAAAATTGAACTTGAAACAAGTTATGAGACGACCATAAGCTTCGAAATTTCTCTCACAAAATATAAAAACTGTCCAATATAAGAAAGACTCCATCAAACAAAGAAATATGGGGAATCCTCCCGCCTTCCAAAATTGCAGGCAAAAAAACCCTTCAACTATCAGTAATTATAAAAAGAAAAAACAAAATGAAGGTGCTTTACAACAATTTAACCTGAATAACCCATCGAGAGGCCAAAAAATTCAATCTAGGATAACATGGCATCTCTATGCTTAGCATACACCAACTTTCAAATTATCTTCTAACCTCATTCCCTGAAGAACATCCAAAACTGCATTGTCCCATAATAGTTTACCTTCACCAATAAAATAACAACTAAGCCAAACGAACTACGGTGACATAACATACACACAGGGAAGGGAACTGATCAACTAAAGAAAAATACAGATCCACTCCAAATATTACTCCAGCTATCACAGGACTACCGGCGTCATCTAAACATGAACACCAATCATTCAAATCTCAGGTTCCACAGAAACAAAATCCAGTACTAACAAAAAGATAAGCAGATGCCAGGAACGACTATTGAACTACAGAACGAACGAATTCTCAACCAGTAATCACATCGAAGCAACCCAAGAAACTCAAGAAACCAAATGATTAAAAAGAATGAATCCGCTAAATTGTCAACGGGGCTACAAAAAGAACCAAATTTCATACCGACCCATTAAACTCAGTGACTATATTAACCCAACGAAAGCAGTGACCACCCACGATTCCCCAAAACACTACAAGTCAAATAGAAGTAATTTCATCACTGTGGGAAACCCAGATATCCAAAACAACCACCCAGTGTATATGTAAGTTTGGCAAACACCGAAATGGCCAAAATCAGCTAAAATTTGTAGCTCACTGAATTAAAGACCTACTTCAAAACTTGGTGATGATTACTCGTTTCTTCCTGAAACTCACCTGGGTAACTAACGAAGACGGAAATGCAACTGGGTCTTTACTGAAATTTGTGTGGATGAATCGTAAGAGCGTATTGAGGGGGGTTGTTCAAGGCCACGCCAATCTCTAGACGAACCGTTGTGGAGAAAGTTTTCCACTTTCCAAGGACTAATTGTCTGCAATTACTGTTTTTTCTTTTGTATATATATATTTGAAGGATTAGCCCCTTTTGACGTGAGTTGTCTTTTAGCCTTCAAAAGGCCTTTTATCTTTCTTTTTTTTTTTTTTACTTCGAATTCGACGACGGTGTCAGAGAGGCGAAATTCAGAAATAGTGCGACGCCAATTTGACGAAGAGTCTCCAATTTTGGGTTTCCTCCTCTTTAGTTTATTTGTCAGTAAATGAGCAGAGTAATCAAATCTGCCGCTAAGTGTTTGATTCGCCATTCAGAGAAGAACATCAAATATGATATGACCAGTTTTCATAGTTCTAAATTGTTCTTCCCATTTCAACGAAAAATTAACTAAATTAGTTAAAGTTTAATTAAAGTGATTGTCTTTTATCATTTCTTTAGATTAAAAAATATTTTTAATTTATTTATTTAGAAAAGTTATTTTAAATTACAAAAATATTTACAAGTATAACAAAATATCATTTCAACTATTCAACTATATGTTTTAATTAAATAATATTTTATTATACTTGAAAATATTTTGATTAATTTTTGTTATAGTCAACTCATTTTTAAAAGATTTGAAATAAATATATTTTAAATATTTGTATTTAAATGAAAAAAAAAAAAAAAACAAGAAGAAAGTTAAAGCATATGAAATATGAAACCAGTTTGAAAGTTTAATTTGTTAGATTTACGTTAGATGAATTGATGTCCAGTATATTCTTTTTAAGAATTAGGTTAGCCAGCAAAAGAATGTGCAAAAGTGTTCATTTTTAGACTTTACAAAGCACTTAATAGTGACACAATCTTCTTAGGTTAAAAAACTTGGAAATTGATGGATATATATCATAGATGAGTGTTAGTGTATTGGATATTGAAAAGATATTAATAGAATAAGACAAGAATAGATCATTCTTACCTCAAGGGGTAGACCAATGTAATGGCAATTTTAAACTATTATTGATTGAACTATTATCGATTGATTGGGAGTGAGATCAATTAAAAATTGTGATATGAACATGCAATTTTAAAATATAATTTTGCTTTTAAAAAAATATCACAAACTCAATCGAAACGATTATAGTAGATTTTTTTCTATTTGATTATCTGAAAAATCAAAATTTTGTATTTGCATCTTTCTTTGAAACAAGTATAATAAAAAAAGTCTCTAAGGGGTCTTTTTTGCTATAAATTATCAATTGTTATGGGACACTAACATATTTGTATTTTTTGTGAATGAACTGAAACTCCACCGTTATAATCTCAATAATAATTTTATCCCATCATTGCATTTCAAAATAAAAAAGTGAATGACAAAACCCAACATGATAAAGTGACAAATTTTAAATCACATGGTAAAATTCTCGATTTTTAAAATGAACAAATGTAATCTATAAATATAAATGACCCTAAAATTATTGGGAGGCTAGCTAGCTTACTAACCAAAATATTATATTAACTTTTTTAGGATGATATACCTCTCCTTTCTCCTTTCTCTTTTCTCGTTTTCACAGCTGCACTCAATCTATCACTCCAAGGAGGGTGCCCTTATCTTGGTTTTTTTCATAATTATTTGATATTAATTGTGAGTCTAACTATAGTTTCAAAAAAAAGATCAAATCTCATTTGAATGATTAAACTGAGTAACCTAGTACATGTTTAGGTTAACAATAAGAATTAAATCAATAAAAGCAAATGAATCTAAAGGTTTAGCAACTAGCCAAGAATAAAGCTTTTATCCCTTTCTTAAGGCACCCATTTGTTTGAATTAAAACAAAACAAAAAAAACATATAAACTCATAATAAAACTTACTTTATAAAACAATAAAAAGTACAATCTAAGTAAGAGCTATAGAAAAGTACAATGAAAATGGAGAGAAGCAAAAGAGGGTAAAAATTTGCTCCTTTGTCGAGCTTGATTTCATCTTTTTCAAGATGAATTAAGCTCTTACACTCGTTTAGAATGGCTTGTCAATCTATTTAGTTGGAAGAAGAAAAATCAACCACCAATTTACTTGTGACAACTTTCTGACTTCCTATTCCTCCAATACACCATATTAAATCATGGCATGTAATTCATCACTTGTAAATGATTAAGAAAATTTGAAATACATTTGTAAATCAAGGAAGCTTGACCAAGTGCTTATATAAGGATTGAATTCCCTCCAAATTAAAAACATCAAGGGTTAAAAATGTATAAATGAGCAACCAAAAACATTGCCTTTGTAATCCTCAGTGTTAGTTCTACTATTTGATTCTTCATGATTGGTAGAGGAAGGGGAAAAGAGACTTTCGAAAACAATCCTCTAGATGTTCGTTAGCATGCACAATACTTCGTAATGCGCATACATTGCACGGATAAGTTATTCATCACTAATATTTTCTGCATGCCATTTGTTGAAACCAATGACAAGGGCATCCCTCATCCATGCATGCCTGCATTTTTCAATTGCCTCAGATATGGTCACCCAACTTCTGTTTCTTGTGTTCTGCTCCGGCCAGCACTCAAGCTCCTCAGTGACAAGTAATGCATACATTGCAGCTCTACACAATCCATCTGGACTAAACTCATCTTGCTGTGTTTTACTCTTGAAATGATAGTCTCCCAAGAAACCCTGTGAACCATAATTTTAGCGACAAAAAAAAAAGTAGGTCAGCCTAATCAAAATGATGAAAAAATAATAATAATAAGTTGTGGATCTCCTCATACTCATACAGAATGACTCATCTAATAACTTCAACAACATTTCTCTACTTAAACTAGGTTTGAAAGTACTTTTGTTTGACATCAGTTAGAAATGGGAATAGATTTGTCCCAATGGCCCGTCCAGGTCATTAGGCCATAGTGTCGTTTCATCATTGAATGATGTTTCTAGAGTGAATAAATAATAATGGAAAGGATTTAAAAGTAGAGAAATATAGTTAAAAATAAACAAAATAAGATTTGATGCTTAATGTTAGATATCATTTAGAAATGGGAAATCTATTTGTCCCTATGGCAAATGGTCTTTAGGCCAATTTGTTGTTTCTTCATTGAATATTCTATTTAACATAGGAGATAATTAAGAAAAAAAAAATAATAATAATAGACAAACTAAATAGGTTTTCCCGAGAAAAAGGAAATAATTGACATTTTTACCTATGCACAAAATGTATAGATAACAGAAAAATATCTAAAGCCTTGTAGTTCTCCAATTTGGAAATTTAGTTAACATAAATAAACACAAAACATTTAAAACATTCTATGAAACTAGGTAAAGTCAAAGTTCTATTTGTACCTTGGCAGTCATCTTTAACTCATTCATTTTTATCCATTTTCAAAATACCCATAAATAAATAATGCTTTTGCATATAACAGCTTTCTTTCGTGACAAAAAATTATCAAACAAAATAAAGAGGGGAGGGGAGGACAATGCATTTGGAATATCCCAAACTGACATGTTTTGCAAATAATGGAAGTGATACAATCAATTGGCTTATTGGATGACAGATGACTTATTCATCATCATCAAACAATCTATATAGTTTTCATAGAGAAAATCTATGGTAAAAAAAATGCATAGCTAGAGGAGAACAAAAAAGAAAAAAGATAATCAAACAATCATATTTAGGTGAACTTGTTCCATCACTTTTGTTATGTGTGGATCAAAAAGTGGTGGCAAATTTGCGATTAGTCGACGTGCCCATAACCTAGCCCGGACAATCACATATATAAAAAAAAGTCATGAATTTTGTAATCACATAAGAGTATACTCTAGAGGTGCAAGGAAAATCAATAAATCTTACTATCCTATAGAGATAAACTTATCTACTATTTCTTTCTGCTCAAACCAAAAAACGTAAATAACTTTTCAACCTTCATAGTTCAGCCAAACATTTTCCTTGATGAGAAAATAGCTCTCCAATTCTCAGTTGTATTTATTCGTATCTACGTGCCACGATTAATAGGCTCAAGATCCTCCTGTACGTCGACTACATCATAGGCTCAAGATCCTCTTGTACATCTACAAGTTTTTTAGGCATTAGACTAATTCAGAGGCTTCGTTTCTGGCATTCCTGGGAATCAAAGTAGTAGTCATCAGTCCTTCCAAATCTAAATTGAATGCTTTTCCTTCTATGATGCTTTTCCTTCTATGATGCTTTTCCTGGGTGGGGATCAAAAACAAGGGAAAGCTTACGTACTATTGGATGTATGAGTTATCCTTTTGGTTCTCTAAAAAAATATATTCTTCCAGGGAACTTCAAAAGCACTCTCCAATGCTTCCTTTTTCTTCAATTTTGAATTTCTGACACCTTTGCAACAGCAACTGTCGGATCCTCCATTTCCAAATAGAAAAGGTCCCGCCCTCCTCACGAAATTGAGGTTATACAAACTTTCTGCGGACTCATTTATTATTATTTGGTCCTTGAGGGTTTATTATGTTTCAAGTGACATGGATAAGCATTCCCAAATCCTCATATTTTATACCAGAGCAGCAGAGGTTTCACTTGTCAATATCACCTCTTCTTGGGTTCATTGTTATATGCCTTTGAATTCAAAGACATCTCACCTCACTTTATGGTTTTTGTCAGCTAACTGCTAAGCATGCATTTAGGCAGTTTGTCTGTCTTATTGAAGTTTAACAGGCCAGTGACCTCTTTATAATAAACAAACCTCCAAGGACAGCCAACCACTTTTCCAACATTGAAGAGTCTCGCATGAGAGAAAACTACAGTTTGGACTTGAAAACCTCTCCTCCTTCCTGAAGGAATAAGGTGAGAAATTGTTTACTTGATTTTAATGGTTGCTTCCACTAACTCTTTCAGGTAATCTTTCCTAGCATACTTCCCAGAGCTTCCACCCTCTTCCCTCATATTATTTGAAGGCTCTATTTAACAGGAGGTTTCTAATCTTGATCCAACATCTTTATGTAGGCAACATATGTCAACCTTCCCACGATATCGTTCATTCTAAGCCAAGTTACCCAAGGTAAACCATCCCTCATTTGATAACTGCCTAGGTTCATCATTTAAAGCATAAGATGTGGTTTATAATTTTATATAGATGAAAAGGGTAACATAACAAGGGCTCGCAAACTCTTGAAGTGTCAAGAGAATCTTGTGTCAGTCACCAGGGAAGCCTTGCCACTAGTTATCACAATAGTTTCTGTACGCCTTTTATGCCTTATTGTTGGACTGATTGTTGGATTGGTAACACTTCTTTCCCCTACGACTTGACTCCCCCACGGTTTTTTCAGCTCTCAGACCAACAAAATCTCTCTCCATAAAGCGTGTCTAGAATACCATTGAGGACTTCTCGGAAACTTGGTTTCGGGAAGAACATTTTTAAAAAGAGATATTGAAGAATGAACTCTCCTAGCAAACAAGCTGTACGATATTTTCCCAACCATCTCTACTGACCAAGTTGATTTGGCGCCTTCAGATCCTGCTAGTTCCTTTTACTTCCACACTCTTATTATTTATCTGATCATTGCCCTTCAGATCTATTCATTCTTCACAAAAAGATTTGCCACAAAAAATGCCTAAAAGGAAGTTAAATTCTTCACGTGGGAACTCAACTAGCAAGGATAGACATGCTGAAATGATAAGCTAGAAAGGCAGCTCTCGAATTTCCCCCTCATGTCAGGATGGTCCCACTCTATAAATGACTTGGAGTAGCGAGGTAAATCTTCCCCCCATGTTCCTTTGCAAGAGGGTTTGGGCTTTTTTCAATTCGAGGCACTGCTAGTTTTTTTAAAAAAAAAAGATACGATGGATCAGCAGGTACACCCAAGCATCTCCACTATGTGGACACTCCCTTGGTGCCCTCATCACTCCCGAAAAGAAATTGAGGCACTAGCTAGTTGAAACACTTGTAGTCAATGGGTATAGTTTTTTTTCTAGATTCTCATAAGCAAATATTTTCCTCTCTTGGGTGAGCATTGACTGGGAGAGAATGAGAGACAATGTACGTCCACAACAAAAAGTTCCTAAGGAAGGGAAGAGAGGAAGAAGACCAAGAAGGGAGAAGAAATTTTCAACTCACTTGTCTAGCATAAAAAATTAATATCAAATTAATTTAGTTTGCCAAGTCAGCAAACTAGTAACTACTAACAAAAGGTCTAAAAGTAACCCTTTTGAAATCTCGAAGACCAAATAGACATTGAGATAACCAAAATATGTTTTTTTCTAAAAATAATGGTACAAATATTAGAAAGGGTACTCAACTTAGTGGTATTCATATCATGAATTAATGGGAATACATTCATTCACTCTTCCATCTTCCTTATAAGTGTTATAGAAGCCCAAAGAAAGGGCAGTCCAATCATTCTCCTTCCAGAGAAAAATTAGACCAGCCCGAGTTATGCTAGCCTTAGGGATGGATAGTAACAAACTTTGGATCTGTCATTCATAACTGATAACCCTTATAATTTATGCCGAGATACCCCAATCATATATAAGATTTTATCAATCCAAAGGACTCAGAGTTCTTTGTTGCTTTTCCCATTAGAAACTTCTGGTCAGATGTAAACACAAACACATTAAATTAATCACCAATAAGGCAGCAAACCCTAAACTTGAAAAATCAAGATATAGCCACACATGTGATTGAAACTCACAAAATATCTATGATTATGCAAAACCCCTAGGCTTAACCACCCTTGGACATAGACTTGGCGCAATAAATACTGTTACATTAGATTAAAGCAAATTGCAAGTTCCATCATTTGATTATGGTGTGTAATGTCTAACTTTCTCATTTGCTAAAGTACAAGTTATCGGTAGCCTTAGTTTCTTATCAGCAAAAAACCCGATAACTTCAGTCTTTATCCTAACTATATCTATTCTACTAATGAGGAGTTAGCAGCAATCACTACTCCTTCACGACAACAAAAACAATCCAAAGAAAAAGAAACTTGTTGCATAGTCCTACAGAAAGTTATTAAAAAAGATACACCATGCACCCCACCCCTCAACACTCTCAAGCACTCCTATTTCAACCAAATATTCTTTATATATGTTAGATGGAAAGACCTTCAATTTTCACCAAAAGCAATGAGAACAGAGCTATCACTACCATGCAGTATCATCAAACTTTTAAAGCTCAAGAAAAATCATTGTAAATGTTAATTAAAGTAATATTTCACCATAAGTTCACCACGAACACCCGCTTCTTCAATAGCTTCCCTTACAGCAGCCTCCTCCACTGTCTCGTCATTCTCCCAGCCTCCCTTTTAGAGAAAATGCTGATGTTAGAGATAAAATAAGCTATATACACTTTCTAAATATGAGGGAAGCAGAAAAGCAGAAGTTCAACCTTAAGTTCCCAACACAACACAGAAATGTTGCGAACTATGAGATAATTTGTACGGTCAAAATCAAATCAAATCTGTGTAATCTCACTCTGGATTTTCTTTAAGTAAACTCATTTTGAAATAAATAATAAGTTCTGAGAAAGTTAATGGAGGGGAATAATTTCATACCTTTGGGAACAAAAGGCCCGGTCCACTAGGTGTGTCAATCATAAGCACCTCCACTACTTTATCTGAAATTTCATCACTACTGCCATCGGAACTTCTATACCTAAAAGGAATACACCTACAAAAGAATAGCAAGATTAGCATCAGCAGATAATGCAGGAGGGGCATTCCTATAATACGTTAACCTCTAGGCTAGACGTGAAAGTTATCATACAGGAATCAACTGCATTTCATTAGTTTAAAATAAAACATGAACTTCATGAATTGTGGAAAATATACAACATCAAAGCAGATGTGCGGAAGCAACCATGGAGTATAATAACGCTATACACTGAGTTAAATTCCAAATGAACCATCACTTATTAACTACAAGAAAGTATTAAAAAAAAAAGTAGAAGCGAGAATGATGAGTTGTGAATAATATACATAGGAGATGAACAGGAGCAGCACCAGAGTACAGAATGCAAAACGGAAATAGAGATCAATTTCAAATGAGCAGTGACTTATTGGCAACAATAAATAGTAGAAGTATAAAAGAGAATGATGCTACCAAACAAGCTCAAAGAGCATGATGCTATTCCAATTCCAGTTATACAGATTTATTCTCTGCATTTCCCACATCATTTCTACATTGCAACGACAAGATGAAAAGAGGAGAAATTATTTTTAATTTTGTGGACGCATATAAAAAGCCAACTTTGCATCAAGTCATCAAGAATGCAATACACTTTAGGCAAAAGACAACGCACTTATCTTAAAAAATCATGCATAAGCTACCCTATATATTGCTGTGTGTGGTGACAGTTAAAGAACACATTATGTTTCCAGGCCAAGGCATTACAGACTTCCTCGACTAATTGTGTCCAATCCAGTTGATGCCTGTCCAACCATTATCTGACAGAGCCCTCCACCATAACAACCACTAATTTGTCAGCAAAGTACATTGTTTGACAAATAGATACCCAACCACGCATGAAAATCTGGCAGAACTTCTACTCTTAGGTCCGGTTCACTGAAAAACTCAAATTTCTGCTGCCCTATAGGAGTTTACGTCAAATCTAAAACAACTAAAAAGTTCCTAAAAGTATCTCATGACCTAATTGACCCCACTGGATCTCACTAAAAGTCTGAAATTTAATGCAAGTAAAAGTCAAAGAATCTGCCAGAGTAACACAACTTGAAAAACATAGGTAAAACTGCTAAGGCCACTGCTCTCTGCACAATTCTCCTTAGTTTCTGTGGAAGTTGGAAAGAAGGCGGTAGTTTATCATCATCCTTGCGATGACTTACTACCATTTTAGAATTTGTTTGAAGCCAAACAGAATCAAAAACAAAGAAATAAAGCCTCACCAAACCTTAGAACTCAAGAACACATTTTTGTTCAAGTACCAAATCAACCAATCAAATTCCCAGTATTACACCTCATGTATCAAGAAATTCTCCATTCGAAATCCAAATATCTCCAAACCCCTAATCTATAAAAGCACCCGCCAACGAATCACCAACCATCACAATATCCCAAACAACGACCACAGTGAAAACCAAAGCAGTCAATTTTCCATTAAGTAGTCAAAAAAAAAAACGTAATAACAATAACTAATAACAATAACGACAACCTCATTTTCACCAAACGTCAACAAGAATGGTCCACGAAAACGACTAAGAAGCCACAAGATACACAAAGATTACAAAAAAAAAAAAAAACCCATCAAATCGCTAAAGTCTACAAATCATTGGTGGGAATGTACCCAGCAATAAGGCGACAACCGGCATCGTACCGCTGCTGATGCCGTCCAGTGCGGGCCACCAAATCAGACATGCTAAAGAAATATATATATAATATATATATATATGAAAACTAAAGTCCGTGGAGTTGAGAACGCAAAATCCTGCACATTGCTAGAGCAGGGGAGAGATTCCGGCAATGTCCATGTCTTTCAGAATGGACGGTTGAAGAGGAAGTGGAAGTCCATGGAAGAGAAAGGAGATGAATGAGGGATTGTTAGGGCAAAAAAGGAGAGAAACCCAGATGGAGAAGGTTGTGTTTGCGGGTGAAGCGGATCTGGCGGTGGGTCAAAACAGGGGGGGGAGGGGGGGATTTGGGATTTGATGGTCAGAGAGAGAGAGAACAGTGGGTCCGCTTTTGGGAGAATCCGGTGGAATCAGCACCAAGGAAATATATATGGAGGGAGGGGGAGATGACCGTTGAGATCAACGGGTAAGGGCAAAATGGTCAAATCATTAAGGTGTATTTTGTTGAATGGAAATGCGATAAATTTGGGGTTCATTTTGATGGCGGGGTTGGTTTGGTTTCCAAATATTTGAAGTAGTCATTTCTCGTGCGCTGTAAAAACCTACCCTTCTTTTCCCTTCTTTTTTTCCTTTTTCACAATTTGCAAAATGGTCCTTACACTATTATACATCTTTAAATACTCCTTCATACTTTCAATAATAACAATTTAACTCTTAAATCTCTTCAACATATCATAATATCATATCTAACTCCGAATTAGACTCACATTAAATTAAATTAATCTTTTTAAATATATCAAAATATCACTGGCTATCTACAATGTTGTCATTTAAAATAATTTTTTAAAATCAAATTCTTAAAGATATACAATCACTACACTTTTTAATTCTCAATAAGTAAAAATGCTCAGTTTTTAATTTTAAAAAATCAAGAGTATAATTGCAACTAGTTAGCTTTTGTTTTTTTTTTCTATAAATAATATAAATAAATAAAAGGTTAGGGTTTTTTTTCCTTCAAAATAATAAATAAATGAGGAGGTTTGGATTTTTCAAACACTTGGGATTCGTGGGCCAACGTTATAACTTTTGTTTCCTTCTTTTTTTTCTATTTCTTCTCTTTCCTCTTTATTCCCCTCCCTCAAATAAGAATAAAGTTCAATTCAGTTTTTAATATATTAATAAGAGAGATATTGATTTATTGTTGAAGATTCCATATTGAAACATTGACATTTCTAACCATCTTTTCATTTTAAAATATTATTTCCTTTTAAGTTTTTGATAAGTATTCAATTTATTTCCTATTATGTAAATATAATCGATAGACTATTATCACGCTACATACAAATTATCATGACTATTTATCATATTTTGATTCATTTTACTATAGTTCAAAATAAATTGATTTATTTTTATTTTATTTTTAATTTAAACTGATTAGGTAGTAGTGGTTAGTAGTAAGTGATATTAATGAGTATAGTGTGATGAATGACTATGTTTTTCATTGAATAAATGGAAGATGATAAGGATATGTAAATTTATTTTTAACACCAATAAAGAAAATTAGATTAAATCTGGTAAAATTTCGCACATCATTGCAAACGGAAACTAATCCAACAGACAAAAGTAAATTATATGTCTAGACATTATACTTTATAAGTTGTATATGTTGAATTAATTATTATATAATTAAAATTTTAAGAATAAACCAACAATCATCAAGAAGCACCTACGATCAATTGAAGATAAATTTCTTACAATTTCTTGGCCATAGTAACTAGATGATTGACAAATTACATCTTGAAGATAAATACATTTTTTTAATTAAGCAACTAAGTAGCCATTCCAGGTGGTCTACACTTTCCTTCGTTATCCCTATCAAGAGAATCCTGCTGCTCTCCCTGACCAAACGATGGACCTAAATGTGCATCCATGAGAATAGATACAGGAAGAGAATTAAGTATAGAACAAGGCAGCCAAAGATGCCACATGATGAAAAATAAGAAATATAGTAGCTTGTGCATCCTTATTTTGAAGAAATAAACATCATTTCTTAAAATGAAGGAAACATAATTTGTATATGACTTCTTTCAGTCCGGGTTGAGTTTTTAATGAAAACCAACACTCATGGCTGTACAAAAATAAGAAAAACCCACTGTATATACATAAGAGTTGAGAAGTTTTATCCCTACAAAATTATCCCTTGTCTAGGAGACAAAAAGCTTCGAAATTGATATAACTATATGTATGTTTTCTTACAACTTCTAAACTTGAATTTTGGACAAAATTCCAAAAACAAAACAAGGTGGTTGCAAGAAAAATATGTCGTTGTCTACTCCGTTGCATAATCTTCTAAGTCTTTCAAGCAAAAGAACGCATAACAGTTACAGAAGGCTACTATAAGTAAGGATTTACACGATAAATTTCTATCGAGCTTAGCACAATCATTTGTAAAGCACGACAAGATTATGCAAAATGGACAAACAAGTCAATTAACATTTTTCATGACTAAAGAAGAGTGGCAAATCTTATAATGTTGGCCATACAATCAATTACGTAAAATTAGAATGACATAAACCATATGTTTCATTAGAAAAATTATAATTTTCTTATCGCGATAAAGAAAAAAGTATATTTGGTGATGGATGAATTGTTGGAGAAGTTTAAAGTCCCATGTTGAAAAACCAATTAAACTCATACTTCATATAAGATAGATTGACAACTCCTTTCATTGTCAGTCGATTTTGATATGAAACCTAATACTATGAAATTTTACCCCTAAAAAAAATACCAATAAGAAGAAAGTAAAACAAAGTTTCAATTATTATACTAAATGGGTATTTATTACATTATTGGTGAACCAAACTCTATGTGAGTTTTTTTAACCACCTAACCCATTTTTTTGTAGAGTGGTAGATTGAGAGGTGTTCAAATCTTTCATTTCACATTTTATATTAAAAAAATTACAAACTATCCGTTTAATATTTGACATTTATACTTACCGGAGAAAGTTAAAAAATACTCTTATTAAACAATAAAAATAATAATAAAAAAAAAAACTTGGGTTGGGAACTCAATATCTGGATATATAATTAAAAAAAAAAAAAACTCAATATAGGGACATAGGAACTACTGATTTTTAGGTTTTTAACCTTTAACAAATTATAAACTCAATATTGGTATATAATAAAAAATATACATCATCAAATAATAAAAATAGATGCTTACCTTTTGGTAGAATTTTTTACCTTGGGAAGTAGATTGTTGCAAATTTAAAAATGTAAGGACCAAACGGTTGCATGAAGTTCGTGATTTAAAATGTTACAACATTTAAAATATACGTGCATGCTAAATCGTTACAAATTAAAGATAATTTAGTAAAAAAAAAAAGTAAATGGGTTAATAGTTTATTTCGTTTAGTATAAGTTTTGGTAAGATGATTTTGGATCGGAAATTGGGTTCATAAGTGTTTTGTTCTATCCAACTTTTGATTACGAGCATGATAACGCCCAGTTGTATTGTAATTGAATTCTCAAATACCTTTATATTTTAATTTATTGTTAATGTCAACTTTATACATCATATCTTAAACATAGAATACCAGTCAAATGATGATATACACAATAAATCAACATGAGTTTAGTTAAGCAGTGATTAAGTAACTCGCACTCATTATTATAAAGTGAGAGGTTGATCATTGCTTCCAAAAAAATGTACATAATTGACCGTGGAGCTGGTGAAAATGGTGTTCAAGTTAGCATATATTAAATGGCCGAATAACAAGATAAAAAATTACTACTTTAAAACTCAATATGGTAAAGGGATAATTTTCAAGTATTACGAGAGTATGAAACTTTTTATAGTAGTAAGCATGGACAGGTTTTCATTGTCTCTTTGTGTATTGTGTACTATGTTACGCGTTGGTGTGCTCTTAAATATAGATCTCTTACATTGTATATATATTTTAAAATAACATTGTCTAAATGGAATTAAAAATGGAAAACTACATGTATATCTATTCTATTTAAAATGAGTTTTAGGTGAAATATTTGTATAAAAAAATTATCTTGTTTTGGAAGGAAAATATATATATAAAAAATTGTTTGAACGTAAATTTATGATTGTTTGAATTTATTGGATATTTATCTATTTAACGATTTAAATGTAATATTACAACCTATACATGTTAACTAAACACTAGCTAAAAATAGGCCAATGAGGATAATGAATGCTCATATCCCCTCTTATATGGTGTAAACTCGACAAACTAGATTTAACTCAAACATTAGTTAATTTCGACCAGCTCAAAGTCGAATTACAAATGTCAAAAACTTCATCAGTAAGTTCCTTAACATCCATTTCATCAAACTTTGAATCGACTACCAACATTTTCCCTACGCATAAAAAACAACTAACTCTTAATCCTAGTCCATCAAACAATGCTCATAAACACCCACATTTGTTTTTAACTAATATCCAATCGACAATTCCACCTCCCCCACTCCTCTCCATGTCTACATAAATCCGAAATCTCTTTATGTTTTCTAAATTGCAAAAGTATTAATTTACAATCGGATAATCATATATTTAATTATTTATCATATTTGTACTACAAGCTACTTTTTTTTTTTTCTAAATTTTTGTTCTTATCTGATGCAATTTTCCTTTAAAATATGAGTGGTTTAGGTAATTGGACTAGTAGGAGTGGTTTAGGTAATATTTTACTAATGAAAATATTTTAAAGTGAAAGAAATTGGCGCCAACGATTCCCAAAAGCCCTTATTTAGGGTTTTAGCTTTTAACCCAACTCTCCTCTGCGCTCTTCGTCTTCCCCAAATACTACCATCAAATAGCTAATGCAATCCATGCGACCCATCGTCTAGCTGTACCAAAATCTTTATCAGTCTCTTCCTTCCAGCTCTTCCATGGCGTCTTCTTCTGGACTCCGTATCTCTTACCTACTTCGCCATCAGCTCGCTCCACCTCTCGTGTCCAATCGATTCACTAGAACCTGCCTTGGGTTGTCAGAACTTCGCTTTTTATCTACCAAGAATTCTACAGCTTCCAGGTCCCTGCGGTTGGCGAACTCCGGGCGCAGAGTCGAGCCTGTGAAAGATGAAGGGGATGAGGGGCAGGATGGAAATGGCAGTGTAGCTGTGAAGAAGGATGGAGGTGGGAGTGATGGAAGGATTGTTCTTGCAGCGCTTCACAAGGAGGCTACTGATGCTTACATGGCTTATGCAATGTCCGTGTTGCTCGGCCGTGCCTTGCCAGATGTTCGCGATGGGTTGAAACCTGTCCACCGCCGGATTTTGTTAGTCATTTTCCCTTAAACCTTTTTTTTTTTCATTGCATTATTTTATATAGATTCTGATGAAAATGAGGGTAATGTACTTTTTTTGGGACATTCCTCTCTCTTAAATTTCATCGGTCTGTTTTGTTGAGTACAGCAACTGTGGGGTGCGGGGTGGGATATTGAACCTCTGATCTGACAGAGGTCATGTAAATTCAACTAAGGCAAGCTCAGTTTGTCTCATTGGTCTGTTTTTGAAGTATCATATTCCATTTCACCAATTTACGGCAGTTTATGTTTCTCTCCTTCATTACCCGAGTAGGCACGAAACTATATTAGTTTGAGATTATGGTATACTGCTGATATCCCAAACTGATGGTTCTTGAAACTATTCACATAGACTCAAGGACCTTCGAGATGTCCTTAGAGTTGTTGAATGGGGAGATTAGAGACTTCGTGATCAAGATACCACTTCTCTCACTGGGTTAGGTATGCAGTGGGTGTTATGTTAGTTGGGAATATATGGAGAGGAGGTTTTGTTTTCCCTCCAGAGAGAGCGAGAGGCGAAGGAAATTTTCAAAACATCATACCGGTATTTATTTTATCTTTTCGAAACAGGCAAACAAAAACATTATTTGATTGATAAAAAAAAAAAAACGGTTTCGACCCACTTTTAGTGTTTCGGTAAGGACAGACTTTCTCTGAAGATATGTCACAATAAGCATTGCTTTCACCGACATTTCTCTCTTGTGATATGATAACCTCTCAAATCTATAATTGATAAAAAGTATAGTGTGTAGTCAAACCATCTACAAAACTACAACCGCTTGTACTCTCTCAAGTAAATATTGGACCAATACTTCAATGACTGCCCTCCAACAGAAACAAATATTTTTTGGGATGTGACCTTCCCAAATGTTTTTCAAGAAGGCTCCTTGGATTGCGTATGCTCTGAGTTGGTGTGTCCGTTTACATAAATGTGGCAAATCCATTATGCACAATTTGGTGTTTTGCAAACGTGCCCAATCATGTTGGGTGCGAATCTTGTCCTACTTTAACTATCCTGTGGTTTTCCCTATCGACCCGCTCATCCTTCTGAATATGGTTCTTATTGGCTATCTGTTCAAAAATGATAAAGCTATTCTGCGGTCCTTCATCATCAAAGCCTACTTTTGTCTCATTTAGAATGTGAGAAATCACCATATATTTGAAGACGGAGAATAGGATTTCACGCAATTGTTTGATCACCTATTGTATACCTTCCTTTCATGGTGTAAATTCACTTTTTTTTTTGTGTGATTACAACCTCATATCTCTTATGTCTCAATGGAATTGCATTATGTAATCTCTTATGGTGCATGTTGTCCCTTTTGTAATTTCATACTATGAATGTAATTCCGATTGATTGTTTCACATACAAAAGTAAATATTGTAGCAAGAATAATCAATAGTTGCATTGACCTGCATGTAGTTGTATTCACATGTGGTGGGAAATAATATCTCTGTAGATCTGCTGCATATAGTTGAAGTAAGAATAATCAATAGCTTTATCTGACCTGCGTTAAAATTTTGGCTACAGGTTTGCCATGCATGAATTGGGCCTTTCATCAAGAAAACCATTTAAGAAATGTGCCAGAGTTGTTGGAGAGGTTAAATATACATTTACTCTGTGAATAGTTGAGTTTATTTCTCCCTATAGTCATATTTTATTACCTCTATATCCAATTAATTTTTTTTTTTAATTCTCGTAACAGGTTTTAGGTAAGTTTCATCCGCATGGAGATAATGCTGTGTATGATTCCCTTGTTAGAATGGCCCAGGTAACATGAAATATTTAATCAATTTGATATTCATTAAGTTAAAAGAAAATTTGTAGTAATGAAAAAAGTATACAATAGACGAGGGAGTGAGAAGGTATCTCTCAACTTAAAGCAATTATGAGTTACAAATAGCTACCTAATCCACAACAATAGTTTATTTTTAGGAGAAACAATTTCGTTGATGTAACATTGAATAATAGTTTACTTTTGTTATTTATTTATTCTTTTAATGGAGAAACAATTTCATTGATGTAACATCATTGATGATTTTGAGGTTGGGAGTAACATTGTACCCTTTTCTCACTTTGATTCATTGATGATACTATATTTCTTTTCTCACTTTGATTCATTGATGATACTATATTTCTTTTTGCCACAAAAGGTGGAGTCCTTTCTCAGCGTGAACAACATTTTAGCCTTTCTTGAGGCCATATTGAGACTTAAAATCATTAGAAATAAATGTTAGACTTTTTAGTTTTGATCCTGCAAAGTAAATAGTTGGGCCTTTCGTGTTGGTTGTGAGGTTGTGATGTAAGCCCAGATTCTTGGACTGAGAAACTCAAGAAGACTAAGGTCTTTTTCTGGAAATTTTTTATTATTCCTCAAAGTCTAACAAACTGGGGTTTTTATATTAAACCCAATGGTCAACTAAGAACAACAGTAAAAAAACAACAGTAACAAACCAAACCAGTAACAGTAACAAACTAATTAAAAGCACAGTAACACAGTACATCAAATCCCTCCCTCTTAAGAAGAGCGAACTCGTCCTCAAGTTCTAGTTTGAGAGATGCAGCTGATCGGGAGGGAAATACTCGAAAATATCAGCCACATTGAAGATAGGATTGATGTGTATGTGGTCGGGGAGATCAATCTTGTATGCATTATCTCCCAATTTCTTGATTATGGGGTACGGTCCTAACTTTTTTGGCTGTAGTTTTTTGTATTTTCCAGCCGGCAGTCTTGTTTTCAAAGGTGTATCATTACTAGGTCTCCTTCCTTGAATTTTTTAAATCTTCGATGTTTATCGGCTTGACTTTTGTATGCTTGGTGCATCTTTTCCATTTGGGTGGTTACGTCTTTGTGGAGCTTTGCTATTTTTTCCGCCATATTTTCAGCTTCGGAGCTAAGATCAACATTAGGAGGTATATTAGTAAGATCAACAGTCAGTCTAGGTAGCTTAGTATACACAATTTCAAATAGAGACTTCCCTGTTGTTCGGTTTTTCATGTGAGTGTATGCAAATTCTGCTTGGGCTAGGACAAGGTCCCACTGCTTGGGTTTATCACCTCCAATGCATCTTATGAGGTTGGCAAGCGTCCTGTTTGTAACTTCGGTTTGCCCATTCGTTTGGGGGTGACTAGTGGTGCTAAACTTGAAAGTTGTGTTGAATTTTCTCCAAAGTGTCTTCCAAAAGTGACTTAGGAACTTGACGTCACGATCGGAAACGATGGACTTGGGATTCCATGCAGCCGTACCACTTCTTTAAAAAACAGATTAGCGATGTAAACGGCATTCTATGTTTTCCTACAAGGCAAGAAGTGAGACATTTTGCTATATCGATCAACAATAACAAGGACAGAATCATACCCCCTTTGTGTTTTAGGTAGCCCTAGGATAAAATCCATGGACAAGTCTTCCCAAATGCCTTCGGGAATAGGTAAAGGCTTGTACAGTCCGGTATTCTGCTGCTGTCCTTTGGCAGTTTGGCACGTAAAACAGTTCTTAACTGTCTTTGTAACGTCTCGGCGGAGTTGGGGCCAATAAAACCTATCACTCAATAATTGGTAAGTTTTGTCTATGCCGAAATGCCCCACAAGACCGTTGCTATGAAGCTCTTTAATTAAGGCTTCACGAAGGGATGTTCTAGGAACGTAAAGAAGATTATTCTTGAAGAGAAAATCGTTAGTTAAGTAAAAGTCATTACAATTGACATGATCAACACAAAGAGACCAAATTTGACCAAAATCGGGGTCGTCTTTATAAAGAGTGGGTAAGGAGTCAAATGCAACTACTTGGGATTTTAGGATAGTAAGTAAGTTGGCTTTCCTACTAAGGGCGTCCGCTACTACATTGGTAATACCGGCCCTATGTTTTATCACAAAGTTAAAACGTTGGATGAAGGAGAGCCATCTAGCATGCATTCTACTAATATTTTTTTGTGTTTGCAAGTACTTGAGCGATAAATGGTCGGAGAATAGAATAAATTCTTGCCCTAAGAGGTAGTGTTCCCAAACCTTTAAAGCTCTTACTAGAGAGTATAGCTCTTGTTCGTAGGTGCTCCATTTTTGCCTTGACTCGCTTAGCTTTTCACTAAAGTATTCTATTGGGTGAATGTGTTGGGATAAGACAGCACCTATTCCATTCCCAAATGCGTCGACGGCCACTTCAAACGGTTGTGTGAAGTCCGGTAGTGCAAGAACGGGTGTGTTGGATAACCTATCTTTTAAGAGCATAAAGCTTTGAGTTTGAGAGTTAGTCCAAGCAAATTTTCCTTTCTTTAAACATTCCATTAATGGGGATGCAAGCGTGCTGAAATTTTTAATAAATTTTCTATAAAAGGAAGCAAGCCCAAGGAAGCTTTGCAATTCTTTTACCGTTCTTGGTTGTGGCCAATCTTTAATTGCCTTTATCTTGTTAGGGTCTACTGATATCCCAAATTCGTTTATGAGGAAACCTAGGAAGTATATTTCTTTGACGACGAAAGAACACTTTTTGAAATTGATGCATAGTTTATTTTCTTGAAGTGTTTTAAAGAGTTTATGCAAATGTGATAGGTGTTCTTCATAAGTGTTACTATATACTAGGATGTCATCAAAGTAAACTACTAAAAATTTGTTAAGGTAAGGACGTAGAACTTGAATCATTAGCCTCATGAAGGTGCTAGGTGCGTTAGATAGTCCGAACGGCATGACCAACCATTCAAAGAGGCCACTATTGGTCTTGAATGCCGTCTTCCACTCATCTCCGGGTCGGATTTGAATTTGATGATACCCGCTCTTCAAGTCAATCTTGGAGAAAACTTTTGCCCCTCCGAGTTGATCAAAGAGGTCGGACATTCTTGGAATGGGGAAACGGTATTTGATTGTAATTTTATTGATGGCGCGACTATCCACGCACATCCTCCACGACCCGTCTTTCTTAGGTGCGAGAAGGACCGGAACGGCGCAAGGACTCAAACTAGGCCTTATGTGCCCTTTTTCTAGGAGCTCACTAACTTGTTCTTGAAGGATCTCATACTCCTTTGGGCTCATTCTATAATGGGGGAGATTTGGAAGAGTGGAACCCGGAATGAAATCGATATTGTGTTGGATATCTCGAAGTGGGGGCAAGTCATGTGGATTTTCCAGCACTTGGTGGAATTCTTCTAACAATCTTTTAATGTCTTGATTGACTTCTTGCAAGGATGGACTTGAGGATTGATCTTTGACTATCAAGGCTCTCTTTATCTTCTTTTTCTATGATTTTTCCACTTTCTTGTATGTAAAAAAGTTGCTTCTTGACTTCATTATTGCTCTTGGAAGCTATTCTTTCTATTGGACTCGTAGAAGGCAAGAGCTTTACTTTCTTGCCCATCCAAGTGGATTCGTAAGTGTTCTCTTTTTCTTGATGTATTGCTTGGAGATCGTATTGCCACGGACGTCCTAACAATACATGACAAACATCCATATCAAGAACGTCACAAATAATTTGATCTTTATAGAAATTACCAATAGAAAAAGGAATAGTGCAAGTCGAACTTATCTGTGCTTCGCCGCTTTTCTTGATCCAACTCACTTTATATGGGTGTGGATGCGGGTCAAGTTTGAGGTTGAGTGCTTGAACAAGTTTTGAAGAAACAATGTTCTCGCTACTTCCGCTATCGATTATGACATTGCAAACTTTATCGTTTATTGTGCAGTGTGTGTGGAACAGAGAATGTCTTTGAGGTGAGTTTCCGTTTTAGGTGTTAGGAGGACTTGTTGTATCACACAAGATAGTTGTTCCCCTTCATCCGGTTCCAACTCGTTTATTTCTTCTTCAGTATTAGGTTCCGCTTCGTCTTCTTGGCTCTCTCCTTCCTCGACATAAGCTACCGTTTTCCTTTGCAGGCATTGATTGGATAAGTGCCCTTTTTGGTTGCAACGGTAAGAAAATCCCAAATTCGGCCTTGGGTAATTGGTTGAAGCGTTCTTCTTGGTAGAAGGTTCTTGAGATCTTGGACTTTGGTTTGTTTTGGAATTTTGAAGTATCGGAGCCTTGAGCTTGCTTGTTAGTGTCATAATTTTTTCGCTGGTACGGAGTGCATGACTTCTCTCACTGATTCTTCTTGGTGCCGCTGTTTTTCTGCCTTTTTTCCAGCTTCAATTCAGCTTTAAAGGCCATCGAAATTGCGGTTGGCAACGTGGCTATGGGCTGTAAGTCAAGCTGTTCGTGTATGTCCTCTTTAAGATCATCAACAAATCTGGCTATTTGATAATTTTCACCCTAGTTTGTCTGGGTTCTTGCACTTAAACGGTGAAACTCTTCGGCATATTCTGCCACCTTCCTATTGCCTTGCCGGCACCGTTGATATTGTTGATAAAGCATTTGTTCGAAATCCACGGGTAAGAAGCGTTCTTTCATCATCTAGAGCATTCTTGGCCAGCTCCTTATGGGTGTTTTGCCGATTAAGCATCGATTGACTTGGATTTGATCCCACCAAGCCGATGCACCCGATTTGAGCTTCAGTGCGACCATCTTCACTTTTTTGTCTTCGGCTGTCTCCATATACTCAAAGAAGCTCTCCACATTTTTAACCCAATCAAGAAATGCTTCTACATCCAATTTACCATTGAAATTTGGTAGATCTACCTTCATCTTGAAATCTTGCTGGAACGTTTCTCTTCTTCGATCCCCTCTGTATCGGGCAGGCCCTATTCTTCCTTCAGCACAGTCTTCTCCCATATTTCGTCGTCCTCTGAGAACAGGGTATTGAAATCCGAGGTTGTCTCGCAGTCGTTGGCCCCCTCTCTCGTCTCCTCGGCGTGGTCGGAAGTCCTCTTCTTTTTCAGAGGCTTTCGAATCTTGAAGACCCATAATGGCTTCTTGCAGTCGGCAGTTTCTGTGACGTTCCCCACCATCCTCGGTTGATTCGACGATTTTCGCGTTCCGACGGGCTGGAATTTCGGCCGGCAATGCACCGGAGTTGTGGGTTGTTGCCATTGCCAATATCCTGCTGTCGGGGAAGGGCTGCCAGCATTTCGTCAAGCCGGCGAACCAGTCCGTCCATGGTGGTTTCAAGAACTCCCATTCGGTTGAATATCTCTCCTACGCTTTCTTCAACGGCCATCAAACGGGCAGTCGAAGTTCGTGGAGATGGAACTTCTTCCTCTGTCGGCACTACCTCCTTTCCCTTGCCGGAGGTATTCTTGCCGGTCACAGCTCCCTTCATCGGTGAAGCTCTGATACCAATTTGATGTAAGCCTATCTTGGACTGAGAAACTCAAGAAGACTAAGGTCTTTTTCTGGAAATTTTTTATTATTCTTCAAAGTCTAACAAACTGGGGTTTTTATATTAAACCCAATGGTCAACTAAAAACAACAGTAACAAACCAAACCAGTAACAGTAACAAACTAATTAAAAGCACAGTAACACAGTACATCAGGTTGTTCTTTTTCTCTCATGCCACCTTGGCCTCTCCCTTGTATATAATTTGGGGTCACTCTCTCTTTGGAACATTGTCATAGACAAGGTGAGAAAGAGACAGGCTTCATGGAAGATCTTTTCTCTCTAAGGGAAGTAGGAAGACCCTTATTTGCTTGGTGTTGAGTGAGATCCCTATCCTCTTCTTGTCTCTCTTATGAGCTCTGTGTTACGTGTGTAAAAATCTTGAGACACTTATGAGAGACCTTTGGAATGGGTTGACAAGGTTAAAGGAGCATAGGTGAGGTGGTGGGGAAGCCTTGGGGTTTGATTTTTAGGATTAGTGATTTTAAGGAATTGTAAAAATCCTTGTTAGAAAGAAGTTGATGGTTTTATTTTACAAGGATAAGTCTCTTCCATGGATTGATTGCGTTCATTCTGCCTGGGTTTAAGCTTCTTCATGCTGCTCCATTTCCATGTATTTTGCAGATTTTTCTATTCAAGATTTTTGTTTGAACTCAGATGCTTTTACTTCTTTTCCTTAGTCTTTTTCTATTGCATCCTTTTTAGTAGTTTTTTTCTTGGTTTCTCTGTGCTTTGAGCGTTAGTTTCCTTTCATTATATCAATAAAAAATTTCGTTTCTTCGAAAAAAAATAAAACAAAGAACAAAAGAAAATGCTCATTTAGCTATAAAATTTCCTCTTAAGTCCATTACGCTTTGGCATATGTTATAGCAATCAAGCATGCTTCTAATTCTTATGAGTGGATGCCAGGTGGTGTCAAAGACACTTGCATAATATTTGGAAAAGAATTTTAAATGAGCTCCCTTGTTCTTCTCACCTTGTTCCTTGCTTTGTAGGTATCTTTGGTAGGATAGGTGAGTGGGGATAGACCTTAATGCTTTACATCATTTTTATCTACGAAAACCACTTTGTGGCCAATGTCTCGATTAATTACGCAAGCTCTCCTTTTTTTTTGCACAATTTTGGTGCTTTTTGTCCAATAGGGAAATTTTAGAGGTCACAACTCTTATCTTTATTCTTTGATTGAGGAGCTTTAAAGTTGGAGAAGGGGGGGGGGGGGGGGTGATTACTGCAGGCTTTTCTTGTAGTTTGTTCTTTTACTGCTTGTTAGACTATTCTCCATTGAGTGATGTTGTCGTTTATGCTATTTGGAATGTGAACGTTCCAAGAAGGTTATGTTCTTTACCCGGCAGATTATCCACGGAAGAGTTAATGGTCTTGATTGGCTGTCGAGAAAGTTACCTTTTTTGGTTGGACCTTTTCATTGTATTCTTTGTCAAATGGTGGAGGAAGACTTGGATCATATCCTTTGCAGTTGTTCGTTTGCTTGGTTAATCAAATTGATTTTTTTTGTTTTTTTCTACCAAGAAACAAAACTTTTCATTGATGTAATTAAAAGAAACTAATGTTCAAAAGATGTATATTTTTTATTTTTACTACGTGTTTGGATTCCTCTAGTGAGCTGAATATAAAGGCTTCAAAGAGATGATCGAGGAGGTTTTCCTCCATCCGCTGTACTAGGTGAGGGGGTGGTTTTTGTGGCATGTCGGGGTTTATTCTCTTTTGTGGGGTCTTTAGGTTGATGACAAATTCTATTTGTAATTACTTGATAGGTTTCATTTCTTTGACTGGAGCCCCTTTATCAAGTTGGGCTTTTTTTTTGGATGCCTTCATATTCATTTATTGAGAAAATGGAAGTTGGTTTCTAAAGAAAAAGCCAAATGAAACTATGGAGGAAAAATGAGGAGAGAAATAATTTCCTAAAATCGGTTAACAGATGGTATTCAAGAACATTGATCCTAACAAGCCATGAAGCAGCCATCTTTGTGCAACAAGAAAACGAGAAAAAGTATATGGAAGGAGAGGCCTGCAGTTAAGAAGAAATCTGTATTAGTGAAATGGAAAGAATTTTTTTTGGAAAGGAGGTCTCTATCTTTGATCACTGGTTCATTGCCAACCTTGTGGTCTCTCTACAATGCTTTGGTTGACAGTGAACCCTCCCCACAATATTAACTATACTCTCTCATCTTTGAAGATCTAGAGGTCTCGTGTTTGAATCTTTGGATGAGTTTAATATGTAAGATTCTTAATGATTGATGGATTTAACTTGAAAAGTTGAGATAACGAGTGGCATGTGGTTCCCCTAGGTTAAGGTAAAGCAACCTTGATAAGGCATGTATTTAGTTTCGCAATCTGACATTTGAGTATGACAAATGTTGGCTTGGAGACACCTTAATAGAACAAGATTCCAAATCAAAAGTCAGGGTCATTTGACCAAGTCCATGATGATCATTGAATTTAATTTTTTTGTTTAGTTTTTGCCATGTTTCCCCCTCTCTATACAAGTCATTCTTCTTCTTTGGGCTTTTTGGATGGCTTTGGTCACGTTTTATTTTCCTCATTTTTTAAAGGAACACAAACAATTTCATTGATGAAATAAAATTACAAAAGGGATACTATCCTTCATTATAATATTTTTGTCACTTTTGCTCAGTTTTAGTTCTAACTCTCACATTCTCATGCTTTGTACAGGATTTCTCTTTAAGGAGCCCACTCATCCAAGGCCATGGAAATTTTGGTTCCATCGATGCAGATCCTCCTGCTGCCATGCGTTACACTGAGTGCAGATTGGAAGTACGTTTAAATATGTTTCCTTGAGAGAATTCGGTTCTTGATGATATGAAAAACCATTTTGTCATGCTTCAGTTACCTACTTTTACTGAGCAAATAAAACTCAGCCCCTTGTTCTAGGAAAGTATAAAAGAGTCATCATAGAAAGTAAAGTTGTTGGCTAATGATTAACTACCGTATTTTTCTCGAGTCTATTCCCACATTTTGCTCAAATATCTGTAATTACTGAAAACTGTCAATCCTTTTTTCATAATTGCTGTCTAGGATCTAATGTCTGTTCAGGTATAAATCATATGTGTTTGCTTGTTGGCATGTTGGGTCAAGTTTATATCATTTATCAATGAAGTCCCATGGTTTGGTTTTCGGCTCATAATTGTTAATAACTTGCAAGGTAGGGGTATAGGAGTTTGAGATGTGTGGAAATTTGCTCCAGGTCTTGGTTCAAGCAACTTGGTGTGAAGTTTTATCATTTAGAGTCTTATTCTCTCTCTAAGATGGTATTGATGTGTGTGAAGGAACCTCATTGGGGATTACGGTGAGGGAGAACCATGTTAATGGATTACTAGCTGGAGTAGAAACTTTGATTCATTGCATGTTTCTTTACAAAATTGGATGCTCAGCACGTGTTAGTTTTCTGTTCCTGCAGGCACTTTCAGAAGCAATGTTGTTGTCTGACTTAGAGATGAATACGGTTTGTTCTATATGTTACAGTTGTTTCAAAGTTATTTATTTATTTCTGTCAATACTTTTTTTAATGCGTGCGTTTTTCTTTTATATTTGTGTAGGTTGATTTTGTTCCAAATTTTGATAATTCTCAAAAGGAACCTTCACTACTGCCGGCTCGGCTGCCAACTTTGTTGCTGAATGGTTCCTCAGGGATTGCGGTGATCCATCTCAGCTTTCTTTCCTTTCTGCCCGTGTAGATAATTTTTTTGTCATTCTTATTTAGAGGCAAATGTTTTCAGGTTGGAATGGCAACCAATATTCCACCGCATAATCTTGGTGAGGTAGTAGATGCACTCTGTGTTCTTATTCATAATCCAGAGGCTACAGTGAGTATTAACTCTCTTCCTAGATATTCCTTTTTTAAAAAACAACTTTTTATTTTTATCTTCCTGAATGAACACTTCAATATCAGTCAATCAGAATCCAAATATAAGAAATATTTTGTATCTTTAGTAAATACTGGATGAGAAATATTTCTCTTCAGGTTAAATTATAAGTTTAATCCTTAACCTTTTTTATTTGTGTCTAATAGATTTTTAAACTTTTAAAAAGTATCTATTAGGTTCCTACACTTATCTTTTTTCTTGTCTAATAGGTCCCCGAATTTTAAAGACTTCAAAAGAAGTTCTTGAATTTTCAATTTTGTATTTTGTTGGTCTTAATATTTTGTGTCCAATAAGTTGGTATATTAGGTCACCATTTCTTAAAATTAACGATTCTATTAGAAAATATTTTGTGTCTAATAAGTTTGTATATTTTAAAAAATTGCCAAATATATCAATGTCCTATAAGATATAAGAGTGAAAGTTCAAAGACGTGTTAGGTGCTGAATCCTAAGTTTATGGACTTATTAGTCACAAAATTGAAAGGTATGGGGCACTTTTTAAATTTAAGGAATCTATTTGACACAAACGTGAGAATTTAGAAATTGAATTTGTAATTTAATTTGATTTATATTATAGTAGAGTAAAAACATTATTGCTCTTTTTGGGAGTTTTTCCTCCCCATGTCATTGACATTCATCAATAAAATTGTTTCATGTTCTAAAAAAACTATGATAGAGTAGAATGTAGATGATAATTTTTTTATGGATTTAAATACACTTTCATGAACTACATCTTGAGTTGCATATTTTAAACATATTTTGCATTCTATTTTTTTTTTGTATCATATATTTGGAGATTTAACATTTTATTGATTTTATTAATGAACGGAAACATATTTGCATTGAACTCTTCTAATATGGGAGTTCAGTCTACAAGTGTGCATTTCTCATTTCTCATTTCTTCTTTGCAATTTCATTAATTTTATTTTGCTTTGTTAAAGTTGCAAGAATTGTTGGAATACATGCCTGGACCTGACTTTCCGACTGGAGGATTAATTATGGGAAACAATGGGTAAGATTTAGTTTTTTATTCCCTTTTTTGAACCATTTTTTATTCCCTTTTTTGAACCATTTTTTATTCCATTTCTTTTGTCACACGTGACTCCTTCTGGTCACACTAAAGAAGAGGCGTCATTTAGGATGTCTTTTGACAACTAGTTTCGTGTACTTGCATTCTAAAGTTCTTTTTTTGGCTTCCATATTCTTATGGTGCAAAATATCATCATCACTTCTAGTGCTTTCTGATTAATTCATTAATTATTTTCAAATTTTTAAATCTCTAATTGTCCCTCCAATCGATTGTGATATCTTCATGCATTCTAAAATTTCATTTTCGGAATGTATTGTGAAGTTAGAAAGAAAATGGAAAAAGACGTGGGTGGAATGGTCTCTCAACTGGGAAAGTAATTTTTATGCTTTGTTTTCTAAGAATTTTATCTTTTAATTTTGAAAAGTAAAATGCTTCTAAAAATGAAATTGATACTTCCACGATAAATATATAGTTTTTTCTGGAAAAGTAATCTTTGTTCATTTCAATTAGCAATTTATAAAGCGTAAGCTGCTGAAACTAGTCTCAGAAATATCCCTTTATATTTTTTGTTCTTTGGCTTCTTAAGGTCATCATAATAGTTGCTCTTATATAAAAAAAAGGTCATCATAATAGTTATTTATTTTGTCAAGTATTTTAGAGGCATATCGAACTGGACGTGGACGCATTACAGTTAGGGGGAAAACTGAAGTTGAACTACTCGATTCTAAAACGAAACGAACTGCCGTTATTATAAAAGAGGTAACATTGTGGTGTTTTTTTATAGTTTGCAGGAAGTATCTGTTTAAACATGTATTTCTTTTCAACTGTGGAAGTTTTAGTAAATTAGAAAGTGGCTTTTTAAACTTTAATTTTTATTTTTGTAAATGGAATGCAGATACCTTACCAAACAAATAAATCTGCTTTGGTGGAGAGGATAGCAGAACTTGTGGAGAACAAGGTGATACTGTGAGGAAAGTTATTTTACCACATGTTTATCTGTATATAACGGTTGACTGAAAACTAACCGATTTAAACTTTTTTCCCCATATTTTTGTGATATTTTGTTCGTGTTTCTGTCAGGTCAAATTAGATTGACAGTAATACAATCCTGCATTTTTTACCTTGTCAAGCAATAAACTTGGGAATTACTTGGCAATTATTTTAAAGTATTTTTTTACTGTTATTTTCATGGTCGATTTGTGCCTTTATTATTGATTTATTTTTACCATGGCCTCTGGGAGTGAGCTGGTTCTCCTGCATGCAAGCAAATGACCCAATTCACACCTTGCCTTTTATAATTGTCTTATTCTTCTATAAACTTGGAATCTAACAAACTGCTAGTGTCTTCTTTTTGTGATTACATTTGGAGAGACCACTAACAAGAAGATAGAATTTTTTCTTAAAAGATTTAGCCATGGAAACATCAAAACAAACGAACAAGCTTCAATGTTACTGCTAGGCCTCCAATCACCCAAGTTTACCAAAGGAGGGGTAAAAAGGAAAATTCCACCTAGACAACCTGGTTGTTAGGATGACCAGTGCTCCTAACAACACGTGGCAGCAGCAGAAAGGGAATATATATGTGGGCGTTTTGTGCTAGGGTTGATCATCTTGGTTATTATGTATTTTGAATGAACATTGTTCCTTGGGGAGAGAGCAGCCCTCTTACTTGGCTGAAGCTTGTTTAAAAACTCTTTTGTGCAGCTTATGATTCCATATTGAATATATCTATGTCTATATACGTATATCATCTTCTCTCCATCGTACTGTGTTTGTGAGTGTGCTGGAAATATTTTGTGTATTTGTATGGGTGTGGGTTGAATCTTTTGTAGGAGAAACAAGAACTTACCATTGGTATCAAAACCGTTCGACACTCTGGGGAGGTGGAAGAAAATGACACAAAAACTAATAGAGGACCGCTTAGTGTCACAATCGTAGCGTTTCAACCTTGAGACGGACGATTGTGCGGCATTTGTTTTAACTCGACGAACAAGTCAGCCGATCAAAATTCGAAAGTTGTGGGTAACGTCGACGTATGTCGTAACCTTCCTTAGCGTTCTTGGGAAATTTGTTTATAAAACGTGGGAAAGAAAGAAATACATTGAAATAGACGTTACAATAAGCATTAAAGACTGTCAATTGCAAGAAAAAAGGGTTGCTTGCAAAGAGTACAACTAATGCTTGGGCGGAGATTCAACTGGTATGCCTCTCCTATAGTACATTTTGAACATTTTCAGCTCTGGTAGGCTTGCATATGAAAATGCCGAAACATCACACCCAAACTTTATGACTTAAAATGAAATGCAAATGCCTAAACTAAATATGATGCTTAAAGATAAGATAAATGGGAGCTAATCGGAGCATATAACCATAGGTAAACACACCTTGGAAAAATATGTCCGTGACACATAGCAGTGTGGGAAGCGAAAGTCGAAGCGATAAAACAAGAGGTGCAGAGCCAGAGATTATCGGTTCTAGAGAAGACAGTGGAGAAAATGCACGCGTTGTTGGTGGAGATGTACGAAGACCGCCAGAGGTACTCGGATAGAACGACACTGGTCGGTACTAGCACCAGAAAGAGGAAGGTGAGAACAGTGGACATCAACGAAGAGGAAGAAGAAGGGGAAACATTTTTAAACGCAGAAACAGGGGCAGGGCAGGACCAGATTAAATTTAAAAAGTTAGAGATGCAGGTATTTAATGGTGACGACTCAGATGGCTGGTTTTACAGGGCGGAACACTATTTCCAATTACATCTTCTGAATGAGCAAGAGAAATTGAAGATTGCCGTGGTCAGTTTGGAAGGGAAAGGTCTCAGCTAGTTTCGGAGGGCAGAGAATCGAAAGCGCTTTTGATCATGAAGAGAACTGAAGGAAAGGATGTACCGTCGATTCCGTTGTAGAGAACCGGGGACGAGGTGCGCCAGATTTTTTGCCACAAGGCAAGAAGGAACGGTGAACGATTATTTGCAGACGTTTGAGGAACTTTTGGCATCGTTACCAGAGATGGCGGAAGACGTGTTGAAGGGGACATTCACGAATGGGTTGGACCCGATAATTAGAACAGAAGTTTTCGCCATGCGGGCCGTGGGCCTGGAAGATATGATGGATGCGACCCGTTTAGCTGAAGAGAAAATCGAGATGGCCCGAACCGCTCAGGGCCCGTATGCAAGAAATGCCAAAACGGTCCAAAAACCTTTAGTGAAAAATACGGAGAGCCCTAGTACGAAAATAGTTACCCTAGCTGAAAAGGTTCCCTCCCAAACCAACTCTTCTTTCCATTCGCAATGTAATACATCGGGAGGAGGCTACAGACGCGAAAATTCTTTTCGAAGATGGACCGATTCGGAGCTTTAGGAGAGACGAGAAAAAGGCTTATGTTACAAATGTGATGAGCCGTTTAGCAAAGGACACCGCTTCAAGAATAAAGAACTTCACCTTTGTGTAGTAGCGGACGACTTGGAAGATACGGAGATGAACGATATGTTGGCCGACGAAATTATGGTAGAAGTGGGTCCCATGGTGGAATTGTCGCTTAACTCGGTGGTGGGACTCACGGCATCGGGAACGTTCAAGGTCAAGGGCACGATGGAAGACCAGGAGATTGTGATCATGATAAACTGCGAAACCACTCACAACTTCATCTCCTTAAAACTGGTGGATGAGTTGAAATTACCCATGACAGCGGGGACATTATGGGTTCGGGAAAAGCAGTTCAAGGAAGAGGAATGTGTAAAGGTATCACAGTGGGGTTGCCGGTTTTGACCATAGTGGAAGATTTTTTACCACTAGAGTTGGGCAATCTGGATATGGTACTGGGAAAGCAATGGCTTCGTAAACAAGGGGCTATGACCGTGGATTGGAAAGAACTCTCCATGACGTTTGTGGCTGGGGAAACGAAGGGAGACCCCTGTCTAACGAGAATGGAGGTGTCCTTGAAAATGCTAGTGAAGTCGTGGCAATCGAAAGACCAAGGTTCCCTTATCGATTTCGACTGCCTAAGCAAGTACGCTCACTTCATAACCTTGGGTCACCTATTTTCGGCCAAAACAGTAGCTATGGTGTTTATCAAGGAAGTGGTGCGTCTTCATGGGTACCCGCGTTCGATAGTATTCGACCGAGATCGAGTGTTCTTATGTCACTTTTGGAAAGAGTTATTCCGATTACAAGGCACCCAACTAAAAAGAAGCACGACATATCACCCACAAACGGATGGGCAATCGGAGGTTGTTAACAAATGCCTAGAACTCTACTTATGGTGTTTTTGTCATGAGAAACCACAAACGTGGAGTGATAAAATTGCATGGGCTGAGTATTGGTACAACACCAACTACCAAGCGTCAATAAAAAACACGCCTTATGCTGTAGTTTATGGACAGCATCCGCCACCAATCATTTCTTATGGCCAAGCGGGTACCACCCCGAATGATTCAGTAGAATATCAGTTGCAAGCTCGAGACGAAATGCTAACTGCCTTAAAGGATCATTTGAGACATGCCCAAGAGCAAATGAAGAAGTTTGCTGATGTGCATCATAGAGACGTGGCTTTTGACATTGGGGATTGGGTATATCTGAAATTACAGCCCTACAGACAGCACTTAGTTGCTAAGAAGCGATGTGAAAAGTTATCTCCCAAATATTTTGGGCCTTACATGGTGTTGGGTAGAGTAGGGGAGGTGGCCTATTTGTTGGATCTGTCGGAAACCGCCAAAATCCACCCGGTTTTCCACGTTTCACATCTTAAGAAGGCGCTGGGAGATAAACATACAGTCCAACCGGATATAACCCTGCTCAATGATCAGATGGAGTTTGTTTTGGAACCTAAAAACGTGACCCAAATTCGTTGGAACGATGCTGGACGAGATTGGGAATATTTAGTTCAATGGAAGGATCAGCCAAGTCATGAAGCAACATGGGAGTCTGACGCTATGCTTACTAACCAATATCCAAACTTCCACCTTGAGGACAAGGTGGCTCTTCTCCACGGGGGTATTGCTAGGCCTCCAATCACCCAAGTTTACAAAAGGAGGGGTAAAAAGGAAAATTCCACCTAGACAACATGGTTGTTAGGATGACCAGTGCTCCTAACAACACTTGGCAGCAGCAGAAAGGGAATATATATGTAGGCGTTTTGTGCTTGATCATCTTGGTTATTATGTATTTTGAATGAACATTGTTCATTGGGGAGAGAGCAGCCCACTTACTTGGCTGAAGCTTGTTTAAAAACTCTTTTGTGCAGCTTATGATTCCATATTGAATATATCTATATCTATATACGTATATCATCTTCTCTCTATTGTACTGTGTTTGTGAGTGTGCTGGAAATATTTTGTGTATTTGTGTGGGTGTGGGTTGAATCTTTTGCAGGAGAAACAAGAACCTACCAGTTACCTCATTTGGTGATCTCATAATGGTGCTCTTTGCAAGCATATTACAGAATCTCAGAGCCATATCTTTCTCTCTTGTAATCAGGCTACCAAATTCCGGGGGGTTGTTCTTTCAGCATTGAATTCAAGTAGAACTTTTCATATCATCCAAAGAGTCTTCTTCCCCTCTTTCTATTGTGTAATCTTAAAAAAGAAGAGGAAAAGCTTCTTTGGATGCAATTTATTTTAGAGCCTTCTTTCACCTCAAAATAATCATTGGAGATTCTCTTTTTTTATATCGAATGAAAGGAATCAAAGGATTTTCATGGACAGAGAACAATCATTTGATCGGCATTTTGATACCAATCTTTTTGGCTATCCATTACTTGGTGTAAATTATCTCTGTTTTTTCACTAGTATAGCTTTCCTTCTCTTTTGTCTGGTTGGAGAGCTTTTTCTTTTACTCCTTTGGATTAGGTAGCTTCAGGGCATTTGTTGTCACTTGGGGGGAGGTATTTTCCCAAGTATTTTTTCTTTCATTTTGCATGACAGCTTGGTTGGTCCTTACCCAAAAGAAAAATGTAACCTGGGCTGTTATTTTGTTACTCCTTCTATACCTCTGGCAACTCATTTTTTTAAATTTTATTTATATCATTTCTTTTAAATGTTCGTTTTGGGCCATCTAACGCATACCTCAACTAATCTCACGGGACAACCTGTCTGACCCTACGACATTTGAGTGTCAAGGAAACTCATAGGAAATTAATTTCTAGGTAGGTGACCACCAAGCATTGAACCTGTGACCTCTTAGTTAGTTATTGAGACTGTCTTTTTTTTTACCACTAAGCCAACCTATGATGGTTTCATTTTTGACTTATCTCTAAAAACTCAGCATTTCTTTGTGAGTTTGTTAGTTTGAGTTTCATTTTTGACTCATCTTTGCAGCTCTTAGCCCTTTTTTGTGGCCTTTGTTTTTGTCGAGATATATACATAATTTATTAATTAAAAAAAACGTATCCTTATATGAACCAAAAGATGAATGGGAGAGGCTCCTTGTATCCTTAATGAGTTACAAGAAACATCTGCAATCAGAGAAATGAGCAGAAATACTGTGGGAGGATAATAGGGAATTTTTTCATATATCAACGAAAAGTATCATTTCCATCGCAGAAAAAAAAACAAGAAAAGAGAAATAGAGCATTCAATAACGCTATAAAAGACTGGACAAGTTTTTTTTCTTTTGAACCAAAGGTCAATTTCTTTCCATCCAAACCAACCAAGAAAAAGCACACTAACAAGATTCTTCCAAAGGGTTGGTCTTCTTTTCCTTGAGAGGCTGGTCCAAAATGAGGAGAGTATGAAGCATGTAGGTCTTCTTCGGAAGACCACCAGCCAGCTACAAACTTACTAATACTAGTTCGTTTATAATCACTTGCAAAGTGTTTGCATTGTCGTTTTCATTTTTTGTAGGTTCTTTTGTTTTGTCACCTATAATGTATTTTGTGCTTGTCTTATTTCATTATTTCAATGATGAGGCTTGTTCTGTTTAAAAACCCACCATCTAGTTGGTCTTTCCTTTTTAGAAGGACAACAACTAGGGTTATTTCTGAGACTGTTTCATATGTCTTCCCTAAAAAGCCATTGCTGACTTTCTTGTTTGGTCTAGGAGCTTGTGTTCTTTTTCGTTCAGTTTTTGCTGCCTTCTTTTCAAAAGGGAAACATTGGATGTGGCCTCTCTTGTTGTCTTACTCAAAGGCCACTCTTTTTGGCTTGGGGGAAGCGATGTGAGAATTTGAATCCTAATCCTTTTGAGGGATTCTCATGAACCTTTTTTTTTTTTCAAAGTATGGTTGATCATTCTTATGTTGATGTCTCGGTCTTCTCGGTTCTTTAGAGTATTAATATTCTCAGGAAAGTGGGGTTTCTTACCTGATAGGTTTTTCATGGTCATGCTTACACAATGGATCGACTCTTAAGGAAATTACCTTCGCTTGTTGGGCCATTCTGTTGTCTTCTTTGTCAGTGGGTGGAGGAAGATTTGGATCATATACTTTGGCAGTGTGAGTATGCGAGTTCTGTTTGGGAGTTGTTTTTTTAGCAGTTTGGGTTCTTTGTGGATTGTTAGAGGGGTACCAGGAGAATGATCGAGGAGTTCCTCTTCAATTCGCCACAGGGGGAGAAGGGTCATTTTTTATGGCTTGCTGGGGTGTGTGTTATTTTGTGGACTTTGTGGGGTGGGCAACATAATAGGACTTTAGAGGGAGGGATGGAGACCCTAGTGAGATTTGGTCTCTTGTTTGCTATCTTGTTCTTTTTGGGCTTTAATTTTGAAGAGTTTTTGTAACTACTCCATAGGCATTCTTTTGCATAGTTGGAGTCCCTTTTTGTAGTAGGGTTTTCTTGTTTTGTTGGCTTGGTTTTTTGTATGTCTGTGCTTGTATCCTTCTTTTTTTTTTTCCTGTACTCGTTGCAAGTGGTTGTTTCTATATAAAAAAACAGGATGACAACATCTAAAGTCAACCATTGTGTGGTAGAAATTAAATTTGCCCTGGTCCTGTTGTAATTCACCATTTCTTGTCGACTGTAGTATATTTATTGTTTACTTAATATTTAAGTAACTTTTTTTATGAACAGACACTAGATGGTATAAGTGACATTAGGGACGAGAGTGATCGAACTGGGATGCGGATTGTAATTGAGGTAAAAACGTTGTTGAATATTATACTTATCTTGTCATTATGACCTATTAAAATATGTTGTGCAACTTCTACACAGTAAAATAAACTCCCATAAAGTTCTTGGTAATCAATTTTTGTTAAGTCGAACAGTTGTGGAGATTAGTCTCCTAGACACGCCCAAATTACATTGTAATTATTAACTTACAAAAAGTACAAAAAAAAAATCCATTGCAGCCTAAAAATTTCAGTGACGGTTTGGGGAAAAAGTTAACTTCATATGAATTGCCATGCATGTGCATATTTATTGCACTAGATAATAGAGGGAGAGGACAATGCTGGTTAGATTGATAGGTTCTTTAATCTTCTTTACAGCTTAAGCGAGGAGCAGACCCATCGATTGTTCAGAATAATTTATATCGTCTTACATCTCTTCAGTCTAGTTTTAGCTGCAATATGGTGGGGTGAGTGGTTTGTCCTTACAGCTAACTTTCTATCCTTTAAATTTTCATTGATGTCTTCTCATTCTAATGCATCTACTTTAATTGCTTTGCCGATTACTATCCATCTAATGTGATTAATTTAGTGAAAAATTATTATAGTTTTCCTTTCATTATGAAATTTAAATCTATTTAATGCTTATCTCAAATCCTTTAGAAAGATTATATTGAACAACAATGCACCATCACGTCTCTCTTTAAGTGAATCTAAGAGCATCAGGTTCTTGTCAATGATTCATCAACAACACACGCTCGTGCCCAAAAAAAGCTAGGATTTTATGCACACAAGAACATAAAAGTATTACTCAATTTAAACTGTTTTGCTAAACAAATGTTACTTAAATTGCTAAGAATAAATTACCTTGATTTCTATTTAATATGAAACATCTTCTTCCTCTTCTTTTTAAACATGAAGCATAACTTTATATTGAATACATGAAAAGTGGCTGTTGCTTAAAGGATACAAACTCTACAAGAAATGAGCAAGTGTTGCAACAAAAATAGAAAACAAACCAGATAACTTGTATCATAAGAAGACCCGTATGAAACAATGAAGTGTTTTGATTCAAACCGGTCATCCTAAAGGAGGTACTTTTTCTTTTCTAAAAAGTTCTAATCCTTTCCCACCACAATTGTGATAAGAGAACTTTATCCACATGAATTCAAAATAAATGTAGATTTCTCCATACAACTGACCAAATGATGCTGAATGTTTAAGATGAGGAGATGATTGAGTGGAACTCGAGATGTAAACTTTCTTTGGTTCTTTTTTTTTTTTGGATAGAAACAACTGCTTTCATTGAAAAAAAAAAGAATAATACAAAGACATAAAAAATTGAGCCCACAATAGCCCTTAGAGAAAGATTTCCAAACTAAGTAGAATATTGCCTAGAGAATAATTACGAAACATTTTCGAGACCAAAGCTTAAAGAGAGATGTGGAACGCACTGAGGACCAGATCTCACTAGGGTTTCTCTCCAAACCCCGAGACACTCTAATGTTCCTCTCCTTGCATAGATCCCACAAAATAGCACACACCCCAACATCTCAACGAAAACGACCTTTCTTTTTGAAAGGTAGATGGAGGAATTCCTTGAACTTAAGATGAAGATCCCTCTGACAAGCAAGCACAAAGCCGAACTTCTGAAAGAAATCATTCCACACTAATCTACTCCGAAAAACAACTGATTGGAGATTTCTTCGAGTGCCCAACAAAATAATTCTAAATTCACCTCCCATGCATAGTTGAATATTAGAGAAGGGAAAAAAAGTCCTCATCCCACACAAAGCTTCTTCTGCCATAAATCATATGTAGACCTAAGCTAATGAAATATTATCTGAAGGCCCTTAGCTGCAAATCATGAAAAACATCCTCATTTCAAAGGAATGATGTAGAGTTAGAGTGGGTTTTGCTGGAAGAACAAATGGTTAGCTGACCTCCCCCTTTGTTTAGAATTTCCCAGGCTTTTTAGAATTGTAATTTCTAAGGATTCTTTTGTTGGTCAATACTGGCTGGTTCTCTTTATGGATGGGATATAAAAATTCAGAATAGATTTCACCAATTCTGAATTTGATGAATGGATTGCTCTCTCAAACAAGCTTTAAATTGGTATACTAAACAACAGGTAGAGTTCTTTGTATGGTTTCTGGAAAATGATGGTTCCTTTTCCGTCGAATCTCTCCCAAACTCATTGTGATTCAAATAGCTTTGTAAAAGCAAAAATCTGATATGACCTTTTGTTCTAAGAAAGTTGAGATTTTTTTTCTTTTTATCTTTTCTTTTGAAAGGTTAAAGACTTGTTGTAGAATCCAAAAAATCCTTCAAAGTTATGCTCTCTCTTATTTGATGTGTTCTCTGTAAAAATAGTAAGGAGTCTTTGATACACCTCTTTTTCTTCGGTCCCTTCACTACTAACTGTTGGGGGAAGCTGTTTAGCTTGTCCAACGTTCAATGGTGTTGGCCCAAGAAAGCCTTGGATTTCTTTTTATAGTTAGTTGAAGGTCCTTCGTTAAATGCTCAGGCAAAATTTCCCTAGTCCAATGGAATCTTTGCCTCCCTACAGGGTTGTGGTTTGAAAGAAACTCTAGAATCTTTTGTGATTAAGAAACTAATGGTGACTTTTTTAGAGTTTGGTTACTCTTTTTGCTTCTACGTGGTCCTCCACTTCTCAATTCTCCCATTTCTTTTGTATTGTTCCTTGTCATAATGAAAATTATGTTTCCTATTAAAAATTATCTAATAAAAACTATTGTAGAGCTAATCAAACTTGGTGACCACCTACCTAGAAATTAATATCGTATGAATTTCCTTTACATCCAAATGTGGTAGGGCCAAATGGGTTGTCATGTGAGAATAGTCAAGGTGTGGTGTAAGCTTGTTCAGACACTCACGGATATTAGAAAAAAAATTGATCAAACTTAGTCGTATATTACTATCTAAAGCTCATCTTTTCCCTTAATTTTTTTTGAAACAGAGACAACTTCTTTATTAGCAAGAACTCAAAGTACAAGAGAGTTTCACAAAGAGAGCAATAAAGAAGTTGTAATCGAGGGAGTCCTAGTGGGATAAGGAGGCGCACCCAGACATCTCGACTAGGTTGACACCTCATAGCGCCAATCATCATATCCCAAGCAAAAGTATAAAAAACCAAACAAAGGTACAATAATAAAACATCCAGCTTATTACAAGGGTCTGGAATACAATACAGGGCCAAAAAAAAACAGAAAAACAATAGGGAAGGCCCAAAAATACAATCTCAAAATTAAAGGCTAAACAAGGGCAATCCTTCAAAGCTTCAAAATGCAGAAAAGGGCTTCAGAGCGACAATCAGGGAAGTTGAGTAAGAAATGCATCCTAATTGAGGCAAATGTCTTGATGAAATAATTAATGAACTCCTTTTTTAAGGAACACCAAGCTGCAACATTAAGATCTACTGCACTCATAATTTCTGCCCTTGGTCTTGCTTTATCATGGAAGATACGTTGATTTCGTTCGAACCATAATCCTGTGAGTAAAATTTTTGACAAATTTTCCCATATTATATGAGGTTTTTTTTTTTTTTGGGTAAAATTGGACCCGACAAAATTTGGACCACACTAGCGCTTAGTGAACGATCAAATACCCAATCTAAATTAAACAAGGAGAAAATCCTTACTCGCTAGGCTGCAAACATAGAGGACAGATCGAAGGAGAAAGGCTTTTATTGGGGGTTTCTTTTGCAAATTTTCTGAACTGTTGAGGGACTCGAAGACCATAATTCAAATCAAAATGTTAATTTTCCGTGGGCTGCCTGATTTCCAAATTTTTGAAAGAAGATGTTTAACCATCGGGGAGGCAGTTTTTAGGTGAGCTGAAAGGGACTTAACGGTAAACCGGCCATGGGATCAATGGACCATGATCTATAATCATTGGAATTAACCAATTTTTCAGTTGGGAGGAGGGATAGTAGTGATTGAATTTCTGCAATTTCATCATTTTCAAACATCTTCTAAAGGCCAATGACCAAGATGAAGTATCATGGTCCCAATGTGCTGCTACTGAACCGGGAGTTTCCCCTGAAATTTTATGTCTTATAAGTTTGAAAACTTCTGTAAATTGAGACTTCTTTCACAAATTTGAATGGAGTTCTTTTCTATTTTTCTGTGTTGTTTACGGGGACATAGATTGATGATAGATTCTTGAATCACATAATTAAACTTTAATTTTTCTTTTGAAATGATTCACCCTTTTGTTAGCTAATATGTGGATATAGTGTTTCTCTTGCCATTAGGTCGTTCCTTTTGGCTTTCTATTGATTATACATATCTGTGTCTTGTACATATGTGTGTGTATATATATATAAATTACAAGTTATGCAACTTTAATTTTTCGTGCAGTATCATTAATGGACAACCTAAACTGATGGGTCTGAAGGAATTGTTGCAGGTAAAATTGCACTTAATTCTTTTGACCATTTCCCTCCACCTTTCAACCATTACCTTGTAATAGAATGTGTTTCTCGCATTGTGTTTTCATTCTTGATCATTTGCTCTTATTGATAGTTGGATAGTTGAATTTGATTTTTATGCTGTTCCTTCATCACACACACAAGTGACCGAAATATGTCAATCATTTTATTAGTGGTCCAATGATGTAGTCATGTAGACAAGTTGGAGGAGTAAATTCTAGAGTGCAATAAGATTTTCCTTTTCAATAAAATTTTACCATTTTATATACTACTCAGTAACTTTTACAAATAAAAGACAACCAACAAACCAACCTAAATAACAAACACTAGATTACATCACAGAATGAATCGTTGTGGAGCTGGAAGGGTTTGACGAAGCAATTGAAGAGAAAGTTTTTAGCTTTTCTTTTCTTCTCTGTAATGTCCATAGTAGCTCCCGTACCTTTTTTAGAAGGCAAGGGTTGTCCTATCTCTTTTATAAGGGTGGTTTTTGGGTTTGACAAAAAGGCTTCATTTTTTTATGGTTTTGTTCATTAGATAATTGAAATTTTGTTGAGGAGGGTTTTTGGAGATTTTTTACTAAGTTCTTTGAGAAAGTCATTCTGGAGATTGGTCAAGGTTCAGCTGTTCAGTTTCTTAGATCTATTTGACTGATGACTAGTTCATTGCCAAGGAGTTGTTGACTGACTTAGAAAAATGCTTCTCATGATGATTTCATTTAGTGGCTTTGATCCGTTCTCTTTCTAATAGCTTTTCTCCTCTTTGTGCAGTGATTTTATGTCCATTGATTGGTAAGAAATTGAAATAGCTCTAGCTTTATTATATTTATTCAGGGAGTGTCGTTTTAGCCTTTTGCTGGGGGAAGTTTACCATTGAAGCCCTTGTCCATCTATAAGCTTTCCCTGTGGCTCTTTCTTTGATATTTGGCCATTTTCTTTTTGTTGAGTGGTTCTACATTTTCCTTTGTGTGGAGGGTGTACATTCCCAAGAAGGTTTAATTCTTTGTGTGGTGGGTTATGCACGAAAGACTAAAGAGTTAACAGGTTAGATCAGTATTGGGTAAGTTTTACATCTTGGTTGGATCATTTTGTTGTATTCTTTGCAAAAGGGAGGTAAAAGATCTCGATCGTATTCTTTTGAGATGTGGTAGGTGCCATTTTGAGTTATTTATTTGAGGCGTACGACTTTCTTTTTGTCAGCTCTGAGAGTTGTAAAGAGATGATTATTGAGCTCTTTTTCCTTGTCTTTTTGTGAGAAATGATTGTTTTTGTAGCAAGCAGGGTGTCCACTATTTTACGGATTTTCTAGCTGAGGAATAACAGAATTGCCAAGGGTTGGAGAGATCTAGTGATGTTTGATCCTTGTTAGATTTTATGTTTCTTATAAGCTTCAGTCACTTGGCCTTTTTATAATTATGGTTTGGGCTGATGTCAATTGGTCGATGTCGGTTTCGGGAGAAAACCGACTTGTGAAGCTTGTATGTGGCAACCAATTAGAATCGGATTGATTGGTCGGTCTTGTCAGTTTTTAATACCTAAGCTGTGGAGAGAGCATGCAATTTTGTTCTGTTTGGTTTTGTGCTTCTAGCAAACTACATGCAAAACAAGAAAGGTAAAGTGAGAAGAAATGAAGAAAAATATAGAAAGATAAGAAAAAAAGAAAGGATTGGATCTACTAAGAAGTAATAAGAAATGAAGAAAAAAGAAAAGAATGGAGAAAAAGTTTTTTTAGAAATAGAAAATTCTTAAAAACAATAAAATGGATATAAAGTTAAGAGGGAGAGAGCCTTACTCATGGTGCTGACTATGGTCGGAGGAAGTGACAAGGGAAGTTTCGAGAGAAGTGAAGTGGAAGACGAGAGAGGGCAAGGGAAGAGAAAGGAGAGACTGGGAACTTAGAAATAGTAGAATTGAAGAGAGAATTGCATCATCATCATCATTATTTTTTTTAAAAATGGTAAGTGGTTTTGAGAAAACCTTCCTCATTTACGAGGAAGTAAAGAGCCAACTTTTTTTTTTAAGGTGATAGACTGGTCGGTTTTTAATTTAAAAAAACCGACACCAACTGACTCTCCCCTACCTACCAACCACAACGAATGGTGGTTCGTTCGGTTGGATCAGCTTTCAGGGTTCCTTTGAAAACCTCTAATTACCCTCTAGGTCTTAAATAATTGGATTGGAAAGTTTAGCTCTCTTTTGTAGGCTTTATTTTATTACGTACTAGTATTTTTTTCATTTTTTTTTCCTGAACAAAGTTATCATATTAATAAAAAAGAAATTGGCCCTCTGAACTGTTAATAATGAAAGGTATTATGCATGAAATTTATCTTATGTGAAGCCAAATGGAACTAGGAACTATGGTTGACTTGTTGTAGCTATTATTTATTGTCTGTAGTTTGTAGTGGGAGCTGGCTATTGAGTAAATGTTAGCATGATTTTGGCATTATAAATTAAAATAGCAAACGATATGTTTCTTTAATTTATGATGGATTGAGACGAAGATAACTTATTTTCTTTTCTGTTTTTTACTTGAGCAAATTCCAGGCATTTTTGGACTTTCGGTGTTCTGTTGTAGAGAGACGTGCAAGGTTTAAGCTATCGCATGCACAAGAGAGAAGACACATCGTAGAGGTCTGTTACTGTTTCATACCTACCGAATGATATGTTGCCTGGGTATTGTCAGAGGTTACTAGGTAGTATTTTATTATGTGGAATATCTTTAAAATGTCAGAAAAAGATTTGAAACCAATCCCTTAAAGCAAGACTTTGCATAATTTTTCATTCCCTAATATTCATTTGGAATCAAGGTAGGCTCCCTCTAAATTGTCAAAATTATTCCATTAATTTTGGTTTCCTTCAAACCTACTGGAGTTGTCTTTTATATCTCCTTTGGCCCTCTTTCCCCTCTCCTTTGTAATTTTGTACATCAATGAAATTGCTTCTTATTAAAAAAAATCCGCTGGTTAACTTGACTCCCAGAAGCTTGACCTTTGTTTTATAAAGAGAGCATTTTTTATTGTTCTGTTTTTTTATTTGAATGCAGCAAGAACTTCAAAATATGTGTTCTTAGTTTATGTGCAATATGCAATTTCAGTAAAGATTGTTGTATCACAGAATTTAAAAATCGTTGATTACTACAATTATTGAGTTTAAATAAAGTGGAAAAATTGTTGAAATGTTGTACTTCCTTTATTAAATTTATATGTTTTATATTTTATATAATTAAATTTATTTATTTCCTTGCTTATCCATCTGCTTTTATGTTTCTTTCTCATTCATAGATTCTCATTCAAAGTAATCTTATCTTTATATTATATTCATGCCGTTAACCTATTTCTTTTAGAGTCACCATTTAGTAAATATTAACGAGAAACTCTCTCAATCACAAATCAGTATTTTACATTTAGAGGTTTTATTCTTCTCTCGTGTTTTTTTGTAGTACTTAATATTTTGGTTCTGTGTATAGGGTATTGTTATTGGACTTGATAATTTGGATGGAGTTATTCGTTTGATAAGGGAAGCTTCCAGCCATTCTATTGCATCTGCTAGTCTGAGGACTCGTATGTTTCTAGAAACTTAACATTTCTTCATTTAATGCTTTCTTAGTGGGTGGCATTGCCCCTTGATTTTTTAATGAGTCCTGATCATCGTTTTTTTTTTTTTTTTTTTTTTTTGATAAGGTAACAAAACATTTCATTAAAAAAATTGAAAAGAGACTTAATGCTCAAAAATACAATAACCATAGGAAAAAAATGTAAATAGAGGTTAATTTGATTTTAAGAAGCCATAATCAATTTTCGTGGAAGCACTTGCAGTGGAGGGAAATGGAAGCGCTAAGAAGCCACAATCATTTGATATTTAAACATAGAAGTATGATACTTGTAATGGAGATTTCTCATTTTATCCATAAAACTTCTCGATGTGTGTGGATGTGTATATATAATACTCAATTCATGATTAAATGCATCTTCATGTATTCTCCCGTAGCTAATAAGATTTATACCATTCATGACTCAAGGTAGGTTATATCATTATTGTGTTGTAAATCAGTCTGAAATTACTGCCGTTCTCCGTTTCCTTTCTGCAGAATTCAACCTTTCTGAAAAACAAGCTGAAGCTGTATTGGACATTAACCTTAGGAGACTTACCCACCTTGAGGTTTGATGTGGTCATGCTAATCATGTACTTGTTATTTTCACCTGTGAACTTCTGAATTGCATTAAATGAGTTATTTTGATCTCTCGCTCAGAGGAAGAAGTTTATTGATGAAAGTAAATCCTTAATGGAGAATATTTCCAAATTAGAGGAGCTGTTGTCTAGCAGGAAGAACATACTGCAGGTATGGTGGCTAATAGACTTTTATTTCCTGTTGATGTTCATTTGGAGTTCCTTTTATTTGTTTATTTTATTATTATTATTATTTTTTTTTTTATGTGATATATGAATTCAGTAGAAGCAATTGCTATGCCAGCTGGTTTTCTTAATCTTTCTCATGGACTATGGGTTAGGAATGCAAAATCACTTTGTTTTTATGCTATTTGTTTGGCAATGAACAGTATGCTGCAATTTTTTTTAGTGTTTTCCTGATGTTCACTGCTGAAGAATCTAGGGGGCTACGCCTATTGTTAGTTTTTTAATTCTTGTTTGAGGCTAGCGTATTACTTTATTTGGTTGCATCTGTATGGTTCACTTGGATAAATTACAAAAGCTTTTTCTTGTTAACCAATAACCTTGTTGTCCATGTTTCTTTTCCTGTGGAAGTTTTGTTTCTGTTTTTTGTGGTTCTATAAATACTTAAATAGAATTATACACTTGCCTTTTTATTTGAACAAATTTCAATGAATATAGGAGATTATATGCACTGTTGCAAAACTGGATACAACAAGAACTTCTCCATACCTTCCCATTAATAAAGGATGGGAAATTTATGTTATATTATGGACACATTTGTGGTGACACATTTGTGGTGACACAAAGGCTAAACATGTAATTCGGTCCTTTATGTTTCACGCAATTCGTATTGGTCTGCTTGTGGTTTTTATTAAAGATTGAGTTGATTTTCATCTTCCCTCTTTTGTTGAAATTCTAGTTAATAGAACAAGAAGCAACTGAGCTGAAAGACAAGTTTCCTAACCCTAGGCGTTCTATTTTAGAAGACACTGATAGCGGTCAAGTTGAAGACATTGACGTCATTCCAAATGAAGAGATGCTTTTGGTAAGTGACAAAGTTCACTGATTTTTATTCTATGGCATTATCTTCCCTCGTTGATTTTTGCAACCTTATTCTTTCAAACTTCTATAAATTATCTCTCAGGCATTCAGTGAAAAAGGATATGTTAAGCGGATGAAACCCAACACCTTCAATCTTCAGCATCGTGGGACAATTGGAAAATCTGTTGGAAAACTGAGAGTCAATGATGCAATGTCAGACTTTATTGTTTGTCGTGCGCACGACCATGTTCTGTATTTCAGGTATTTTTATGACTATTACAAATTTGCATTGACTTAACTACCAAATGGGAGTATTGTTCACATTTGGATGAAAATTTACTGGTAAATCAACATTCAAAATGGCAACCATACTTTTGATCGGGTGGAGAAAGGAGCTAAGGGCACTGAAATCCATGAAATGACATTTCACATGAGCCTTCCACTTTTTTTCATTTCATTCGGTGTATCGTGGGGAATGGTTGGGGCACTTGGATAGATCATTGGGTGGGAGACAGTTCTCTTTCTTCTACTTTTCCGCATCTTTATCATTTGTCTTCTTTCACAAATCGTCCGATCTCAGATCTTGAGTGATCTTGGATTTTTATGTCTTTTTCTTTTGGTTTCGTTGTGATTTGTCCAATAGGGAGATGGAAGAGGTTGCTACTCTCCTTTCTCAGTTGGAGGAATGCACGTTTAGGTTAGGGAGGATGAATGGTTGTTATTGGAGTTCAAACCTCAAGTGAAGAATTTTCTTGTAAATCCTATTTCAGATTGTTGTTGGATTCCACCCCCTCTATCTAGAGTGTTGATTTTTATGTGGTTCGGATTAAGATTCCTAAGAAAGTTAAGTTCTTTACCTGGCAAGTCTGGCCAGTTCAGATGAACATCTCAAGAAGGCTCGTTACGAGGTGGAACTCATGTTTGGGGCCTTTTTTCTGTTTTCTCTGTCGTAAGGTGGTGGAAGATCTTAATCATCTCCTGTGGGGCTGTCAGTATGCACAAGTGGTGTGGAGTTGGTTTTTTGCGGGAGTTTAGGGTCTGGTTAGCTGGACAATGTGACGTCGTGCTGCGATTGTGTTACTATTTACATACCATAAATAGCCTCTCTTTCATTCTCTCTTTTACTCCAATCTATGACTTAAGACTTCTCTACCCCCCTCTTTGTTTCACCTGTCCTCCTATCTTATTCATATTACGAGTGTATTGCTTCATTTTAATTTTTTGACCTTTATTTATCTAGAAATAAAATAAAAAAACTGCCCCTTTCAATTGAAGTTATAGGCTATAGCAAGAAGAAATAGCACAATGGAACCACCAAGAGACCTTAGAGCTTAAAAAACTGCCTTTCAATTGAGGTTATAGGCTATAGCAAGAAGAAATAGCACAATGGAACCACCAAGAGACCTTAGAACTTGAATGTTTTAACAAGATTGTTTGTTAGT